>OW052222.1:28249566-29478031 GCA_932526605.1 Nephrotoma flavescens | reverse complement strand
TTGCGCCAATTTTTTAATATTCTTTTTAATTGATGGTCATACTACATGTTTTGACAATAATTTCACCGAAGCTTTTATTCCAGGATGCGACAGATTGTGTAGCGACTCAAATACCTTCCTCCTCCATGAAAGGTCTTGCTTGTCCCGTCGATATGTCACAGTAAATAAAATGCTCTGTATTGAAAGCTAACGGTCGTCGTACCAAATTTAGTCCAAAATTCTCGTCCTGTAGTATGTCATTCAGTTCCAAGACTTGCAATTGATCTGTAGCCAGTTTGTTCGATAGTCTCGTGAATGTCAATAGGCTCTACTCTAGATAACGCATCAGCTACAACGTTGTCTGTACCCGTTACATGTCGCAGGCCCGTTATAAATTTTCCAATAAAGTCTAGCTGACGTCTTTGTCTTGGTAATGCTTTGTCCAAATTTTGTCTAAATGCGTAAATGAGAGGTTTGTGGTTCGTAATGATAATGAAATGTCGTCCCTCGAGATAGAATCGGAAGTACTTCACTCCTAAATAAGCCGCTAACAACTCCCGATCATAGGTACTAAATTTCTTTTTCGTCTCGGTTAACCTAACGGAATAAAAACCCAGTGGTTGCCAAACTTCACATACTAACTGCTGCATAACCGCCCCTACTGCTGTGTCGGAAGCATCTACCATTATTGATAGTTTTGCCAACATGTCTGGATGAGCCAGAAGGGTGGCATCACTTAGTCTATGTTTACATTTTCCAAACGCTAATATCGACTCTTCTGTCCAAGCGATTGGTACCTTACTATTCTTTTTGTATCCTTTTAAGAAATCATTTAAAATAGCCTGATGATGCGCCGCGGATGGAATGAATCGTCTATAAAAACTGATCATTCCAACTGGTTGCGGAAAATCACGAATTATTTCTACTCTCGTTGGTGATGGCAAAATTCCTTCCCTATTCACAAAATGTCCCAAAAAGGAGATTTCTTTTTGAGCGAATACACATTTATCCAATTTAATAACTAACCAGTTTTCGGCTAAACGTTGGAAAACTTATTCAACGTGGGATAAATGTTTATTCAATGAAGTGGATGTAATAAGAATATCGTCTAGGTATACAAAACACAATGACAATCCCCTTGGTACAGAATGCATTAATCGCTGGAACGATTGCGCTGCATTTCGAAGACCGAATGTCATTCTATTGAATTCGAAAAGTCCGAATGGTGTTGCTATAGCTGTTTTGGGTACAACTCGTGGTTCAATTGGAATTTGGTGATAAGCTAGTACTAAGTCAATAGTCGAAAATATTGTGCAACCAGCGAGTTGAAATGAAAAGTCTTCAAGATGTGGTACTGGATAGTTATCGAGGATGGTCACATTACTCAACGCCCTGTAATCCCAATAGGGTCTCCACTCACCGTTTTTCTTTGGTAGCAAATGCAGAGGACTATGCTAACTCACTTTTGCTAGTTCGACAAATTCCTTGCGCCATTATATTTTCACAATGTTCCCATGCTATTTTTAACTTATCGGGAGTCAAACGCCTCGTTTTACATATAACTGGTTGCCCTTGTGTTTCCAAACAGTGTGTAACGTTATGTTTGGGTGTAATCATATTATGCTTCCCGAGTAATTATTTCGAATTTTTTTAATAATTTGTTGATTCCCGGATTAATTTTGTTTTTATCCAACAATGCTAACGAAGGACTTGAATTTTGCATAATGGATCCAACTGTATATAAATTTGTAATTGGATCAACTAACCTGCCCTTTCTAATATCGACAACTAATCCGGTTGATTTTAAAAAATCAGCACCAATTATCGGCATTGACACGTCAGCAACTATGAAGGACCATTTAAACACCCTATACGTAAACCAATATTTAGCGAAATTGTCTGCGTTCCGTAGGCTTTAATTTTGGTACCATTTGATGCGTATAAATGAAAATCCGGTTCATTAACTTTTTTATTATTGAAATTTGCGTGCAAAACTGACACGTCCGCCCCTGTGTCAACCAGAAATTGACTTTTAGAATTTTGGTCAAAAATAAGTAGACGATTTGTACAAATTTCCTCAACACACGTCTCAAAATGCTGACCAGAAATTAGTTTTTTGAATTTTGAGATTTACTAACAATAAATTTATCATGACAACGACAACCAGAAACGCACTTCGTAGCCTTATCCTTAAAACTTCGATAATAGAAACACTCGGTTTCATCGAACGTTCGTTCTCTAGATTTTGATGAATTCCTGGAAGCGTTATGTGGTCTATGAGCTCTTCTTGACGAGCTATACGTAAAGCGGATACTTCCATTAGAATATCCTTACGGAACTTACCACAACAGAACTTGGGATTCTGAGTGTATAATGGTTGGGGTGGTTTAAACGCTACGTATGCAACCTCCTTTTGAGAAATATGTTTTGCAGAGTTAATTTCGCTATCTACTTCACTACAAGACTTCCACTAGTAAATACTTCCGAAGTGTAAGAATCCTTTAACTGTGCATTCAATATAATACGAACTTGATCTAGCACTAGCGAACATAATTGTTCGCGAGTCAACGTGATCATTTCGTTATTTGAAACTGAAAGATTTTGCCTATCGGAGGAGTGTATATAGGTGGAATTCATTTCTTCGTCGTCGGTATAAAAACCGCGCACCACGAAACGAAAAACGAAACTTTAAATTAGAAAACAAGAAGAACAAACGAAAAAAAGGTAAAGTATTTAATTATAAAAAATAAAACTTTATATAAACAATAACAAAATTTAATATTTTTATTTTTATACTAATATTAACAGAGATATGGACAACAAGAGAACGGTATACACCACAACTTCACGTAGCCCCACAGGAAATAATCGAGAGACCCATTTGTCGAAATCAACTTATCGCCAAATTTTTATTTTAATAAGTCGATGGTTGCGGTCACCCTATGCCACCTTGCGCCATCCTGTTTAAACCACATCTTGTCCGGATCAATGTGACCCAGATTTTCAAACAAAAAAAAAACATTGATCGTGCGGTAATGATCTTCATTGACCGTAACGCGATCCGATTCCTGGTCTCATTTTTGAAGAAATAAGGTCCGATGAGTTCCTCTCAAAAACTTTTACACTTTTAAACAATTTAGTAATTTATCAGCATGAATTTCTCGCATACGGTTCATTGAAATGGTGTAATACAAGGTATATCTGTAGCCAAAGAAATATTTATTTATCTTCTATAACTAAACAAACATTAATGATGTACTCTATCATCTGAATGCCTAAAGGATATTTAATTTTCAAATAATTTTCAACATAAACGTGATTTATTTATTCTGTAATGAGTTTAATTGTAAAAATATATATCGTACATAGCAGCCAGTGCCCATAAATTTCGACCAGTCAAACAATGAAATAAACAAATTTAAATTGTGTTTTTTGCAATTTTTGTCTCGACGTAGCTAATTATTTTTTCACAAACCAAAAATCAAATTAATTTCGTTTCAGTACTAGAAAATATAAAAACTGTTAACACGTTAAAGCTAATTTTAATGAACAACGAAATGAATATCAATAAAACTAAATTATCAACGACCAGCCCACCTTACCACCAGCAATCCATTCACAATAAATGTAAGCAGACGATGAAACCGGGCAGTTTAGCACCACCGCCATCACCCGCAGCCCCATTATCTGCATTTTCGTTTATCTCAAAATTACCAATTCCGATCAATAATAAAACAAATTCGAACAGTAATTGCAATCTTAAAATAAATAATCGGAATAGTAAATCAAAAAATGTATTTACAAAGTATTGTGATAATAAAACTGGTACAGAAGCGATAACATCAACAACGACATCGTCGTCGGCAGGTACATCCCAAGTAACCAGCGGTTGCGGTAATCGTACTTATCGTAAAGATGAGTTAAATAGCATAAATCATAAAATTTGCGATAAGTCAACGGCAAACGCGTGCTGTTGTGGTGATGGTGATTTTAATATTGCACCTAAAACGACAGATGAACCCCTTCATGTATTCGATAAGATACGTAAATTTATCGTGAACGAGGTGAAATTAAGACGATTAGATGACGAGGAGGCCAAACTTCTAATCGAATATTTTGATTCGCAAACGTTTGTTTCGTTTGATGATTTTCCCGAACTGGTTCAAATCGAAAACAATATTATTACCAATACTGCTAATGATAAATTTTACGATGCTGAGGAGCTCGATCTAAACCATTCAATTGAAAATTTTGAAGAAATCGAATTTTGCACTCCCGGTAATTTGGAAACGAAGAGTGCCGTTTGTAACGATATGGCTACCATAGCAACCATTCCTAATTTCTCAACACCGGATTTAATACAAATTTATATTCCATTGATCGGGACACCAACGATCAAATGCACACTAAATTCGTTTACGAAGTTGAAAAATTCTAGCTCAGAGAATTTAATATTGATGGTCGATAACATTTTAAACGATAACTACTATAAAACTAATGTGAAAGTGTTTAGTAACCCGCAAAACTATAAATTTGTTTGTGATAAATTAAAATCGTTAAATTTGAATTGCAACGCACAATCGCAGTATTGTCTACCGAAAAGTGAAACAAAAGCTCTTGAAATAAAACCGTCTGTTGCGAGCCAGTGTGATACCACAAATGGTGATAGTTGCGATGATGCAATCAGCTGTGATGATTCAATTGGTTCCGATGACTCGGTTAATTACGACATTGTTAATAGTTGTGATGAAATTTTGTGCAAGGTGAATCCACAACCTGTGATTGAAAATGTGCATTTGGTGAAAAAACGAGTGACAAAAAGGAATATTGCAGTTGTAGTTGGTACGATATGTGTTTGTTTAATTGCAGTGATTGCGGCTACTTTTGGAATAAATTTCTAAAAATGTTTTTTGATGTCGAAAATGAATTTTTATTTGTAGTCCGTATTTGGCATGCCCGCACATAATGGAAGCCTTAAAAGAAAATAAAAAGAAAATACTTCGTTGGTGAGCTTGAAAATTTAAAATCAATCAATATTGAAATCAAACAGAATAGTAACAGGGCCGGTACAAACAGTGAACCGGGCCGGTACAAACATTCTGAATATTTTTTTATTTTGTTTTTATTTTATCTTTTTTACTGTTCTGGGGCCAAATCACTCCCAACTCTTTCGCGGTTTGCTTTTTCCGTCCTTACCTTACGCAGTTGCCTGCCAAATCGAAGACGTACGGCTATAGGTCTAATTTTCATTACCATCTGCACATTGTATAGCTCCATACCTCTATACTGATATGAAAGATGTGTCGGCCCATGAGTTTTGCACTCCGACAGGGGGTCGTAGTTGTGTTCATTTTTATCCCAGATCGTAATCTGAAGACGAAAATTTCTTTTTGCATCCTGCCCCTATCGGGATTCGAACCCGGTATCTCCCGATCCGAACGCCAAAGCTTTAACCATTGTGCCATTTGGTCGGTATTCTGAATAATTAATTACCTTGCGCACCTAGACTTGTCGGATGAAAATTGAAATTTTTTCTTTTGTGTCGGTTTGTTTGTTTCCTGAAATTTAACTTATTGTTCTTCGCTCATGCTACATCCCATGAAAAAATTAGGCCGCATCAACAATGCTCTTCTAGATAATTCGATTTGATTTGTACGAGCCTTAATAATTTAATTGTTCCGCACTTATATCAGGGGTGTTCAATAATTATTATTCTGATCTCCAGATTTAGAGGCATTTCGTATCTCGCACACAAATGTGCGCTCAAAAACGGTAAGTTTTGTGCTGTTTCGCGTTGTTAGCCACCAAGACTCATTATTAAAAGTCACTACTGGTCGTATCAGCTCCTTAAAGATATTTAATATTGTTTTGCGCAATATATTAGGAGATTTGAAAATACTGATGTTGGCCTAGAATGCTTGGTACCCTGCTGCGATCCGTGATGTTATATCTGCAGGGATTGAGTTTTGCATACTCAATCCTTTTTCTAAATTGTATGTCGCTTGTTCAAATTTCTACACATATTGGCGTTCTTACAATAGAATTGGGGTTATCGTGTCTCCTAATTGTGCTGATGTCATTTCAAAAGCGAGTTTGCCTTCGACTCTTGCCTTGCTTTTAGAGCCATCCATTATTATTTTGCACATGGTTATAAATTTTGAACGAATGCCCAAACGTGACTGGGCACTCAACAATGAGTTCCTCTCGATGCTATAACATACGTCTTTTGAAAATCTATAAATATAAAATGTATAGTGAGATTTTTTCGAAGCAGTCAGAGGAAAAGTTTCACCGATCACCAGGTTGAACCGATGGCCTAGGACGAACCAAAGTTGAACAACAATATGGCCTATTGAATAGTCATAGTGGTTTTAATGGCCTAGGTCGTTTATCTGGAGCGCCAGATCGTTCAATGAATTTTCAATAAATTGAAAATCGAAATTTTGCTAAAAACATCGCCTCTATCCTACAGACTTTTTCGAAATTTAGGCCAAAGTTGAACAACAATATGGCTTACCAAATAGTCATAATCGTATTAATGGCCTAGGTCGCTTATCCGGGACATCAGAGCATTCAATGAATTTTCAATAAATTGAAATTCGAAATTTTGCTAAAAAACACCTCCTATATCCTTCAAACCTTCTCAACATTTAAACCAAAGTTGAACAACAATATGGTCTATTGAATAATCATAGTGGTATTAATGGCCTAGGTCGTTTATCTGGAGAGCCAAAGCATTCAATGAATTTTCAATAAATTGAAAATCGAAATTTTTACAAATAACAATCCCCTATATCCTTCAGACTTTCCCAACATTTAAACCAAAGTTGAACAACAATATGGTCTATCGAATAGTCATAGCGACATTAATAGCCTAGGTCGAAATTTTGCTAAAAACAACCCCCTCTATCCTTCAAACTTTTTTAACATTTAAACCAAAGTTGAACAACAATATGGCCTACCAAATAGTCATAGTGGCATTAATGTCCATGTTATTTAGTTTCGGCTGGGATAGCGAAGACACTATCTGCATTATCGATTATTTATCTTTCGGCTAGGATCTTTCGGCTAACTTTAATAAGGTATTCTGCAGATGTCATCTAAGCACATACAGAGGCCTTACACGGTGATCTTTTGCCAGCTAGATCTCAGTAAGAAATGCTATGGGTCGTGGGGTTTAAGGCTTGCATGGCTCTTGGTCTACACCGTCATTACAAATAGTTAAAAATAAAAAAACGCAAATTAAATAAAAAAAAACCGAATGTCTGCCGAAATTGGTTGGACGAAACTTGAGGATCCGAACAAACAATTATACCCGAAAGAGGTGCCTTGGTGCGCACATCCATTCGAATTCAAACGACGCTGAGCGCTGGTTCCGAAACCGGACGCGGGCACCAAGGGACCGCAAACACTACGCCGACACGGAATGGAGTCTCCGCTCCCATCATACTGAGCCAAAGAATCTAATACTTCATTTTATTCATACTTCTACAGGAAACAGGAAAAAAACGAAGGGAAAAAACCGTACGACCATGGGAAAATAAAGAAGAAAAGGAGTAAGAAACCAAATAAATGCTGGGACGTGCTGCTGTATTTTATTATTTTTTATTTAAAAGAAAGAAAGGGGGAAAATTTCTATTAATACTGGGAGGACAAGGTTGAATGTTTAGATAAAACAAAATAATATAATAGCAGAAATAAAAAAACTAAAGTAAGAGCCTCCAAAAAGATGGAGCGAGAAAACAAATCAAGTGCAAAAAAGGACCACAGAAAAAGGTGGAAACGTAACCAATGTGCGCTCGAGTACAAAATTTTAAATACAGAATCAAAAAAAAAATATTGAAATACGAGTAACAGGAATTACAAAAAATCCCTGTTGCGGCACTGGTACCGTCATGCCTCAGGGTTGCCGCCCACAGACCGTTGGGCATAAGCTCGCCAAAACCCGTATACATATTTTTTTTTCTTTTTTTTCGTTGGGGCGACCTTTTTGCCTTCCCTTCAAACTTGTCCAAATAGCCTCAGCTGGCCATTTGTCTACACTGTGGTTGGGTGTTGTCTTGCCAATCCCGAATGTACAAATAATTGACCTTGATAAGTCAATACAACCGTTGGGCGTGGGATCGCTATACCGCAATAACCGTAGCTTTATGTAAATGTCCACCCGGATATTGGGCGTTAATGCAACTGATGTGGCCTCACCTGGCCACCCGCCAATACTGAATGGGTGTTGGCTCGCCTAAAGCCGAAAATAATTTTGGCCTTGATAGGCGGCCGAAAATCTTGGGCGTTGATTGGCCGTAAATGTAAATAATGCGGCACCCGATGATAAAGCGGTAAACCGTTGATAAATTTCAATACATGTGAATAATTTGTGGCACCCGTAATGATTTTCGGCACCCCTTGATTACGGTGGTACACACTGATAAATGTGGTACCTGCTGAAAACGCTGTACGCGACTTCGCCGATAACACACCGAAATTCGCCGAAATTAAACAACAAAAAAATATTAAACACTTTTATACGATTCTAAACATTTATTTAAATGACTTTTATTAAATTCCCAAACATTCGTATAGAGTTATACAGTATTATACAGAAACATTTTGCATCCGTACCTTAAAAAACACGTAAACTGCTTATATTACTTTTAAAGCTAGGCCAGTTTTATTACGTCTGTTTCTCCAGGTAGTTAAACAATTTTTTGTCTTATACACTATACAAAATATACAAAAACTAGACTCGACTTCTATTTTTTTTTTTTACATCCAAAAATTTTTTATTAAAAAACTATTTCATAATTAAGTCGCACCCGACTTATCCAAATTATTTTATTTTACATCCCAATCAAGACTGAATTTTTTATTTAAATACAACTCAAAATCACGTCTCGACTAACTAAAAAAACTTTCACGCACCACATCACGATGCAGAAAAATATATTTTCTATGTGTGTCTCGCTTCAAACCTCTAAACGAGCAACACAAAAAAAAACATAATCTGCATGTATTTGCTTGTATACACGACAAGGGCACACCTTGTTGTCGCCCCATCATCTCTTTCGTCGCACCAACAAGCGAAAAAGGTGTTCAAAAAATAGACAGGAACAGTCAACAAATTACAATGAATTCTAGCAAGGATAAAAACCAACCGGTTAAAATGGAACAAGACAAAGGTTATATAAGATAAAATGATTATGACCGCACAGTCGTAACACTCCATAAAACCGAAAGACGACGTGGTTGGCTACCCATAACCGTAAATCCTGTTGGGCGTCTTTCCGCCTTCAACCGTATTTCGCCTCAATAGGCCACCAAAAAACTAGGGCGTTGTCTCGCCAAACCACGGAATCTGAATGGCCTGAACAGGCCACCCGTAAAAATAAATTGGCGCACAAACCGATGATAATAAACCAACTATGAAAAACTGGAGTTTCCCGCCTTTAAGAATAATAAAACAACTTACGATGGGCGTCTACTCGCCTTTAACCGTAAATTTACCACGTGTTTCCGCCCGTATAATAAAGGGTAGTGAGTTTCCAATAACCAGGTTTTGTTTCGTCGAATTCCGGAAACCAAGAAATTTCGTCTGATTTTCAAGCTATGGCGTCACCAAGAATCTATACTCACAGAAAAAATGTATATGCTCGTCTGTATAATTTTGCAAAATCTCAAACCTATTTTTTTTTAAATATATATGTATATTGCACTGATAAAACAATTAACTTGTTATCCAACCGGCAAAAAAAAAAAATTATAAAAAATTTTGAGATTTTCGAAATGATGATGGCGGTCTCAAATAAAATTATCAACAAAAAAAAATATTTGAGCATCTTTCCCTTTTCACTTTAAGGAAAGCAATTGTTTGCGCCATATTTTGTTTTTGTTTTTTATTTAAAATACTTTATTAAAAATAGTTCTAAAACGTAGTTAACGTAGATAGTTAGATCGTTGAAAAACGTATTTTATCTTGCCTTATGTCGAGTTCACGTACGTGATCAAAAAATGATTCGCGAATCAAGCCAATCAAATCGTTGGAATTTCCTCTCCTGAGATGAAATATTTTTATCTTTGCGCAAATTTTGATCGCAAGCATCCAACATAGAAAAAACAAAAAACAAATTATGAGCAATAATGACGCTCATTATATCCCTTTTTCTACAAAAAAAAAAAATGCCTCAATTTAAGTCCAACCCACACAAATGTGTGAGTAAAAAATCATAGTATGTGATGAAGTTTTTGATAAAAAATTTCGCTTCATTTGAAGTAAAACCAACACAATTTTGTTTATCGTTATTTTTTTTCGGACGAAAATAAGTTTGAAAGGAATGCAGAAATGTGTAAGTTTGTTGAAAACACATACAAAAATAAATGTTTGAAATGATTCTTTTGTCTTACCCACACAATTGTGTGGGCAAGTGGGAAAAGGGATATATAATTTTGCTGTTTTGCTGACATTTCTATATGACTCACGTCAATATCAAAAACAAACAAACAAAACAGGCGCCATTTTCACTATCAGCATTTGGTGTTTTAATTTTGTCGTGCGTATATGGTATCATTCAGCCTCATCTCAGCGACAAGATTTTAGTAGTGTCCTTGTCGGAGTCTATTGCGATTGATAGGATTTACACCAAATCTCCTACCACTACTATGCGACCGATGTTCCGCGATATATGCTGTAAGCAAGGCACTTACTATATTCAAGTCGCGCGACAAAATGTTTATAGAAGCTCGTCTTCTTGACTAAGACATTTTGGGTATTACTAACGATTAACAACAACGCGTGAATAAAACAAGAGATACAAACTTCAAGTTTTTATTTTATTTAATTATCAGTCGTCACCACAGCCAAACACAACACAGAAATTAAAATAGTTGAAAATGACAAATGAAACGTCAAGTAAAATAGCTTTATATTTAAAGCAATAGCTTTTGTTTCTAACTTCATATTGTGATCAAATTTTTTTGATCACGTACGTGAACCCGACATTAAACAAGCACAAAAGATTTTGAAAACAATTCGAATCTTATGGTGACTCGCGTAGACAAACGTAATGATTATTGTGTTGAAAAAATATACATTTGATAAAAAATAATTCTACTCCAATTCAAATTACGATAACCACTTTAGTAAAAAATTGGTAAAAAATCTGTATATTGATTTTGTCTTGTGAGTTACTCATTTAAAATGAGTGAAGCAAAAAAAAAAATCGAAAATTTTTTAAAACTTTCAGATCCCATTTTTCACAATAAAAGTTTTAAAATAATTCATTGTAAATCAGTATCATTTTCTCGTTTTATTAACAAAATTGTATTGCTATAGCATGTGTGATTTTTATATTGGAAAAGCTGAGCATAATTTTGAAAAACAGTGATAAAAATTAATTTTCAATCCTTATGTCAAACATTTATATGAAAAAATAAAACACTTGTTCAAAAATTATAATTTACGAGCATACGGGCCAAATGAAAGAATTTTTGGAAAAAAGGATTTATCAACATGAAAATGGTATAAATAAAGATGAAGAATAAAGCACTAGTGCACTTACAACACATTTAAAAAATTCAGGTCACAATTAGTTTAAATAATGTCAAAAGATTAGAAAAAGATCGAAACTTTAGGAAAATAATAATTTTAGAGATGCTGTATATTAAATCTAGAATTAATTCTATAAATATAAATAATGATTGCGCGTACATTGACAATTGCTACAATTATTTTGTCTAATTTCATTTTTTTTCTTCTTTATTTCTTTGCTAAATTTATTTCATTGCTTATGCAATTTTCATTTATATTTTTTTAATATTGTTAAAATCATTTGTTTTTTGAAAACTCGTTTTCTTTACTTTTTTGTTGCTCTTTGACACTTTAGTATTATATATAAAAAGAACTAATTTTTATTTTGGTTTTAATATTTTTTATTCCTTATAGTGACAATAGGATATTTTTTTAGTTTGTAATAAATCGACTGATTGTAATAGTAAAAATAACTGAGGAAGGACACAGAAATGGCCGCCAGTTTAGAGAACCTGTAACTTAAAAAAAAATCATCGCCACACTCGGAAGGATTTCTTCTGTCCCGAAATATTTTCCGTGGGATAAATTAATATGCTTCCATGGTTTTCAATATGACACACGTTTTGAAAAAATGGTATTGCTTATTGAATATAAAAGTAAAAAAAATAGTTTTAACACTTTCAAAAGAATCGCAAAAAAGGTAGGTTTAAATATATATAGCCCGTCAAATGTCTTCAAAATATTTTTCGGTATTGCAACTCACTTCAAAATTTTTTTAAATTTTTATTTGCTAAGAAGCCACAAAAACGATAGAGCATAAAAAAATGTCATTTTCAGCTCACAAGTTACAAATTTGGTTACAAGAACTGATCTAGCATGTATAGCCATAATATATTGAAGTATTCATAAAAGTATTGAAAATTCAAGGACAAAATTAGTCCAAAAATAGGCGTTTTTGTTTAACAATATTATGCTTTTAAAGGTTTATGTCACCACTCAAATCAGTTCATAAAAAATCATCGATTTTGATTTGCCTATAATTATGATTGCCTAGAGTCAAATTTAAATAAAATTCTTTAATCACTTGCTATATCCTATAAATTTTTAAAATAAAATTTACTTTTCAAATTTGAAATACCGAATCCTATCCTGAGGCAAGGAAACAAAACCAACCACCCAAAAAAAGATTTCTCACTTGTAGTTAAACCCGGTCGTAATATAACAAAAAAAAAATCACCGATCTGATTTTTACGTTTAACAATTCAAGTGGAAATTTTAAAATCAAGAAAAACTTTACACCCGCGCCCTATCTCCATATTTCGTCATTAATTTATCCGCTTTTCAATTATATTTAATTGATTTTTGTATTTAACAAAAAAAAAATTTCTAGAAAGGTTTTTTTTTATAAATTTTACAGCTAAATGATTCGAATTTTAATAGAAATAAAAATCAACATTACGTACGGTTAAATAGATTCAGATTCAATTCAACTCTATAACATCTACTAGTATTGAATATGAGTATGTTTATGCAAATGAGTCTCTTTGGATGGTGCTTCAATAGTTTTATGTTCGTTGGAATATTTATTAAAAATTCTTCTGAAATAAATCGATTATCTCTTTACATAAATCCTAAACACCTATTATTGTTATTCGAACAATAGTTCATTATGATAATACGTATAATATTACAAGCACTACAACAACAACAACATAAATCCTTAATTTAAATAATAAATATCGAAATTATAGTTTACATACCAACAAAATCTATAGTTTATCTATATAGTTTATGTATGTTGTGTACACAAATTGTGATATCATTGTAATATTAACAATGCAGTATATTACTGCATTTTAGATATACATAAAAGTTTGGATATATATCCATGAAAAGGCAATCGAACGTGACAACAATACTTAAAACAGTGTCTGCATTCCGTAAATTAAGTGAAAAACTATTGAACCAGAATTCTACAATAATAAAATCGAATAGTTTATTTAATTTGGCGTTTGCTCGAAATTGATTTTATTCGATTTCGAGTTTTATAGACTGTCAATATAATTGTTTTTAATAAAATGTAAAAATCTTCTATTGATTCATCATCAATTTTGATGGCAATAACAAACCGATACCAACTTAGCCAAAAATTGTCGAATTAATTTAAATTTTAGTTGGTGGTCAGGTTGGAGTGTAGAAAGAGGGATTACCGCAGGACTTACATTCTGTGCCATCTTTGTATGCACCTTCAATAAGTGCTCACATCGCTTCCTTACGGCGGCCACTAGTAATTACTCCGTGCTATGCGTGTGAGGGCTGTAATCCTTATATACAGAGGATTTCCTTTGGGCAAACAATTCATTCTGGAAAAAGGATAAATAACTCGGATTTTCAACAACGATTTCGGACTCAAAATTCTATTTCGGTACCACCTTTCTATTTTTGGGGGATTATTTTTGTTCTCTAACTTATTTCCGTTAAGTGCTACAGTTAAGTTATTCAATTAAAATATTGTTAGTTGTTTTTCAAATTGTTGGTCTTGGATATTTTTCACTTAGAAGCAGAGGAACGTTTTAAAAGCTAAATTAATATCCGAAAATAGCTTTCCGGTATTGGTTCCCATGGATCCGCATACTAAGGCCATCAGAAATGTAGGTCTCGAAATTAAGCTGTTCGTTAAAAATAAACCGTACTCGGACATTCTTCGACTGCCAGTATTTTGTGAAATATACGACACTGTCAGCGATTTTGTTTTGGTTAATTTATAATCGGGGTTTCATATCTCGACTCGAAAACCATAACTTACAACATGACATCGCAATCAAATTAATAAAAAAATTCGTTAAAGCCGAAAAACCTACAAACGAATACAATTTTTAATTGGTCCACTACTACTAACGATATTTCCGAAGCAATTCAATGCAATCAGTCAAAGCTTCCGTTACCTGAGTCGCAATGTCAAAACCTGTGCAAGATTCACAACCAACTATTGATGCACATGCGAACTCTGTACTTCAAAACTAATATTAGAGATTCGTGATACGTCACAAAATAAATCAACCCCACAACCTAAGCACCAGGTTCTTAAAATAGTGGAGGTTCTACCAAAACTATCTCCTAAACGAAATCTATTAAGCGTAATTAGTAATCGAAATAATAAAAGGCGACCGTACATTACTAGTCAAGACTTAATTGTTGGAATTGCCATGGCCCAGGTCTTCCGTAAAAATTAAATATACAGCAGCCTCGCAGATTTTTTTTTGTAAAGGCGTGAAACTTATGGCAGAAGGAAGGAAATTCCAGTGGACCACGATCTCAGCCCCTACCGTCCCGGAAATAATCAGAATGCAAGACTCAGCATCCAATACGGATCCCGAATTCTATCAGATGCTTAAACAAGCTTCTTTAGATGAACGTCTCTTTTTTAAATATCCATTAATGATTAGAATGTTTGGGATTAATGGAGCAAATATAAGTGTCCTAGGAACAGGAAGCAAAAGTTTTACTAACATATTTAACAGCTCATCCCACAACTTTTCCTTCTGTGTATCAACTGTGAATAAATCTACGGGATGAATGCCGGGATATATTATCGCTGATGCCCGTTTTGATGATAAAACACGTAAATCTATTATTTTAGCTTTACTCCCCTTGTTACGACCTTGAGGGGTCAGAACATTATTTCTTATTTAATTTTTGTCTGTGCATTGATACTAAGGGTTTTCTTGTGATTGTGAATTGGCATAATTGTGTGGGGAAGGCAAAAGAATCAGGTCAAAAATTTATTTTTGTACGTGTTTTGCACCAACTTGCACATTTTTGTGTTTCTTTTAAACTTATTTTCGTCCGAAAAAAACACTACATATCTATACACACAATTGTGTTCGAAGTACCTTAAAAAAAAAGCGATATTTTTTATGAAAAACGGCATTACATACTATGTTTTTTTAATCACAGTTTTATGTGGTTTGGACTTAAATTGGGCCAAGTTTTTTTTTTTTTTGATAGAAAAAGAGATATATCCCGCGTAAACGTCGAATAATTCTGAGAGTGAGACCAAAGTGTACCTTGTGCGTGTGTGCGAACGGCTAAAATATAGAAGAATATTTTTTTGTGGTTTCTTGTTTTGGTTCGTGCAGTTGATGCGCGGTAGAGACAGTGTGCAAGAGACGCGCACGAAAACCGAAAAAAATATTCTGATAGATTTTTGTTTTGGTGCGAAAAAGTGAGTTCAGTTTTGGAAATCAATCGCGTTTAAATTTTTTTTTTTTTTTTTTTTTTTTAAAGTTTGAGTTAAATTTTGAAAAGTCCCGTTTTGGTAGACTAAGAACATTAAGTTCCAAAAGCACTTTTGATGGTGTGGTTTAACTGATAATTTATTTTAAGTTTATGTAATAAATTTTGTTCACCAACCGTTGGTAGTTGTGTACTGTGTATTTTTGTTAAATAAATTAAAATAATTTACAATTGTAGAATTGAATGTATTTTTATAAAATGTTTAAATTGTTGTAATCTTTTACAGTGTGTTACTTTTTAAAACAATATCCAACGTGCATAAAATATCATGTCTTTTCATGTTTTGCAAAAGTGAAAAATTGTCTTTCTTCCGCCCTTAGCTTTTTTATTTGAACACCATACAATGATTATATTTATTTTCCGAATGTGGTATACTAGCTATTACTGACTGTGTTACTATGGTAGGCACCTCTTTGGTAAAATTGCGCTACTGAATAAAACTGTCTACAATTTTTAGTGTTACCGTCTATAAACTAATATGCGAGTTTAGAGTAAAACGTCTCGTATTGTCAGAGTGTCAGAGTGACATACGAGTGCAAAAGGTTAGTAAAGATGCATGAGTCGACTCACTTTAACTCACCCTTTACTTAAAGACTTCTACATAGCTGCTAAGATCAATATGATCTTGATGTTACCACTTAGTATACATTCCCGTTTTCGTGTTTAACCGAAACTATTTGTGTGTCATACTGGTACATATTTAGGGACGTTGTCATGGTCCACAGACACGGCTTAATATAAACACATCATTTTTATTATTGATGGGTGTAACTTTTTTTTTTTTTTTTTTTTATTGATAACTATGCGATCTGTTTTGGGGCTCAATGCTCATCCTGCTCTTCCACGGTTATGCTTTTCGTCCTTACCTTACGCCTAATGGTCAACTCGAGGACGTACGGCTATAGGACTGATTTAAGACCATGTGCACATTGCAAGACCATGTGCACATTGCAAGCTCCATGCCAGCCTATACTGGCATGGAAGATGGGTCGGCCCATGGGTTTTGCACATCGACAGGGGTGTAATTTTTGTTGTAGTTGTTTAGTAGGTTCGTATCTTATTCCATCACTTCCAGTGATATCTATTTTTTTCTTCACAATCCATATCGGTGAATTGTTAGGGCTTTTTTTATGGAATAATAGCTAATTCCCCCGCTAAGAAGTTTCTGGTGGATGTGTTCATCCACTTCTGTCGTCCAAAGAATGGTAAAAATTTGTTAACCATAGATCTAAGTTGTGTCTTAAATTTATTATCTAAGCGATTATTTCATATTTTAATTGATTAGTATGTACGGTCTAGACTAAGCAGGGATCCCGAATACGCCGGGCCTACCGTACACGCCTTTTACATATAACAAGATAGAGGGAAAGGAAAGGTTGTTTGATATTGATAGACTTTACCCGGTTACAGACACCTAAGTAGTCAATAGTTAGTAAATTGTTTGGTACAAGACAGCACAATTATTTTTGGTTTTATGGTATAAAAGTTCAGATATCAGCATCCTGAAAAAAATTTAATAATTAATTAAGAACCCATATAATATAATGGTAAAATCTCTGCGATAAAACTTCTTAATTATGCGTTGTACTTTCAATAAACTAGATAGTTCAATTGTCCATAAACAAAATTCCCTAAAAAAATATTAAATCATGTAAAATTAATCCAATCCAGAAATCACCTATAGGCATTAAAGAATAAAAGAGCAAACCATCTTTCAGTCTTTATTTATATCATTTATTTGTAGAAAATAATTTGAATAACAATGGTTCAAATTAAAATAATGTAAAAGACAAAATCACTGCCATCCCTGCAATAAATAATTTTTTCTAGTTTTAATTTAAATACAAAATGCATTTTGTTCAATCCAGCAACAGGCATGATCCAGACGGTCCACATCAAAATCTATAAAGAAAAAACGTTTAATGTAAATATAACTAATTTTATGTATTTTATGTAATCATATCACTTTTCTTATATCAGCAAGCCACGGTTATGTATCTCGTTCAATATTAGTTAATGTTTGTTGCTATAAGATAGAATTTAATATTGTAATTTAGCTAAACATTGTATAATTTATTCGTATACCTAAAAACTTGTTGACATCTGATGACTTTGACGTTTATCTATCTTCTTTATCGACACTTACATAATTAAAAATTAGAGTTAATGCCATCTGTAGTTGAACTCTTTACTTAACATCGGTAACAAAATTGGTAAGGTAGCTATTCAGCACTATCTTTTTAGTTTGCATATCGACCACAAGGGATAAACGTAAAAGAAAAAATCAAGCTGTCTGCACATAAAAAAATTATTAAGAACAAAAAGGTTACCTCGATAAGTTGTAGTAAAAGGGAAAAAATTTGTGAATATAAAATAAAACACATAAATATAAAATAAAAGACATAAATAATTAATAAAAATCCGCTTTATTAATTAATACGCATAAGATCCAGCATTTAACCATCAGCATTTGGGCAACTTTTTCGGGCATTGTATCAACGCCACATCTACCATCTTGCTGATAAAATTTTGACGAGCTGCAAAATTACACACATTTATTTGATAGCTAAACTCAAGTGGATCAATATAGTTCACGGAATATACTGCCCGTTTACTAATACACTGCAAATTAGAAAAATTGATTATTACATGCACGAAGTGAATATTTAGTAAATTTTATTAAAATGACCACGTATAATCAGAATATATTTATATTTAAATTTCACTCAAGCAGTAGTAATAGTATTTACACAAATAAAATAAGATTACAATTATTACAAGCAGGAAGTGAATCCATCCATTGTAACAGTCATATATGTTTTTTTAGTTTTAATTTAAATACAAAATGTATTTATTTGATAGCTAAACTCAAATGTTAAATAGTTCACGGAATATACTGCACTAACTTATACACTACAAAATAAAAAAACAGATTGTTACATGCACGAAGTAAATATTAATATTCATTTAGTAACTTTTATTTAATTTCATCACATGTAATCAGAATATATAATATACTTAAATTTCAATTAAGCAATAATAAAAATATTTACACAAATAAAACTATATTACAATTATTACATGCAGGAAGTGAATCCATCTAAATTCTAAAATTATTTACATAAATTATGAAAAGAAATTCTAAAATTATTTACATATTTATTTGTTTTACAGAATTTAAATAATTTCTATTTGAATTGGAAGGATATTTGACTTAGAAGGATATTTTTAATACACCGCCATTATTATGTCGTTTACGTGTTCGAACATTTTTCAAAAAATTTACCACTTTTGCAAAGGAATGTAAAACTGAACCAAAGCTTATTTTTAATGTTCTAGTTTACATTCGGATAAATTTGAATTGGTTAAAGGTGGCTCGAAAAATCATCCCGATTTGCTTTTGTAAGTTTCTTCGCTGAAGTGTAGTCTTGTCAAAAAAAATCAATAGTGAAAAAAATGTAGTCTTGCCCCAAGAAAACATATATGCAACATGGAGATTCATATATTCCATAAAATATTTGTTCGATATTAATATCAGTTTTAATAATATCAAACAAAATAATAATATAAATAAAAGGTAAATACAATTTAAAAGCTTTAAACATCATCGGGGCAACGGTTTATTTTATAAACTAAAGTTGTACATAGTTTCGTAAATGTTTGTTAATATGGCAAAATCCTAGTGGTAGATATGTCTAGTTACGTACACGGCCAACAATATATGTTTATATTTAATATATATTTGTTTATATATATAAAATTATTACATGCACGAAGTGAATAATAAAGATAATTTACCAAAATTATGTAAAACGGATCCATTTGGGTTGTAAATACACAATGGGTTCATGCTCAAATAGACTGTATGACGGTAACATTAAAATACATATAAATACAAATAATCACTTCCTGCATGTAATAATTTTAATCAAAATATTTTTTTGTAATAGTAATATTGTAGGTTGTTGATAATATCTTAATTATCTAATGATATGGGTCCATACCATTTTATTTCATTTTGCAAAAGATAATTTATATTTACTTCGTGCATGTAATAATTTGACATTTTAATTAGCTAATAAATATTAAGATTACAAGTAATAAGTAAATAATTTTAGAAACAATAAATTTTTCTATTTAACAAATATTGGTTTATATAAATATACAGTTATTACATGCACGAAGTGAATAATAAAGAACATTTTCAAAAATTAAGTAAAATGGATATAATTGAGTGTAAATTTTCTAATAAGCGATTATTTCATATTTTAATGTTATGAACTCTTACCCGTTGCCCGTTATTCTTTTTACCCATTGCCTTACACGACCGCGCTCAGAAACACACATTTTTCAAATGTTTATGACTGCTATATGAAACTGAGCGTCATTTGTATGTTTGAAAGTGAAAATTATTAAATTATGAAAATTAACATTTTCTCATTATTTTTCATGAAAACTTTGACGATCATAGCCGTCATTTGCTCATCACAACATTTTTTCTCTGCAGATTTTTGATGATACTCGTATGTAGGCAAATGACGGCTATAGCCGTCAATTGCGGCAACGGGTTAATGGGATTCTAATTCTAAGCGAGGTTTATAGAATATTTTTTTCTGTCAATTATTAAAAAAAAAAAAAAAAACTGAAGCTTTTTAAATGTGTCATCGCCTATAATACCATCAAAGGTATTTAGGTAATACATAAAAATCCAATATGATGTGATTCCTATAGTTTGAATATTGGTGCTGATATGTTTTAGCCTTATAATGCCCCACCTGCTGAATTGATAGTAAATGATTTACTTATGGGTTGGACATCTATAGCATGTTCTGTCAGTAAGGAATCTTAGAATGTAGTTTTTGTGGGTTTTATATTCTAAGTAGGGTAAGCTTGGGAGGCATTTATTGTTACATTTACTTTAACCAGGTGTTCTTCTTTTGCTTTATCATTGATATCATTGTAGATATTTATATGATATGTTCCTCGTATGAAAAATTTTCTTCTCTTTTTGTTGTTCTAGCTGGAAAATTCGTTATTGCTTATGTTGATTCATTCCTGTATCAGGACTTCTATCTCATTTTAGATTCCGGTTGCATTAATTCGGGAGTGGCCGACTCATGTAATTTTTTTCTTTAGTTTTTAAAGATTCACCTGCACATCCATGGGTGTTGATGGCTTCGGCTGGGATGTTCTCGGTTGGTATGGTGTAAAGTTCGGCTGCCGATGATACGGATATTATTTATGTAGCCCATTTTAACGTATATTTTTTGTTGCTGATTTTGCATATTATAGTCCATGTTCTTCTATTATAACGATAGTCAAGAAGCGGCTTTGGTGCGCTTTGGTTAACTTGCTTTGCGAAAATCTTGTTCACAGGAATAAACGGTGACTGTTAATAGATTTCCGTGGAATGTTTGTATAGTTTTTTCACACTGTCTGTCAATCTGCTTATTTCGTTGGCATCTTTTTAAGTTTTAGAAGCCGAGAGCATCACATCGTTTGTAAAATTTGGCCCTAGTCTTCCAGTAAATCGATTCTTCTTTCAAGTTTTTGTATATACGTATGTGACACAATTTAAAAATGAATTTAAGCACTCCTCAAAATGCATTCGTAAAATTGTTTAAGGTTTATTGTTCTAGTTACTGCATTTGTACAAATCATCATTCAACTCCGATTCTACTATTACGGGGGTTAATGGTAGAAATAAATAACTGGATTATCCTACCAACTGTATATTTAGCAAAAATCGGTTAATTATGGTATGTAAATTACGTAAAATAGAGAGTTGCCACAGCACCGATTCGGTGTGACATAGCATCCTGCCAATTATCGCCGTAATCTCAAAAAATTAAATGAACCAAAAGCCAATTTGTAACGAAAACCAAAGGATCGTTTTATTTCCAAAATTTCCATATCACTGCTGCTGTAAAATTATGTTTGTTTTTTAATGTACGCACGCATAATTGATGTGTGCCTTTATTGTCCCTGCCTATATATTTGAAACCAGAAACATTTCAAAATTACTTTTTATATACTTCAAAAGAAAATACATTTTACAAAAATATTCAAAGTCGATGTTTGAAATTCAATATTTACATACTACAAAGCTGTATACTAAATAAAATTCTTTCGTATCTGGATGTTCTAGTACAAAATTTAATTTTTTGGTTGCCTCTATTCATCTGAATACTTTTTATTTTGTGTTTGTTTTAATTTCAAAAAACCAATAAATTTTGCTTTTCCAAATAAACAAAAATATATTAGGAAAACATTGAAAAGCTGGAAAGCACAACATCGTTTTATGTTGGATTTTAAATCCATTTGGAAATCGGAATTAAATTAAATTTTTTTTCTGTGAATTTTATCTGCAATGTGTTTCATCCCAAATTTTTATTGAAAAATGTATACAAGAAAAATGAAAGCACAATGATGCTTTTAGGTATATATAGCTTTTTGTAATCGTCATTTATATGATAATGCAACATTGTAAATAAAAAAGAAAATATTCAATATATGCATTTTTTTTTTTGAAATTTTTAAAAAAATTCTATCGATTAGTAAAATTTAATTGTTTACCTGCATCTTCGCTGTCACGATTCAACAATAAAAATACTCACCTATAATACAGTACATAGAAGCTGGCAATAAAAGCTATATAGTTAAGTTACACAAAAAATATAAAAAATGCAATTTACGTTATTTTTGTTGAATTGAATACAATTTTGCATTTAAGCAAAAAATAAAATCGCAATCTGTTGATAATTTGATTTTTTATATTTTTTTACGTGTTCGCTATTATTGTTTTACATAATTGATACAATTTGGAACAATTCAATAAGCGAACAGCTGTTTCATACAAGTTTGTGTTATATAAATTCAGGTGTAATATTGTTATGTATATATATATATAATGTGACGTATATTTTTAAATTCAAAATTACATCGTATACACGTCCAAATGATCAATTACGGTTATTAAATGTAAAATTGTTGCATGACGAGGGTATAATGAACACCGTATTTCAGAGGAAAAAAAATAAAGATGTATGCTCCAATAATCAGTCAGCTGCCAACTTGATTCCTGAATTCAGATTTTACGTTGTTGACTTAAACCTTTTAAAAAGGATCATAACTAGTAGAAATCGTTCTACTTTCTTCAGGATGGAAGACCTAATATAATTTCAACAACTCTATAAATGCAGAAACTTATATTTTCGTTTCGCTTGTATCTCGTATTCCTGAAAAAAATGTGTTGACAAATCTGGAGCCCATATGAAAAAATTGATGAAGATTTTACATTTTCATCTTAATTTGACAAAGCAGTTTATATAAACTGAAGTTTCTACAATTTGAATTAGTCAATTTAAAATGATAATTATCTAAATGATAATGTTATATTACCGTGGCTGTAATTACTTTTTCAGTCTCACCTCTATATCATTTTTAACCAGCAAATCACCGGCAAGTGCTATTAAAATAATATTGAAAAATGTTTCACATGCAACAGTAAAAAGTCAAAATGTTGAAAAGTATAAATTTAACTATGTAGAGGTGAAAATTTGATATAATCTGGTAATAGTTGTACTCACAAACTTGTTGAAACACGAAATAATAAAATCCACTTTTCCATAAATACAACCGGTGGAAATGGTTTTAATTTAGCATGATTTGGAAAAATATGTGAAATACGGAAAAACTTGAACATATTTATTTATCATGATGTGTTGATCTTATAAAGTGCAACTTCCTACAATCTACACAAACAAAATAATAAACCGATTTATTTTGTTTGTGTAGATTGTAGGAAGTTTAGAAATTTCTAGCAATTTAAAAATTGGAGTAAGGCACGTATAAATACAGTCCGTTTTATCTAATTAAAGCCAACAAAATAAATATGTCAATTCGTGATTATTGGTCAGCTTATTTTTTATTTTCACAAATTTTTATTTGTTTGAACGATTAATCAATTGTCCCAACTAAATCTTTCAAATGTTACAGCGGAATATGGGTTCGAGTTTAAATAAGAATAGAAAATCCATCTTTTAAATTTCATGATTTTGGTCAAGGTATTTTACAATATACAGCACATTCCCAGCCAACTAACTCAATGTTTATTCACTTACCAACAACTAAAACCATTGCATGCAGGAAGTGAAAGACAACGCTCATTTAGTAAAATTTCGTAAGATCACGCTTTTCTTTTCCTTTTATATACAATAATTTCAAGAACTTAAAATTATACAATAAAAGTAAATTATTCACAATTCGATTGCATAAAATCTCAAAATTTACATTTTCATATCTGTAATACATAAAGTTACGGAAATCTCATTTAAACACGACGAAGATTAAGTTGAAGTGACATAGAAATTTTAAAGTTATGTTTTAGTTTATTTTTGAAACAAGCATTAGGCATTCCGAAATCAAAAATGTCACGGGAATCGTTAAAGTTCGCAATCATAAAAATATTTGACTCGAGTACTGAGTAATTATAACGATGAAAATCCGGTATCAATAAAGTCCTTGTTCTAAGTTGTCTTGTGTGAGCAGACATAGTCAAACGCGAATGTATATATGGACAATCTATCCTTGCTTCCAAAATATCAGCGTCAAATAAACCGACAGCAAAACAACATATGATTGACAAGGGCTCTAAATTTAAAACGAAACATCTCGTATTGTTACTAGGCATATTAAACAGATTATCCATTTAAGTGAGTCGTCTGCCCGTGTTAAAGAGATTACATTTAAAAAAGATCTTCTGAGTAAATTTTCTTTCAAATTTTTTCTATTCGTTCAATATGTACATTTTAATAAGGAGCCCACACGACTATAGCATATTCTAAATTTGACCAAACCATTGATGAATATAAGATTTGAAGCGTCCTCTTTTCCTTAAGTTCTTTAGAGAGACGCTGTATAAAACCCAACAAAAATGATTATTTTTATATTATTTTATCATTATGCGGAATAAAACAACTCAGTGTGGGAACAAACGTTACTCCTAAGTCTGTGATTTGAGAATTGTTCCGCTATTAATATTATAATCAAATTTTATCAAAGTTCTATTCCTTTAAAAAGATAAACCAACACACTTCTTAATATTTAACTTTAAATAATTCCTGTTTCCCCACAATAGTCCCTAATCCAGGTCAGATTGTAATTTAGTGGCAACCGAGGGGGTCAACAATGCGACAGTGAAGATTGAGATCGTCCATGTACTTACAGAATATAGTAATTATAGTTTCACTCACCCCTGTAATTACCATAATTAAACAAAAAATGCAATTCAAAATAATTAGGAGCAGCACATGTTGTTCAATGCCAGCAATCTAAATGTTCATTTACTTACCAAATACACAAACTATTTCACGCACGAAGTGAACATAAATGTTAATTTTAAAAAAATTAGTTAAACAACCAGATACTGAAAGATTTTATCAAATCCAGTTTCACTTAAGTAGTTGTTTCAATATTTACATAAATATTAATAAATTTAAATTATTACATGCAAGAACTGAATAATTTTATTGTAAAAGCTATACACGTATTCAGAATAAATCAAAATATGAAATGCGCCTTTTTGATTTATATTTAATAGTTTAACAGTAGCCGCCCCGGTGGCAAAGTGGTCAGCATACTTGCTCCAGCGACCGGAGGTCCCGGGTTCGATTTCACGAAAAATTTCACGGCTGGTTTAGGATCAATGAATTAATTACTCATTATCAAATACTCAAATAATTACATGCACGAAGTAAATATCAATTAATTACCCGTTTTTAACATTCAGTAAATTTACTACGTATAATACATGCTTCTATTAGAATATTTAGAAAAATAAAATTAGATTAAAATTGTACATGCAGAAAGTGTAACAATAATTACAAATTTTTTTTTTTTAAATAATTACAAGCAGGAAGTGAAATTTTTGATCATTGCAGCGATATATTTATTCTTAATGATTTATCTAAATAGTGTATTTTAATATGTTGCTCAATTCCAGCAAGCTCAATATTTTTTTACTGCCAAAATACAAAAATTATTACACGTACGAAGAGAATTTTAATGTTCATTTAATACTATTTATTTAAACAACCAGAGACAAAAAGAGTTGAATCAAATAAATATATATTTAAATTATTGCATGCAGGAAGTGAATAATTTAATTGTAACAGGTGTACACGTATTGGGATTAAATCAAAATATAAAATGCGTATTTTTGGTTTATGAATGTAAATGGTTTAGCAGTATCGTTTAATATACAGCCAACTAAATATTTATTTAAATTTCAAGTATACTTTAATAATTAGGTGCATGCTCGAGGTGAATATTATTTTTTATTTATAAAAATTTAGTAAATTAACGACATACATTACATGTGAAATAAAGTTTAACTCGAGCTTTTATTTGAATATTTAGAACAATTAAAATAAATTAAAATTTTTACATGCAAGAAGTAAATAAAAATTACATGTTTTATAAATATAAATGTAAATGGTTTTAATGGTGTATTTTAATGTACTGCACATTTCCTGCATTCACCAGTTTTTATTTATTTTTCAAATAATTTAATTATTTTATTAATAATTTAAACATTTTATTTAATAATTTAATCATTAATAATTAGAAAAACGTCGAAAAGAGTATGTCATCTAAAGTTTTAATCAAGTATTTATTGCAATGATTAAATTATTACATGCAGAAAATCTGCAGAACTATCTAATTTTACAACAATAAACGTATTCAAATTTATCCAAAATAATAAAACCATTAATGGGCCTATTTAACCAAAACATTTCTTGCTATTAAAATTTTTATTTTTTTATCATATTCTCAAATAATTACAAACACGATCTGAAAATTAATGTTTAAAGTAAAATTTAGTAAAATATCCAAACGCAACAAGTGTCTATCATTGTACTCAAGCGTTTATAACAATGTTTACTCCAAATTTAAATAAAATGTTTACATACAGGTAGTGAATCTTTTTAATATTACAGCCGTATGTGGTTTCCGGTTTAAATTAAATGAGAGAATTAATTTTTCAAATGTCTTAATTTGCTCAAGTTATATTTCAATATACTGCACATTGCTGGCAAGGTAAATCTTTATTAACTTATCAAATACTAAAATAATTGCATGCACGAAGTAAAACTTAATGTTAAGTTAGGAAAACTTTTGTAAAACAAAAAGATATATAAAGACTATATTAAGTATAGTTTCAATCAGTAATTAATTACAATAAATCCAAAAAAAAAAAATCCAAATAATTACAAGCAGGAAGTGAAATCTTACTAGTATATTTAAATATTTAAAGGCAGCAATCTAAATATTTATTTACTTACCAAATACACAAATTATTATACGCACGAAGTAAATTTTAATATTTATTTAAAAAAATTATTTAAACAACCAAATACTAAAAGATTTTATCAAGTTTAGTTTAAATTAAATATAGTTTACAATATCTACACAAATAATAATACAGTTAAATTTTACATGTAGGAAGTGAATAGTATTATTGTAATAGCTATGCACGTATTCAG
Source organism: Nephrotoma flavescens (assembly GCA_932526605.1). NCBI lineage: Eukaryota > Metazoa > Arthropoda > Insecta > Diptera > Tipulidae > Nephrotoma > Nephrotoma flavescens. The sequence continues at coordinate 29,450,689 of OW052222.1, read as the reverse complement.
AATATATAAATACTAAATAGGTTTTTAGTTTATAAATATTTAGATGGCTAGCCGTGTTACATTTACATTTTAAACATTCAAATAATTACATGCACGAAGTGAATATTTATTTATCTTTGGTAAAATTCAATACATATTATCTACATATATCTCCATATCAAATAAAGCTTAACTCAAGTTTTATTTGAATATTTAGAATAATTAAAACAGATTAAAATTATTACATGCAGGAAGTGAATGGAAATTGCATGTTTTATAATTATTAATGTAAATGGTTTATTGGTGTATATTATTGTACTGTACATTTAAAGTAATCACAAGTTTAATAGTTATAACTTAACTAGTAGTTATTTAGTAAAATAACCACAAACAAGAAGAGTAGGTCAAATAAACTTTCAATCAAACATTTATTACAATATTTACACAAATTTTAGTAGAATAAAATTCTTTTAACAATATTTGCCGTAGGCGGAACACACTTACACTTAATAAACACATTTTACTAAACACTTGTTTTTAGTAAAATATGTTTATTAGGTTTAGAATAAAATTGGCAGGGAATGAATTGTTATATTTTTGCTGCCATTTCTTTATCGAGATAAAATTAGACAAAGAAATTCATTATTTAACAAATAGTACGTACTACACATTGGCAGGAATATAGATATTTAATTATTTATCGTATACTTAATTACTTACATGCACGAAGTAAAATTTAATGTTCAATTTGTGAAATTTATTCAAATAAACACCTACAAGAAAAATATATCAAACAAATTTTCGTTAAAATGTTTATGAACAATAGTTCCACAAATAAAGTTTGACTAAAATTATTACACGCAGGAAGTGAATGCTTTTGGTGTTATAACCAAATACGAATTCAAATTAGTTAATATATGCATGTTTTTTATGGATGTTAAAGGTTTAATTAAAATCGGATATTAAAATATTTATTTACGTATTAAATACTAAAATATTCGGAAGCATGGAGTGAATATTATTGTACAATAAGTAAAATTTTGTAATATTACTACAAACACAAATGAGTATTTAATAAAGTTTTTCTCATGCATCTATTACATTATTTAGATAAATAATATTAGATAAGCACTATTGTATACAGCAAATAAACGAACGAAAAATGCATCTTTATAAGTACAATAAAATTTACACAATTAGAAAAACATTAAATTATTACATACAGGAAGTGAATTTATATACTTTTACTGCCCTATTTTTAAATGCCTAAATTTTAATGGTTGAATGGTATTTACAACGCATTTCAAGCAATTTAAAGTGTTTTTACTTATCTTATACTTACATGATTACATGCACGAAGTAAAGATTGTCTATTGTGTAAAATTAAATCAAATGAACACCTACAAGAAAAATATATTACCTAAATTTTCAGTTAAACGTTTATTACAATAATCCCACAAATATAGTTTGGTTAAAATTACTACACGCAGGAAGTGAATTCTAATACTGTTACAGCCATATACTCGTATTCAAATGAAATTAAATTAAAAGAAATGCATGTTTTTGTTTATGAATGTAATTTATTTATTAAAAAGAGGCAATTAAAATATTTATTTACATGTTAGATACCGAAATATTTACAAGCACGAAGTGAATACTAAAGTTCGTTTATTAAAATCTGGATAAATTGTGGTTATTTATCTCTATTAGTGTATCTAACTATTTATTATAATATTTACACTAACAAAGCTAGATTCAAAAAACTACATGCAAAAAGTGAATCAATATATTCTTAGAACCATTTATGTATTCATATTAAATATGAATTTAAACGTACATTTCAGACTGCATGCGGGGGTTTTATTTTCAACCCAAACAGGCAGCTGCATAACGTTATTAATGAAGTCCTTGTCGCACTTATTTATTAAATTTTTTGATATTAAGAAAAATATGTAAATTAAAAAACATTTCACATTGAGCAAAATAAAAAATATGTAAAAATATTGTATTTATAATTAAATAGCTGTAACAGAGTGTATAAAGATTTGTGTTTGTGTAATCTGGGAAAATTTATAATTTTAATCGATTTTCGATTTGTAGATTAAAACAAGTTTAAACCAGCTGGCATATTAAATATAAACATAAAAACAGGTCGACTCTCGACGAATACAAATAGGAAATTTTATATTGCAAAATGTTTAGATATTGGCAACGAATCGTTTTATTGGACCTTAATCGATTTCAAGAAATTGCTTCGAATAGTTTATTAGTTCAAAACTGTAGTTCGTTCACGATTTTAAAGGTTCATTAAGCTTTTCATTAAATAATCATAAAATTATTTCTTTAATTTTCTCATTACCATTAGTTAAAAACGTGATGATTATGCCTATTATGTTTTCGATAGAGGGTTAGTTTACGAGCAATGTATATATGTACATTCAATCGTAGATAAATAATTGATGCGCAATTAAGTTTTAAGGATGATGACGTTATTATGTTGTAGGAAGAATTGTAAAATATCTCTTTAATATTCAGGACTGCTCCCACATTCTTTATGGTTCAGAAAGATTTTAATTTGCCACAGACTATGATTATATATTAACTCGTCATTTGCTCACTTGGTTTATATGCATGCAGTGATAACGATGGCAGAGTCGGGTAATCAACTAATATTTTCATTCATGTCATTTGTAACTTATTCACTAAAATATAAAAATTGCTGCTTTTAGTGCTATTTATGTGACAAGAGTTTTATCTTTATTTTTGATGCTCACGAGTTCTTTATAAATTATCTCTATTTCATAAAATGCTTTTGTGATCGTCAAAATGTATTCCTTATTCGTACCGAACGCCTGAAATTCGTAGCATTTTGGGATAGAAGTGGGATATTTTATATGAGCTGCGTACAGATCATTGTGCCAAATTAGACACGCAAGGTGGGAAAATAGACCACTAGGATGTTAAAAAAAACCAGAAGGTGCGCAACTGGACCAGGATTGGATCCGTTAAATAAAATCAAGCAACTAAATTTCATTTTTAAACAGTTAAGGAACTTTAAAGCTTCTAATATTCAATGTAGAGTAACTAAACGCACACATTTTCACTTTTAGAAACAAATCTGTAGATGACTTGCAAACTGCATTCTCGAAGAGATATGAGAAGATGATGGGCGATTTAAAACTGACTTTTAGGCAGTCATACTGGCAAGGGCAACCATCTGAAACTTCATTTGATAACCAACACTAGACAAAAAATCATGTATGAAGTTATGACGTTGGCTATTCTTAACCATCAAGTGATTCACTGATTCAAGAAAGATGTGCAAACTGGATGAGGATGTGCTAATAAAGAGAGAAGATCACAAAACGATCACATTCCCCGTCTCGATGTTTTCAATATCCGCAACTTGGCCATCACGTGAAGGAATTGTAAGCAGTGAGAAACTGAGCCGGTCTGTTAGATGTTGAACGAGACGAGGAGAGAAAACATTTTTCTCATTTAATTAGTATGGATTCGAAAAACTAAGTTACAACAAAATTTGATAGCTGGTGTGAGTTTGTGGGAGGGAAGAAATTACCAAAAAAAAACATCGTTAATATCACACAACTTGGGACAGAATACAAAATTGTTTGGGACAATTCTTGAAGTTGACCGTATTCAATGACCACGTGCTTATTATCACAGTGAGTTGAAGGTAGTTCGTTTTATAGTCGCATGATGAAGTGCGTCATCATTAATAAATTTTTACAGGATCTGCAATCTATTAGTGTTTCTTTTCATTATTATTTGACTCGTATTCAACTGCATCAACATTTTGACTCACCTTAAATCCTTTTATGTGTTTTTTAGGGCCTATGTATTCCATATTGTATGGTTTTAATAGTTTGCTGAGATGTTTTGGCTCAACATCTGACGAAAATGGATGAAGGACGAAGTATCCTTAATAGCGTATTATTTTGTTAATGTCATTGGTGTCTGCGGGACTTGGGTTAAATCTATACAGTAATGTTGTTTCTATCGATATTGGATTTTTTGAAATAATCGTATTTCGAAAGTTCGTAATCGAAGTTGAGACGAATGAGATATGAGGGTGTTACAATTTTTGTCTCGACGTTGAAATTTCGACTAACGCCAGAGTAGTCCGTTAATCTGTCAACTCCACTTCTCTAGAAGTTTTATTTATCGAGGTACAACCGTTCAAGTAAGTATACTACTACTTATTGAGTTGATTGGTTGGAATTGTGCGGTTTGGATAGCCTACCTACTTGGGTTACTTTAATTTTAACCTGTCTCACCTGTCGGTTCTGAGGTTTGAGCCATCTTTAATTTGGATCCCCTTCTGACCAGTTTCAGGATCCTTTAATCTCGCATCATTCTTTTATATTTATCTCTTTTAGGTTTTCCATGCATAAAATCTCTACATTTTAATGTTTTAGGGATTACAGAAACAATAACATCAAGTCTTCACTTGCTAAGTACACTGACTTGGGACCGGTTTAAAAGACTTCGGTCTCTAGTGGGCCAGCTGAGGTTTTCATTTCCTCTCTGTTTTTTCTGTTCACGCATGTATCGCTGCCTGCAGAAATCCCTGGGGATTGTATATGCCACATCCATAATGAACTGGGATTAACGATGGCAACCCTGTTAAACTTTGACTTTGTAATTCATGGTTGAACATTAATTTGTTATACGAAACTATATTATTTTTGAAATATTAACACTTTCTGAGCAAACTTGTTAAAAATTTGATTCAGTCATATTAATACGCTCGAACATTAATTTTTATTCTTAAATATGATGAAATAAATCGAAATTTTGAATCATAAACACACAAAATAAAGTATTTACATTGTGAAATATAAAACTCTGCGCTTAATTCCAATTTTATCGTATATATGTTTCAAAGCTTTATATAGTACTGATATCATCATTATCCAATGATTTATATTTCCATATGAAGTTGAACATGTTCTCATAATGAAATTTTTAAAACCGGCAATAAAAATAAATCAAATCCAAGTTTTAAACTGCTTTTCTTAACAGTTATTTTACGTTTTTAAGTATAAGGCGAATAAAACATATACACGTCGTTTCAATGCATGCCTACATCTCACATCATTATTGTTATCATTTATTCAACAGGAACCGTACAAATGTTGTTAATGTATATAATCCAACATACCAATTATACAACTTTTACTTTGTTTATCCGAATAATGTGTATACATTATATTCACAAGTATAAGCAAGCTTTCAAGCATAACATTTAGAAAATGAAAAAAAAAATAAAGAAACGAATATCAAATAAAACTTAATCCTTTTTCCCTTCTCGTTTTCAGCCCCTAAAAAAATTGCTTTTGGGATGAATTCGTATATGTATACGATATAAAAAAAAATGAAAGCTTTGAATTACTTTGTGTTATATTGGCCTTAAACATTGTGTTGAGCGGAATAAACAACAACAATTGAATATAATAATAACCGAAACCAAATTGCTCAAACGGTCTCTCAAAGTTTAAGCGATTTTATTTTTATTGCTGTAATTTTTGTACTGTAATTGTTTTCCACAAGTTTGATTTTCATTTTGGTGTTTTATTTTTTTTGTTTTACAAAATTTTTCTTTAACCGTTTGGATAATATTCTTTTAACATACGACTTTCAATTAATTTTTATTTTTAATAAATTTAATTTTTTGTAAATTTGTTGATTAAGAAATTACTCAGCTACAAATTACAATTTATCGTTCATTTTCATTCGTTTCAATTTTTATTTATATCAATATTTTTTTTATTATTTCGAAGTCGTTATTTGTTATGCTGCTAAAAATCATAAAACTATATATCAGCTATGAATCACCGAGAGCTTTAATTAAAAAATAAACTGAAGAAAGAAATAAAAAATTGTTTGTTGGGTATTTCGTTTTCTTGTCGTATTATTAAAGTTTTTTTCTTGTTTGCAGCGAATCTAAGACGAATAACAAAAAATATTTTGAAGTCGAGAACAAATAATGTCCAATTTGCTCTACGTCAGTTAAGTTTTATATTTGTTACTAGAGAATTTTAAATTGGAAAATAATGACGTGAAAATGTTCAACAACTGGAGAAACATGTTTTTAAGAACTGATGTTGTTGAAAAATTTATATTTAAAATGGATTTAAAATGATCTGGCTAATTGGATTTGTTTGACAATAAAACTTTAATATTTTATAGAAGTTTTATTATTCTAACTTATAATAAAAGTTTAATAAAATCAATATTACTTTGGATATTTTTACTTCCTGCATGCAAAATTAAAATAAAGTTTTGATTTTTGTTAATAAATACAACTTTTGAATCATATTAACAATCGTGACCGACAGTATATTTTTCTTTGCAAATTATATCTGTATATGGTGTTGGTCCACATTACCTCATCCATACCTACGTTTTAAAATATTTGTTTAAAATATATGTATTAGAAAACTGAGTATTTACCTAACCGAAGCTTATGGTTTTAGTGAAGCAGTAGCCTTAAATTTTGGAAACAGCATCAAAAATAACACCCCTTGCGGTACTCAGGGTTAAAATTAAAACTTTTCAGCTTCATACTCCATCTCGCAAGGCGTCTTGACCAATTCCTCAGTTCCAATATCCTATAGGATCTGATTCATTTATGTTTATTACAGCGAATAATCACTTAAGCTCTTTAAGGCTATACCTACGTAGACCAGGGTTCAGCTTAGCCGAATATTATGATAAAGAAAATTCTTATCTCACAAGAGCTGACGAAAGGAGCCGTAAGCAAAACCGTTTATAAACCCCAAGGCTTCTTGTGCTTTTCATTCTAACGTTATTTTTGAAATAATTAAAGCATTTAAGAACATCATTGGGAGGCGCAAAATATTTGAAGCTAAGTGTCCATTATCGCGGTCAACTTATCCTGTTCTATGTGTAAGACCCACTACAAAACAAATTATAAAGATATCTCGTGTCTTCTAGGGCGTCGTACCTAAATTATTTCAGATTGGGATTGATGTTGAACTATATTTAAATCAGAGTATCTATTTTTTTATGACACATTGTTGTTGTTGTGAAAATATACATGGTCGGTAATAACAAATCACATATTTAAGAAGGACTTGAAATCTATATTTAATCACAGAATAATTATTTAATTAATTTTTTTTTGGAACTGACGTTGAATTATATTTAAATCAGAGCAAACGATTTGTTTTTGTGAAGTATTGTTGTTGTTGTCAAAAAAACATGGCCGATAATAACAAATTATTTATTTAAGAAGGACTTGAAGTCTATATTTAATGACTGAAAATATATTTAATTAATTTTTGTTAAGATTAATGTGGAATTAAATTTAAATTAGAGTATAATTTTTTGTTTGGGCTAAAATTGTTGTTGTTGTCAAAAAAAAAAGGCCGATAATATAACAAATCAATTTTTTAAGAAGTACTTCAAGTCTATATTTAATTACGGAATAATTATTTAATTAATGTTTGTTCGGAATAATGTAAAATTACATTTAAATCAAGGTTTCTGATTTTTTCCGTCAAACATTGTTGTTGTTGTCAAAATCAAAATCAAGGACTTCAAGTCTATATTTAATTACTGAACAATGATTTAATTAATTTTTGGTTAGGATTGATTTTGAATTATATTTAAATCAGAGTGTCTATTTTGTTTTTGTCAAGCATTGTTGTTGTTGTTGTTGTCAAAATAAAGATGGCCGATAATAACGTTAATTATATATTTAAGAAGTACTTGAAATCTATATTTAATTACGGAATAATTATTTAATTAATTTTTTTTAGTATTAATATTGAATTTTATTTAAATCAAGGTATCTTTCTTGTTTTTGTGAAGTATTGTTGTTGTTGTCAAAATAAACATGGCCGATAATAACAAATAATATATTTAAGAAAGACTTGAAGTCTATATTTAATTACGGAATAATTATTTAACTAATTTTTGTTGGGATTGATGTGGAATTAAATTTAAATCAGGGTATCTATTTTGTTTTTTCAAACGTTTTTGTTGTTGTCAAAATAAACATGGCCGGTAATAAAAATTTAAATATTAAAGAAGAAGTCAGAGTCTATATTTAATTACGGAATAATTATTTAACTAATTTTTTTTGTGATTGATGTTGAATTTTATTAAAATCGGGGTATATATTTTGTTTTTGTCAAACATTGTTGTTGTTGTCAAAATAAACATGGCCGATAATAACAAATTATATAATTAAAAACAACTTGAAGTCTATATTTAATAACTGAATTCTGATGTAATTATTTTTTGTTGCGGTTGATGTTGTGTTATATTTAAATCAAGGTATCCATTTTGTTTTTGTCAAACATTGTTGTCGTTATCAAAATAATCATGGCCGATAATAACTCAGTGACTTAGTCAATGACTTTCCTCTAAGTAGTGCTTTGGTTTTGGAAACCATCAAAAATTACTGTTTGATAGTACCGCTAATTTTGGATGATAATTGACGATTTATGTTGGATTGGTTTTTAAATATATTTTTTTAGACAAACTTAAACTTTTTCCGCTTCATTTTAGTATAAAACTTCATTGTGAACTTGTATAATATTAAAACAATAAAAATTCTTTTACGTCCCATGAGATAAAGCAAAAATTAATTTACATTTACTGTGCATAATGTTAAAGATTTATTGTTATCATAGTTACAATGCACAAGATACAGAATATGGAATTGGATTTAATTTTCTCGTCTGACGATTTTCTTCTTCCACGAGAATGATATACTTTTTCTTTTTGTCAAGCAGATTTTATTAAAGAAACTACGAATAATAAATCAAGATTATTTTTTTATTTTTCTTTCTTGCGTTTGATACAATTTTCAGCCACAAATATAATGATATGATATGATATTGCATTATACAACTTTTATTGCAGGAAACTTTTGCAAAAACTATTATGTTACATCTGCGCAGGTATAACTATTGTCTGTATAAGCAAACACGCTCACCTGTCATCACTACAGCTTTTGTTCCGCTTTATGTACGAGTAGATATTGCGAAACAAACAAGTTTGATAATGAGAAGAAAACTTATGCTTTCATCTTATCAGCATAAAGCTTTAAAAGCTCTTAATTTATGGGCTACATAAACGAAAATATAACTTTTACTAATAAAGTTTTCACATTGTTGTATAAATTATTAACAAAAAGAGGAAAGCACATAAACAAATCCATCCGAAAAAATTATTTTGAGTTTTACTAGAGGATGTGTTACACATAAATTAGTGCTAATAAAATTAATGTACTGTTGCATATTTGCATATAATATAATATAAAGTCACAATTTCCTTAATTAACAAAACGATGCATGCGCCATAATTCAGTTTAACTAATTTGTTGGAGAAAACTATGTTGAAGATCTATTATACACTTTTCGCGATGCGCGAGTTGAAATTGAAAACATCATCCATCGAATTGCTCCAAAGAATTATGCTTACATTTAAATCGGAATTTTGAAATTGTTTTCATTTTCCATTGCTAAACTAGTGCATTATTGATGTACTATATTCAAGTCAATAATTACAATTACGAGAAAGCTTGTGCTATACTGGTTGAAAGATGTAATAACGCAAAAGCAATTATCTAATTTTTAACACAGTTGTTATGGGGCAAAGCGGTTGCAGTCACGCGAATCATAAGGAGCTGAGGAAATTATGTGATAAGTCGGACGAGGTAATACGTGGTTTGCGATTATTGGAAGAACAAACAGAAACACAAAACCTTTGGTAATAGTTCGGATATTGGTTAATTAAAAAGATCCACAACTATAGGTTAAAGAAACGGTAGAAAATCCAATCCCTATACGATCAACAAAATTTTTGAAATAAATGGGGTACACGGTATGATGCTCTTCATTTTTGAGGTGCGGTTACGAGGCAACAAGTACAGCCCAAATAAATACGAAGGTACATCATAGATTACATATAATAGAGAAGATCTTCTCACCTGTGCCAATAAAATTATTACTGATACATAGAACAAACGAAGTATGACAACTTCCATTAGCAGATCCTCAACTTAATCGTTCTATTATAGTTGATGTTTTAATTGGAGCACAATTTTTACTAAATATCCTGAGTGAACTGAAGAAAATAATTCGAGCGTATGGTCCATTCTGACATTTTTCTAAATTGTGTTGGCTTGTAGCTAGAAACATAGGCCATGAACAGAAGATCTCACTCCATGGTCTGCACTTTGGAATACAAGTTGAACATAAAATAAGCAATGAAGATTTAATGGAAGTGATAAAAAGATTTTGGCAAGTAGAAGAAACGGCAGCTGAACACGATTCTCGTGATAACAATGATCCGTATGCAAAATTTTATACAGTAATTCCATCGCTCGATGTCCGAATGGAAAATTTATTGTTTGGTTACCTTTCATTAACCCAAGACATAAATTAGGAAATTATTTTATAAATGTCAAATTAAGGATAATTGGAACTGAACAAAACTTTGTTAGATCACCATTTTATCAGAAACATTATACAAACATTGTAGAGAGGAATCCATCGAACTAGGCCAAATCCCACAAATTTCTCCCGTCGGAATTACATCGAGAAAATAAACATTTCGTGCCACACCATGCAATCTGCAAGGAGTATCATAGGAATTAATGCTGATACAGGCAAATCCTGATACATCCAGCAGATGCCAATTATCAATTAGTTTTATGAAAATATGAAAAATCTCCTTATAGATGATTGACGGTTAATAAAATTAGAATATCAAATCATAGAAATGCTAAATAATTGTTTCTTTAGATTTCGTAAATGAAAATAAAACTCTCAGCTATTTCTGGGATCTGAAGCGCTGGATAACTCAGAAGATGTGCCAAAATTAATTGGGAATGATCAAAGTGCCAAAACTTTTGGTATTATGTAGTATCCAACGTCGACCAAACGCAAAATGTTGTCGGCAAGGGCTAAATTGTATGGTCCGTTAGGATGGATTTCTCCAATTATTGTGTGGTTCAAAATATTGCTGCAAGAATTATGGTTAACCAAAACTGACTGAGATAAAGAAGCACCTACTCAAATACTAGTTTTTTAGAAAAATATTAATTATAATTTAATTCAACTTGAAAATATTAGGATCAAATGAAAAGTCTGCGGGTTTTCCAATTTACAAAGAATGAATTTAATTCTTTCGCTGAACTACAGCCAGTTTTGCACCTAGTTAGAATAAAACACAATAAATTTGATGAAGTGCAACGCAAATTTGAAAATATCGACCACACGAAATAAATTCCGAAGACAAATTTACGTTTGAAGATTAATTCTATGGTGTATAAGAATTTGCTATGTTAGATTGAATTCATAAAATCATAGAATAACGCAAATAAATATGTTCCATAGTAACTTCAGTTGCAATGAGATTACCTCAAATAAATCTTCCAAAATTTGATGGCACTGAAATAACAATCATTCTAGTTCAGATTAAGGAAAACCGGCTTATGTAATTTATGACAACGCATTCAAAAACTGTATACTGAAAAATTTATATGATATTAGAAAACCTCAAGAGAATTCGGCAAGTTCATTAAAATTATTTGTCAAATCGTCTGAAAAACATTATAATGCCTTAAAATCATTAAAAGTTAAAGTTAAAACATGGAGTTCAATATGAACACATCATTTTAGAAAAATAAGATCATCCATTGTGAATCGAAATAGTTAAAAATTCTCCTTCAGAAATGATATTTATAAGTTTTTCAGAGTTTATAAATATTCTCAAGAAAAGGGATAACATTTTAGAAGTAATAAAGCAAGTTTCATCGTGTCTTTAAATATCAGAAAAATATCTCATAATTCAAACGATATAAGTCCAAATTCATTGAAGCCAAGTAACATATCGGCTAACAGGACAATTTCAGTAGATTTTGGACAAAATTCTCTTCCCAGTTCCAAAAAAGCGGTTCCGATCAAAGAAGTTTTATTGGCAATAGCAGTTGTGTGAGCAGAATCTTTGAATGGTTATCGAATTCAGTGTAGATAGTGTGTTTACTTTAAAGATGGTGGACTCCAATCGAATCACAAAACAGAAAATCAATGCCAATTTTTAAGAACCCATAAAAAATCAACGTTGATTAGAGTAACTGGCATAAATGAAAAATGAACGGTGGTTAAACAAATTGTCAATTTAAATATTCATTTTCGAAGTGCTTTTTTTAGTGCTCTCAAAAGTAGCTGGTGAAATTCCTTCAAGCTCTTTAAATTTGATCCAATGACAATTTTAATTTAAATAAAAATGAGACCTCTTCCTTTTTGAAATAATTTTTATATTTTTTTTATTTTTTTACGTTTTATTTCGAAGTAGTTTCAAGAGTTCTCTCTTCGTCAGCTATTTTTACTATTCTCTATTGACAATATCAAATGACATTCATTTAGCAGATCCCAAATTCTTTTTAAAACATAAAACAGACACACTCATTGGTGATGAAAAGTACAATGAAATTGTAATTAAAATAGTCCCAGATCTTGCGCTATTTCAAAATACTCAATTTGGTTATATTGTGCTAGGTGAAACTCATCATTGAGGTGAGCTTGAAACAAAATCAAATTCTTATAGTAATATCTCCACTTCACTTACTACTATTCAAGAAGACCGAAATAAAACTGGGGGCTATTGTGAAATTTCTCCGGATTTTCCAAAAATATCATATCCGATTGGTATTTAGTTTGTTAGAAGTTTGTTTGTAAGAAAAGTTTATTTTAATTTATATTGTGTAAATTTAATTTAAAAAAAAAATAAAATAAATTTTTTTTTAAATTTTATTATAAATATCTATTATCCATTAAATTGGGTTAAATACCAATCTGGTGTACCTACACATAATCAAAATTTTAATTTTATTAAGTCTCAACAAACGGACAATAATCAGAATTTCGCGTTTCCTTTTTGGAAGTAAATCATGGCTTAGCGACAAATTGTTTCAATTATCCACAGTTCAAGCAGGCCGCAATTAATTTATGGCAAGAAATCACAAGGAAATTAAACGAAATGGGCACTCAAGAAAAAACGGTCGTGGGATGAAAAAAGTGAGTTTATGTGATGGTGTTATAATTAAATATATGTATACTGTTTTTATACGTTTTGAAAGAAAATACAAAATAAGCGATCTTATCCATATTAACCTCCCAATGACAATGTATTAAATTTTTTATTTTTTTTATTTTTATAATCACACGAAATAAGATATTAAACCCGAGTATTTAAATTGATAACAGCAACAAAATTACAGAAAACAAAAAAAAATTATTCATTCCCCTATATTTCGTTATTAGAACTAATTTCATGTGTCCACTTTTGACAGTTTACATACGTGTTTCATAATAGAAATATCTGCCTGAGATCGGATTTTACGATTTCGTATTGTACGATATCGGACATATTTCATAGTAGGCCCCCTGTATTTAAATTTTGGGAAATTGAGCAAATTGACTCACCCAAGAAAAAATGAAATGTTCGAAGAATAATGTTCTTGCTCGGAATATTAAACGCATTAGGTAGTATATAAAGTGTAGCCTTACCAGTTAAGCAAACTATTATTTTATTTACTTAACTACAATAAAATTTGTTCTTTTAAACAATATCAATATCAGGGAAATAGTAAATAGTCTAGCAAATCCAGAATGGCCTAAAACATATTATAATGAATTTTTTAAACAATATATTAATTTAAAGAGTGTCAATATGTAGCCTGTTTTTTATGGTATCCGAGGTATCAGACAAGTATTTTATCTGAAAAGGCTTTTTACCGTATTTTATACTGAAGATATGTAATTTGGGAATCTATACCATGAAAAAATAATAGGTTAGCGTATAAGTGATTTTACAATTAATTTAATAAAAATAACATAAAAATAATTACAAATTAATTTATTAATTATCATTTTCCATAGCGTCTGCCATATTTGCTGTCAAAATATTTCAAATATGTTATTTCTCCGAACTAAAAACTTCAAATGGAAAAATGACGATCTAAGAATGGTCAGAAAAAAAACATAGAAAATTTATTCGGTCGATCCGATAAATTAAAAAAACGGAAAATGTTTTTTTTAACTCTCCGACCTCTTCATTATAATAAACAAACAAGCCAATGGTCAAACATACTTTGAACCTCATCATTCCGTCATTAACGAAAACAACATTTAACGTGTCATCGAAATCGAATTCCAATGTGTCTTTAAATGATTGCCTTGTGACAGATCCAACAATTCAGCAGGATTCATTTTCAATTATAGTCCATTTTAGAAAATATTTTATTGCATTATCAGCAGACATCCAAATTACTTTTACCTATACGAAAATTTGGAGAGAGTCTTTACAGGAAGAAATTAAATACTATCGACTATGTACAGTAACCTATGAAATCGATTCAAAAGTATTGGGTAAAAATTTTTACGTTGATGATGTTGTTGTTATTACCAGGTGCAAACTTAATTGAGGAAGCACAAAATCTTAAAGACGAATTAATGCAATTATTTAATAAAGGCGGATTCACATTACATAAATGGAATTCAAATTATAATATTTTATCTGATTTAATAAATATTGATTCAAGTTCCAATAATTCTGAAACACTATTACGGGACTTCATTGGAATCCTAAATCTGAGAGTCTTCAAATAATTCCCCGAAAATTTTCAGTCAAAAATAATTTCACTAAACGATTTATTTTGTCTGAGATTGCTCAGATTTTTGATCCGTTAAGTAAAGTTGGTGATGCAATCACTACGAAATACAAGCCCAAATTATTATAGGATGATGAAGTTCCTTCTTTCATTTCAAATATCTGAATCAAATTCAGAAGTTAAATACCATTCATCAGTGAACTCACTATTTCTCGTTGCATCTTCGCTAATAATATTAAGTCCATTGATTTGCATGGTTTTGGAGACGCGCGTCAACAGTTAATATGTTATATTCCGCACGGTTGGAATTATATCCTGCCGAGTTATTACGACAGTTGAAAAATAAAGTAATACAAGTCTTTGGCCTGATTCAGAAATCGAGCGTATTTCCATCTAAATTTACCACGTTTGTATGTAGCAAACAGAATTTCGTTGATTCAAGACTTAACTTTGATACAAAATTAGATGAAGCTATGTCCCAACTACAATTAATCCAGCTGATTTGATTTCTAGAAAAGTGGAGGTATTACTTATTAGTTAGACCGGAATTACACTATAAACTATCTTTAACAAAGGTGTTTTATAAAATATTTGTATCAATTTTTTTTTTTAATAATGTTCATCAAATATTTTTAGAAAATACACTACATAAAAGATTTTATCAAAATAAATTTCCCTCAAAGTTCAGTAAAAAATGGAACAACATCGAGCATTGTGTGTATCA
This sequence comes from Nephrotoma flavescens, assembly GCA_932526605.1. Lineage (NCBI taxonomy): Eukaryota > Metazoa > Arthropoda > Insecta > Diptera > Tipulidae > Nephrotoma > Nephrotoma flavescens. The sequence goes on along the minus strand of OW052222.1, from coordinate 29,435,312 downwards.
ACATTAAGCTCTTTTATTATTATATCGTAAATAAAAATAAAAAAGAAATAGAAAAAAGAATCTGGATTAAATTCTGAGTATCGGGACGGGATTTAAAAGGTGTCCATCAAAATTTATTAAAGTAACTGCAGACCCAAAGACATGACCTGCTACATAAAATATTTAGGAAGGAATGACAATACATTTAATTTTTTTGTCCACAAAATTTCGCCTGAAACACACGAAATTCAATAAGTATGAAGGACAGACTAATACCCACACTTCGCATTCTAGCAAAATTATTCATTCGCCTCATCTTGAATTACATAATATTTTTGTGGTCTTTGCCGTGTAATTGTATTGGTCGTCAAGCAATGTGTCAAAAGTAATTTATCAAATTTACGTGCATAAAAATAAATTTGTTAAAATATTTTATAAAATGCATTAGGTTTATAAAATATGCACACTATCAAAGAAAATTGATAAAAATGTTTTATAAAACACCTTTGTCCAAGATCTTTTATAGTGAAATTCCGGCCTAAATTAGATATTGTTTGTTCTAAATTTTGATGGTCCATTGCTTTTAGAATAAGAAATCCGAGTAATTGGCCAAAGTCATCCAATGTAAAAAAATTAATTCGGAACATTTGCAATTGAGAAAAGGTGACGTGGGATTACTTACTCATATAGTACTGAAATAAATTTGGTTGATAGATACTCTAATATTTATTATTACAAGTAGTTATAGTAGCAACGATTTTATTTTCATTTAGATTTTATTATAATTTAGAAACTAAAGCCAATCGTCGTAAATATGGTGAGTTACTTGCTCTGGATTGAATCATCGATATGAACATCAGAGTTAGCTTCATGATGGGCCACAAGCATTATTATACAATGCTTTCACACATGTCCTGTAAGTATCAATCAAATTATGGGTCAGTTATCTAAACTTCGTGTTACTCCTAGTCGAACATTTGTAAATATCGGAATATATTTCTGTGGCTCTTTTAATTTACCCCACAACTTTCGAAAAAAGGATATTTGCACTTTTGTTTTGTCGTTCAATAAGAATGCGTAGATGATCTTTCAACACATGCATTTTTAGCAGAGTTTCGTGTCGATTCATAACACGTAGAGGTAAATGTATTAAAGTGTATTCAGATAATGCACGACACGTTGTCTGTAGAAATGCTGAATTAAAGATACAGCCGAAGATATTTACGTCGCGGTAGGATACAAAAATGAGGTTCAAAATCTTAATTCAAACGGGTCGTACGAAATTTATTACTTCACACACTATTAAAACAAATTAAAGCCCACTCTAAAAAGTGATTGTGAAATATATCGAAAAAATCATATTTTTTCACTAGAAGTGAGTAGTAAAATACACAACGATGAGTAATAATGAACACACAAAGTGTGATTTATTGAAAAATGACAAAAATTGCATAAGCGTCGCAATTTACATTTTTAGAGGTGTAACATAGTTAAAACTTGTGTAAATCTCTAACATATTAGTTTTATTTTACGCTGTAGTACCGATTTACAATTTGTCTGTGCGTTTCCCACTATTTCTTTGATATATAACATAATGTAATGCAATTAGTTCGTACATTAAAATTTAATAAAAAAAATGTATTAACAATTTGTATTGTAGCTCTCTTATAGATTTTTTAATAAAATCAATCCGAATTGGTAATTGCAAATTATTATATGTTTGGCTAATTATAATTCGATTGGTTCGTTTCTGACCATTCTTAGACCGTCAAGGCTCTTTGCCTTGTTCTGTGTATAAATTCCAGTGTTAAATTAGTGGTGCAAAGATAAAATGCTGAGTTAAATTCACAAGGGTTCTGTTTGTAATAAAAATTTTATAATTGACTTCCGTCAAATAAATTTTAATATATTTTTTTTGATATAATTATTTTTTTTTGTACAATAGTTAGCTGAATTCCGATTATACATTGTAAATCAACTTTATGAATATATTTCATAGGATATTCTGTCATTTTGGCTAACATAAAATTTGTAGATCCCAAAATCTGGAATATAGTGGAAGGTCAATTAGTGCTGGAAATGAGTTTGAGCCAACATATTTGGCTGATACTCTTTCGTTGAGCAGCTCCGTAATATTATGAACATCCAGCACAAATTTGTTCTGCAAGAAACTTTTTTCCAGTTTTGAAATACCTTGGAAATACCTCACGACATTTCTGGATTCGTCGCTAGTTTTTATCGTTAGTCACTTATACGATTAACCGGTAAATAAATAATGAAAATTTAAAAAAAAAATTCTCGGGAAGCATTTCATTGCTACAAAATCATACCGTTTTTATCAAATTTCATTAGGTAATTTTGGCGTTTGGCCACCAATCGGTCAGTTTTTATTGCAAAAAAAAAACAAAATCAAAATTTTATTAATTATGGAATATAAAATTTAGATAAAAATATTTCTTTTTTCAAAGAAGTATCTAAAGTAGAATTCATAAGATATAATTATTTTAATTTTTATTTTTTTCATAACTCGTTGACAATTTGTCACTTTAGTTAATTTCGTTAATTTTTCGTTATTTTGGTTTGGTCATCCCTTAACGATTTATTTCGAAAATTTGTTAAAAATAACAAATTTAAATTTAAAAAAATGTAACAATTGGCATGGCAAAATAAATCTAGTAACCATATTTCTGATCGCAAATAGGATATACCCATAAATGACTAAATAATTGAATTGAATTAGTATTATGACAATTTTAAATTTGAGCAGGCTTTTGAAAAATAAAAGACAGCATATTTTTATTAATAGTTTCATTCTTAATTAATTCATCCCTAAAATTCATCCCTAAATTAAAAAAGTTGAAGCACATAATATATGGAAGCAAATATGTGCATTGTATAATAAAAACGAGGATTGGAGAATAGTTGCAAAAGCTTTCGGGCGTAAAGAAATCAACTGCCTATCGATGGGTGAATAAACAACAAATACCCGCAGAGCAACGTGGTGGTAAGCGGAAAATAAAAATAACTAATGAACATCGAGTATTTATTGAAAGTTATAGTGAGAAAAATCCTAGAATAACTTTAAAACAACTGAGAGATAAATTCCAAAATAATCATCAAAGTGTTGTTTCTACGTAATGTTTGAGAAAACACTTAGATGAATTACTGTATACGTTAAAAGACATTCAAAGAGAAACAGAAAGAGCGAACATTGAAAACAATAAAATAAAACGATGTGATTACGTTCACAAACTTTTAGAACATCAATTAAACAATTCACTGATACTCTACATGCATGAAGCTTATTTCAATTTCCATGTATCGAGAACCGAAGGTCGTTCCGAAAAAGGAACTCGTTGCACTGCACTCACATTACAGCAGGCAGTGCAGGATTCAATATACATGTGATTGGTTGTATATAGGCAATATGGTTGTGATTCATAATGAAATTAGAAGAGAAGCATTTAAGAAACCAGAAGCAAAAGATTTCAGGCGTCGTTGTCTTCGGAATGCTATATAGAACTGGCTCATCGCTCATATGAATGATATGACTTTTTAATTCGTAATTTTATTAACAAATTTTTAATACACATATTTTAAATTAACTGGAATAAATTATTTAGTTTTTATTCCCATTTCGAAATTGGTTAGTCCCAATTTGATGTGGTAAAGGTATAGAATATCATGAATTTGGATATTTGTTAATTTTAGTTGAAGGTACTTTGCATTTGTTATATTATCGTTTATGAAGATCCAAAAACAAAAATATTTGTTTGCATTTACGACGTATTTTAATAAACATAATTTAATTCCAATTACAGAGAGTTTTGACCTGACGGAGAACAGTAATATTGGATACAGATATTTTGATTAACAGCAAGTGATGCACGAGCCATTCCATCCAAATTTCGCGGCAAATGAAATTTTTAATTTGATTTTTAATAGAATCACTAAGAAAGGCTAAGAAAATAATCAGCAACCAAAATAATTAATCTAATAACTAAGCTTAATAATAAATAATAGTCAATGAATTAGTAGTTGTTAAAGAAAATAATTCATTACAAATTTAAATTTAATGTATTTATTTTATTTGTATTCTTTTTCATATACAAATGAATAAATAATTTTTTAATTATTTAAATGAAATTTAATATTTTTTTAATTAAAATTTTCCGTGACTTTTAACAATTTCGATAAATTTTCACACAAAAAATTTGTATTTGCAACACTTAAAGCTTTAATTTACACTAAATAATGTAGCTGGTTTTCCGAATTGATTGATTTAAATTGACGCACCAATACAGACGGCATTTGCATTTTAGAAGTAATTCACCAGTGAATTTTCAACAATTGAAATAAATATTTCACACTTTTATTTTGCGATTCATCACCTTTAAAATGTAAATCACTTCGAATAATTCACACATTTTGTGTGTAATTATCTCGAGATCACATCGTAGCGTGCGATTTTACTACAATAATTGCGAAAAACAGATAAACTCTAATTAAACGCAGTGAATGTCATCTTGCATTCTTAGAGTGCCTGTTTAAATTCGCACCCACTCACACCTATATCCGTTCCGTTGCATTCGATTTAGAAGTACTAACAACAACTTGGCAACGTCTTAAATTTGGATTTTTTCTAATTCCAACAGCGTCAAAAACGGTTAACTCTTAATTAAGTTAAGGTAATTTTAAGTCAATATTTTATTTTATAATATTTTATTGCAAAATTAATGGTCCAAAATGAATTTTGAAAATATCAATAATTATTTTGCATTATAAACTAATTTTGTAAGTAGGTATAAACTAAATTTTGAAATTAGAATAATTTCATAGCAGGGAGTATATAATCATGTAAACTAAAATATATTTATGTTCTTAATGTTGTATACCATATAAATTATAAAAAAAAAAATCAAAACTAAATGGTCTATAAGTATATCGGGCAATACAAATACGATCAAATGAAGAAAAAATTACTGAATTTCTTTTTTCTGGAGTTCGTTTCCAGCTGTCGTAGCATTAAGAAGAAATTTGTGAAATTTTAAAGAAATACAGTCCACAATTAAAATTATTTGAATGTGCTTTAGTTTATTTAAACAAATTTAAATAACCCTCGAAAAAATTCTCGAGAAGTAAATCAGTGAATCTTCGAAAAATAAATCAGGAAACCTCCGAGAAATAAAAGAATCTCCGAAAAATAAATTTTAAATCCGTTACTCACATAAGTATACTTTTTATAAGATTTAACCCTTTGCACTCGTATGTCCAGAGTCACAATACTAATTTACTATAAAACTCATATATCAGTCCGTTGACTAAAAAAAAGTACAACACTTAAAAGATTACAAAAATTAAAACATTTTATAATAGTAATAAATGAAATATATATAACACAGTCAATTCTACCACTGTAAATTATTTTAAGTCATACAACAATACAAGTTGCCACCCAACCACCTTGAAAAAAAATCAAGTGCAAAGGGTTAGAAGATTTGGACTGCTTTGTGCAAAGGGTATAATTCTAAGTGACACCACCAAATGCAAGCGCATTCTCAAAACAAAACTTAGTTTTCGAGATCGGTTATATTACGGTAAAAAATTTTCAAACTAAAGATTCTTTTATTTTGTTTTATAAAACGACGAAGAAACACCGAGTTACTATCTGTTAGGAATATTTTGCTGTAAACTGTACAGTAAACTAAAAAAGACGAGCTTTATATTGACGTATAAATAGAAAAATGAGCTTACCTTACAGTTAGACTGCATCATCGTTTACTCGAAATTACAACTACACATTATATAAAAGCACAAACACATTAAAGAACATGAATACCATATATTAAAAACACTTATATTATATACACTTTTGCACTGAATTTAACATTAATAACTAAAAACTAATTAAAACAATTAAAAAATAAACACACTCAACACTTTAAGCTTTTTAGCTGATTTTACGCATACAAAATTAAAAGCGACCGCTAAATTAATTTTATTTATTTATTGCTGTCCCGTTTGAAATGCAACTCGATGCACTAAAATCATTAAATAAACTGAAGAAACAACTTGATTTTTATTTGTGCTACACTTATCCCGTTATAATTTGTTGTATTGATTTCGGGTTTCGTGCATAGACGTAGTTGTAATTGTATTTGTATATGATAGATCGCTTTCGGTGTAGCGTGATCAGCATTAAATTAAACAAAGTATTAGTAATACTTTATAGGAAGAGCTTGGGCTCCGCTTTTTTGACACCCCATCTAACGGTTTTGACAATAGTGATGATTGAATTCGTTTGCATTGCAAATAAGTCATACCGTTTTTATTAAATTTCGTTAGGTAATCGTTAGGTCAGGTATGGTCAACACGTTTGGCGTTTGGTTGCCAGTGTTGTGCCTTATTATTGGGGTCTACTATGTAGAGAACAAAATTCTATGATTTCTTTTTTAATGGAAACCATTTCAAAGTAGAGAGCTTTATTCTTACTTCACATTTGATAAAGTTTTAGAATAATTTTGAAAAAATCGAAAACTATCAAGTTTTTATTAAACACGAGCATCAAACGGTTAATGTACCACAGTGAACAAGAAAAATAAAAATGTTAAAAAATGTCAAAAGAAAATACAAGGAGAATTACAGACAATGATACATTTAATGAGCACACAAGTTCATCGGCTATAAATCCTTATAAACGAATGATATTTTGACCGTAGGCTGGCTATTTCAGGCATTATTACTCCAGTGAAAATAAAAAACTAGGAATGATGAATCTGTCGGCTAAATGTAAAAGTGTTTTTGTGGTTGAAACATGAAGCTGAATTTAAATCAAACAAAACGATATTGGTTGAACAAAGCCTGAATATGTGGCCACTATATCTGTATGCCGCTAGTGTTAGGTGGAGAAAGCATTGGCTTCGAGATGTATATTAGTCCAAATATTACAGAGGCAATAATATTGAATATTGAATCCTAAAGTTTGTTAGTAAATTGGCAGGAGGACTATATGGTTGACAAATATTTTAGGTTAAATATATTTCCGGATTAACTAAATTCAGGAAACTCGATAGATGATCATTGATTCTGGAGACTGTAAATTTCAAGGGGTCGGTATGCAAGCTTCGGGATTTTCAAAATCCCGAATTTTCAAAATCCCACTTTTTTAAATCCCGCTTTTTCACTATCCCGCTTTTTCAAAAAAACCGCTTTTAAAATCCGGCTCATAACCCGCTAAAAAGCGGAACTTTTTTAAAACGGTTAAAATATTTTTTTATTTTTAAACTTTTTTTTTTATAACATAAAAATGAATTTTGAAATTTGTTATTATGTAGAGAAATTTTCGATTTGCTGGAATTTTTGTTTCTGGATTTTTATTGTTTACAATTTTTATTTCGGAATTCTGGATTTGGGGAATCGTACCCAACCCATTCTAGAATTCGGCCATGCTGAAAGTACTTTTGTAATTTCTGAATGCATTATATGGCTAAATTTGTTATGTAAAACTTTATTGGGTTTTTAACGTGAATTTTGAATGAAGTTCTTTAATTCCACGTTTATATTCGAAATTTAGCAAATTCTAAACCAATAATTGTAAAATTTGGTATTTAAAAGCGGATTTGATTCTAAAATAAATTTAGGATGAAGTTCTAAAATTCGACAACCTCAACTGAATAGAACTAACTAATAAATTTCTTTACTAAATTATAGTCAAATTTGATTTGTGTAGTAGGATTTTAAATCTAGCATCGATTTTATACGAAGTTCTAAATTTTGACCATTTTGAAACTAATTACTATTGATGTAAATATAAAAATCATATTTCATTAAAAAATAGCCGTCCTTTTGCACACGATCAATACATTTATAATCGATTTATCCACAAGATATCGGATCATGTATAGTTTTAAAACCCATTGCATTTTTATTTTATCGATTTCAAACAAAAAATGTAACAAATATAAAAAAAAAATCGGGGGTAACTTCTAACCAAATTTGACCTTTATTTGTATTTCAACCGAAATCCAAAATTTTTTCAAAGATTTGTGTTAGAATTCGTGTTAGAATTCACTGTCACAGCTGCTTGATATCGATAGTAGCTTACTGCTGAAAGTTGCGCCTATTTAATTAAAACATTTGGAGTAGGATTAAAAAAATAAGAAAATGTTACCAGGTTTAAGCCGAAAAATTAATTAATCGGCTAAAGTTGTTGAATTCTTCTAAATTCAACTTATGAAGCGACCATAAGAAAATTAATACGGCATTTATTTTTCAAGTGGCAGGCAGACACTTAGGTTAATTTTTTCGAAAATATTTGGTTTTCGGCCCAAAATTTTGGAAAAAAACAATTTGAACTAGAAAGCTCTAAGATGGTGACTGATAACCTCATACTGAAAAAAAACGAGAACAATTACAAAAGAACAGTTCTTAATTTTCTACTAATTGTCTACATACTCTACCAATTATCGATATTGTTACACTATTTTTAACCCCAAGATGTAGATAATCCCGAAATACGAATAATAATTAATTTTCTAAATTTAACGAATGGGCTTGTTTCGACGACTGCCATTGAAGATTGGTCACTGAAAAATCCTTCATGACATCTGACCAAACGATTCCAATTGTTTTCATACCCGAACACTTCGGAGTGTGCGAAGGGATGAACAAAATCAACTAATGACGAATATTAAACGAGTTATGAAAAACCGAAAAAATTTAATGGATTTTATCTTATGTCTTCCTTTTTAGTAGATGCAATTCTTCGATAAAGTTATATTTTATCCAAATGGTATATTCCAATTGAATTTTTTATTAGTTTTAAAAATGTAAATTTTCAAATAAGCGACGAACCTGACTTTATTTAATTAATTCAATTTTGATTTTGCACAAAAATGACCCATTGGTAACCAAATGCTAAAATAATTAACAAAAATGTTAGAAAAACCTTCCTGTAACATGGAGTTAGAATTACCGTGCCAAATAAATGTCGAATGTGAACTTCGTGAAATTAAAGATGTTACGATTGTGTAATCATAACAAGTGTAATCGTATCAATCAGGTGGGGTAAAATACGGTACAGCGTTTGTTACGATTACATAATCGTGACCAGCGCTGTGTTGTATTTTATTCCATTTGGTTTGTGCCTCCACTTGCTATGTTTTCTCAATGTTGGTTGTTGTCCCCACTTTTGTGGATGTTGTTTTGTACGTACCTTTTGTAAGGTGGCGCGAGGGTGAGAAAGATGTTGGAGAAGAGAGGAAACAGTGCGAATCGAGTGTGTGCGTAAAGCAAAACATTCCATAAGAATGTTTTTCTTATATATTCGCATTGATATAAACGAGAAACAGAGAAGAAAGATAATTGTTCTGGAATGTTTTGCGCGTCGTTTGTGCGACGCTCGAATTTTTTTTATCATTCAGTCGAGTTTTGGATTTTTGATAGTAGAGTCCAGCTTTTGATGTTAAAAAGTCAAGTTTTTGAGTTTGATCAAAATAGTCTAGTTTTTGGAAGTTTTTTTTTTTTGCAATTCCTTTCTAAAATTATATTGTGAGGTGATAAATTGTTGTGTTGCCCAAATATACTAATAATAATATTATAATAAATAATTATAAATACACAGAAACATTGTAATGTTTAAAATAATAAAAGAAAATTAATCATGTAGTTTCGTATTAATTTTCGTGTTTTTTGTGATTGATGAAATTACGTCCAACTGTAAAATACAGAAGCCATAGTGCAAATTAACACAAAACCGGTTTAGTTTTCATGACAAAATGAAGTCAAAGTGCTCACGGAATTTATATTTCCCGCTAAGTTTACCTTTTTAGAAAAACAATTATTAATCAACGAGGAGCGAGTGTCACTTAAAATTTAAAACCACATTAATATAGCAGGGCGGTCCATACAAAGTCTGTGTTTGGTTTTTTTTTGGGAAAAAGGTGTTTTGTGAAGGGTGACATACGTACTGTGCTCGAGGTAGAAAATAAAAGTAATTCAATTCAAATAACTTAAATATTTCTGTTTTTGGTTGCATTAATTGTGGCTGAGTCGTACCCAGTGAATTTTATATTGAAAAGGGGTGTACCGCAACGCCCAACCAGATTACTTTGTGGGTGGCCTGGTGAGGTCATTCACCTGATTTGCAGTTAAGGCAGAAAACGCCCGACTATTTATACATAGGTGGCCAGGTGAGGCCACTCCATTTTTTTTGGTATCGGGGATAGGCCCGCAACATTGTGCCCAACTAGGCACGCGCTCGAGCGCAAAGGCGGGGAGTCGCCCAACGACGGCATCAAGGCCGCAACTTTTGGTTAACGGTGGAGTAACGGCACCAAAGCCGCAACGGTCCGGGTGTGGTTCACCTGTGGCATGACGGCCGCGCAAGGCCGCAACAGGGGTTTTATTATTAAGGTACAATTTTTTTCTTATTTTTATTTTTTTAAATTTTTTTGATCTGATTTTGCTTATATATCTTTTTATTATATTTATTATAAATTAAATTTAAAATTTTGTAATCGAGCGTCGCACAGCGGGTGCACGCTCGATGCGCATTGTTCTTTCTCTCTTTCGTCTCTCTCTCTCTCGCTCTCTCTCTTTTGTTTCTTCGTGGGAAGAGGGTTCTCTATATTTTTTGTGTGTTTAAATATATTAAAATGAATTCTTAAAATTTTTTTCGGGTTGGGTATGATGAGGGGGAATTCCCACCCTGTGTCGGCGATAGAGTAAGCGGTTCCTTGGTGCCCGCATCCGGATTCGGAACCGGTGGTTACCACCGTACGAGTTCGGGCGGATGCGCGCACCAGGGCACCGCTCTACCATTATGATTATTTTTTTTATTTTTTTTGATTTTGGCTGTTCGTTCCTCAGGTTCCGGTCGACGAGTTTCGGCGGAACATCGGTTTTTATTATTTGCGTTTTCCCAGTTTTTTTTATAATTTTCTGTATTTAATCACGGTGTAGGCCAGGAGCCCTGCATGCCTCAAACCCCACGACCTTCGCACTTCTCCGCTGAGAACGTAGCCGGCAAAACATCACCGTGGAGGCCTCTGCAGGTGCTTAGTGAAAATCTGCAGGTTGGCAGCAGCCAGCCTGTAACAAAGATACTAAAATAGAATCGGATTATAATAATGGATCTGATACTCCACAATAGCATCATTCCTCGGCTATAAAGTTTCCGAATTCTGAGGTGTCAATTTGTATTGGGAAGCCAGCAGATTTGAGTTTTCTACAACAATAAATAAACATATTTAGATTATTAAACAGATGCTAGCCGTGAGCCTAAAAACTCAAAATGAAGATGTTTTATTACCTGGCAGACTCACACATTAGTGTGGACTCCGCACACAAAGCATCTTCTCTGAACCGGTAAGTTTCAAAGTATTTCGCCAACTTCTATTCTAAAGCACCTACGATACAATCAAACGGTATTCCAGTGGCACCGATTACAAATATTGAACAAACAAATTTTCAATATCTTGTACAATCTACTGGTTTTCCTAGAACAACAAAGGCTGCTGCTGCATCGTATATTCTACAATTTAACTATAATATGCTTTTCAACCCCTATTTGCATCCCATCCATTATTATCAATATTTACCACCCATAATCAAGCTGCAACATTCATACATAGTAATACAAATAATCAGCATGTGCAGAAATACCTCGCCTCTCCCCGGAGATGTTAAAACTAAAAGACGAATAATAATTCTATTTCTGTGATGCCTCTTCACAAATGGAATGTCAAATTTGATGGGGTTCGGTTAGGCGTTCCGATCTAAAAATTTCTGTTCCGAATTGAACATTTAGCTCAGTCCAATAATTTGCTACTTGACCGCCTTGTACATAATAGTCACAATTTATTGGAAGGGCATGCTAAAAGCAGAAAAAAAAGAATTTCGAAAACTAATACTCATCAGGGTTTCAAGATATTCGCTGAGATTTAGATACAAAACAACTAAAGGGTGTCTCAATATGAAGTTCAGATTTAAAAATTTAATAAAACAAAAACCGCCTAATATATTTCCTATTTTATTTATGTGTTTGAAAATACAATCCTACTGGTGGTTATTTATGGAAAATGATTTCATTCAAATGGGTGCCGCGACCATTCGGTCGGTCCAATTTCTGAGCACATATTGGATTATGTGCAGCTCCTTTCCAGCCAATTCACGTCACCATTTCGACTTATAATACGGCCATTATGCTGAAACCAAAGCATGATATGGCGCACCATCTTGCCGAAACCAGTGGTCGTCCAAACCAAATACTTCAAGATATGACCACAACAAGGCGTAACGGTTGCGACAGCCTGATCTCCGAAGAAATACGGCTCAATAATACCGCTACGCCGCAAACCTCACTAAACAGTAAAACGCAATCGATGCATTGGCTCTCCACATATCCTTGTGGACTTTCCGATACAAAAATGCGACAATTTTGTTTGTTTACGAACCCAACGAGAAGAAAATGTGCCTCGTCCAAAATGATTATTTTTTGAGCAAAATCCTCATCAAAATCGAGTTTGCGCAGGCCCAGACAGCGAATTGATATTGAAGCGTTAAGCGATTCATTTCGCCAACTAGAAATAATATACTGAGTTTCTGTCAATGAAAGAATGACATTAGTGTAGTCAGAGCCAAAACAACCGATATGTCAAATCTGAACCGGTAACAGTGACACTCTTTATAGATGCGTTGCTTTCGTAAATCCCGCTTAGCATAACTTTTGAATCTGAAAGCAACAAGTTTTTGTTTTAAATTTTTTAATGTATTTTATTTTAAAAATTGTTTTTTTTGGTTTTTTTATTTTATGAATTGTCATTTTTTACAACAACATGACAACCCTTCGAAAAAATAGAAAAAACAACCGCCTTGCGGTAAACAGCATAACCATAAAATAGTTTTATTTCCCCTAAACCTACAAATTTTTTGGTTTAACCCAATTCGGCTTTATGTAATGAAACTGTTGTTGTAATCTTTTTTGGCTTTGGGAGAGCAACGCACATTTTTAGATTCCATAGAAAATAGAGGAGTCATATGCTGAAATTGGCTATGCCAATAAAAATCGCATTATTAGATGTAGAACTGATTGAATTAGTTGGAAAAAATATCCGGGCTGGAATAAGATTTCGCCGGCCGCGATTTTACAAAGTGACCGAATTTGTAAATGCTCACGTTGCCACGGTCAACGTATGGCGCAGAATTATAATTTCCCCGAGATGAATGTCGGAGTAAGGCACAAAAGCGTGCAAGAAGTAAATTATGCTCCTCCAAACGTTGACTATGCATAGCATCAAACATCAGTCATCCTACGTAATCGACTTGTCAAATTTTACTTTGAAACTATTAAATTTTTTTTAAAGTGCATTGCAGAATCAAGATTTAACGCGGACAAATGGTTTGAAATTGATGATGTGCTCTTACGCAACAGTGGATTAATATGGAAATACTGTAAGGTTTAGGCTGCAAATGTCATTTATATAAATGTTAAACAGGACAGGTCCTAGTATGGAGCCCTGAGGAACGCATTTGAAAAAGACTTTTAGTTCCCTTTCTGTTTGATTTGCAGCGACAACTTGCGGACGGGACCTGAGGTAAGACTCGAACCATTATATTTGCGTCGGTTCTAACTTCATGCTTAACTGAAGCTTGGCGAGCAAAATATGTCATGGTTTACCGAGTCAAATGCATTCCTTAAATCTAAAAACATATTTGCTACAATCAATTTCTTGTCTACACTGAGAAAAATTTTGGTTTGTAAAATTAAAAAACAAAGTTTATAATTTCTAAAAGATACAAATTTTTTTGAATTTAAAAAGTTGAAATTAAATGAGATTTTTACAAACTGATAAATAGTTTTTTTATTTTAATAACATATTTTTAAAATCATTTATAAAATACTTATTAAATTTGAAAAGTTTATTTATTTAAACAGAATAATTTATTTCAAAAGAAGAAATTTAAAACAATTTTTTTTGATTATAATGACATTTTATGAAATTGTTTATATTTATTGTTTTGCCAGAAATCCCGTTGTTTTATTTTTCAGATCGTCTATACTATTAATACTTTATATAATTCGCCAAATCTGTATATTCTTGTTTTATACTAAAGATATGAAGGTTTGAATTTTTGCAGTTTGGTTGTGGTCGTTGCAACCTGCCAAGAAAGAACTTGAGAAAGTTCTCATTATATTTTTTTAAGGGTTGTGTGTATTTTTACACGAGGACCCTGCGGGTTAAAAATTGGAGAGGGGGAGTTAATTTCTACTTTTTGTGGTAGATATATTATGTTATGAGTAGATGACCTCTTTGTTTTTGCTGGCTTGAACAGTCTCAAATCGCAAACATTATGAATGTTATTGTATTTGTTAAGTGTATTACGGATTACTTTGATTTAATAAAATTGTGTGGCATTTGTTAAAAAATAATTATTTAAAAATTAAAATAAATCTTTTGAAACTATCTTCTGAAATAATTATTTTTTTAAAAACCAATCTCTTAAAATTTAAGGAAACTCTTTGACAAAAGTAAGGAAAGTATTTTTGAAAATAAAAACAATTTTTTTATTTTTATAAACAAATTTGGCAAAAAAATTTATTTTAAAAATTAAAAGATTATCCTTTTGATTTTAAAAACGAAACTTTTCGCTTTTTTTTATTTTGACTGGTTTTTTTTTTTCTCAGTGTACGTTTCCACATAAAGTTTGTTAATTATAGGCAGACGGCGTGTGTGCTGATGTTGATTTTGTGAAACCAAATTGTTCTTGAGCTAGATTATTGTTTATATACAAAAATTCAGAGAAATGGGCAACAACTATTCTTTCGTATACCTCAGATATTGCACTAAGTAGAGATGTATAAGAAATTGGCCCAAAATTCCCATCCCGAAAAGCCTTTTTTTGTAAAGTGTGTATCTTTGATAAATCACTTAAAAATAATTCCATCACAAAAATTTTATTATTAAATTTTATTGTTAAATTAAAGATAAAAATAAACAGCCAGAGAAAATTATAAAATTATATTATTGTTTGCAGTAAAAAAGCTGCACAATAGATTAATAAATTAAATCTACTCAATGATTATCTAGAAAATAGCTTTCTATCCATCACTTTCTATATTAACTGAAAGAAAATATGTTCATTACCAAGATTCCTTATGGCAAACACAGAGATGACCCCCTGCCTTGGCATGTGGAATTAGGTGTGCCAAAATGTATAGAACTTATATTCAGGCATCCGTTCGAAAATAACGGGGATTGATGGTGAATACTGATTATACCAAAAACCACTTTTTATACATTCTTCAGTTGAAAATATGTTCATTACAAAATTATGGACGCCTGAATATAAGTTCTATGCACATTGGTCCACCTCCCTCCTTATTCCAAGGCAGGGGGTTATCTCTGTGTCCGCCACTAGAAAATGTGGTAATGAACATATTTTCAACTGAAGAATGTATAGAAAGTGGTTTACGAGATAATCAGTATTCACCATTAATCCCCATTATTTTTGAACGGACACCTGAATAAAAGTTCTATACACTTTGGCTCACCTAACTCCATATGCTAAGAGAAGAAGTCATCTCTGAGTTCGCCACTAGGGAATTTGGTACTGAACATATTTTCTTTAAGTTAATATAGAAAGTGATGGATAGAAAGTTATTTTCTAGATAATCATTATAGTAGATTTAATTTATTAACAGATTATGCAGCTTTTATACTACAAACAGTAATATAATTTTATAATTTTCTCTGGCTGTTTATTATTTTCTTTAATTTAACAAAAAAAAAATTCGGGTGGAATTATTTTTATGTGATTTAGCAAAGACACGCACTTTATGAACGAAGGCCTTTTCGGAAAGGAAATTTCTGGCCAACTTCTTATACATGAGAGATTGGCCGATAACTCATTGGGTTCTGGCTATCACCATAATTGGATATTTGTACAACCTTTGCCATTTTCAGTTTCTCAGGAAATATTCCTTCGGAAAGTTATTTATTTATCAAGCGGGTTAGAGCTCTCTTCAATTTTTCGTAAAAAAATTGTAGTAGCTTTATTGATATCCCATCCCACCCAGAAGCTGCGGCTATTTTCAGGGCTCTAATATTTTGGGTTATCTCAACTTCATTTATATCAGATATGTCCAATTTGTAGTTTATTCGTTGTTCTTCAACACTTAAATTGACTTGTGGCCAGGGAACATCACATACATGCGCAAAGCACGAATTTATCGTTTTAGCAACTGCAGCTGGTTCATCGATTGCTAAAACATCTATACTGAGACAGTTTTTTTGTTATAGACCTGCGATTTTTATTATATATAGCCATTTTCATAAATTTTCAAAATTCTTGTTACAAGCGTTCAACTTTGTTGCGTAGAAGTTACGCTTTGAACACAATTCGGATATTTTTGCTTAATTTTACAAAAATTTCTCTATCATTTTGACATCGAGGAGTAATTCATTTGTCATCCACGGTTGCTTAAAACTGGAATGCCGATATAAAGTTTCGACTTACGTTAAATGATTAACAAAGTTTCCGAGACCGGTAACCAGATCATCTATATTTTTGTAGCTCTCTATGCTTTCCTCCTTCTGGGCTTTTGTCAGCTAAATCATAATTAAAAAATTTCAAATCGCACACCTCGTGGCCTTTTCCCAAGCGGAACCAGTCGGGAGATCAATACGTGATCAATTTTCGTTGAGGTGGTCGGTGAAAGTCGAGTTGCGTATCCTGAATTCCCCTGGGCTTCTATATATACTTATTATATTCAGATTTTATTTTTGTCTAAATGTTTTCCGAATGCAATGGAACACTGAATATTTTTCTTTCACCAAAATACATAATCCACCTCCCCTAGCATCTCGACAAACTGTGAAATACGTTATAGTTAGGAAAATTAATTAGGCATATCTCACTGTATAACACCCAAGACTCAACAAGAACATGAATTTCGATTTCATAATCAAATAAAGAAATAAAATTCATCAACGAATTCACCTTCGATTTCAAACCCCTGATATTAAAATATCAAATATTTACCGCATCAATTTCCAATGATTTAATGCAATACTGGAATCCCAACTCGTATTTTACATCATACATACACAGTAAATCCGTTATTGGTGACGTACAATTATCAATGTGCAAGTAATCATTTGTCATCAATCAAAATAATTAACAAACTGTGTTGTGCTTATGATGAACTAAAAATTAAATAAAATTGTGAATAAGTTTATGTATTGTGTGTGAAGTGAATAGTGTTTGGGATATTATTGTGTAAAAAATAGTGATCGAAGAACATTTAAGTGGCATTTTATGCAGAGAGTTGTAAGTTATTTTAATTATTTATATTTAATTATTATAAGTTTTTGAAAACCGGTGATATTTCTGTTGTGTATATAGCTTTGACTTGTTGTGTCTTGCGAAATAGAATTTTATTCTCTGTGGTCCACAGAAACTGAAAATCATTCGCGATTTTGAACTGCCGTACAACACCAAATAGTTGAAGTTGCCTCGTTTGGCGTTTTTTGATGTGAGTTTCACTAGAAGAAAATTTTGTAGATTTGTTTGTGTTCCATTTTCTAATTGAGGCTCGATTTTTACAATAAACTGTGCACTGTCAATTTGTTCTATTGATACATTTGAGTTTATAATTTTCAGAATATGACCTGTCAGTGTAAGAGTATTAATTGATTTATTTGGTATTCCTGAGATTACAATGTTTTTAGGATTTTTCTTTTCTTGTAGATATTCCACTTCAGATTCCAGTTTTGACATATTTCCTTGAAGAATGGTGTTGTTTTGTTGTGTGTGTTCTAGCTGTTGTTTCAGTTCAATATTCTCCTGAATAAGGTTTGTTATTTGATTTCGCAGCTCCAACAGTTGTGTAATCGTTTTGACTGCCGGTGTTGGAGGTAGTTGTGTTCGAACCAACGTTGAACTTGTTGTAAGATTTGGAGACCGAGTGTTTGAATTGCTTTGGATGTTTGTAGGTTTCGGACTTGCGCTTGTTTGGCAGCAATGCAAAATGGTAGCTATTTTTTGAAGTCCTTGTCGATTTTTCTCAAAAACCGAATGCAACGAGAGTGGTACGTTTTTTGTCACATAATGCACTTTAATCCTGGGTGAATTTCATTAATTATTCCTTTACATGTTTGGGAGTTAGATTCAGGCACAGAACCCATTTAACTACACAACACTTGTTCATCAGATCAGCAGCAACAACCACAACTCTGATGACTTTTATTTTATGACAAATTTCAGATTGGTATAAGTAAATTTTGTTTTCAAACAGATTTTACTTTAAATATACTTGAAGGGGGGTTTTGTTGCTCCCCTAAACTTGATTAGATATTACCACTTTTGGATGGTTGAATGCCATCAAAATATTTTTGTAATTGGCAAACGAATTCAGATTGATTGACATGTTCACTCGTGGTAATGAAATCAGCAGGTAAACGTAAATTTTGTCCATACACTAATTCCGCCGACGAGCTTTCGAAATCTTCTCAAAAAACTGATCTTAATCCCAGTAAAATGATTGGTAAAGATTTTTTCCATTGAATATTAATTGGACACATGATTGCTTTTTTGAATGCACGATATGCTATAGCTCTATAATCCCATTACATGCTGGATTGTAAGCTGTGGTTCGCTTGTGCTGGAATCCCAAAATAGAGATTTCGTCAAAGATTGCAGACTCAAACTGTTCACCTCTGTCCGTAACTATTTTTAATGGACCACCAAATCTACTTATCCAGTTTTTTATTAAAGAATTGCCAATACGCGTATATCGATCAATCATGGTCCAATAAAAAATTCTATCTTTCGAAGGTGGTAACGGACCAATAAGATCAATATGAAGTTCTTCAAAACGACCGTTTGTTGTTTCATGTTGGGTCACTTTGCACTTCTGACACTCTATGCAACATTTTGCCCAATTACGTATTCCACTCAACATTGATGGCCAAATGAATTTTTTGGTGATTTGTTTAACTGTTGATCGAATGCTGGGACTAGATATATTTTGATAGGCAATGAATAACTGCCTAGGACAAATGGTCGTTGATTACCATTTGATATCTCGCACGTAATAAATTGACCAGTTCCAAAAATTGGGATTTTTTCAAAATTTAAATTTGAACTTGCTTCCAAAAGTGCTCACTTGCGATTCCGCCATCGCTAAATAGTCAATCGATGTTCCAATATCTATTTCCTGGATTCATGATAAAGAATCAGCTACAATGTTTGAACTACCTGAAATATGTCGTATGTCGTTGTTGTCTGGGTGAAGCTTTATCTAAATGTTGACGTAATGAAAAAGTTAGAGGTTTATGATCGGTGTATAAAACAAACTCTTTTCCTTCGATAAAATTTTTAAAATGTCTAACTGCTGAGTATGCTGCTAAAAGCTCTATGCCATACGTGCTGTAACGAATTTCTGCATCATGTAATTTTCGTGGAAAGAAAAACAAAGGCTGCCAACCTTTTTCCGTTTTAATTGTTGAAGAACAGCCGTTACAGCTAGATTAGATGCGTCTACAAAAATTGCAAACTTGGCATTCGGAATAGCAAACGCTAATTGTGTACAATTTGCGAATTTCGTTTTACATTACTTAAACTTTTGAGTGGTTTCATCTTTCCAATTAATGATCGATTTGTCCTTCTTTTTCTTCTTATTTCCTTTGAAAAATTCGTATAAAGAAGCTTGATCATTCGCTGCTTCTGGTATAAAAATTCGATAGTAATTAATCATACCCAGAAACCAAAGTAACTCTTCTGCTGTTTTTGGCTGTGGATAATTTAAAATCGCCTCAAGTTTTTGTTTGTCTGGACACATACCTTGCTTTGAAATTTGAAAACCTAAAAAAAATAACTCGTCAAATGCAAATTCACATTTAAGTAGATTAACTACTAAAATTTTTCGAAGCAATGAGAATATCATCGATATACGGAAAAACGAACGTACCATCCTTTGGAAAGTTTGAGCGGCATTTCTTAAACCGAACGTCTTGCGTGGCAACTCAAACAATCCATAAAATGAGCGATTATGGCAGTCTTTTCAATATCCCTAGTCTCGACAGGAACCTGATGATATGTTCTCACCAAGTCTATTTTTGTGGACTTGGTACATGAGTGTAATTGATGGGTGAAATCGGTCACGAAAAGGATCGGGAAATGATCTAGTTTGGTCAGTGCGTTTAATGCCCTAAAATAATTAATGCCCTAAGTGGACTGGCCCAGTTACTCTTGGACCGTCTACAAATCCCTTAAACTAACTACCTTTCGATTTCCGTTTTTGCTACTGCCATTTTTTCCGAAGTTAAACGTCGTGCTTACGCATAACATAGCTGACCAACTTTCTCGATTCAATGCGTTACATTACGTTTGCAGAATTTAATTGCGGAGATTCTTGAGTCACCGAAACAAATTCCTGTAACAATTCTAAAATTTCGCTCTGATACATATTTGCTTTAATGGTCGTGATACCGTACGACTGAATTTGATATGTATTTCCCAACGATTTGCAATTGGTACTCGAATCAACGCGTTTTTTCTGCTTTACATCGGCCATTAAACCAAAATGTGTTAAATAATCCGCACCCAAAATGCATCTATCGACTTTTGCGATGACAAATTTCCAGGCGAATGGTCTACGAAGACCAAGATTAAGAGTTAGAATTTTAACGACAAATGTGTCGATTTCTGAAGCATTCGCAACAAATAATTTAAAATCCGAATGTTTAGCCATCTGTAAATTTGTAAGGGGAATTACCGAAATTACAGCTCCCGTATCAACCAAAAATTGCATTTTATTTTGAATATCCAAAATTGTGAAGCGAGTGTTAGTGACTAACACGTAGTTAAACTACCATTATGAAAATTACACGGCTTCAGACATTTGTTAGCATTGTTACCGTGTTTGAAATGGTACCAACATACCGGATGCCTATCCGCTTGTTCTTCAGAACGCGAAAGACTGCGAGGTCGATCACTACGTTGCGATCGTGAATCTCTAGATCGATTACGTAGAGATTCAGAGTTTACTGTATTAAATTTATCAAATAATTCATTGACCTTTTTGGTCAATGCGCCTATTTGAACGAATAAATTGTCTTCTTGCTGCTCGGACTGGTTCGAATTTACCCCATAAATTCCAATGGGCTTTTGAACTTTCACAATTTTGTCTGTTGTCGTAGCCAACTGCCTTAAATTGGTCTCATCCATACAAGACAGAATCTCTAAGGGTGTGAGTTGGTAGCCGCTGCATCCATAAGTTCTTTAAAACCGATTCAGTAACCTGATCGGTGGAAAGAGTTTCCATTTCACGCAACAATTGGTATGGTTTTTGGTCTCGCAATTGCAATCCTGAAAGTAATCGATTCAACTTACTTACTTACCTTTCGATAATTAATAATTTAAGAGACTCGTATTTATTGTCTCTAGGTGGCTTTAATATTTTATCGCGAACGCAATAAACAGTTTGCGTATAAATCACTGCAATCAAATGCCCGCATTTAGTTGCATCTGAGGTAATGCCACCGATTTGGAATTGCGCCTTCAATTGGGTGAACCATATTTCGGGATCATCCCGATTGAACCGCGCGTATTTAGTAGACACTTTATAAACTCGTGCCATGCCGGAGCTTGAGACCCCGGGGGTTGAAAGATTAATTATCTATGTATTTCCCACAAACTGAGTGCCACTCAGCGTAATATAGCGTTACGGAGAGAGAAATTTTGAGAGCGGTACGATCATAGGTGCAAGGATTTCAATTCTTCAATTCCATGTTGGCTTCATTCTTACGTACAAATATAAAAAATTCCAGTATCTTATCTACCGAAAATATCGATTTACCAGATTGAAAAATAAATGGTTCCGCATCTCTTCCAACCAAATTCTGTATTATAATCGGCTCACTGTTTACCAACGGGTATAAACGGGCAAGCTCCAGTGTTAACAAAACTGAAGAGCTAGTTTAAACGTATTTGATTTGGCCTGCTCTAAATACAGATATTATTGACTTTATTAAATCTTGTGAAATCTGTATAAAGTCCCATTTCTCCGTTTCTTAGGTACTTACTAGCCTTTCCAGAAAATTTACTTGGATTTTTTGGGACCACACCCCAAAGACACAACGGAAATTCATATATTGCATTGCAGTTGATAACTTCTCTAAAATTGTTTTAACTCAACCAGTAAGAAAATCTTTCATCACTTCGCGCTTATAAATCAAGGGAGATCATGGCAAAAGACAACTTGCATTATAGACATCCACAATGAACCATCGACCCGAAAAATTACGTAAGAAATTTTGTGCAGAGTAAAACTGCTGACAAATTTTCTACAAAACTGGCACCAAAATATATCCCAGCGTATATCTATCTAAATTAACAGGACTAGTTATAGTTGAGGTAGTCGACTATACAGAAATGCCTATTAGCACTTACCATTTCAAAAACCTTAAACTTTAATGAATTCAACGTTTATTATGCCTCACAAATAGACCTTTCAATATTCATATTTTTTTTCTAGCCCGACATTTTGATTTCTCAGAAATATACGTACGTCACAACTTCTGTAACGAATTAACCTCGCATTTCGAGCAAGATGCTTCGATATCAAGAATAAATTTATTTATTTTGTCTCTCTATAAACAAGGAACGTTTAAAAATTCCGAAAATGAAAATCCCGGATAATGAAAATCCCGGAATTAGAAATCTAATCTAAAATCAATGATGTGAGTTCCAAATAAAGAATTGGAAAATTGAAAATTTGATCATAACTATAAAATTTCTTAACCGATGATTCATATTGTTCATAATTTCTTCAGTTGTTCTGATTGTTGTTGGGGGAAAACTATTTTTGCATTATCGATTATAAAATTGAATTTTATTATGAGTTCCAAGTGTGGTTATGAAAATGATAAAAATGACGAGGATTTAAACATTACTTACCCGATTTAAATAGAAGTTTGAGCTTGAATGATGAAAATGGGTTTCCAAAATGAGTTTCTGATTTTTTTAAGTGAGTTTTTGAAATAAAATATGAATTTAAATCTTTTAGCAACGGGTTTGGAAAAAGTTTCGAGTGTATTTTGAAAATGAAAATTCAATTTTTTTTCCATGTGCGGTTCAAAATATGGTATATTTAAATAATGCCTAACCTATACCCAACCAACTGGATATCAAATCAGTATTGAATGAAAATTATCGGTCAATCGGAATTGTCAAATTTGGATGGGCAGGGTTTATTCAAGTATCGGATTCATTTCAGCCTGCCCAAATAATTTAAATTAACCTCCATTACACAAAACTAATGTCGCACATTTTCTTCTAGGTTTTTAGTTTGACTCTAAAGACAATGGGTAGGCAACCATATAATCTGTAGTTTTATGAAGAAAAATAAAAAATGAAATTCAGGAGATCAAAATGATGCTTCAATGACTTTGGATTATTATCGAAACAGAGAAGTAGAAAATCGATATTTCTTTGATTTGATGCGATGGCAAGTCATTTTTTAATACTTACAAAAAATTTACTTCCTTTTTTTGTGAAGTCCGATAAAATTTCACAAAAAATCAGGAAACCGAAAAATTAGTTCAGATAAATTTTCTAACATGTTAGCGAAATAAACGATTTTTGACAAGAAATTGGTTTTCCATGACTCTCAAGTGTTTCATAAATTGAAAAATCCTGCGGAGTCGGAAATCAGATATTTTTCCTTTACAGCAATTTTTTTAATTTTATGTTTCTATAAATGGCCGCCAAATTTGTACTGTCTCAATAAATATTTGTTTGATGGTGGTTCTGAAATTGATTAATTTTACTCTTCTCTAGAATCTGCGTCACGTGCTTTCAACAATTTTTGTTGTATCAAAATTACCCGTATATGGCGTTGTTAGAAACCATTATTTCGGGATAAGTTGTAAAAAATGGAGGTGCGAATATTTTGTGATCAACACCTGACTTTCTTTTATCACGACTGTATATATGTAGATATATCTCGAATACACCAATCTTCATTTCTAAAGCGAAAAATTAAACTTACTGGACATTTACTAAAACTGTTTTGTGTAACCAGATAACATTATCCCTGCCTAAATTTCAAAAACGCAGCAAGGGCAATCCTTGTTTACTTAAAATTTAAACTTTTAATTTATTTAAAGAAATTTCAGCAGCATTGCAAAAATTGAAAAAATTACCATTGAAGCTGCCTAATCCGGTGCACAGATTTATACCAAATTTTAAAAGGATATTCTATGTAATGGAAACAGTTTATGTAGGAAGTTTTTCCGAATAGTATCCAGTTTAATCCTGATCAATCAATTAGTGTGAGATGTAAAGTGCCGAATTTTTGGGGAAAACAGAGCTTTTTTGTAGCTTTGTGAACTCAATGGCCGTGAACTTCCGGCCTTTAAAAATGCTAAAAAACATTTTCCAGCATTTATCGGATATGTTACAAGATATTTTGTACATAATGCACTTTAACAGTTAGATATTTTTCAGGACCGATTTTGAGAAATGATGGTTATTTAATTAATATTTAATTCGAACCTATAGGATACTTGGTGTAATATTCCACTTCATAAATTCCACGTTATCTGAAAAAATACGTCGTGCACAAATTTTGCCGTCAGACTCACAAAATTGCACAACTAAATACTTCTCGAAAAATAAAAACAACCGTGGGATTGCCAAAATGGAATATATGATTGACTCTTAAATGAGTAGGTAAATGGTGAAGAAGATAAGTTATTAAAATATCGATCCATTTCAAATTCAATTTGTTAATAAATTTAAATTTTCATTTTTGCTTGTTACTGCTACTTTAAAATAACTTAGAAAGATTAAACAGTAAAAAAAAAATCGTGCATGCCTTGGAGAACCACAAAAACATAATTAAATTTAAATTTAAAATTAAAAGTTTAATCTTTATAAATTCAACCGAAAGTCCGTAATTGATTTAAAAACTCACCCTCCCTTCTATATGTACGAAGATTTATCTGCTTCTGATGTTGTTAGTATTTTTGTTTAGTTATTTAAATAAACCGCACGAATTAAACAATAAATCTTATTTTCCTTTCTTCCACTCTACTATCAGCTCTGTTATTTCGCGTGTTATCGGGCTGGAAAAATGCTAATACATCAAATATACATCTTCGTACCAAGTACATAGAAATTCAAAAACAGGATAAGCTATTTTCATTTTGCGTATTGCGAAAGCGGAGAGAAAATATTTTGTTTATGAAAGGCGAGATGTGAATTTTTCGTTATATGGTTAAAAAATCAAATTTTGTGATTAAACTTAAAACCTCAAAATGAAAGGCATCAAGAGATATATTTACATTCTTTTCGTTTTGTATACGTTTGTGACGATTTTTGCTTACTAGGAAAATTCGATGATTATTATCAATTTAAAAAAAATGTGAAAAGTAAGGAGTCTTAAAAATTTCAATGTTGGATGCTTCGGTTCCACTTGTAATGGATTATACCACAAATCGTTCATTGACCACGATTAATTCTCGTACGGATGAATAATTTATGTCTTCCGTTGTACAAACACAACATTCCTTAATCCTTATTTTTATTAAAATTCACAAACATCATTTTCACTAAATATTTTATCTTGTAACTTCTTAAATTGCACGTCTGTAACTGAATAATGAATACGATTGATAAAAAGCTATCGTCCTGGTTACACTATTCGTATACTAAAATTATCTATGATATCTGTAGCTGGTTCAATTAAATGTCAGTTTAAATTCAAATCATCATTTTTTCAGATTTTATTTTACTTTGTAACATTTTATTTTTTTATTTTTTAGTTTTTAATGAAGTATCTTCTAACTACCATTTAAAAAAGTCATGTCGATTTTTGTGTTGGGTGTCAGGCAAAACTCGATTGAATATATCGCACACCCAAGATTTGAAATTTTTTTAAAATTGGCCGTTTAAAGTTCCATGATTGGAAATAGATTCAAATAGAAAGTATAAATGATTTTCACACCTGGAAAAAATTTTAGGTTGATTTCCATGTAAGGAACTCGGGAAAATTCGCACCCGCAAAATTTGAAAATTTTTAAATATTGACCGTTTAAAGTGTCATGGTTTAAAATAATTTCAAATTAAAGGTTTTAATGATGCTCACACCTGGAAAAAGTTTTAGGTCAATCTTTATGTGGGGAGTTCGGGAAAACTCGGTTGAATGAATCGCACCCACAAAATTTGAATATTTTTTAAAAATTGGCCGTTTAAAGTGTCATGATTGGAAATAGAATCAAATGAAAGGCCTTAATGATGTTCACACATGGAAAAAATTTCAGGTCAATTTCCATGTGGGATGCTCGGGAAAACTCGATTGAATATATCGCTCGCAAAAAATTTAAAAATTTATAAAAATTGACCGTTAAATTATTCAATCGAGTTTTCCCGAACTCCATAACATGAAATTTGAGCTAAAATTTTTTCCTGATGTGAGAATCATTAAGATCTTTCGTTTAAATGTATTTCCAATCATGACACTAGTAACGGTCAATTTATAGATGTTTCTAAATTTTCGTTGTACGATATATATTTATATACAAGTTCTTCTATAGGAAATCGAATTTTCTAAAAAAATTATGATGGTATTAAACATTTATTTCAGTGTTTTATTTTTAACGGTTGGATTATTTTTTGTTGTAGAAAAGAAATATTTTTGATTTAAAAAACACTTTCCGCTGAAAAATATCGGCTGAAATATATCGGCTCAAAAAAATTGGCTGAAAAATATCGTCTGAGATATGTCGTCTTAAAAATATCGGCTGAGATAGCAAAGACACGAGTTTTTTTTTCTTGTTTCTCTTGTTTTTTCATATTTTTTTTTATATAAATAATTACTTTCCGGCATAAAATTTATATTTGCATTATCGATTTTTCCCGGCTGGGATTATAACGACAAAAAACGTCTGCCATTTTCGTTTGCATATTTTGAATCTGCATTATCGACATTTTTGGCTGGAGTCAGCTAACTTTAATAGAGTCATTCGTACACTCTATTTTACATCGTTACAAATGTCATGCTCAACCCTACTCGAGACTGCTGTTCTATCTGTCAAAATAGTAAATATACCACAATCAGGTGAAAAAACTAGTTCTTTAACTTTAAAACCATAAACAAAATAATTGTTTTAATGATTTTGTTATGTGGATAATAAAGGAGCGCCTCAAAATATCGCACTTTAAAAAAATCTAGCATTACAAAATCTCGTATTGCGGAATCTTACAAATCCCAAAAATATAATTGAAAATAAAAAAATTCATTTTTCGTTTTTCTAAATGTCGAATCTCGACACCGAATATTTTTTGTCTGGAATTTGTAAGATTTCGCAATACGAGATTATGTCATGCGAGATTTTGTCATTTTACGTTTTGTGGGAAATTGGACACCGAATTTAATTTTTTTATTTTTCGAGATTGTGTCATTTTTCGTTTTTGGGAAACCGAACACCGAATTCAATTTTTTTTTATTTGCAATTATATTTTTGGGATTTGTAAGATTTCGCAATACGAGATTTTGTCATGCGAGATTTTTTTTTGGGAAACTAGACACCGATTTTTTTTTTTTGTCTTGCGAGATTATATTTTTGGGATTTGTACGATTTTGCAATACGAGATTTTGTCATGCGAGATTTTGTCATTTTTCGTTTTGTGGGAAACTGGACACCGAATTTAATTTTTTAATTTTTCGAGATTGTGTCATTTTTTGTTTTTGGGAAACCGGACACCGAATTTAATTTTTTTTATTTTCAATTATATTTTTGGGATTTGTAAGATTTTGTAATACGAGATTTTGTCATCCGAGATTTTTTTGATTTGTAAGATTTCGCAATACGAGATTTTGTCATGCGAGATTTTGTTTGATTTGAAAGATTTCGCAATATGGGATTTTGTCATGCGAGATTTTTTTTGGGAAACTGGACACCGAATCTAACTTTTTTATTTTTTTTATGCGAGATTGTGTCAGTTTTCGTTTTTTGGGAAACTGGACACCGAATTAAATTTTTCTATTTTCAGTTATGTATATTTTTGGGATTTGTAAGATTTCGCAATACGAGATTTTGTCATGCGAGATTTTTTGTCTGGAAACTAGACACCGATTTTTTTTTGTCATGCGAGATTATATTTTTGGGATTTGTAAGATTTCGCAATACGAGATTTTGTCATGCGAGATTTTTTTTTGTTTGGGAAACTAGACACCGATTTTTTTTTGTCATGCGAGATTATATTTTTGGGATTTGTCCGATTTCGCAATACGAGATTTTGTCATGGGAGATTTTGTCATTTTTCGTTTTGTGGGAAACTGGACACCGAATTTAATTTTTTAATTTTTCGGGATTGTGTTATTTTTCGTTTTTGGGAAACCGGACACCGAATTTAATTTTTTTATTCTCAATTATATTTTTGGGATTTGTAAGATTTCGAAATACGAGATTTTGTCATGCGAGATTTTTTTTGGGAAACTGTACACCGAATCTAATTTTTTTATTTTTTTTATGCGAGATTGTGTCAGTTTTCGTTTTTTGGGAAACTGGACACCGAATTAAATTTTTCTATTTTCAGCTATGTATGTTTTTGGGATTTGTAAGATTTTACAATACGAGATTTTGTCATGCGAGATTTTAAATGTGGCTAACCCGGATAGTAATTGTGATAAAAATATTTTTAGTATAATCAAAAAATTTATAGAGGAAAATTAATTAAAAATCAAAATTTTAATTTTACTGACAGTTTAAAAATTATTTTCATATTGAAGGGAAAAGATGTTGGTTTCCTGTTTTATGTATTATGGTAGACTTTTTATTTTGTTCCAACAGCCATCTGTAAGTTCATTGATATTTGTTTCAAAATCATTGTAAAGCACAAACGCCATACTAACAAGGACAGTTTGGAACAATGTAGTGTTGATGGGCCTGTCCTTTTATTTACCCCGAAACCGCACAATTTGTGGAGGTGATTACTTTTTGTATTAGTAGTAAGATCTTTTAAATCATAAGACATAAAAAATTTAAAAAAAAATTACAAATTTAGAAACCAACTAGACCAAATTCCATAACAATGTTCGATTCCATAATGTTTTAGGAATTACTCCGATGATGGGCAATTTAGATTAAAGGCAACGTATTCTTGACACGTAATCTATTCCGTAGATTACAGAGCGATATTTTTGCTTCGCTAGCGTGGACTATATAGATAACGTCGGTAACCAAGAAAATGATATTAGAAACACAATCATAATTTTCTCGTTAATTTACGGTACCCGGTCTGATAAAGAGACTGTCTAGCTTTTAGTTAATTATTTAATTACCCTAGTTAGTCTCTAGGGTAAATAAATAATAATCTAAAAGCTAGACAGCAACTTTATTAGACAAAAATGTTTCAATAAAATATCATATTTTTTTTGTGAAAATCGAATTCTTTGATCGGTAATTCTGAATTGCTTCGTGTTTAAATTATGTTGTCCAATTAGGAAACAATTTGATTTGACTACTTCTTCTGCTATTTATGCAAGAAAGAAATCCTTTCGTGAATTTTCAAATACCACAATACAGTGTGCGTGTATAACATCCGCGGCATCGATAAATTATTTAGAGTACCATGAAATTACGCAAGTGCAAATAATATTGAATGTAAATCTAACCGAAGCAGGTGGAAAGAAGTACACGCATGGATCAATACAGTGCTGAATAATCATAATTAAATAACTGTAAAAAATGATGGGTTGAGTATATTGTTGCCAACACCCGACTTTCTTTTACCTCGAATGTATACATTAATCTCGAATAAATCTCATATCATTTCTAAATGGAAACTTTCTCATTCCAGTTTTATATTTACAATGCTTCCATTCTGTCTTTTTAATAATCAATTCTGTCTTTTTAATAATCTGATGCCAGCCAAATGGTTTGTATGAACAGCAAAAAACACCTACTATTTCAATAAGCAAAGTTAAGAAAAAAATTAAGCAGATCAAAACATCAATTGTGAATTCGATCTCGACCGGACACTTCGAAGATTATATGAAATTAATGAGTCACTATCTGAACTACGTCTTTGTTAATTGCATAAAATTTTTGAAAGTTTATTTCAACTTCTAATTTCGAAATTCGATTTTCCGATGTCAAATTTATCGTTATATTGTCCGAATTAGATCCAAATCCGGTAATACTTTGAGAATCAGTTTTTGGTGGCTAGAAAGCGACTATAGGCAATGTTACGATGCTTTAAACGAGAACTAAGTGGTTATCTCGATTATGCGGAAGAGATTCAGCGACCGCCATCTGCTAGTTGCAGTTACTATACCACACCTATACCAAGGTCGACAACACTACAACCAAATTACGAGTGCAGTTTGACGGTTTATCAAAAACTATTGCCCAGATGTCGGGAAGATGTACCAACACATTTGAATTCATGATGAAGATCATAAATATCAATAAATGCTCTGGCGCTCAAACTTCGATGAGACAATCTGACACTACCAATTAAATACCGCCAGTTAGGGTCTACCATCATTACCATTTTTGGAAACTCCTGTTTTGCTCTTTCTGCATGTGAAAAGAACATCCAGCGTTATCAATAGATGAACCATCACGAAGAAGTCGAAAAATCCTCTCAGAAGATAGTTGATTTTTTGATCCGTTGGGGTTTTACCTTTGTTTATCGTTTGGATAAAAATTTTGTTTTAGCGTCTGTGGCTTGTAAAATCTGATTGGCAAAAACTTAACGCTGCTGAAATACAATGGTTTCAACTTCCGGAAAGTTTTTCCCATCTTCAGAATATATCAGTTTCATGTTGACTAAGAAAAATAAATGACACGATTAAGTTTGCGATTCGAACCATCGATATCACGGCCAAAACCAGTATTTCATTTGGAACGGCAAAATACCAAAATTGCCACGATCAAATAAATCACGCTGCCGAGACTTGATCAAAAATACTTTGCAATTTAATTTCTGTGCTTTACAGTACCCCGTTCTGGCAACCCAATATTTCAGAATATTTTCGATTGTATGCATGAGCTCCTATCTCAGATTTTAACTTTCAAGTCTTCGATAGTCTGTGGATGGTTAGCGTAATACTGATTATTATCGGATCAAATCGCAGCTTTGTGGTGGCCCACGTGCAAAATACCGAATATCGTGTATGGTCTTTCTCCTGAATTCTGTGTAACAAAAACTCGTTTAGCATAGCTCGCTAACGTAACGGCGGCGCCTTGTTCATTTTCAATAAAAATTAACCAATAAAGCCGCCACTCCAAAATTCACACCACACCCCGTCCCTTGTTGTGGATGCATCGGCTTCCTCATGGTATACCAAGTGGATTTTCTAATCCTTAAATGCGACAATTTAGCTGGTTGACGTAGCCTCCATGGTGAAGATGAGCATCGTCGGAAATGGCGATTTTTTGGGAAAAATGCTCATTTTGTTCTAAGCATTCCACGCCTAATTAAAGATCCGAAAACATTGCAGATGCCCATTTTGATTCAGCTCTTGCGCTTATTGAACTTATTACGCCTTTATACTGTGGCCATTATGCAAAATTAAATTCTCATCATGGAACTGCGTAAAATGTTCAATTATTGAGCACGATGGCGAGACGATGTTGATGGATGCTCAGACACAATCTCAGCAACAGCTGCATTGTTCTCGGCTGTATGCGCTCTTAATGCACGTGCTCGTGATGGTTAATGCTTCACAAACTGATCCGCAAATTGCCTTGTAAGCATTTTATTTCTACTGAATTTTTCACGTAACTTTCTTACAAATTCGCCATTTTGAAAGTAATTTTTCCACATTTCCCGATTTTGTACAAGCGTAAAGCGGCCCATTTTGTAACTGCTAAGCAATAAACTAATTTTATGTTGTAACACGAATGACGTAGGTTGCGCCACACTCGAAATAACTGATATAGTTGGAATTGCAAACGATATAGATGAGCCACTCGTTATCTTAACTAAAACACTTTATGCGTGTTCGGATTACGTCATTGTCCTGGATTGGTTGTTACTACCGCTAAATTCAGATTCAGCTATGTACCAACGAAACAGAGTTTTGCTGATTGTGCGACAAGAGAAATAACTCTAACTGAACTAAAAAATCATCATTTAAAAGACCTAATTTGATTATGCAGGACTCAATATTCCTGTCCTGATTCTAGCTCTACACGATTTAAGGTAATGGCAAAATAGCAAAAAAATGAAGCTCATGGGGAAAGAGAACCTGACCAAAAATGGATTTGTTCAAAAAAATTCTAAACTAAATTGGCAGCAATATTGGTGCACATCAGGTTTTTGAAATTTCAGTAAAAAGCCGATTTAAAAAAAAAAATCCACAAATATGTTGGCCCCCTTACAGCGCGCATTCGATTCTTTTAACAGATACGTAATCTAGAAAGCACTCTGCGAAATGGTCATTCCAAGAAAGATAATTCAACTCGTTTAGAACTCGTTTAGAAATCGACGGATGCCAAAAACGGAGTTCAATAGAAGGGATGATGAGCAGAGTGATAAATATAATAGCAAACGAGGAATCGGAGAGGGATGTCTTCATTCTCCACTACTGTTATTAATATTTATTAGTAATGTGATGCGAAAATTGAACAACACATCTCCAAATGGCACAAGGTTCGGAAATAGTCGAAGCGAAACAACTAGGTAAAACATGGGGAGAACTCGGAGATAAAGGAAAAAACAGCTGAGATTCCCGATTTGGTGAAAATTCAAACCTAAGTTTTTTGCATATTTTTGAAATTTCATCGATTTTTGGACTAAATTGGCGCACCGGAAGTAGCGTAAATATTTTGAAAATTTATTTGAATCGTTTTTTTTAAGTATTTTGAAAAGTGTAGCATTTACGAAAATATATTACATTGGGAAACTTTTTGGACTTTTTCGCTTCAAAAGAAAAAAGATTTAAAATATTGAAATAAATTTTAAAACTCAAATTTTACTGTTGGTTTTCTGCTCATATTTTTTTTTAAAATTCTGGTCAATATTTTCTTGCACTACCGGGGGGGAGATACCGGGTTCGAATCCCGATAGGAGCAGGGATGCAAAAAGGAATTTTCGTCAACAGATTACGATGTGTGATGAAATGGCACACAACTATAACCCCATTTCGGAGTGCTAAACTCATGGGCCAACCCATCTTCCCAGCAAGTATAGGGTGGCACGAACTTGCTTTAGGATAGCAATCTATTTTTTCCATGAGGGTCAATATTTTTGGCAAACACCTGACATTATTTTACCACGAACGTATACAAATATCTCGAATACACGCCACTTGATTTCTAAAGCGAAAAAATAAACTTAATGTACTTTTAGCAAAGCTATCTTGCATAATCAAACAGCTATACCTCTTTTAAAATTTCAGAAAACCAACAAGCTCAACTACTGTTGGTTGGAAATTTAATGTTCAAATTTATTAAAACATTTTATATTTTTGTAGTGTTTTGTAAATGCTAATCGTTTTAAGATCATTGTCAAATTTGAAAAGACTTTCATGGATGCTGCCATAATTTTGCCATAATTGCCACAAATTTCTCCCAAATTTGCATAAAGTTTCATTCCGAATATTTAATTCGCCTGAACTATAGAGACATTTTATTAAAATATTTTTTAGGATTTTATTAAAATATTTTTTTAACTAAACTCATCGTTAAAATATCAAATTATTACATGCACGAAGTAAATATAAATAATCTTTTACAAAACGAAATAGTTTGGACACATATTGTAGGAGAATTAAGGTATTATTAATAAAGTTGACTAAAAGTATTACATGCAGGAAGTGGTTACTTCTATTTCACTGTTACAGCCAAATGTGTATTGCGATATTAATTGAAAATTTAAAATGCACCCATTGTGCATTTACTCTCAATTGAATCCGTTTTACTTAACTTTGGTAAAAGATTTTTACTATTTACTTCGTGCATGTAATTATTTTATCGATACTCAGTATGTTAAGCGATGGAACTATGCAATGTGTGATAAAATTGCACCCATAGCCGTACGTCCTCCAAAAGTCGGAAATTTTTAGACCCACAACAGATTGCAAAGATTATAAAAAAATTAAAAAAAAAAATTTAGTGTACTAAAGATCTTTGTACATTAGAGGTAAAAGTAAGTCGAGTGTTGGCCAGAATATATTCACCCCTTTTATGTTACTCTTTGCTGACATAGCGAATAGTAAATTTGTAAAAATTTCAAGGTCGAGAATTTTCATGTTTACTTCGCCTAATTCTACTCGTAATTCATAAAAGAAAAAAATTAATATTTGATTGTGCGTAATTGCACTACATAAAGTAATTAATATTTCATAGCGCGTAATTGCGCAATATAACGTGTATCGAGTATGTGAATATTAGATTTCGAAACATTTCAAAAGTTGAAGTGTAGATAAAAAGTCGATACGATGCAAAGTTTAAGAAATTTTAAATTACCGCATAACAAAATCAAAGAATTTTCAAGTAATACGGCCGCCAACAATTACGTTCGAAAAAATTTGAATACGATCCTCGAATTTATTGGTGTCAATGTACTAGCGCCCAACTTTACTGTTGGGCCGAAAGCTTATTTCCTAATTTTTATGACACATTCATTAGTTGGATGTTTTTTCTTAATGTTATTTAACTCCAATATTTCGATTAGTCATAAACTGGAAGCCATGTGTCTGACTTGTATCATATGTCAAGTAAGTACTATGGTAATTTATTGTAATTTTATAATATGTATAAATATTCGTAATTATGAACAGGGACTCTATAAATTCTATACATCAATTGTATTACACAAGTTTTTTGCTGAAATGGGTATAATGGTAAGCAACTTACATTTAGAGTACGCTAATGATCCTGTCATTGCGCCAGCTCTCAAAAAATTATGTGGATATTGCACAATACTATTTGAGTTGTTGGCTGGTACCTATTACAGTGTAGCGTTCACCTACTCGTTATTGCCGGTGTTTATGTGGAAAAAATTTGGAATATTTACCACAATTTTTCCCATGCAATTTCCGATTATTGATTGGCATACACCGTTTGGTTACCTAATAAATACCATAAATCACGTATACGTCAATATTATCGGACCCACAGGAATAATTGCGTCGGATGTTATCTTCACGTATTTGGTGCTTCACTCAATCGGGTATATTGAGATTATGCGAAGTCGCATTGACAAATTAAACTCATTTCTTGAGAGCGGCACCAAGGATTTGCGGAAAATTAAATTAGAATTTTATCGGTGTATCCAAGCACACCAAGATTATATATCTTATATCGAAACAATTGATAAAGGACATTCCCTGCTATGTTTGTGCCAGTTGGCTACAAGCGAAATGATTTTAACGTTATCACTATTTTTGACCGTATGGAGTAATTGGGTTATTGGACCATTTTTGGTATTGTCAGCTTTATTCCAGTTACTAGAATATTGCATTCTAGGCACCGTGGTAACGACTCAAGTAAGTTTATAATAAGTATTAGAGTTCCAGAAGAAAATAGAATTTTTTTTTTATATTATACAGAATGAAAATGCATTGAACATTATTTATGGCATGAAATGGTATTTGTTACCGGCCGCTGAACAGAAACTTGTCGTTTTAATGTTATTAAGAGGTCAATGTTCACCAGAGCTGAGTGTGGGTGGCTTTGCAAAATTGAACGTTGAAACTTGTATGCAAGTAAGTACCCAGAATATTCGTACTTGGTGATTTATCTTATACTGTTCTTATATTCTAGGTGTTAAAGACAACATATTCATATTTAATGATGATGTTGAAGTTTGTTCGTTAAAAATTTATTAAGGCCATTTTACTTATTCATCTTAAAGGAAATATAACATATATTTCAATTAATCTTAACTTAGCACATGCACAACAATTTTTTATTAATCGTTTGAATTCAAATAAAATTGAATTGAATCTTTTGATTACAACCGATAAAACTTTAATAAAACAAGTAACGTTATTTTGCACACAAAATGCACGAATTATTTTAATAATGATGAGTTCAGTCAGGGGCACATAGGTTGCAAACATAACAAGTAAAATGTTTTCTAAAGAGACCTTCTGACTATAACATCCCCAACATTACACACTTTGACCTGCCCAAACTGCCGGAGTGCCACATTGAGCCGCTGTAGCTTTTAAAGTCGCCAAGTGTGCAAGACATTTACTGCATCCACCACACCAACCCTATGGCAACAACACGAGAGGCTGAAAAATGGTACAACGACACCGGAACAAAATCGGTTCTGCAGCATGTCGAATCCAGGAATCCCGAATATGTATACAGAAAATTCTAACTCATTTAGAGTGTAAAGAAAAAGAATGAAAAGTAATTAACAGCAAATAAATAGTTTAGCCTTACTTTAGACGGAAGAGAAATGTTAAATTTTACTCTAACCTACACTTAAAATTAAAATAAAAAAAACATAAAAAACTTCTTGCTGATCCGCTTTTGTTCTGGCTGAATAGAGGTAGCGGCGACCTCCATCTTGCCCATAAAATAATTAACGTGACACAATATTTACGGTAGACTGGCGTACCGTAGGTAAGCCCGTAAAGTTAGCCCGAAAATCCATCCCGAATTTGTTGGTGTATTTTGTGGCTAAAGTGTAGTCAACCCGAAAAAAGTGTAGTGATTAAAAAATATAGTGCTACATAAAAGCAATTGTTACATAAAAAGGTGGGATTATCCCGAAATTAAAATCTAATAGAAATTTATTTTTAATTTATACATTTTTAATAAAAAATTTTTGAAACTGTCAAAAATTGTTGCAAATATTATAATTTTATATAAAAACTTTCTTAACATTTTAAAAAGCTCAAGGCCAATTGGAATAAAACATACAAAAAATAATTGAAAATAAAAAATTAAGCTAAATCGAATAGTGTATTGGCAATTCATGACAATAAAATAAGCAAACCATAATAGCAGAGCTAAATTGCACTAGTAGTATATACGGCTGTTTAGGTTTAGGCTGTGCTAATAAACCATGTGAATTTTATTTTCATATCAGATGCAAAAATGATGTAAACTTTGATGTGAATTTGTTCGGATAAAGAATTCTCGAGAGAGAATTTTTAGCAAACTTTAAAATTCTGTGGAGCTAATACCAGAGACAAATTGCACTAGCAATATATACGGCTATTAAGGTCTTGGCTGAGCAAATGAACTATGTGAATTTCATTTTCATATCAGATGCAAAAATGATGTAAACTTTGATGTGAATTTGTGTGGATAAAGATTTCTCGAGTGAGAATTTCTATCAAACTTTAAAATTCTGTGGAGCTAATACCAGAGAAAAATTGCACTAGCAGTATGTACGCCTATTTAGGCCTTAGTTGTGCTAATAAACCATGTGAATTTTATTTTCATATCAGATGCAAAAATGATGTAAACTTTGATGTGAATTTGTGTGGATAAAGATTTCTCGAGTGAGAATTTCTAGTAAACTTTAAAATTCTGTGGAGCTAATACCAGAGACAAATTGCACCAGCGGTATATACGACTATTTAGGTCTTGGTTGTGCCAATAAACTATGTGAATTTCATTTTCGTTTCAGATGCAAAAATGATGTAAACCTTGATGTGAATTTGTGTAGATAAAGAATTCTTGAGTGAGAATTTCTAGTAAATTTTAAAATTTTGTGGAGCAAATACCAGAAATAAATTGCACTAGCAGTATATACGGCTATTTAGGTTTTGGTTGTGCTAAAAAACCATGCGAATTTCATTTTCAAATCAGATGCAAAAATGATGTAAACTTTCATGTGAATTTGTTAGGATAAAGAATTCTCGAGTGAGAATTTCTAGTAAACTTTAAAATTTTGTGGAGTTAATACCAGAGACAAATTGCACCAGCGGTATATACGACTATTTAGGTCTTGGTTGTGTCAATAAACTATGTGAATTTCATTTTCGTACCAGATGCAAAAAATGATGTAAACCTTGATGTGAATTTGTGTAGATAAAGAATTCTTGAGTGAGAATTTCTAGTAAACTTTAAAATTTTGTGGAGCAAATACCAGAAATAAATTGCACTAGCAGTATATACGGCTATTTAGGTTTTAGTTGTGCTCAAAAACCATGCGAATTTCATTTTCATATCAGATGCAAAAATGATGTAAACTTTCATGTGAATTTGTTAGGATAAAGAATTCTCGAGTGAGAATTTCTAGTAAACTTTAAAATTCTGTGGAGTTAATACCAGAGACAAATTGCACCAGCGGTATATACGACTATTTAGGTCTTGGTTGTGCCAATAAACTATGTGAATTTCATTTTCGTACCAGATGCAAAAATGATGTAAACCTTGATGTGAATTTGTGTGGATAAAGAATTCTTGGAATGGAATGGTGAAAAATGATCTAATGATCTAATTCTTGGTGGAAAAATGATCTAAATGTTGATGTGAATTTGTGTGGATAAAGAATTCTCGATTGAGAATTTCTAGCAAACTTTAAAATTCTGTGGAGCTAATACTAGAGACAAATTGCACTAGCAATATATACGGCTATTTAGGTCTTGGCCGTGCTAATAAACCATGTGAATTTCATTTTCTTATCGAGTGGAAAAATGTTTCAATGTTGATGTGAATTTGTGTGGATAAAGAATTCAACACCTAAAGAGCCGTATATACCGCTAGTGCAATTTAGCTCTGCTATTATGGTTTGCTTATTTTGTTGTCATGAACTGCCAATGCACTTTTCGATTTAGCTTAATTTTCTAATTTCAAATTTTTTTTGTTTGTTTTATTCCAACAGGCCTTGAGCTTTTTAAAATTTTAAGAATGTTTTTTTATAAAATTATAATATTGCACGGTTAGTCCACAATAAGAGGTTGCAATAATTTTTGACAGTTTTCCAAAACTTTTTTTTGAAAATGTGTAAATTAAAACTAAGTTTGTATTAGATTTTAATTTCGGGATAATCCTACATTTTTATGTAACAATTGCTTTTATGCAAGATATGCTCAAAAAGTTCAGGGTTTCGGGATAGCGATACATTTTTGTAACGACTAAATTTTTTTCGGGTTGACTACATTTTAGCCACGAAATACACCAAAAAATTCGGGATGGATTTTCGGGCTAATTTCACAACTTCCGTAGGTAGTGGCATCTACGCCGGTTGTTTTTATCGTGATTCGTGCCATCACATTTCAAGGGAATACTGCCATTACAACGGGGGTGAAATCAGTCCAAGAGACATGTTTGTTGTTTGGGGGTTGTTAATTAGGAAGGAAAGGTCGCCTATATACCAGCTGATCTCGCAGTCAAACGGATAAGATGCAACAGTTTAGTTTAGGCTCAAACCACATCAAGGAAACCGATTTGGGAATTTTAATCCTCAAACTAGATGGACCATTATTTCAGGATTTACGAAAATCGCTAGCTAGAGCCAATAAAATTGTTTCCAAATATAATTTGGGCTTGTGGTTTCGCCTCTAGCAGCGGACATATTTTCACTGGTATTAAGTTCCAAACAGCGTTTCCAAATAATAAACCAAACAACTATTATTAAAGCTCTGATGTTATTCCTAACCTCGTTGGTTATGATTGCAGCAGAAATATACCTATAAATAAAACCCATTTAGTTTAATTAAAAAAGGCATGTAAGCCAGACAGTATTGTGCCGTATTTTCAACACCGCATAATTAATAAATATTAATTAATGACGTAAGATAATGCAAGAACTAACACAAGAAATTTTAAGTACTAAATTTTTGAGATATGGTTGGACTCACGTCAAAATAGTAGTTTTCAGGAGCCAAGTCGAAATTTCAGATAATGAATTCTTGTACAGCGTAGATTAGACAACAGCACTTTAAGTTAATATTAATATTCTCGACCGTGTTCATGTCAAAAAGTTCTTGAAAATATATCGTAATTTTGGGTAATTTGTATTCAACAACGTCATTTTAAAACTATTATTTAACGGCCAACCATTTGTTATTTTGCAAGCCACGATTGCGATTTCACTTGTGGAAATAAACTGCATGGTTTAGCTTGCCAGTCTACATCTACTATGGTAATGAAACATTCTTATTGCTTGCTTCACGTTAAAGATCGTACCGTTATCTCAGTAAACATTATTGCTAATCCTGGAGCTTAAGACTGAAAAAAGTAGCGCTAAGTGATTCCTAAGTAATTATGGATTACTATATGAACACTTAATTGAACTGTAATAGTGCGTTCATGACATCAGAAACTAGATAAACACCATCAAAGCTAAAACAATTTTAAGTAGAGTTCGGAACTAGTAAACGTGGTATAAAGCATTTCACCACACAGAAAAATCGTCACGTAAATTAGAATTATACAATGTCACCTATCAATCAACTAACTGTCAAAACCAATTGTAAACACAATTGACGAACACATGTTTACGGATAACCAATAACCAAGTTTAATAAAAAGTATTATTTTAAGTCCCTAAAGCCGAATTATTAGCCGAGTCCCTTTAACGAAATTATTTTAAGTCCCTAAATCGAAATTCTTCTAAGTCCCGTTTCACCCCCCCCCCCCTCCCTCCTTCCCTCCTAAAACTGAAAATTTTCACCCGCTCCTAAGTGGAGGCCTTCGTAAAGTACCCCCTCTTTATGAACATGTTCCATGTTAAAAGTTACTTTTTAAAAAAACTTTAAGTTGCTTAGATCACTGAGTTTAAAAGTGATGTCATAAACTTATATCATGTTTGATTTCTTATCCACAAAGTTAAGCACAAAAAATAAATTACTTGCTCTATTATTGCATTTTGACAGTTAGTTGACAGCTGTAAGCTGATGACTACATAATTTAATATCAGATTTATATTCACTTATCTAAAAAACTTGAAGTTATAAACAAAAAATAATTTTTTGACTTTATATTACCGAACTTTAAAGAATTGTTGACAGCTAAATGACAGCTGCCGATAGTCATTGTTATTGATTTGATATCATCTTTGAACTTATCGAATTAAAAAAAAAGAAAGATAAAACATAAAAAACAAGTTTTTGGCTTTATTATAGCACATTGACAGCTATTTGACAGCTGCCAACTGTCAATTTTGAAAATCTAACAACAGATCTGAATTCAGCAACCTCAAAAATATAAACCTAGATAATAAAAAAAATGAAATAGGCTATTTCAAAAGTCTATACACACTGCGCATATATATAAATCCGTGGAGGATATTGGGAGCTTTAAAGCTCTGTACCGGCCAAACTATCCATTTTTGAGCTTTGTGCCATTGAGACAATTGACCAGTATGATGAACTCTATCATATATCAAAAATTCAGTGAATTTGACCGGGACCCAATTTCCATAAGATTTGTGCGGGGTCCTTTATCAAATATTTTTAAACATTATCGATAAGGATAACTAAATTTCCAATCATGAAAAGTATGAAATGAAACAAACATTTAATTTGTCGAGCATTAATTTTAAAATTTGAGTTATCAATATGGGATTTCTCTGTTAGCATACTAATATTTAATATTTCCGTTTCTCCTTATTGGAACATTTGTTTTCGGTAATTAAATGTTCCAAGTGAAAAAGCTAAACTTTTGCCTATTATTTGACCTAATTTAAACTTTAATTTATAATCTTGTTCTGCAGCTTTTATAATTATATCTAAAGATTCCAACTCGCCTATAATATCTAACAATGGCTTGAAAGACATATCAATCCCGAATTCCTTGTAATCGTTAGACTTTATAAATGCTGCTACAAAAATCTTGTTAAGGGAAGATTGCTGATGCTGCGGAATGGCCGGAAAATAATAATAAATGCCACACACCGAATGACGCCCGGATTTTTTCTGATTCTAAATTAAAAAAATAATTTTCCAAAAATGCCCGACCTAGCTTGCTTAAACTTGAATATTCTAATTAGAATACGTACACTATTTTGATTGCAACATCTACGCATTTCCTAAACAAACCCATTTTATATTTTAGTCCATCGGCATAAAAATAAAAATGCTGCAATTTGTCTATGCTTTCCCCAATTACTACAATTCTTGGCTGAAGTTTATTTTTAAGTTCTATGTTTTTCTCGTTCTCATACAAAATCCGTTTGTGCTTCTAATATTGTTGGTTTATATTTTTTCGAGAATCTTCTGGGTTGTCAAATTGCATGAAGTAGCATACAAGTAATGCAGTTTTTTGAATATGAAAAAATATTGAATTAACATTCATTAATTCATTGCATAAATTTTATAAAATATTATTGCAATAAGTTTCTTACTCTGATCAGTTTCAAGAGTTCAAAAGTATCAAAATTCGACAAAAGCATATTGTATTTATTCGGAAATAAATACTCAAAGTCCATTTCAACCTGCATTCGAAAAATTTTAATAAATATTTTTGGATTAGCCTGATATATGAAATGTAGTGGTTTTACCATTTTGTATCCTGTTTCGTCATTCTTGGCCAAGCTAGTAAAAGTTCTTGAAAACTTAACTTAGCAAATTCTCAGTATTTTGGAATGCTGCCATTTTGAGTGGGACCGTTTTTTTCCAATTTTCACAAATTGTTTACCATGGAGAAATGTTGCTATAAAGCCAGAGCTTTATATCTTCGAGCTCACCTAAAAAAATAACAAAAGTTGTCTATGAATTATTTTTACCTTTTGATCGTTATGTACCATTATATGAAGTCAAGGATATAGTTTCACTGCTACTGGAACTAAATTCACCGCATTCCATGCTTCCACGTAACTGCATTCCACTAATATTGTTCCACTTATACGGCAACTTCCCCGTTGGATTCTTTTTGTCTGGCTGCCTCGGCAAAAAGTATGTTGTCTAATAAAATTTAATGATAAAATTTTCTTCAGAATATCACGGGATAAATAACATAATTTAATTATTTTGTTTAATTTATCTAAATTTAATAAATTGAATTAAATAATTAATTAATTTAATTGGTTTAGTTTATTTAAATTTAATAATTAATTAATTAATTTCGTTAATTTATTTAACTTAAATTGCTTATTTGATTTAAATAATTTAATTAATTATATCATTAAATTTTATTAATTTAGTTAAATAAAATATTTAATAGTTTTATCAATTTAGTTAATTTAATCAATTTGATTAATTCATTTTATTTAGTAAATTTAATGAAATTATTTACTTTAAGTATATTTTGATTTATTTAATTTAATTTTTTTTAATTAATTAATCTGATTAATTTATTTATTTTTAATTTAATTTGTATAATTTAAATAATTTGATTTTTTAAAATTTATTTAATTCATTTAATTTATTTACGTTTGTATATATTAATTTAATATTAATTAAATTAATTTATCTATTTTAGTTAATTCATTTCGTTAAATTAGTTTATTTGGTGAGTTTAATTAATTTATTTAATTTACTTAATAAATTTGACCGTAGTTGATTTAATTAATATAATTAATTCAATAAATTTGATTAATTTAAAAAATTTAATTAATTTAAATAGTTTTATTCATTTAATAAATTTAATATACAAATTAATTTCATCTATTTTATTTATCATTATTTATTTTATTAAATTTATTTGATTAATTTAATTTTTTTAGTTTTATTTTGATTTTTAATAAGAATCGATCAAAATACAATCAAATTAAAAACAAATCTTTAACACTCGTTTTCGAATCAAACTCGCAAGTAGCCCCTGAGCGCTTATTTATGAAATTTTCTCAATCAAATTTTAAGTCGCTTTAGGATTTTGTAAAAAAAAAAAAATATTTTTAAACCCAAGCCGGTTCGACACTCAATGTCATGCTGGGCGCATGGTTCTTTTAATATTTATGTCCCTACTAAATGACTAAACGAATAATCTCAATCGGAATTATCCAGTCGGAATTTTTCACATAAATATTAGAAAGTTTGACGAGAAAATTTAAAAATGGTTAAATTAACCGACGAAAAATTTGATTTAATTTACAAAATCCTAAAACAAATTATATTCCAAGTGAGCAAATTTCCACCGATTTCAAGAATTTTCGGTTGTGTTGAAATGCGGCATAGTACAGGAAATAACTAAACGACTTTGAAAGTTCATTAGATTACAAGTGTAATTTAAAGCAGCTATCAATCTTTACTTGAAGAATCGTGCGTTGCATGCAGGAGTTCTGACAATCACAAGCGATTAAGGCAGTCGCAAAAATTCATCCTGCACCCAACTACCACTAAACAAGTAATATATATTGAGCGGCTTCGTCACATAAAATGTTAGAC
The DNA here is from genome assembly GCA_932526605.1 of Nephrotoma flavescens. Lineage (NCBI taxonomy): Eukaryota > Metazoa > Arthropoda > Insecta > Diptera > Tipulidae > Nephrotoma > Nephrotoma flavescens. The sequence continues at coordinate 29,391,070 of OW052222.1, read as the reverse complement.
AGTAAAATCCTTACCAATTTTTCATTTGGAAAACAGTTTTCTATTGCTACTGCTCATTGTTGCATTCCTGATGTACCCATCTTTAAATTATTTGTCAACTAAACAGTTCGTTAATATTTTTTGACTTTTATGATCCAACTTTTTGTAGCGCTCATAGTAAACCATTACGTTTTCCTCGTTTATGCTACTTCTTAGAATATTTCGGACATCATTACTCGTTGTCTCCTTTAATGGTAAAGATATTACGTAGCCTATATCTGTTAATAACGGGCTTCGAGAACGTTCTCCTGCAATTGCGTTACTTATTTCTTCCAGACGTTCTAAAATGTTTTCCACTGATGCGCTTAAAACTTCTGAACAATTTGTTACCGGAACATTCTAGAAAATAAAATCACTTTTGTTAACCATTGTATTTTAGAGTATATTTTACTTACCATTTCTTTTTTCTATTCTTCCAATTTTCTTTTTATTATAGACCGTTGCCCAAAAAAACTGTGATCCATTTTACCGAAAATTTCAACAACATCTTCATTGGACATTGATTTAATAGTTTCAATCGAATAAAACCCTTTTAAAACATTACAAGTTATATCTTTTATTCCCCACGATTTAAAAATGGCCTGCGCCTCATTAATTTCATTGTGAAACCCTTTTTTCTTAAGCTAAACAGTTCACGTTGGAGGGCCTATTTTAATGACCAATCATAAATCAGATGTCGCAGTGGAATATCACTTCCTCAACGTTAACACACACATTTCGGTTGATAAAGCTGCTCCACAAATTTTTGGGTCTCTTCGTTCAAAATTATTTAAATATATACAACTATTTTTTAAATCTTAAAGCTTTTAAAACAGACGATGCAAAAATATTAGGAATTCCTGTTTATTTAGGGATTATTTAAAAAATATTTGTGATCTTTCAAAAATCGTTCAAAAATCTTTCAAAAATCGATGATCTTTCATATATGATGACATCGATCTGAATAAGTGGTAATCAGAGAAACCCAAGTCTGGAGAACACGCCGCATGCTGAAAAACTTACAAGCCTTAGGAGAAGATGAGTTCCTGGATTGATGTTGCTGTATGTGGACGATTGTTGTCATGGCCATTTTTCCTTCATAGCTAAACTTAATTTAATAAATTAAGACTGGTAATGTTCAGCTGTAACAGTTTGTCCAGCTTTCTGGATCTCGTATTAAATGACTCCTTTTTAAACCCACCAGACACACAGTAACACTTTCTAGGCATGAATATCCTGGTCTCTATCCATGGTTTTGTGCGTTTAAGATTATCGTACAAAATCTACTTTTTATCACCCGTTATGATTTTGTACAAAAATTCTTTCTTTTGTACCGAGAAAGTAAATTTATGCAAATATGAACTCTTCGGCTTTTGTTTTCTTCGGTCAGTTTATGAGGAACCCATTTTCCTTGCTTCTGTATTTTTTCCATTGCCTGCAATCGAAGTTCTTTGCTTGGTGAGTAACTCCTAACCGTTCTGTCAGTTTTTAGTCAGTTTGATTCGGATTTTTATCAAGTAAAACTTAAAGTTCTTCATCTTCAAATTGTTTATTACACCTGGAAGTGGATAACTAAAATTTGTTATGGGTGGTACGAAACCAACCCGCAGATTTTATCTAAACATGCAGAGTTATCTCTCACGGTGATTTTACCGACTCGGTCTCAGGGGTCAGGAACATGACCTACACCGTGTAACAGAATAAACAAAAATTATAAAGTAAACTAAAAGATGATATTACATTAAATTTACACCAGAATCCTTCGACCGAAATTTAAGGAACAATGAGATAGGTATAATAACAAGCGGGTGGGCCGATCCAGGAAAGACCGCATCTTCCCGAATGACAAGTACAATGTCTGCTGAAGAAACACCCGGAATCACCCATCAACCCCTAGAGGCCGATGCCCAGCCACAACGAAGCAGCATTAGAGGGTAGGGTCGCTTCTCCAACAAACAAAGCAATTCTTCATCCAGAGAGACCTTTAGAGGATCTCCCACAGTTCATGCTTCGACAGCTTGAGAATGCCGGAGTGCCACGGCTAGACCGTATAGATTTCACGGTCGTTCCCGATTAGACGACACATTTGCTGGACTCGCCACTTCGACCCTGTGAATGTCCTGCCAAAGGAATAACTGGTAGTGACAATCCCAGCTTGCAATTAACTATGGAACCGACACGAAATGAAAATCCTTCTCCCAATATACCGATCCGAAAAGAAATTTAGTACTCCATTTTATTTAAAAAAAACACACACACACAAAACAAAAATAGGTAAAACAACCAGGTGTTCCGTTACTAGACAAAATAAAGTAAACCCGATAAGAAAAAAATAAAACCCAATGCCAGGAACCATACACAGTGCGGTTTTTTAATCAAATACAAAAAGAAATTAGTACAATGAGAAAAAAAAATCAGAGGCGGAAGGAGGGATAAAACAAAAAAAATAAATCAAACTATTAAGAGTTAAACGTGAAATCCGGAGCGAAAGAAAATAAATCAAACTATAAATAGTCGAACAAAAATCAAACTTAAATATTGTCACCGAATGTAAATAATTTTGAAAGCGAGACCAATAAATCAAACTAAATGATAAAATGGTTGATGACCTTGGGTAAATCGTGTCGCTAAACCGGTTGGCCACCTGTTATAACTTGGTTGGGCATTTTCCTGCCTTTAACCAAAAATATAAAACATTGGGCGTCTTTCCGTCTTTCATCGAAAATAAAAAAACGTGGCCGTTTTCCCGCCTTTAGCCGAAAATAAAAAACGTTGAGCCACTTTCCGCCTTTAAAACTAAAAATAAAAACTGGTTGATATGTTGTACCGTCGATAATGCATTACACGTTAATAGTAACGGAGCTTCTAAAAATGTTGCGGTACCACCTTGCCGTTAATGATTGTAAAATAAAATGGTATGACCTTTCGATGCCTCTAGACCTCATATTTCTATGATTCTTCATCACCGCAATGGAATTATTACACGGTTTCAAATTTCACCACCCAAAATGGACACTTCACATTTCTTAAGTTTTATCTTCATAAATCGCGTTAAATCTATGATTTATGTGTGTCTTAATAAATTTTTCTTATACACCATTCCTTAAACAATTTAGTAGATCAGGAAAATTTATCTTTTCATAATTAATCGTTATAAAAACTTTATTTGACGTAAACACATACAAAATGTACAATTTTATTTTTAATTTCGTTTAAGTCCAAACATGTAATTTGATTACAGGTTTTATTACAAAAAAAAAAAAATTCTTTAAACTTTTAATTTTATCATCCTTATATTTTTTTATTATTATACAAACTTTTTATTTATAATCGAGAATTGTCTTCAAATTTTGAAATCCAAAACTAGACGCTAACAAAATCAAGACTAGACAAAAAAAATTTTCGCACCAAAAAAAATCCAGAAAAATATTTTCGTATTTTATGCGCGTCACTCGCCTATTCTTTCACACCGCAAATCAATCCACACGCCAAAACGAAAACGTACCATAAAAATACTCTTCTCTATTCTTACTGGTCTCGCTGTCAAAATTATTCGACGTTTACGCGACACAACAAATGTGAGCAAACGTGAATCAGAGTATCAAAGCTAATTCACACTCACAAAAAACAAAATGACAATGCCCGAGGGTAGATGGCAATATCATCAGTAAAATGCATTAACTATATTGGATGGTAATGAAAATTTCTAGAAATAACTACAAAAAATAATAATCGCAGGTGAGCGCAGCATTATAACCCTGAAAGGAGTCCTAACAAATTACTAGTTTTTTTTACAGTTAGGATTTTCACTCAAATTTAAATTAATCAATTCCATAGCTTGAGCAGCATTTTTAAATCAACACCCCATCGCTAGCTCTTGAAATATTTTTGGATAGAATTTCGATTATTTTAGGATTGATTATTTCAGAACGTCCTGGTAATTCAGTGATTTGCGATAGCTACATATTATGTGTGATATAGAGTTAAGGTTAGTTTCAAATATGTGGTTTGCGTCCTATTTAGATAATCGATCCGAAATGTGTTGATGTTGGTGTTCCCAAGGATGCATTATTAGGCCAATTTCTGTTTCTTCTTCTGTAAGTTGAATCTTCATGGTCACTCTACCGAGTTTGTCGATGACGCTTGCTTCAGCTTTCGATTACGATCTGTGATTAGCAGGTGACTGCGTAAGGTAAGGACGGGAAAAGCGAACTGCCAAAGAGTTGGGGTGCTTCGCATTCAGAACAGATTGCAAAGATTAAATACAAAAAAAAGAAATTCGATTATGCTTAAATCAAACTAAATGGGAAAACTAACTTTGTTTGCATTCTTAACTCTGGGAGGGCATTTTCTTAAATACTTATATTATGCAAAGCACAAATAAAACTAAATTCATTCTTTTAATAGAAAAAATAACAAAACAAACAAAAAATAATAGTTTTAACATCATTTTTAAAATAAAGTTTGGTTTACGTTTTTTGCTTTGCATCTACTTAAAAATGAATGAAAAAGTTAAAATTATTGTTCAAAAACGTATTCTTTTATTCATAAAAGCTTTATATAGCTATTATTTTAGAGAGCTTATATAAACTTAAACAACAATTGAAAAGTTGAAAAAATATAAAGCCAAAGTTGTATATCAAAAGCAATATTCATATTAGAAATGTCGTTTTTCATTTTTATTATTGCGGTTCAACCTGATACGCAGAAAACGCTACACTTTAAAACTACAACGAGTAGATAGGATGTGAACCCAAAACCGCACATAATAAATTCAATACTACTTTGCATAATTACATTTTTCATGAATTAATTTTAATTGCAATGTTATTTTTCCATTTTTATCATTTTCGACACAGAAATAATTCACTAGTCTGGAAAATTTATTCAAATAATAATAAAAAAAAAAAAAAATATTTGTACAAGTTTTGTGAATAAAAACGAACTGTGGTGAATTGTTATATGTGCTTGCATTTATACAAAAGGATATAATTGCAATGGAGAATATAAATTAAAGTTTTTCATTTTGCTTTTTGTATATATTGTACAACTTGTTAACTGAAAAAAAAATCGTTTTTTTTATTATTCTTTTCCTGTTACATGTTCTGCAAAATGTTAAGTATATTAGGTTTCGTATACCAGTTGACCTGAATTGCAATGAGGATTATTTAAATAAAAAATTTCTTTGAACTATGCACAGTTATTTAATAATGAAATATTGGGTGCAATATGGTGCAACTAAGGGTTGGATCACACTGAATCTCAGCATAAACATAAGGAGAAATAGGACTTTTGAATATGCAATTTCAATGCCACCCTGAAAGAAATATTTTAATTGATTGGTCAACGCATATCTATATCAAAAAAAAATTGTCCTCTAGACTCGCGAGCAACTTAACCGACTCAAACCTTTAGCGCTGACAGAAAGTCCAATTTCTTTAAAACGGCTTAACAAATTTCCAAAGGACATTGTTATTTGAAAGTCTGACATTTACTTAAAAATGAAACTATTTTGATAAAATTTTTATGATAATTTTTCTAATGCATTTTGGATTTACAACACAAAATTCAAGCAAAACAAAAACAATTTTATTAGTAATGTCCTCCTTGCGTCTCCAATGGTTTTGGCAAATACTTGAAGAATCATAACCCACTCCTCATCCAACGCAACCTTAAAGTCACTGATTCTAGATGGTACCAGATTTCTGGATCGGACCCTCTATCCCAGAAATGTTCAGCTACATAATCCAAAAGAATGTTCTCCTATATATATAAGTTTCAGCGGGAAACTTCCTCAATCCCCGCAGCACTGCGAAAAACGCTCTTCTGGACGCCGGTAGACCCGGCCTCTTCTATCACTGCCATGAAGACATGTTTTGCACTCATCAGTGATGTGAGTGAATAGAACGAACCGCCATTGTTCGATGCTGTAATTTATGTGTTCGCTAGCAAATGCGAGTTGCTGTTTGCGGTGGCGTGATATCATTTTTGGCCGTCTAGCGAGTCGTCTTGAAGTAAGGTTGTCTGACGAGCGACTTCTCATTGATTGCGTCCTACTTGAAATCAAGCAACAACTTGTGCGGCTTTTTCTTTAGTAGTATCCAGGATTTTGAGGCAACAACGAATGAAACTTGTAGAAACTTGTTCAGGTCAACGTCTGATAAGTGACTAATGGCAAACATCGGTCAACGTGGTATTATACAGGAGATTGTACCACGCCAATTGTTTACATCGAAACATCACATTTTGCTACAATTTTTAAAGATAAATATGTCCTTGTATAGATAAAATACTAAGCTGTCAAAAAAGTTGATTTACGGAAATCGGTGAGGCCATTTTAAAAAATTAAGATGTATGCGCAGATGTTTGAGTCCATTTGGTTGCTCGCGAGTGTATTTACAAATTATTTACAATTATAATTAATGTGAGAAAATTAATTTATCCCGAATAGTTTAAAATGACATATTAGAAAATTAAACATATAATTGTAATAAAATAGTACTTAAATCGTATTTTTTGCGTAAAACAATTTACATAAATAATAAAAACTCATAATAAATTTGACCCTATTAAAGTTAGCCGACTCCAGCCGAAAAATGTCGATAATGTAGATTCAAACTAATCAAACGAAAATGACAGCCGATTTTTGTCGGTAACATCCCAGCCGAAAATGTCGATAATGCAGATACGAATTTAATGCCGGAATGAATTAATTTATATTACAAATGTTTATTTTGTTATTCATAAAAACCAACTAAAAGATGTAAAATAAATTTTCATTGGAAACAATTAAAACTAATATACCAATCCAAAATATTCTAAGTGCCGCATTAGATGTTTGGGGAGGTAAGGCGTGAAATGCCTCTATAGTGATAAGTTTGGACAATATTTTAAATTTCACTTCATCTAATAAATATCATTTAAAAACGACAGGTCAATTTTCATGTGGAGAGTTCGGGAAAACTTGATTGAATATATCGCACACACAAAATTTGAAAATTTCTAAAAATTGCCCGTTTAAAGTGTCATGGCTGGAGATAGTTTCAAATAAAAGATCTTATTAATGATCATACATGGAAAAAATTTCAGGTCGATTTCTATGTTGGAAGTCCGGGAAAACTTGGTTTTGGTGTCTATTTCCAGCTATGACACTTTAAACGGTCAATTTTTAGAAATTTTCAAATTTTGTGTGTGCGATATATTCAACAAAGTTTTCCCGGACTTCCAACATAGAAATCGACCTGAAATTTTTTCCAGGTATGATCATCAATAAGACTTTTCATTTGAATCTATTTCCAGCCATGACAATTTAAACGGTCAATTTTTAGAAATCTTCAAATTTTGTGTGTGCGGTATATTCAACCAAGTTTTCTCGGACTTCCAACCTAGAAATCGACCTAGAATTTTTTCCAAGTATGATTATCAATAAGACCTATCATTTGAATCTATTTCCAGCCATGACACTTAAAACGGTCAATTTTTAGAAATTTTCAAATTTTGTGTGTGCAATATATTCAACCGATTTTTACCTGACTTCCAACATTGAAATCGACCTGAAACTTTTTCCAGGTATGATCATCAATAAGACCTTTCATTTGAAACTATTTCCAGAAATGACACTTAAAACGGTCAATACTTAAAAAATTTCAAATTTTGTGTGTGCGATATATTCAACCGAGTTTTTCAGGACTCTTCACATGGAAATCGACCTGAAATTTTTAAAGTTAGTTTTGCTTGATATGTGCTATCTAGTTTTGTTAGTAACAAAATAGTTTTTTACTATAGTTCTAATGCAATTAATAAAAAAAATTAATTTTGAGTAATATACGTTAATAAATCGAAATAAATATTTTTGACTTTAAATGAAATTACTGTTTAACACCCAAATTATTTATCTGCTTTATCGACATTTTTCGGCTGACTATCGGCGTATTTTGTTGAGACAATTACAACAACACCACCATGGCTAAAGCAAAAACTAAAGCATTTTAGAATTTTGCTTTGGCTGAATGATACTGCCGATTTGCATTAGTTGAAATAGCTGAATAGCGCTGATTCGGCTAAAGCAAAAATGTTTTATTTCTCAACAAAATACAGCTTATGTATATGAATCTGCCTTACCGACTTTGAGAGGCAAGTTGTTTTTGCATCTGCTTTATCGACATTTGCGGTTAGTACAGTTCAGTTATTATAGCTAAATCTGCATTATCGGCATTTTTCGGTTGGTGCTTTAATCGTCACATCCGAATCTGTATTATCGACCTTTTTCGGTTGATAAATTGTTACAGCCGAATCTGCATTATCGGCGTTATTCGGCTGGAGCGAGTCGGCTAACTTTAACAGTATAGTATTAAAGTTAGCCGAAAATTCCAGCCGACAGATAAAAAAAAATCGATAATGCAGATAGTGTCTTCGCTATCACAGCCGAAAGTAAACAACGACTATGTTGATCAATTTCCTTTAGCCGAAAGATATTAGCCAATTTTTTCAACTCAATGTATAAATAAATAATATATATTATATATTTTATATCATAATTATTTTCATCGAAGTTTTTTATAGTCAATATATTGAATTTATTGAACGCTCTGTCTCTCCAGATAAACGACCTATCCCATTAATGCCACTACGACTATTTGATAGGCCATAATGCTGTCCAACTTTGGTCTAAATTTCGATTTTTCAATATTTCGAAAAAAATTTGAACGCTCTCGCGCTCCAGGTACTTAAATATAATTATTGTTTTTATTATTATTTTTGATACGGAATAATATAATTTAACACACATAGCTATTTAAATTTTATCTATAGCGCAAAAACACTGCTATTATTTTACTGCAGATTGGATAGAGCGAATTGATCACGAAACCAAATTTCTCACTAATTGATCACTAAATAGTTTTAGTAGCATTAATGGGATAGGTCATTATCTGGAGCGCCAGAGCGTTCAATAAATTTTCAGTATATTGAAAATCGATATTTTGCCTAAAAACAACCCTCTATATAAATCAGACCTTCTCTACATTTACACCATAGTTGAACAACTATATGGCCTATCAAATAGTCTTAGTAGCATTAATGGGATACGTCAGCCAGAGCGTTCAATGATTTAAAAAAATAATATTTGCATATACATTTTATTATTTTCTTGCTGTGTTTAAATAATCGGCTGATATCTTTCGGGTGAACAAAATCGATCAACATTGTCGATGTTTTTTACTTTAGGCTGTGATAGCGAAGACACTATCTGCATTATCGATTTGTAATGTTCCGGCTGGTATCTTTCGGCTAACTTGAATAAGGTCAAAATTTCTGCTTTTTGGCGGGAAGGTGTCAGTATTCGAGAAATTTCTCGAATATTCAAGCGGTCTGACAAAGTAGCACTCACATTTTTCAAATATCCGGTTAATTACGGACAAAATAAAAAAGGAAGCTTTCGAAACGTGATGAGCACCAAATTATCAAACTGCCAGTAATTCAATAAAAAGCGGAGCCAAAATAATACGAAAGTGCCACTCAAAGAATGCGTGTCATAAAGAAGCTTGCCTCAAGTTCGGACGAAGAAATATGAGTACGGCTGGAAAAAGGTAAACCATTCTCGCAGTTTTAAAACTATATTTCTTTTAATATTTTAAATTTCCTTTAAAACAAAATGTTTAGATTATTTGTTCAGATGAGAAAAAACTTTATTTAGACGGTCCGGATGGTTTTGATTCTTACTGGAGTGACCTGCGCAAAGAACCACAATATTTTTCTAATAGATATTTTAGTAGCGGCTCCTTGAAGGTTTGGGGAGCTTTTTGTATCGATGGAATGCCAAAGTTAGCTTTTCCATCCCCCAGCATGAACTTCAGATAATAAACAAAATTATTGAGAATAAATCTCCTTCCATATTTAGAGACGGACAGGGCAAAAAATATAACTTTTCAGCAAGATAACACTTCAGTGCATAAGAGCAATGAGACTCGCTTATGGCTAGAAGCGCATAATGTTGTGGTATTGCAATGGTCAGCCTGCTCACCAGACATTAACTCAATTGAAAACATCTGGGGGAATCATATGGTTCGAAAATTTGTTGCTCAGAACAAGCAGTATGAAAATGTGACAGACTTAAAAGTGCCAAAATTGCCGTATATGGGCTAAAGGGTAACGCGAGGAAGTTCAAGAGTTACCATTATATCCAGACAAAACGATTTGGTCTAGTTTATGAACTGGTGGAATCATCCGTTAATATTTTTTCCAAAATTAGGCCGGCCGGAACATAACTGTGAATGGCGCCTACTATCGCACTACGATAACGGACTATTTGCTGCTTGAAGTTAAAGCCCTTGATCTTGACGACATTTGGTTCAAACAATAAGGCGCTACTTGCTACGAAGCCCGTAAAACCATGGCTTTATTTCGAGAACAATTCGGTGAGCAGTTAATTTTACGCTTCGTAGATTGGCCACCTAGATCATATGATATCACACCTTTAGACTATTTCCTTTGGAGCAACAAAATTTGGGACTTCAGAATGGACCACGTTAGCCGCAATTACGTATTTGAAATAAATAATCTTTAAAAAATAAATCTAAAGAATAGGTCTTTTTTATGAAATAAGGATTACTCGATAATACTGATTTTTTTTTATTTTTGAAAATGTACCTCAAAATGAATCACACATTACTTTTCCATTTTATATGAAAAATCTATTAGATTTAAAATTTAATGGCTGGAATCCAGAGAATATCGCCTTTATTTGCTCAAGCGTTAGGTTTGTTGAAGGGTATCCATTATTTAACAGACAGACCTCTGTGTTACCTGCTACGAAAGGAAGCAGTCTTCAAAATTGGTCCTAGCCAGAAAGCTAAAAACTATGTTATAACTTTAAATCCAGTTTTACGTATTTTATCACTCACCTCGAAATCGGAATTGCATACAGGTGCATCTACGTGTGGATTATGGGTGCGGTGTTATCGCGGGACGGTGATGGTATAATGGGCAGTTTCATCTCGTATTTTATTACAGCTGCAAGATAATACCATGTGAGGAGCGATACACAAACTTAAGATGCTAAGGTCGTTATAATTAATTATATGGTCTCGTGTCATTTCACATTACATTTGCTTGAGAGTGGGTCAGTTTGCCTTCATTGATCTTTATATTCCATTTCTTTAGCTTGATTTCGATGTCATAGATATATTGTTTTAGAGTTCCGTACTAGGTTTTTGGATTTTATTGGGTATACGACTGCCGTATCATCCGCAAAATTAAACGTCATAATTTGCGAAGACGTTGATAGATCTGAAGTGAAAATTAAATATAACGTTGGCTCAAGCACGCTGCTTTATGATATTTTGCCAGAATGGTTTACTCTCTCAATTAAGGGGCATTGTAAGCTTTAAATTTAAGCTTAATTTTATGTAGCAGACCCCCGGGTCAAACTTTTTCGAATTCTTGGGAGCTTTCTTATTTCTGTAAGCTACTCGGTGCAGTTGCTGTAATGAGTACGTGCTCGGCTCTGAATACTTTCGAGATGAGATGCAGTAGACTTATTGGTTTATATGACGAGACTTTGGTTGGATCCTTGCCAGGCTTCGGATCATTTTTATAGTTGACAGTTTCCTGCACTCAGAGATATATCATGATTGTCAAACTAAATTGAATATTTGAGCCAGTCTCCAAAGACATACTCAAGTAGTTCTTTAAGGATTTCTTTTTGAATTGTTAACTAAAATGATAAAATTTAATTAGAAAATTTTTCTAATTTAAAGAAAATTTTAAATACTTAACTTGTATGTAATATTTTTTTATCCATTTCATTTTACTTCCAGCTGTTGACTATTATCAAATAGAGCTGAATTCTGGTATTTAAATTTCAACAATCAAAGTATTTTTAGAATTATTGAACTGAGATGAACTTTCTAATTGAATCCAATCCAAAACAAAATTCTTGTTCAATTTGTGCTGTGACCCCAACGTAAACTAAATTGATTCATTTCAGATTATCTGGCACCACGCCCTCTCTGTAAGAACCAGTCTCATACCTTTGTCCTACAGTACGTCCAACGATAACAATACCACCGAAAGGATCGTTCGAGAAACACACCATAAGAACTTAACGCATCATAAGAAACATGTTTAAAAGATTTATTTTTTTAAATTTTCTTTTAAATAACTCTTAATGATTTCTAATCCTAAGAATTTAAAACGATTTAAGTTTTCAATTGAACGTAACGCATCTTCTCAACACTAGACACTACCGGTTCGCTCACATTTCGATCCATGATGTCATAGATGTTGTTCAAATCTCTTTTGCGTCTTTATACTTTTAGTAACTTTTGGTTCAATTATTTTACCAGTGGCTGCTTTGCTGCTGATAAAACCAATCTTGTCTAATTTTCAACATAATTTGAAATTTGAAGAAAAATCGGCTTAAGAAACCGAGAGTTAGTTTTAATTCTTCTGATATTTGGTATCCATGTATTGTGAATATTCTTATAGAATTTAAAAGTTACAACACTAATTTTTGAAAATTTCACATATTGTGAAATATTCTTAAATAGGATCGGAAATAACCTTTTCGGTTAAAAATAATTACTTGCTAGTTATTTATTACTCACCTGGAACTTTCTTGGATATGCCAAAAATATTTCTAACCTAATTTTCCTAAAATGCATGATTTGAGCGTTTTAGGAAAATTAGGGTAAACATATTTTTAACAACGCCAGCAACAAAATTATTTCCGCTTTTTCGTTTCCCGCTACTCACATATGCTTCTATCGCGTGCCACTGGTTAACCAATCCTGACCAAAGACTCACCCATTTTGTTCATAACACTAGTATTTATATACCATGCTGAATATTTCAAATTGTTTGAGAACAATTCCAACTAACCTGCCATAATTTACAATACCACTAAAGTGTAAGAGAACTACTTCGAATGCTATTACTTAAACATAGATGTCACTAAATTCCATGAACATTAATGTCTCACCGAAGTGACGCGAAATTTATGCTACCCTATTAGTTTGGAAGAGACTAAAAACAACAAATAAAAAATATTTACGAGTTATACAATTTGAATGAATAGTTCAAAATAGTACCGCAAGCTCCATCTCTTAGATAAAATAAACAATTTTTATTGTGTCTTAGCTATGAGAATCCACCACGTGTTCAGTTTCATTATTTTCAGTTATTACAGAAATATGTGTTTCGATTTTTTATATTATTTTTTCCTACTCCCTTTATATAATTAAATTGGTGCGATATCCATAGTTTTAAAATATGCCTGTTAAACCGCACATAAAAATTTATTTTCTCAATATTATGATGAAAGTTAAATTTAATTTGAGCAATTCAAAATAATTTTATTTTGCATGTGGTGTTTTCCAATAAAATATTGAATTTTTATTTATTTTTACCAAATTGTTTTAACCTCAAAAATATATTTAGAAATGTTTTTAAAATTATTAGTCAACCGAAAATTTTTTCGAAAGATGATTTTTGTATGCTTATCGTACATATCCGGTTTGGTAAACAAATTTTCCTCTTGGGTATGGAGTTTTTGAAAAATAAAATATATAATTAAAAATTTAACAATTTATATCTTTTTTGGGAAATCATTTCCTTAATTAAAAATATTTAGCTATATTTTAATTGATAAAGCAGAAATCAATACGTATCGTATAAAATGGCTTTTGTTCTATGTATATTATTTTTATTTATAGTTTTATGAATAATGTGAAATGAAGTAAATTATAATTATCAGGAAAATATATAAATAATTATTTTAAATTATATTTTTAATATATTTAGAACAGCTTTTTGTTACTAATAAAATAATATTACTATTCAATAAAATTGTTATAATATCATTTTATTATTCTGATATATACAAATAAAACCGAATATACAAATAACATTTGTGTTCAAAATCAGGTCATATTTTATGTAGCGTGCATAAAATTTGCCACAAAACAAGCGTATACGTCAATTTATTTGACTAAAATGCGACATAAGATATGCCCTTATTTTTGAGCAAGGTGTCTTCTGTGAGTGTCACAACACAAATTTATTGAATTCAGCCATTTTCGATTTTGGTTTAGCTTCATCCAGTCTAGAATGGTTACATTAAACGTGCGAATTATGTGTACTCAATTTCTATGGATAATCCAAATTTTTTTCGTCAAAAATTTTCTGCTAACCTCAACAACAATGTTGTGATCAAATTAGCTGGTTCAAAATAGACGTTACCAATTCTGATAGTCTTAGCTCCCTCAGAGTAATCGCATTCGTCATTGGGATGACAAAAATACTATGAATTGACAACATTTTTCACTACAAACTCGGAAATTTATCGAAAACTTATTGAAAGCTTGACGGGCCCAACATAAGGAAATATTATTTGTATTCCGACTTTCAAACTTATTTCGCAACATTCATTTCAAATAAAATCGGCTGTAATCAACATTCGTTCCTAACTATTCCCAAGCACGCAGCGGCCTGTCTCACGGTGATTTTACTGACTAGATCTCAGGGTTTTTGGTCGTGGAGAAGTTGAGGCTTACGTGTTCATGGCCTACACCGTGGAACAGAAAACAATTAACTCACAGCAAATTATAAAAACAGGAATTAAATTAAGACAACAAGAATGAAATACCGTCCCCCCCCCCCCTCCCCAATGACCCATCGACCACGTAAGGCCGAAGTCCAGCCACAATGTTGCAGCATTAGAGGGTAGGCACATCTCTTCAACAGATCAGGCCTCTCTTCACCTGGAGAGACCTTCAGCTAATCCCCCACAATTCACACTTCGACAGCATAAGACCACCAAAGTGCCACGGGGAACCGTATGGATTATACGGTCGTCCGTGGATGGACGACACATATGCTGGACTCAGTATTCCGACCCCGCGGTGTCCTGCCAAGGAAATAAAGAGGAGTGACAAGCCCGGCCTGTACATATGGAATCGACACAGAATGGTATTCCCCTCCCGTCATACAGACCCGTATAAAAATTTAGTTATTCATTTTATTACATATAAAAATAAGAAAGTAGAGGCACTGACAAAATCATAAAGAAAGGAAATAGACCGATCTTAGAGGAAATAAATAAGCCAAATATCAGGAATCGCTGTGTAATGTTTTTTATATGGGTTACCTACAATTCGAGAAGAAAAGAGGGTAAAGAAAAAAAGAACGAATGGGTTAATAAAAATACAGTGACTCTCATAATTGATCACGATTTTATAACATGGTAATATTTTATTATACCAAAATAAAACTAAAAGTATTTTTCAAGTTTCCTTTTCTAATTCAACTGTTTATGTAAATAATTAATATGTTGTCTCATATGTAAATAATTAATTAAAAATATATTTCATGGGAGTGAATAATTTTGTGACCATCCTAAAATTTTAATTTAATATGTGGTATAACCTCCTTTGGTTTTTAAAACTGCAGTAATTTTATTGGGCATGCTTTCAACCAGCTTTCTGTTTTTTTTTTTGGCTGAAATGCCTCGTCATTTTAACTGAACTCTATCCGAAAGATCGTGTACAGTAGGTGGTGTTTCTGAAAAATCTGCAAGAGATCTCTTAAGCTCGCTCGAGAGATTCGGGGTGGGAGAGGGGGGGGGGGGAGGTATTTAGGTGTCCACTTGGACAGTACTAACCCTTTATCCTCCAGCCTTTTTTTCTTAATTTTAGCGGTATGCTCTCGGTCGTTATCTTTATAAAAAACAACGTCCCCTATGTTGTACTGCCATTTTTCGACGCTCTCAAAAAGATTTTCTTCCAAAATTTTTATGTAGGATGCGGACGTTATTCTACCCTGGCCTTTTTTATCTGGCCACTACCATGAGCCATCATGCACGCCATACCATTATGGAACCACCTCCAAATTTCATTGTTTTATTTAAATTATGTAGTAATAAATTAGCCCCACGTTTCCGCCAAGTCCACTTTTGACGGTCGGAGCCAAATCGGTTAATTCTCGACTCATCTAATCAAATTACTTTAGCTCATTGAGAAACCGTCCAGTTTTTTGATTTTTTTGCTAAATTAAGTCGAAGTTGCCGGTGCTTTTTTGTAAGGAGTAGTATTTTCTTTTTTAAGTAGCTCTTCATTCCAACTTCCTTCAATGTTCGTCGAATAGTTTCTGCTGAAACATTGGCTAAATTATAGGATAAAAAAATTGTCTTCAGTTTTACTGTCTTTTATACTGTTTCGTTACGAACGTCTTTTATACCCTGGCCTTTTTATCTGGCCAATACAATGAGCCATCATGCACCCCATATCATTATGAAACCACCTCCAAATTTCATTGTTTGCTTCAAATTTATGAAATCGTAATCAGTTATGAGAGTCACTGTAAGATAAAAGTTGAAATAAAAAAAAAACAAAAAAAAATAAATCGAGCATCTCAAAAATTATGGGGCGAGACCAACGTGCACCCCTGACACGTGCACAACCGTTATGCTGCTCGATTTCAATATTATATACATATTGGAAAAAAGATAAAAGCAATTGGAAAATTTTGGAAATCGATAGTCGAAGATAAATAATCAAAAAAATTTAATAAAAAAATGGAAGATTAATTTTAGAACAAAATTAAAAAAATAAAATATAAATCGAAATGAAAACCATTAAAAAAATATTTTGACTTTTATTTATTACACTCGACTTATCCGTACAAAATACAAAACTCGAATTTAACTGCATAACAACCAAAACTAGACTGTCTCAACCAAAATTCTCACACCAAAAAAGATATTCTAGAAAAATATTTTTGTTTTGTTTTCGGGCGCGTCATTTGTACGCCCCCTCTTATCCGCATCAGCTGCACGCACCAAAACAAGAAAACACAACAAAAATATTTTTCTATACCTTAGTTGCTCGCACACACGCACAAGGGGTATACATTGGTCTCGCTCCTGTTATTCTCTCGACGTTGATTTAATAGAATAGGGTGAGTCAAGAAAACAGAATAGAATAATAAAGCCTATTTAAATGAATCTTTAATGTGTGAATACCGCGGGATAGATGGCACCAACTAATTTTAACGATTATAACGAAATTTATTTTTAACAATTGGCCAAAGTATTTTTAGCCAAAGCTGGTGTTTCCTACAAAAAAATTAATATCTTTGTAAAGGCAGGGGAAAGCAACATAAAATTCCAGGAATTTTCGATAACCCAAAAGTATTCAATGGCAATTACAATACTGTGAGGTGATGCATCACCCCAAGTTTGGAAGGTCATCTCTATTTTAGAATACAATTTTAGCAAGACTTTACGGTCACCCCAGGAATTATCGCTTGTATATCAACCGTTGAAACGGAGATTAAAGTACACCTTCTTATAAATTACTAAACTCAGTAATAGTTTCTATCAAAAACTCTTTTCCATCCTTTAATAATAAAGGATTAGGTAAGACTAGCTTGATACAGCACGAAATCGGAATATTTAATAGTCGGTAAAATTGCGCCACTATCCGCAGTTTTTTGATTTATTCAAAAACTAATTTATGGTGAGCTGGATTATAGGATGCAGCAAATGAGAGTAATTTAATCAAGCAAAAGTAGTCCTGGTTCCAAAATTCAACGGAAAGGGGGAATTTATTATCATCCGTGAAAGGGAAACTCAATAACGGCAAAAATCTTTTCCTATTTAAAATATTGATCGTTTTTTTGTTGTGGTTAAGACAAAGGGCCTATTTTTTAATTCATCCCGAGTAGGCAGTGCGCTGTCAAAAAATACTTGGTATTTTTTTATTCAACCTGTGTAATTTTAATCTGCACACTGCGTTTTTATTTGTGAACTGTGATTACACAGTGCATACTCGGTTCTTCAAATTTTACTTTGAAATTAATGTCAGTGTACGAAGGGTGTGCAAAATAAAAAACAATTTACTACTACAGCACAACCTTTGCTCGGTGTGCACTACCCGGGGTAAGCCTGCTTGCTCGGGTTGAATTAAAAAATAGACCCAAAGTACATCGCCCGGAATATATCTCAGTGATGCTTTTTGGCAAATACCGCTTGAGAAAAATTCCTGTGATGGCTATTTCCATGTCATGTCTTTTTCATCTGTATCTCACTACAAACGATGTCCAGATTAATGACAATTCCAGTGAACGGAACAGCGTTGACAAGTTAATAAATTTATGTTTCGTTTGCCTCTAATTCACTTTTGAATAAACAATATTTTCCAAATTTCAGTCTTATTGAAAGCTCGCACACAAATTTCGCGGTTATACATGTTTATCTACCATATTTCTGTTCAATGTGATTGTATCCATGCCGCACGGTAGGCCGTCAACATTAAAAAACAAAATTTTCACGATTTTTTTTGCAAATTTGCCTGATGTGATTGTGCGTAGGCAGTCAAGCAAACCTTAATGCCGATAATGGCTTCATTTTAAATCCCACCTCCTTCAGTCTTTGCTACTGTGGAAGGATAATCAGCACAGTATTGTTTACAAATTTTGTCTAGTTAAAAAACTGAATTAAACTTTTCGATTTACGTCGAGTCCATGGAATGATGGTTTTAATATTCACCAAACAGCAATTATCAAGAATAATCTCGTAAAAATAATATTTGACTGACCTTAGGAAACTATTGAGAAAAAAACGAACAAATTTTCTTGGGAAGTGCAATAAAAATATTTTAACTTAACAATCTGCTTGTGTTATATCTCAAATTTTTTATACATTTTCAGGAGTTTTCATTATTTTTTCGTAATATACACTTTTATTGCGCGACGTACAAAGAATATAAAAAGATTTGACAAGTAAAAATTTATGGAAATTACTTTTCACGTTTCCCCACTTCAACCGGCACAATATTGTACAGTAGCTAGTACCAAATAAAATAGGTAAGTTTAAAGAGAAAAATTCCAATTTAAATATTTGTTGCTTTTTTGGTTGTGCGGTGAGCATTTTTCTGTGTTCGAAACTTTTATTATTATTTGGTAATTTTTTTAAATTTTATTCTATAAAAAAATACAAACATTTAAGAGAGTTATATATCCGCAATGCGATCCATAAACTTTCGAAATGATGTTGGTTGGTGGAATGTTATGGTTTTGCTTCATAGGAAATGTTTAAAATATATTTGCACCGTACATTATTAAATTTAATTGGTTTTAGTATAAATGTTGTTGATGGCGCATATACCAAAAATATTCAAATGGACTATCAAGGCGTGTCCTTTTATGCCGGGGTCAATTTTTTACTAAATACTAAAATAAACATTTCCAATATCGATCCTTAGTAAACTAATCTACTGCTACACTATACTCAAGCCTGATAAAATTTTCTTAATACACTTTCCTAACGAAATTCAAATTTACTACATACATGAGGATAACCATAAATGAAGTAATCTTCACAGAGTACACACAGAGTAAAACACATTTATCAATATGTAAATAAGAACCGCAATATATTCAAGTCCTTTTTGCCTTCTCAACATACATACTAATGCATAAAGGGATTACAATATGTTTTTATGGTTTAGATTATCATAAAATTAAAGTCATGAAATTTATGTACTGACCTCTGATGAATATTTGTAAGTTGAATTGTGCTTAGTAAGTCAAAAGTTCTGAATTATCAGACTTCGTTTTATAACACTGAGGGAATCTAATTGTTTATCCGAAATTGACCAAATAATTTACGTTTCACGATGATTAGAAAATCTACAATAAAAAATTTGGGAACCGACAAAATTGCAATCCCGATAGGGGCAGGATGCAAAATGAAATTTCATCAACAAATTACGATCTGTGATGAGTCTTCAAAATCCGTGGGCCGACCCATCTTCTATGCCAATATAGGCTGGCCTGGAGCTTGCGAAGTGCAGATGGTCTTAAATCGGTCCTATAGCCGTGTGTCCTTGAGTTGGCTGAGTAGGCGTAAAGTAAGGATGTTAAAAGCATAACCGCGAAAGAGCAGGGTGAGCCTCGTGCTCCAAATCAGATTGCATTAAAAAAAATTCAGCCGATTTACTCGTATTTTAGTTTTTATACTGAAGAGCAAAATTTTGTTGCATGCATTAAAAACTATCATTCTAAGTAGTTTGAAATTAAACTGCTAAGCCTATAGGTCACGTCACCTTCATGTAATATTATTTTCTAGTTGTCACTTAGAATAACTACATATTTCACATTTTTCATATAGTATGTCATATAATTTGTTAAAATGGTATTGGATCTTAGTCATTTATCATTTTTTTACCCTCACTGCTCAAAAACACTGCACTACACGAGAACATCATCCGCCATTTTTCTCTCATAAAATAAGGACGTTGCTCCGGTCGATCTTAATTTGGTGGGGTTTATTTCTTTCCTTTTCACAAAGTATAGAAATCTTTTATTGAATTTTTCCATACCATCTGAACCATTTATTTTTTTTTAAATGATTTATTTTTAACCTTTATATGACCGAATAAAAAAAGACCTTTGGCAGACTGGAATGGGTACAATTGTACCCAAATATAAATTAACAGAGAATTTTACTAAATTGTTATTTTTAAAATTATTGTACATTAAGAACAATTTTTTTTTTCTTAACAAGCAAATCGATACAAAAAATTAACGACAGTAAAGTTCTCGACAAAATTAAAAAATAACAAAACATGGCGAACTACAAAATTTGTCCAAATAACAAAAAATGCACATGTTTTAGTAAAACAGTTGACAAAAGCAATGTTAGGGTTAATTAAAATTTTGTAAAGCAACTGGTCGTTACAACGAAATTAGTAAACTAGTGACTTCGGCAATGAAAAAAAAAATTAGTATGAAATTCGATATGTTCGAACAATCAAAAGTTATGCCCATTTTAATACGAGGATGTGACCAAGAAATCAGTAAATTACCAATTTGTTATTGACCCCGTAGTTGATCAATTTTTGCTTAACTAAAGTAAGTGGAATTTAGTCGTTCACTGTATCGAGGATTGGCCAGCTGGGTTATGCTGAATAATAAATCACAAAAAAAGGTAAACACCTAATGAATGCATTACTGTGGACGAGCAGTTGTTTTCATGCAGAGTACGCACTAAATTCACCCGGTATTTACCATCAAAGTGTTACCGAGCATCCTATAAGTGCCTGCACGTGTTTTAACCGGGTGTACTTACGGCTTGAGGGGTAATTTTTGCAACCTAGGATATACTGTTACATGCTTATTAAAGATTTATTAGAAGATATTTATTAGAATTTTAAACAACCGTATAGCCGTAACAAAAGCCCGCCAAGTATTGCATCAGAGTATTCTGGGCTTATGATGGTTCAAATGCTTATCCTCTAAAAGGAGAAATTTATACTGGAAAACCTCCAGATGGTGTACGCCAAAAAATCTTGACTGACGTATTGTTCTAGATCTCGTATAGCTGGTACAAAGAATTAGGGAGAAATATAACCACTGATAGTGCGATCATCTTATTGGAATGGGCTCTTGCTAGGAAAAAACAAAACATTTTTGTCTCCGAACATGAAACCATCCAAAAACAGAAAAATATTTTCTACTAATTTCGGATTCAACAGTGAAGCAACTGTTTTTTCTTATGTCCCAAAAAAAATCCGTTATACTTCTATGGACAATGCACATGATGAATGATGTGTCGGACACTGTAACTACGAAGCCTGACAATATTAACTACTACAATGGTGGAGTAGACACTGCTGATAGATTGTTGATGACATACATAGTAAAGTGGAGAACTAATCGCTGGCCACTTGCAATGTTTCATAACATGATCGACGTTGCGGCCGTAGCATCGTATGTTGTATACATGAACCATAATAAATATTTCTCGAAAACGGATTGTCGTATACAATTTTTCAAGGATCTTACGTAACAGTTGTGTGTGCCTTCAGTTGAAAGACGGTCTACCTCATCTAATGTAATTGGAAATCACTTTACACGGAATGCAATAGATTTAGTCCTGGGACGCACTGTTTCTTCCCAGCCAGTGGCACCAAAAGGAAACATTCGTACTCATTCGAATTCTGGACTAGCTGCTGTCGTAGAATTATGTTTTGCTTATTCAGAGGGTAATCGAAAAGATCGAAAAGCTCGAAAAAGCTATTTTATTTGTGGAAAACCTGTTTGCGCTGAACATTCTGTGAATAAACCAACATGTAGTAAATGCAATTAAATATATGTATATATTATTTCTGATGTGTTTCGTTTTAATTTTCCATTAAAAAGTTAACGTTTCCTTGAATAACAGCATGGGTACAAACTTACTCATTCCATGGAATACTGCAGTATGTTGAGAAAGTTAACATTTTAAGGCCTATTTTAACACAGAAAACGTGGAAAGTGAAGTTCAATTTTGAAGCAAAAGTTGTGATTAAAAAAAAGTCAAAGCAAAATAAAAAAATCAATTTGATTGATTGATATTGATTGGACTGTAAGACCAAGTTCTTGACAAGTGTCCCGGATAACGCGGGGCCTATTCCTACAGCCTGTTTACACATAACAATAGGAAGGATAGAAAAGTTTTTTTTTTGGGACAGAACGACCCGGTTTCAGACACCTAGCGATCGTACGGCACAACTCAATCTAATCTACTTCTAATCTACTCGAGGAAGTAGAGGAAGAATAAAGGCTTAATAGGTTTAATGGATAACGATGGTATTGGTCTTCAACAATTGCTTCTCTATATCAGCAACCTGAGAAAAAAAATTATTATTTTTTCGTACATCTGGAAATTTCCTGTAATTTAATTCTAAATTAATGCTTTCCGGCTTTCTAAAATCTAAACAAAATTGATTGATTGAATCAGCTCGGTTACAGACACCTAGATAAAGTCGATAGTTAATAACACAATGACAACAAAAATCGAATCTACACAATCAACAATTAGATGCTTCATTAGCCAAAACGATTAACTCCATAGAACAAATTGCAACTTTAGTTACTTTTAACTTTGTCATTTAGTGGTGTTAACACTTATTATTACAGAAATTTGTTTTGAATATGTATATACAGTTAGAAGCCAATCAAGTGCTGTGATATAATAATAAAAAATAAAAAAATAAAATAAAAAATAAAAAAATGGAGTTAATCGGGTTGGCTTGTGAACCATCCAATTAATAATTCAAAGACATATTATTTCAAGTGCATCTGTAAATTCCTGAATTTGTGCATCTGTAAATTCCCGAATTGTAGAAAAAGTGTTACAATGTTTAAGATATACTTGTAATTCACCTGTATGTCGCCGGCACGCGAACAAAAATCGGTTGCAGCAACGCAACGTTTGCGATTCGAACTAGAAATCCCACAGAAATGGCAAGAATAACGATATTTTAATGCAGCACGGCAATGTTAGTGCAACAAGCGGACGTAGCATCGCATCGTTCGCGACACAAACGGAAGAGAACAGAGGAAGCGTAATCATGGCGAATCGTTATTAGTTCTGGTCACCAATTAGCTCATATACTCCGTATAGTGATGATTTGCAACGAAACTTTTTTATTTTTCGAATCGCTATTCCGACTTCTCCTGTCGCTTTTACGTGGCCCATTCAACTTAGACAATATCTTCATACGATAATGCTGTGATTGTTCTTGCGAAAAGCATGCAGCTTCCTGGTGTATTCAAGAAGCTTACCACATAACATCTCATTAAACATCCATTCATGACAAATCGCTTAGCTCTACGACAGGGTTCAGGGGACAGAGCGATGTTAAAACCAACCAGAAGAGTCTTTAATTCGAATCTAAGACAAAATCGATTTCAGATTCAGACAACACAACTGAAATGCTCAAACTATTCGGTTAATGCGTGCGATGATGAAATGCATAGGAAGAGGTGCCACAAATGAAACAGTTCAAGTTCTTTACATGGTTTACATCGCGATCGACCTCCACTTATGTATGTATGTATTATTCTACCCGTACAAACAACCTAGATGGCAGACAAAATGGACGTGGGAACCACATAAAAATAATAAAGGACTGGCCGATCACGTCGATACCAGTTTTTACACCCAGCTTCCCAATAATGTTGCAGCTGGTATTCAAATCATCATCGAGGTTCGGAGAATTACCCTGTTATATCCGTGAACGGTACAATCATGTAAAATCGATTTTTTCCACATGCGGCCTGATATATGTTCATCACGTTCGAGGCAAATCAAAATAGGCATGAAAATACGGACATGTTGGCACTGGGAGAAAGGCCAACTGAGGTTTTACACTTAATAGCGCGAGTATTAAAATTAAAATTAAAGCGTCACGAACTAACCATAAGTGAAATTTTCAGCATTCCCAAAGCTTTCATTCTATCGCACACTTATATCTTGTTGACGCTTCAAGCAGAAGTCAAATCCACAATATAACAAGACGCATACACCAATACGTATTTGATGTATCAGGGGCTGGAGAAACCTTGTCCAACGTCGATGGCTATCCGTTGTACCGTCGTCGCAGCACTACTGCTCAAACAACGTTGATAGTTGTTGTAATGAATAATCAAAATGTTGTTCCTTACAGTCCGTATTTGTTTATCAAATACCACCCGCACTTAAATGTTGAAGTTAGTAGAACATTGAAAGCTTCTAAATTTTAGCATGCAGCCAACCTGCAATCAGATTACTAACTTTATCTATAAGAGTAATGTCTTTACATTTGAAGCCATGTGAAGACCGCTTGAATCAAAAATGCATGATTGTTCACATACTGTGAGGCAAATTACCGTATCCACTGATCATTCCTTCCATGAATCATGTTTTAAACTCAATACAAACTGTGAGCAGAAACAGCAGTATGTTTACACTGATTTAAACATCACATGCGCTGATTTCTTGACTTAGATGGAGAATAGGAACGCTGCTTTTTCAGATGCTAAAGAAACCCGAAAATACATTCCCTGACGTTAACTGTTTAGCCAAAAATTTAGCACTTCTCGACAAAGAACTTGTGCTCAAATAGTATTCACTTGCATGCTCTTTTTTGGTCTGACAAACCAAATAGGAGATGTGACATAATTATAGGTCTACGATGAAGCTAATGAACGCGACGCAGCTAACGAGCGAATTAGTGACTTCTATCTCGACAGTCCTGGTGGTCCAGTACTCGAAAATTTCTTTAAGTAGAGCAGTTTCTGGAAACACTTAGCACTGACGACAAACAGGCGCATCCAATACTTTTCTATGCAACTCAACGAAAGTTTTCTTCAAATAGTCATTGGTAAAAGCTTTCAACACTCGATGGTTTTAAGTTCAAATCCTACATCTATTGAATTCCAACGAAGTATCAAAGCGAGTCATGGTTTCTCCAGCCAATTAACATATACGCTTGAGATGAACTACAAGACCATCGGCATCATTACACACTGAGGCCCAGATTACTATAGTGCGGACTCAACCATTTCCGAAGATATAAATGGCCTAAAAAATTATCCAGTTAAGTGCTTGATCAATCTGATACTAGTCGGTATGCCGCCACTTCTTTTGTAGTGAAAGCATGAAGAGTATGCAATGAAACTTGATTGCAGGTAAAAGGTTTTCACCAAAATTTCATCATGGTCTAACTCGTATTGTAATCCAATCGAGGCGGCAACGTCTTCACATAACGAATTATTTTTCGGCCAACGGATACACTTGCAAAACTTACACAATGACCATCAACGGAGCACCAGGCCAAATGTATGAAATCGTTAGTATTGATCTCGAGACGGATATTGTGAAGAGGTTTTCGCTGATGTAATATTTTGCTTGAATTGGATGTGAAGAGGTTAACACTCAGCATTGTGTAAAAGTTTTGTTCAGAATACAAAGTCAACCTGAATAGAAATTTTCTATGGTAGGATTTGTAAATCGAAAAGTTGATTTGTGTTTTTCATTGTATCTGTATGAAGCTATACAAGCGTACCTTCTATTATTCGAATAAGAACCGTTTGATTTTGAAAAATAAAATGAATTAATTATTATTTTTATTAAAATCAGGAATTTATTTATTTAGATTTATAATACAACCACATATACGTAAACAGGTAAAATCTAAAAAAAAAATTCATGCTGCTATATTTCATATAAATTGTAATTTACAAAATGATCACGAACCAATTTAGGATTTTTCCGAATTATTTTTGTGGGTTTAGTTTTTAGTAGTTTACGCTGTGTATCGTCTATTGATGATAATTAGTTATTTGTGAAAAACACGTTATACCTAAAATAAATATTACTGCCGACTTATTTGATATACCTATATAGCTCGTTAAAACACTATTTTAGTTCTATAAATATATCTAGCACGTCACAAAGGAAAACAATAGTTTCTTTACTATCGCAATACACAAAATTTATGCATAAAATTGAATGTTAACATCGGTGTTATTAAAAACTGTCAAACTACATTAATATTCATATAACACAATAAATTTACATAAAGTTATCAAAAGGATTTTTTGCGCTAGAAAATGTAAAGTGACAACACTATTAAAATAAAAGTTTATATTTTTTTATTGTATCTCAACTGTCATGATGAAAGTTACAAATATGTAATATCGTATCTAGAATATTATACAAATAATAATAAAAAAAATATCTAAAATTATATGATAAAATCATCTGTCATATAAACATACAATAAATTTATTAATATTCTAGTGACAGTAAAGTGTCATTACCAATAATAGTGTTATGTTTAATTAAAAATCTAATAAATTTGGATGTTCTGTTTAAACATGAATATCACTGTAAATAATGGTTGTTGTGATATTTTAAATATATGCTGGAATGAAGTGACGAACTATTATGTTTGCATTATTTTTTATCAGAGAAGGAATTTTAAGAAAATTTTGTACTTGCTATAGGCGAAATTGAAAATACTAATTGAATATAGTTTAGAAAATAATTATATATTTAATTCTGTTTCAAACTTAAACATACGTATCTATTGATTAAAACATTTTGTGTTTGATTTGTAAGTTTTGACTTGTCAGTAACAGAATTCCCCGTAGCAAAGTTCTGGACACACGAGGTTTTCATGAACAGGTTTTTACCGAAATATTTACGAATTTTATTGTTTATTAATAAACTTAAGAAGAAAAAAATCTTGAAATATGAAATTATGAAATAAACTTATGAAATAAACTAGTTAATAAATAAATGTATAACGTAAATATTTGATACTTACAAAAAAAAATTTCTACCCAAAATGTTTATTTCGAATTAAACTTAAATACATAATAAATGCTTGTTGGAAAGATTTACTTCTTGCATGTAATAATTTTAATATACTCGTATTTGTGGATGAGATATAACGAGTGTTTGGATAAAACTATATAAGACACGATATGTGCCAAATATATTGAGAGTATATGTGAAAATTATTACATGCAGGAAGTAAATCTGTTCAACAGGCATTTGGTATGTATTTACGTTTAAATTAAGTTAAGTTTAAGTTTTACACCAGTGGTTATTTTAAATATTTTAAATAAACAAAAATATTCGCTTCGTGCATGCAATTATTTAATAGTTAAATAAAGCGATAAATTTAAAGATAGCTCGCAATGTACTAGTACAATACATATTGCTTCAGATAAATTTAATTACATAATAAATGTGAGTTTAGATTTCAAACACATAACATATACCTGCTATGATGTATATACATATTCACTTCCTGCATATAATACTTTTAGGGTTCTTTTTTTTGGTTCAATACTGTTATAATTGCTTATGTAAAGTCTTATTATAATTATTGATATAAAATATGATTATTCCCAAAAGTTTGCAATATGAACATTAATATTCACTTCGTGCTTGTAACCTTGTGATGTGCAATATGCAATGTGCAATATGGTTAAATAAA
Organism: Nephrotoma flavescens; assembly: GCA_932526605.1. Classification (NCBI taxonomy): domain Eukaryota; kingdom Metazoa; phylum Arthropoda; class Insecta; order Diptera; family Tipulidae; genus Nephrotoma; species Nephrotoma flavescens. The sequence goes on along the minus strand of OW052222.1, from coordinate 29,363,237 downwards.
ACAGTAAATTCTACCCAAAATATGTATTTCGATTTAAACTTAAATACATAATAAATGCCTGTTGGAAAGATTTACTTCCTGCATGTAATTATTTTTATATATTCGTAATTCTATCTGTGAATAAATTAGAACAAGTGTTTGAATTAAACTTTATTAGAAACACTGTATTTGGCATACGTCTTATATAGTTTCATTTAAACACTTTAAATTTACACTTTAAATTAACATTTACACTTTTTACACTTAAATTTACACAATTAACACTTTTAATTTACTCAAAAATACGATTACGAGAGAAACCTTGAGAAACAATTATTACGTGCAATTATTACTTTCCAACAGGCATTTTTTTATTTATTTAAGAATTAATTATTATTATTATTAAAATATACATAGGTAACATATGCTTGCTATAATGTAAACATATATTCACTTCCTGCATATAATAACTTTCGAGCTATTTTTTTTTTAATACTGATATAATTGCTTATGAGTAAAGTCTTATGTCAATTATTGTATTTAAGTGTGATTATTTGCCAAAATCGTGAAATATGTAATTTGTATTAAATAATTAGACAATCCAATAATTATTTCGATTTCTCGCAATGAACGCTTTATTACAATACACTAATAACTATTTATCTTTATTTAGAAATTTTATTAGATAAACTCACTTTGTCTGTGGTTATTTAAAATTTTTTCTAAATTAACAAAAATATTCACCTTGAACATGCAATTATTTAATAATTAAAAAAAATCGCAATGTACTATTACATTACAATATATTGATTCGTTAAAATTTAAATACAAAAAATAACGTTTCGTATTTTGATTTATACTCTAAACTAAAGATTCACTTCCTGCATATAATAATTTAAAGTTTATTATTATTTTGTTCTAACACTGTTATAATTGCTTATGTAAAGTCTTATTACATTTATTGTTTTTGAGTGTGATCATTTTCCAAAATTTTGCAATATGAGCTTTAATATTCACATCGTGCTTGCAATATTTTGACGTTTCAGTAAGCCAATAATTATTAAGATTTCTAGAAATGTGCAGTTTTTTTAATTAAAACAATAAATTCTACCGTAAATTTTTTTGCGGTTGCTTTACTTCGCCTTGTGATGGAATATACCGACATTTCAAATTAATTAATTTTGTGTGGTAGGTGGCATTATTTAAAATATCTACGTTATCGTTAACTATCGAAAATAATCGATCGCTTTCTAAACCAATTAAAGAGAGAGATAGACGTCAAAATGTTGTCTGATGGGGAGAACCGAAGCTTTTGATCGTTTTGATTATAAAAAATTTTAAAGTATGAAAGTTGATTGCTAGCGAAATAACGAAGATTCAATTGTGATTTGGTTTTTGTCAAGTTGGGCCCCATATAAATTAAATTAAAATAAAATAGTTGTAGAGCATTTTATGAAGTTGTAGAGAAAAAGAGACAATTTGTGAAAAAACTACACACGATCAAATGGTTTCTGTTGATATAATTACGGACCAATAAGTATCTATATAAATATTTTAATTTTATGTGCGCCATAGTTTAAATAATAAATCTTTGAAATTGTATAGTTAAGAAACTTCTAAAAATGTGAATAAAAACTAGTAATAAATAATTATAAAATAATTAATAATAAACCTTAAAAATTGTGTAATGGACAACAAAAGTCTTAAAAAGTGATGATGGTTGGAAAAATTGTTTATGAACAGTATTATATGAAAAATATCGACCATTATTGAATGACTTAATAATAATTCAAACTATAAAATTTTTAGAATAATAATATAATAATAATTTATCGTGGCTTACCTATAACTAGACCACCAATTCTAATTAATTAATTATAAAACTATAAATAATAATAACAACTAATAAAATAATTAAAAAATAATATTATCACCGAAAACAAAAAAAAAACAACAAAGTCGTCCAGTTTAAATTTGTGGATTTGGTCATCAGCTGAATGTTACAACTCGTACCGTACATGATGGTAATGATATTAATGTATATACTACGTCATCAAATAATGTACATGATTTCGAATTCGTATGCGCTATTAATTAATTTACTAATTTTATGTTAAATTAAGATTATTAAGTTGTTGCATTTTTAATTATATAAATATTAAATTTTCTAATTTAGTTTATGGTTAGGGAAAGCAGGGATAGTTTTAATGGTTAAATAAATTAAAATTTAAACGAGAATACTCAAAATTAACCATTGATGAGTTAATAAATTTTCTATTAGAAATTCTGGTGATAAAGCTAAATTGATTTTGTGTTTTATTAATTTTTCTTTAAATGAGGTAAATAGATTCTATACAGTGAAGGTGGAGTTGAAAAGTAATTACCTATACGCATGTTTTTTTTTTTTTGAAAGATGATCAATGTTTTAAGTGAAGTGTTACACTTGCTTCTGTTTTTTTTCTTGTTTATTTTATATTTTTTTATTAGTTATGTCAATTTAGTATAGTATTAATTCATGGTCTGATACAGATCGTCACAGACCCTTAAGCAACCACACCCAAGCTCCTGAGCTCAAGCCGCAGCACCAGACCATTTCACTGTGGCGATATTATTTTCTGGCAACGTGTGTCTTACGCTAAAGTGTTGATTGTTAATTTCCATTAACAAAATAACCTTTGACATACGTTACAGCGTGTATTTTGATTTAAACTTAAATAAATAATAAGTGCCTGTTGGAAAGATACACTTCCTGCATGTAATATTTGTAATTTATTCGTTAATCTATTTGTGATTAAATTATAGTAAATGTTTGAATGAAACTATATTAGGCACACTGTATTTTGCGTATACACTAACTAATACAATACATATTGATTCAATGAAATTTAAATACAAAAATTTACATTTCGTATTTTGATTTAAACTCAAACAAATAACGTATGCCTGCTATATTGTAAAGATTCACTTCCTGGGTATAATAATTTAATTCTTATTTTTTATTATTTCAATACTGTTATAATTGTTTATGTATAGTCTTATTACAATTATTGTTTTTGAGGGTGATTATTTTGCAAAATTTTGCAACATGAACTTTAATATTCACTTCGTGCTTGTAATTTTTTGATAATTAAATGAGCCAATAGATATCAAGAAATCAGAAAATTCTACCTAAACGTGGTATTTCGATTTAAACTTAAATACATTGTAAATGCTTATAGGAAAGATTCACTTCCTGCATGTAATTTTAATATACTCGTATTTGTGGATAAATTATAACGAATGTTTGAATGAAACTATATTAGACATACTAATTGCAAGACAATTTCATTCAAACACTTGTTATAATTTGGTACAACAAATAGAATTGCAAGAATATTAAATTTATTACATGCAAGAAGTGAATATTTCCAACAGTCATTCATTTTTTATTTAGGGTTAAATTGAGGGTCGTAGAAGAAAGGCGGGTTTTTGTCTCTCCTCTAAATAAATAATTAATTTAAATGTTATTCGATTAATCAATTAATCATCTAATATATGTGTGGTCATACAATTTCGTTTATATATATTTTGAAACCGTCGTTTTGAATGCGCATCGTACGCTTTGTATGTAAATTTTCAATATGTATGACATTTTTGATTCCAAAGGACACTCAAGGTAAGTGTTTTTTTCAATGTTTTCATGTATACATATTTTATTATTAAATATTGAAACCTAATTTTTATTTGGAAAAAAATACGTATGTAAGCGCTAGGCAACTGTATTCTATAACACATAAAGGTGTACATACATTAAAAGTATTTTTATGTAGTGGATAATATTGCGATTATTGTTTGGGCGAGAAATGGTTTTTCTATTCTATCCCAGCAAACAAAAGGTGATAGCAGAATGAAATAGATAGAAAAGACAAATTTACTTCGGTTTCTGCTATGCACTGCATTTTTACCCCCACCTTATCTCTTGTTTATCAATTTCATTTCAAAAATTGTTATTTGATTTCTATCAGTCTCCAGATTTCATCTGAAGGTAAAAGATGTGCGTGGATTTGAAACATATTCAATGCATACGTATGACGATATTTGTAAATGTTTTTCAGATGGAAATGGAAATACATGGATAATATATAAAGTAAGTATACAAAATTAAGAGAATGTGTAGTTGTATCCGAATGACAATACACATTTGGTACATACAACCAAAACCAAACACAATCAATAATATATGATTGTGTTTGGTTTTGATACTTATATATGGGTACTTAATAAATTATTAATTTTTTCAGGGTGCTGATTGCTGAACTTTCCTATCCCACCATCTTGTTATGTGTAAAAGTGTGAACGGTAGGCCTGGCGTACCCTGGAACTCTGCCTAGGCTTGGCCGTACATTTTTATTAATTAATTATGTTAATTCATCATTAATGTTTACTTCGATTATTTAATTATCTATTTTTGATTAACTTAACAATCCAATAAATATTTGGATTGCTCGCCAAAAGTTATGTTTAATATTTTGGTTTAAACTCAAATACATAGGTAACATATGCCTACTATAATGTAAATACATCATATTCACTTCCTGCATATAATAATTTTCATGTTATTTTTTGATTCAATACTGTTATAATTGCTATGTAAAGTTTTATTTCAAATAATGTTTTTGAGTGTGATTATTTTCCAAAATTGTGAAATATGAACTTAAATATTCACTTTGTGCTTGTAATTTTGTTTTAATTGAATAATATAATAAATATTTAGATTTCTCACAATGAACCTTGTATTACAATACCATATGATCTATGTGTCTATAATTAGAAAAAATATGCGGTTCGTATTTGATTTAAATTCGAAACCATAACAAATGTTTAATACAATAGCAAAAATTTACTTCGTGCATGTAATAATTGTTATCCGATTCTAGTTGTGTTAATATTGTAATGAATGCATGAGTGGAATTTTATTAGATAAACTCACTATGTCTGTGGTTAATTTACATTTTAACTAAACTAACAAGAATATTCACTTCGTGCATGCAATTATTAAATAGTTAGATAAAGCAAAAAATATGAAAATTGCTCGCAATGTACTAATACAATACATATTGATTTATTAAACTTTAAATACAAAAAATTGCGTTTCGTATTGTGATTGAAACTGGAACACATACCGTGCGTCTGCTATAATGTAAAGATTCACTTTCTGCATATGATAAATTTAACGTTATTTTTTTGTTTCAATACTGTATAGCTAGTTGTTTATGTAAAGACTTATAACAATTATTGATTTTAAATGTGATTTTTTTTCAAAAATTTTGCATTATGAACTTTAATATTCACTTCGTGCTTGTGCTTTTTTGATAACAGTTGCCTTAAGGAACGAACATGAATGTGCAATGCATTTGCAATGGTACGAATTTCGTGTCGCACAAAATCTATCGTACTATAAATATATGACCATTTATATAAAATACATCGTTGTATTCATTAAAAATTTCCTTTAAAGCTTCTTTGTCTTCTGAATTTAGGTGATTACAATCAATAGCAGATTGAATTATATTCATTCGATTATTATTATTATAATCAATTTTGTAAAAGTAAAAACGTCAGTTTTATTTACTTCTATTTAAAATTTAAGTCGTTTGGTTCTAAAAATGTCATCTGATAAGTCCAAAATAGGTAGAGTTATATAATTACGACAAACAAATTCAAATTCATTAGGGAGAACTATTGGGATTGAAATGTGTTGTTCACAACGATGTTTAAATATTAAGTTGCATTTATATTGATTTTTGGAATTTTTTTCCAATTATCCTTCAAGCGCTAATTAGAAACGTGTCATCTAGGATTTGAAAATTTATTTCTATTTCATTGTTATTTGATTATAGCATCGCATTCAGCAATTCATGAAGAGTGTTATGCATGTCGTTCGATATACCCATTAATTGGCATTTAGATTCCTTATAAACTGTTGTATCTTCGTACAGGGCTGACTTCTTTATGAGACATAAATCAGCTCCAGTATCTACCATGGGGATTAATGATTATAGGGAATCTTTTAGTTCGTCACTTCGCTTTTTAAAAAAACATTCTTTAATGTGATGACTGTATTTTGTGCAATAAAAAAACATCATACCTTCTGCAAATTTGAAAGCATGTTTTTATAGAGTGACCAGATCTTTTGCAAATTTTACAAAATTCTGATTTTTTTTTCGGTTATCAAATTTATCATTAGCAAATTTTAATGTTTGTTTGAGAGTAGCCTCATCTTTCACTGCTCTATTGATCAGAAATTTTTGTGCACCAGCATGCTCTAACTATTAACTTAATATTACCATCACGACCTTCTTGGAATAATTTCAATGCTATGGTAGCATTAAGTTTTTTATAGTTTCGGCTTCATTAGTCTCTACAGAAGCAATACACGCTTCATTCAAATCATGAAGTAGGGATTCTACACGATTCTCATAGGTTTTGACATTTTCATTTTTCAGGTGTCGATAAGAGGAGAGCTCCATCAAGCAGATGCTCAATAGATCTGGTATCAGAAAATTCATTTTCGAAAAGTTTCTTAAAATTTGGCTATTTATCAAGTGTGGTGTACTTCATTAAATGACAAGTTTTCCATCAAGCTTAAGTTTAATTAGTTGGAAAAATTTACCATCTTGCTGAGTAACTGTTTTACGAATAAATTCGCATGACGAAATAAATTTATGCAGATTTTTAGAATTCCCAGAAAAACTAGGTATTAATCTGAGTATAATTTAGATCTAAGGATGAAGTCATTATTTCTAGATTATTAACTGGTTCAGTTGGACTTATTGTATTAAGATCTGTAAATCTTCGCTGTCCGAATTCGGTTCAATTTTTATGATTATTGATTAATGATTAGGATTGGTTGTTTGTAATTTTAAGGGATTCGATTTGGCCGGTTTGGGTCTAGAATCCTGTATCTAAACCTGTAATTCTAAAAAAACGTTTAGAATCATCAGTCTCTTCTTGTGGTGTTTCACTACTTTCTTACATATCAATATCAACAATTTTTTTGGACCAAATAACGAACGCGAATTATATTATTTATCCATTAATTTGATTAAATGATGTGAAATATATGGATATATTTACATACTACGCAAGCGTATGAAATAATGTTAATTTGTAATTTAATGTATCAAATATAATATGAGTTCCTATATAATGTTATATGATTTCAAAGAAGGAATTAGAAAATTCAAATTACGTGATTTTGAAAAAAAAATTATTGCCTAATGTAGTAATTATAAATCTTAGTCTACAGAGTTTTTCATAAGTACGAGCATATATAATCGTAGATTTACTGTCAGTGAACAATTTACCGTGAGCAATTTATCGTAGAACAATTTATCGTAGAACAATTTATCGTGGCAACAATTTATCGTGGAATCAATTTATCGTGGAACAATTTATCGTAGAACAGTTTATCGTGGGCAATTTATCGTATAACAGTTTATCGTGGACAATTTATCGTATAACAGTTTGGAACAGCTTTAGAATCGCAGTCAAATTTTTTGACAGTCTGAGCGACGGTAGCGCCACTTTGACCAAGAGCGGAATTGTTTACAACTAAAAATGTGCCTTTGCTTAGCATTTTGGACCTAGCGCCATCTATTGGAATAAAAACGAACTAAAATTTTAAAAATAATACGTTAAGACGTGCTAAAAAAATTTAATAAAAAATATTGAATCTCATTTAAAAATAAATGAAATTTAATATTTTTTTATGAATATATTAAATTGAGAGTGGGAGTCGCACTGCGTGCCGCACGTAGGAGCAGATTATATAGAATCTATTAATGACACCTACGCTCCTCCCCGTAGCCCTGCGGGGCTCTTTAGATTTTAATTTCGGGGGGCGTAGGAGCCGGAATCTTGAAACATGTCGCACTGCGTGCCGCACGTAGAAGCGGATTATATAGAATCTATTAATGACATCTACGCTTCTCCCCGTAGCCCTGCGGGGTTCTTTAGATTTTAATTTCGGTGGGCGCAGGAGCCGGAATTTTTAATCGGTTAATAAACTACCGAGTTCCGTCCCTCATGGCCATATTCCAGAACTTCTTCCAAAAATCATTCAATAATCCCATTTCCAATCAAAATACCCAATCCCATCATAATCAGTTAAGAAACTACCGAGTTCCGTCCCACATGGCAATATTCCAGAACTTCTTCCAAAAATCATTCAATAATCCCATTCCCATCCAACATACCCAATCCCATCATAATCGGTTAAGAAACTACCGAGTTCCGTCCCACATGGCAATATTCCAAAACTTCTTCCAAAATCATTAAAGAATCCCACTAATTTTTTGATACCACGCATAAAACCTTTCTACGATAAATTGTCCACGAAAAACTGTTCTACGATTATTGTGTCCACGATAAACGTTTCTACGATTTAATGTTCACGTTAAATTGAAACACGATAAATTGTTTACGATAAAGATACCGTCACCCATAATCGTACGAGTACGTAAAATTATGAAAATTTCAATAAATTTGATTTAATTACTTTTTATCAATTTTCTAATTTTAATTTTTAATTATTTAAAGATTCTATTTTTATTTTTTTAACAAACATTTATAAAATTATTTACCAGTTTAAACCATGATTAGAGTTGAATCTCGTCCTTGTAGTTAGTACGTGTAATTCGTAATCCATGCACTGTAGAAATTAATCCGTTTGATTATTGTGACTTTGACGTTATCGTAGCACGTTTCTGTACATTTCATCTTAATTTCCTAGCCATCACATTTTTTTATTCATAACGTAAAATTTAGCTTTAAAGTCTTAACAGAAGTTTTATTAGCTTAGACTTTGATTTAAATTCTTTATTATTTATTCAGCTTTTTACCCTTAATCTATTTGTTATTTTAAAACAACTTTAAATTTATTATACTTTAAATATTTTAACGGATTTTTAGCACAGTTTGAACTCCAACGGTGTTTATTATATTTTTTATGATTTTAACGTCATTTGAAACTTATTGAGGTTGTACGACTGCACGTATCTAACTACGGATTTATATATCACGGATCTTTTGTTAAGCTTTCAAAAGTTTAGCGACGTAAGTGAATTATTTTTGGATCCATGTGGTATCAGCGGGTTTAAACTGCAAGTGCTTGAAGGTTAACAAGCACTTGTTACATGCTCTGGACTCAGTGGAAATTCCCAAAATTTTTAATTAACATTTAGAAAAAAAAACATATTGATTTAAGTAAATACAAAACGCAAAATTAAATTTAAAATAACAACTTATTTTCAGATAAAATTTTATTCTAAACTTATTTCTGATTTTACAAATAAAAATTTTACTTATTTCTTGCTACAATATCAAAAATTATCAATTAAGTGTTTGCAAATAAATACCAAACGCCTATAAGAAATATAAGTGGTTTTGTTTTTTGCTTATAACTCGGTCAAAAATAGTCGGATTTTGATGAAAATTTGAAAGACAAGAAAATCAAAAAATATTATCGATTACAACATAGTTGAACATAACCACTAATCTTGACCTAAATGATTCTGTTAAGATCCCACAGATATAATGAGAATCTCCTCAAGTTCTTTCATGGCAGTCTGGTTTCGTACTGATAAAAAATTGTGAATGACATTTTATTTGTAAATAATATTTTGTCGAAAAAAGCCGAAAAACTTGAATGCCGGATATTTTTTTATTAGAAAACTGTTTAAAAAACTATTTCGCCATTGCCACCACTGTTGTGTGACTAATGGGTCAAGGCTGGTTTTTATCTTAAAATGGTGGTTCAAGGTTTATTATTTTGAATAAAACTATGATTTTTATAACTATTTTATAATTAAAATTATTTTAATTTTTATTATTTTAATCTTTACTTGGATGCTTTAACACTACAGAACTGATATTTTTTCATTTTCTAGTACATTTACAATTAATAAGAGTAAAAAATTCTATCTCTAAGCAATACAAAAAAAGATGTTAACTAAATGTTTGTAATCCAAGTAAGTACAACTACTAGTTCCTAAACTGTATTGAATACAAGAGAGGAACCTTATTAGATATACTCACTAGATATACTTATATTAAATGTCTGTTGCAAGGGAAAGATTTACTTCGTGCTTGTAATAATTTTAATCCAACCGTTCTTGTGTGTATATTGTAATTAATGTTTGTATGAAACAATATTAGAAAAACAATCTATGCCTATTTGGGTTGAGGGTGATGTGTTTTATATATTACAATACATTTTGATTCATTTATATCTAATTACACTAAAATTGCATTTTGTATTTTGATTTTAACTCAAGCCTGTTACAATGTAGATTCACATCATTGCCTGCATGTAATAATTTTAATCTAATTTTTTTTGTGTTAATATCGTTAAAATTGGTTGAGTGAAACATTTAAAAAAATATTCTCTTGGGTATTTGATTATTTTGAAACATTTTGAAATAAAAACCTTAATATTCACTTCGTGCTTGTAATTTTTAGATAAATAAACACATTACCACGACAACTATAATGCCAATCTGAAAAAAAATAATTGTGTGCCGATTTTGTTTGATTAACCTTTAGGAAGGAGTATATCATACAGTTTCGCGAAGCTTTACCAAACAGTAACTTTATAAATGTGTTTCACAACTTTAAAAATAACCTGTTTCTTGCAAAATATATACGTATTGATTGGAATAATATACAATTCATTAGAAAAATCCATTTTGCTACTAGGCAAGCACTTAACATTTTCGGATGATTGTAGCAATTATTGTATTTCGAGTAACATAAAGAAAAAAATCAGATTGATATGTAAAATATCGAGCCTCAACAATTTTCTACAGAAATTCTTTCACAGTCTACATAAACACTTTACTGTTTGTTGTAAAGCTCACTACAAAAAATTCACTAACACAACATTTTCTTACGAACAAAATCAATTTCTGATTTTGAGCCGGTGCCAGCATTTTATATACGTCTTTTTTATGTTTCAAGAACATTTCATACATTCTCATGCACAAAAACTTATCTAAGACATAAACTTCAATGAAAACCCATAATATGGTGTTGTGTTTATGATATATTTTCACTCAGCCGAATAGACAAGCAATGTATATCGGCAACACAAAAAAAAAAGAAACTAAACAAAAGGAAAAACTGAAAATCATAAAACATAATGGAAGTGGATTTGTTGTTAAGTCAACACATTATTTATACTTCAGTAATTTATTATTATTTCTTTCCAATTTTATGCCATCGTTCGTGTTGTTGTGATTCGTACAATTCTCTATTCAATATTTCACTGTATATAATACACTGTTGTATACTTGTTATTGGCTTGTGCTACAATGAATTTTCAATATAACTGTCTGTACATAATGATATGATATTAGCTGCTTGATCAATGGCATTCGCGGTATGTGGCTATCAGATATTATGAAACGTATCGATGAATTTTGTGTTTGTGTATGTAAAATAAATAGCGTTTGTATAAAATGATACGGAATTAATTTAGCAGAATATGAAATGAATACTGATGGATCACTCTAATCATTGTATACAATATATTGTACATAGAGCGATTGCACTTCATTTAACATTACCATTAATAGTTTAACAATATAATGTAAAGCTGTTAACATTATTTCAGGACATAAAACGTTTCAAAATCTTTATTTTATATAATCGTTATAGATAAGGTGGATATATAATTTTTATTATTCGGATATATAAAAGAGTCCATTACAATAAACAAATAATAAACTGTATACATTATATAATCCACATCCCATTATTTTAATCTTGTACGTATTAAAAATAAAACTTAATTCCACATAAGGTTGAAATTAATATCCTTTTTTATAATCGGTTTAGTAATACATGAGAGTAAAGGTTTTAGTATGATTTTGATTTATTTAGAACACAGCCTTAAATTAATCTGAAAAGCTTTTCATGAAATCGATAAGTAAGTGTGTGTGCCGATAAAATGATAATATGACAATGTTGCTTTTAGATCGGGCACAATGTGGAAATTTTTAATAAATTAATCTGATTTTGTTGTTTTAGTTTTAATCAAAAATGGTTGAGCCCTTCTGTATATTATTCTCCATGCAGATGCATTGCACACTTTAAATGCAATAGTTTAACATATGTTCGTAAATTATTAATACAATCAAATTTATTTGTAATTTAAATATACCTGGAAAATTTGATCGAAATTGTGTTTCATTTTCTATGACACTGTTTGTAAATAAAATATTATTACAACTCTTTCGAAATTAAATTATTGATTATTTTATTATTATTTGGTGATTAATATTTGTTTATAGAATATTTTTCATAAAAATTCAAAATTTGTTAGTTTTAGCATTTTGTGACAGGTTTATAAACTCAATGAATGACATTAAGAAAACACGATGAATGTCATCTTGAATATATAAATTTATTTATTTGTTTATTTATCAATAGTGACATTTTTTAATCTTATTATTATTTTGAATTAGTTAAATATACATAATAATTATACTTAATATACTAGCTAAATACTAATTCTTTCTTTAATAAATATATTCGATAGTCCCAAAAACTGATTGTATTGTAACTCTCGGAATTCTCCCAACGTATTGAAATTGCTCAGAAAATTATATAATTTGACTCCATTATACCCTAATGATCGCTGCGAAAATGATTTACTGTACATAGGTAATCGATAGTGAGTGTTTCTGGTATAATAATTATGAACTTCTCTATTAGAGCATAACATTAAGTGCAAGTATTTGGGAAGATCTCCGTTTTCAAGGCGAAACATCAACTTCAAAACATTGTAGTGTATTCTTTTTTTAATAGACTTCCACCCTAGTATTTCAAGCATTTCACTTATATGTGTCCTAAATTCTGCTCCTAGAATACCTCGCATAAATCTGTTCTGAATTTTTTGGAGACGATATATTTGTGATTGATTCGTTATGAATAACACTGATGAACAATAATCAATATGTGGTGCAACAATGAATTGGTAAAATATAATTTTTGTCTCACGTGGCATTTTATCCTTAATTCTATTAAATAAGCCTAACTTTTTATTCATTTTCTTAGCAATATAATTCAAATGATTATTAAAATTTAACTTTTCATCTATGATAACACCAAGGTATTATTATATTGTTTCACACGTTCAATGACTTCAGTATCTACTAATATATTTTGATTACATTCTAGTATTGTTTTTATTGACATCACCATGTACTTTGTTTTAGAGATGTTAAGTGCCAACTTATGGAACATCAGCCATTTTCTCAGGTTCTTTAAATCTTCGTTTATTTTTTGAAAGGCTTCACTAAGGGTTGGTGTTGCAATCGTAATCAAGGTGTCATCAGCAAACATGTTTACTTTACAATTTTTTACAACTTCCACTATATCATTAATGTACAGGATGAAAAGCAATGGTCCTAAAGTAGATCCCTGAGGTACTCCGAGATTATTTGGTATTGGCTTAGAGATACAGTTATCGACTTTTGTATTTTGTTTCCTTTCTTGAAGATAATTATTGAACCATTCAAACGCCGCACCTTGTATTCCATATTTGCTTAATTTTTTTAGTAAAATTTGTCTATCGATCGTTTCAAAAGCTCGTTTGAAATCCAGGAAGACTGCTACTACTACTTTATTGTGATCTATTTCAGATTTCCAATTATCCAACATTAAGTTTAATGCAATTTCACATGAATGGTGTTCTCGAAATCCAGATTGTTGGTCGACTAGTATATTATTGTTGTTAATGTGGTTTATTAATTGGTTTTCAACTACTCGTTCTAACACAGCTTCGTAGGTTGGTAGCATATTTATCGGGCGTAGTTCTTCTGGTGTTGCTGGCTTAGAAGTTTTCGGAATTGGAATAACCGTTGATATTTTCCATGATCTCGGGACTTAAATTAAATTAAATTCGTAAATTTTGATGAGAATATTTCATTCTTCATAGCGTCTAACATGATAGTACGGTTTATACCATCAATTCCAGCGTTCGACTTCATCCTACTAATAGTTTTAGTTATCTCTTGACTTATAATGTCAGAATGGAACTGCACTCGATTCATTAAAATTCTTTACATTTGGAATATTGTTATGGATGTCAATCGCACTGGATACAAATGTATTATTAAGAGATTCGGCTAATTCTAGCTTATCGGTTACTACTTTATTGTTAAATTGAATATTCCATTGTATTGTGGTTTCATTTTTATACATCGATTTTAACGTTCTCCATAGTTTTTTTGGATTTTTTTTATTTTTCTATGAATTTGTTTTTGAAATAGGTGGACTGCTCCTTCCTTAAAGATTATTTATATATATTTCTGGCTCTTCTATAATTATCCCAGCTCTCATTTGAGTTTATAATTTTCATAATTCCATAAAATCGTAGTTTATCTTGCTTCAGTAATTTCAAATATTCCGAGAACCATGGTAATTTAATAGTTTGATGAATCAATTTTGTACAATTCAACTCATTCATACAAGTTTTTACTTTATCACTAACTCTTCAGCTTCTTCGTTCAACTCTTGGTCTATTTCGTTTAAGTTAGCATCTTGACATCCCGGAAATTGTTGATTTAAAGCATAGTTGAGTAATTCATGAGATTAATTTTTCCGCGAGCGTATTTCTATCGGGTCACAATTGCTTGTTGCTTTCATCTTCCAACAATTTAAATTAATGCTTAACATACAATGGTCACTAATTTGCTGCTCTTTAACTACTTCGCATTGCACATTTTTTGAATTTGTTATCACTAAATCTATTAAACTGTTGCTGGTTGCTGTTTCTCTACTATATTCTTTAACCACCTGTATTAGTCTATGATCACTTATCAATTGATTTAATTTTACACTGTAATATTCATTGGATTTGGTATCAATATTAAAATCACCAAATATGAAATTATTTTTGTTATGGTTTATGATATTTTCCAGCCATTCGTCAAATTTATCTAAGAGAACTGCTCTCGTTGCTTGAAATGATCTGTATACTACTCCAAATATCCCAGTCGTATGATATCCTTTTATGATTTGTATTGCTAAAAACCAAGTGCGATCCTTCTCACATTTGGAAATTATTTTGAATTTTATGTTTTCATGAATGTACATAGCGACTCCTCCTGTGTGTCGACTATCCGAGTCGCAGCGTATACATTTATAGTTATCAATATGAAACTCCGAGTCGTACATTTCTTCAGTTGTTTAGTTTCACTGAGTAATACTAAGGCTGGTTTATAATTGAACACAATTTCCTGTAACTCCATGAAATTCGACGATAGACTTCGGATGTTGGTGTATAGGGCGTCTTGTTTTCGTAACTGCTATTGGTAATTGATTTGGTTTCTTGGTATTTTTAACTTGCACTGATATACTGTGCTATTATTATCCCACGTAGCATGGTTTACATCAATATTTAAATTTAGCTTTTTATTTGTATCAAAGCAGTTGCTACATTTGGTTTCTGTGCTGTTACAGTCGTTATATTTGTGCTCTCCGCTACATTTTGGACACGTTAGCTTGCTGGTACACTTATCGCCATGATGTGAATAACCATTACACTCGTAACATCTTGTTAAGTCTAATGACTCTACTACGTGGCATCTATCAAAATTGATATTGAGTTTCTCAGTCTCCATTATTTTCTTAAAGCAAGTGGCAGCAACTTCAATGATTGTATCGACTTTCTGTGTATTTCTTCTTCGATAGGTTGTTACTACTTTTATGTCACTAGCAGCTAAAAACGAATTTTGTTGCTTCAACGATGATATAATTTCACCGCTTTCTATGTCCTGACATTCCTAAAATTTTTACTCTAGGCCTTAGCTCTGTAGGCAATTTAATCTCATATTGAGTTCCTAATTTATCTGTGGCAATTTGCTTCAGTTTTTCCTTTGCTTCATTCGAATCGCACTGTAATATTATTCCCCCTTTCGCAACGTTTCGGTATCCCATTAAAAGAATGCTTTTCGGATCAATTTTAAAAGTGTAATTTTGAACTGAATTTTCTGTAACAGTTGTACCAACCCCATGGAATTATTTTAAACATTATTGGGCCATTTCATGAGAGTTGATCTGATCTGAATCGGATTAAACGTCAGAAAATGCAGCTGTCGTTTTTAACATCCGCCAACCGAATAAAATAGCTATATGAGACAACTGCGTTTTTAAAAGTGTTTTATTGTTAACTTTAACATTATGTTGTAAAAAAATAATAATAATATTCGGCAGCATAAGCTAATTATTTTTTACGCAACTATTGAAGGAACGCAACTATTGGACTGATGAATGCTTGAGGGAATCTGGCGCTACTAATAGTTATCCATAGTTACAAAACTACGGAGAAATAAAAATGCAATCTATACCACTTTTAAAAAAAAACCAAACATATGGCACAACAAAAAGGCAATTACCAATGCCTAAAGTTGACGCAAGAAGTAAAATTCAAATAAGGTTAATTCGTGTTCCCTAAATCAATG
This sequence comes from Nephrotoma flavescens, assembly GCA_932526605.1. Lineage (NCBI taxonomy): Eukaryota > Metazoa > Arthropoda > Insecta > Diptera > Tipulidae > Nephrotoma > Nephrotoma flavescens. Next base: position 29,346,750 of record OW052222.1, on the reverse strand, counting down.
AATTTGAAATGTTTTTTTTTCATTGGTAATCTAGTAGTTTGAATTCTTTGCACGTTATTTTAAAGTTTACTGTGTGAAATCAAATTTCTTATGGGGAATGTAAACTTACTCGATTGCTAATGAAAAAAACTTTTCATTTTTATTATTTCACGGAACGCGAATTGACCCCCTGCAGTTAGGAAAAAATAAGCCCATCCCAAATAAAGCGTGATTTGCATCTCACTAAAAGAAGAATACAACAGATTTTAAAAAGGATGTTAATTTGAAATACCAAATGTGATATTTCTGCAACGCCATAAATCAGCGAGAATAAAATTTGGCGAAATTAAAATTGTGGGATGTAAAGTGGTGATCAATAATATTAAAGGATGAAAAAAAATTAGATGGACCCCTCAAACGCATCATTTGCGACACTTTCAAAGAGGGTCACTTATGACCAGATGATATTTGGTATCGGGGCAAGACCTAAATTTGTTCTGTTTCTTCATAAAATGAATGCGGCGAAGAATGTTTGCTTATTAGACAATGTTTTAGTAAACTTTGGGGTGGAAATGTACAGTGAAAATTGGACAGAATAATATGTAAAGTGTACCAAAAAATTTTTTCTCTCACAAAGTGCACCAGTGGTCTGATATTAGTCCGGATTTAAATCCAATTGAAAATATGTAAAGCATTCCTAGCTACAAAAATGGACGTCTATTTACCACTTTAGAGGAGCTTTAAAGTCATTCAAGAGGAATGGGTAAAAAGTGATGCTTCTGTTCTCCAACTTGCACTTTTTTTAGTATTTTTGTTATTATTGATAAAATAAGTGAAATCTAAGTCTTGTTCTAGATAGCTATTTCCTTCGACCAATCAAAATAAACTGCTATAAATAACGATGTAGGTGCAATGTGAACTAACTGAATTGAAAACTATATACATTCTGTATTGCCAAAGGTTCTGACACAAATGAAAATAAAATAAGAGTTGTTTATATAAAAAAAAAACTAAAAAAATTAGTTGTTTCGCGCAGTGTATTCTCCTTTTTTTCTTGGTAATAGACAAAAAATTAATTATTTTGTTATTTCGACGTATCATTGTTTTACATATGCGAACTGCAAAATGGTACATTCAAGAAGGTAAGGGTTATTCTAATGCGAGTTGAATAAGTGATACGAAGTGATTAGAATTAGAGTTTCTCCAATTCGGCTAACTGAAACTTTTGGAGTTAAAATTATTCATATTTTTCTTGACGATTTGTGGCACAACCTTCATAATTGGACAAATAACAATGTTTTTTTTTATTGTCTGAATCCATGTTATCTTCAAATTGAAACACGTACACTGCGATAATGTTCTCGTAATAAGATTAGCTTCGCTTCATTTTGCTTAAAACGCAAATTTTCATACGCTTTTCCCGTAAGAAACAGGAAGGCATTTACAAAGAACTACACTGAGAAAAAAAACCAGTAAAAATAAAAAAAATATACATATAAAGTCAAAAAATATACAAATATTTTTAGGCGAAAAGTTTGGTTTTTAAAATCAAAAGGATAAGCTTTTTATTTTTAAAATAAATTTTTTCCAAATTTGTTTATAAAAATAAAAAAATTCAAATACTTTCCTTACTTTTGTCAAAAATTTTCCTTAAATTTTAAGATTGTTTTTTAAAAATAAAAAACTATTGGCTAGTTTTAAAAGATTTATTTTTATTTTTAAATAACCATTTTTTAACAAACGCCACACAATTTTATTAAATTAAAGTAATCCGCAATACATTTTACCAATACAATGAAACAAACCACATTTTCTACAAAGTAGAAAATTAACTCGCTATCTCTAAATTTTAGCCCCTAGGGTCATTGTGTATAAATATACACAAGCACAACCCTTAAACAAATATAATGAGAACTTCCTAAGTTCTTTTTCGGCAGTTTGGTCTCGTACTGATAAAAAGTTGGTCTACTCATCAGGCTGCAACGACCACAACCAAACTGCAAAAATTCAAACCTTCAAACCTTTAGTATAACACAAGAACATATAGATTTGGCGAATTATATAAAATATAGACGAATTGAAAAATAAAACAACGGGATTTCTGGCAAACCAATAAATAAAAACATTTTCATAAGTTGTCATTAATATCAAAAAAATTGTTTTAAAATTCTAGAACTCTTCTTTTGAAATAAATTATTCTGTTTAAATAAATAAACTTTTTAAATTTAAAAAGTATTTTATAAATCATTCTATAAAATATATTATTAAAATAAAAAAACTATTTATTAGTTTCTAAAAATCTCATTTAATTTCAAAAAAATACTTTTTAAATTCAAAAAAATTTGTAACTTTTAGAAATTAAAAACTTCGATACAATTTACAATCTTTACTGATTTTTCCAGTTTCCTTTGGCTTATGGAGCAAAAGGAACTATACGGATTGGTGGTCAATAAAATTGAATTCTTTCAATTTTTAAATAGAAGGGCTAGTTGAATGTTGTCCCGGACAGTTTATCGAGAGTAAAAATTGAAGCTATGGAACCGTTGGATGACACAATTTTTCATTTGGACTTGAATTCCGATGCATTTAATTATACCGAGTATACTGATAGAATAAGAGCGCTTTACGAAAATAAGAGTGGTCAAACTTCTTCCAAAGTTATTAATGGTAGAATATATGTCCAAGTATGGCACCAAGCTGTTAATGTAAATACCTTTATGGAAACTGGTGGTTCCTGAATCTTTAACGACATTGCTAGTCAAGCGAGCTACTATTGGGCTTTGGTGATATCTCTAAAACATGATGAACATCAACAACTGCGACCAGAATTTGGTAAGCAAGAATCAAAAATGTAATCATACATCTTTTTATAGTTCTCGACTAGTAAGGCCTGTTTAGTGCTTGGAAATTTTTTGTCTTTTTGAGGTACCTGAGTCAGTATTTTTCGACAATGTTGTTCAATTTAGCTCAAGTCTAAATATTCACAACAACCGACAATGTCAGAGAGTGCAAATTGATCAATCCTATCTGTAGTGGCATTCGGCTACCGGGCTTTGTTCGCATTATTTGGTTTTTGGTCAACATAAATTGCTGTATGGATCAATATCTTCACTCAAGAGACCTGAGAGACGCTCGGGCATTATCAATCGGTATTAAATCTTCCAGCAAGAGTAAGAAGTTTTTTGCCAGGACAACTAATATTTATTCGGAACTTCGTTCGGAAAACACTATTCGGGAAAGTTAGCATAGAAGTTCATACCGATTTGAAATGTCTCGTATGAATTATGTAATGAAGCAGGAAAGTCACTGGCGACAAGGGTGCGCAAATCACGCTGTTGGTGTATTTAAAATACACTTGGTCAGTTATATCAAGATAAGTTATTGAAATACAAATTAATATAGCGATTAATCATTTTAGTTAAAATACAATTAGAAATACACTGAATTTTAGTATTTAGTTAAAATACAAATTACAATTATTTTATTAAAAACACAAAATTTCTTTAATTTCTAAAATAAAAAAAATATTTGATTTACTACAACAATTTTTAATTTTGTTTCATTTATTTAGATACAAAATTTTGATTACTTTTCAAAAATACGAGGCGAAACAAGAAAAAGCGAACACACTATCTGATAATAATCCTCTGGCTGGTGAATTTATGAAGCCACCAAGAGAAAATATTTATTCTTCGAGAAAGTTTTTTTACTATTCAGGAAATTATTTAAAATTTCAAGTAATTTATATTTACCGTTTCAAACATTTAATAAGCTCTGCTAGTACTCCATTTCAGTATCGAATTACATTTCGAGATTGCTGTCTCTCTAATTTTATTTTCAATGAAAATAACGGCGGATATAATTGTCCAGAGTAGCAATCATTTTGCCCCTGGAGGCTACCAAAAGCTAAAGCAATTGATTTAAAATAAAAACAATATTCTTCTAAATCTTCCAGTTCTAGTTGCTTAGACGCACAATGATTACCAATTTTAGCAAATAAAATATTGAGCTTTTATTTATATATTAAAAGAAGGCGGATTGCATCATACAAAGAATTCCAGCTTCGTCTCTCAGCATTCTACAAAAATGTGTACTTTCCCATAGCCGAAAAATGGATGTTTGATGTTGTATGTTTATTTTTTAAAATCTTAATATAATCTGCCGTTACCAAAAGACTTAAAGTGTCGTAAATATAGTGACGAGTACGACAAATAATCGTTGTGCGTTTCTAGCTGCGTCTGATCGTATAACATTGTGCTTTGGTAATGGATAAGGTCACCTTCAAAAGTTGTATATGAAAACACGCGTCTCGTTTATTTTAAAATTCGATTTTTAAAATCTATCTTACCATTATCAACTTGAACTATATCCGATTAATCTACTTCATCATTACATCTATAGCCAAACTCTTTAAATGCAATGAAATAAATTCTCGAATTATTTCAATCAAAATTTCCTCAATCTTTTCGTACGTATGAACCTCAACAAAACGCTAGCAAGCAAGGACTGCACTCTTTCTCTATAAAAGGTTGATAATTTGAAATTGACTACTTTACATTATTTTGTAAAAAAATTTATAGTTCCTAACCTAGCATACAGTTAAGGCGGATTCAGTATTGTGTTTTTTCGTTCCATCCTTTCTTCTGAATTTTTTTTTTAATAAATCCAAGTTGATGAAAAAAATTCACAAGAAAAAAACCTCGTTTTTAACCAATGAAATTGGTTTAAAAAAAATTCAGAAGGTAGAACGCAACAATGAATCCGCCTTTACACCCATATTCTATATTTAGTTGAACAAATATCAGCTGTTGTTAATGCAAACGAAATCCACTTAAGGATTGTTTTTAAATTTGGTCGAGCAAATTCATCTCTATCGGCTATTTTCCGGTTCAATGTTCTTCTCGACATAATTGTGAATTCTAACAAACACATGTTGAACAAAAATAGAATTCAAATTTTCAAATTATTTAACAATTTTTATAAAATTTACATTTTCGGCCGTGGAAAGAGGTTTCATACTATTTTAACGTTGTCCAATAGAATTTCATTTAATTGCTCTTGCCTAGTTTGTTTCTTTTTAAAAAATTAATTTAGCAATGTTTTCTGTTATTATTTTCATGTGAACACCAGGCGTTTTGTTGTCATTTTGTAGCTGAGTGCTAAAATTGTAGGTGGATTTTAGACTCCCATCAAATTTGGATTGGGTTTGGACAGAGTAAGCAAATCGCTTTGACATAAACATTGCTACTAATAACATTGCTAACTCTTGATTTGATATTTTAAAATATGTGCCAACAAAAAATTAATGGTACAGAAATTTTTGAATAACATACAATAGTCTAAAAATAAATGACGATGTTTAATTAATTAAGTATAAATAAATACTAATTTTTGAAGTTATTGATGATAATGACAAGTAACTATTTTTCCAGTGAATCAATATTCAAAACAGTAAAAACCCTATAATTCATTTGCAATGTAATTTTCATTACAAAATATAGATGGGCTGATGGGTCTGAATTTAAATGTATAAAAAATATATTAAAATTACTATTTGTTTAAGTAAGTAATTAAAATACAAATTACAATATTTGTATTACTAATATTTAAAATAAAAGTTTGAATTTGTAATTTATATTTTCATTAAGTAATTCAAGTGCATGTAGTTCGTTACTGCCCATCTTGACTAGGGATATATCATGTAAGAGACATTCATTAATAATAAATCGTAAAATCGTATTCTGGGTGTGGTCACCTGTCTTAGATTAAGGTTTCGAAATCTATACTAAGCCCGGCCGTGCCACTTATCTCCTCTGGGTGTGAGTCGTCCCCACGAGTGTAACAATTCGATGATCGTATCATTACCTCGCGTCACGTCGATTCTACGATTGTATTTTTTAACAGACTGTATACACAACACAATCGATTTACCAATTTTGCAAAAAGTTTAGTTAATGTTTTCCAAAATTGGTCATTAAATTCATCGTGATGACTAAAGTTCTGTGTTTCGTGTCAAATATGAGTATATACACTTAATAATGTAATATGTTCAAAGTAACAGATTGGGTACATGACCGGAGTTCATGGATATCAGATCATCCTCAGACATTTCATAAAACAGAGTCTCTTGTTTCAGCTGTTGGTACAGTTTTTTTTTACTTCGCTGATCGTGTGTATGTGAATGCTTGGAGTATGATTTTACCCTACAATCTGAGTACCACCTAGCCAAGCAATATGCTGCTTCACTAGATAACCATATTAGAACAATTTCTGTTGAACCAACATCTCCAAATTATATAACACATCATAACAATATTGACAAACGGCATGATTTCTGCATATTGACATAAGAACATTTTGTTACATATACGTTCCATAAAATGTATATGTTATAATGTTTATTGCGAGAAAATATGGTTGTAAAATTAACAAGTTAGGTACAAAACATGTTATTATGTAAAATATTCTCTGCATGTTTTTTCGACTACAACTAATAACAATTATATCCTTACTATTATGGTAGCTTTGTTCGAAATGTATGTCCTGTGATCAAGATAAAATTGTTCATTCATAATCAACATGTTTAGGAATAATACATTTTTTTTGTAGAGATTGCCAAGGCACATGTAGTTATTTGTTTTCAATTATGTTTTAGAGTAAATTCAAGTTAATGCTAAACATGATTATGAAATGAACAATTTTATAGAAATTTTTAAAGCCAACTTAGCTAATTAGCCTTCTTAAAATATTAGTTCCGTATTGACTTCTCGCCTCATGTATTACCCAACGTGAAAACTGCTATGAGTTAACTAGAATCATATGAGGATGATTAAATGTATTTTTCTCAATTTTTCCGATATTTTAAGTATCCACACCGACTGCTTCCGATATTTTAAGTATCCACACGACAATGGTCTTTGTTGTTCAGCATGCGCTAAAATAATATACAATGCCAAGCATTTATTTGAATTTACATGGTTTGTATGAACACGACACATGATAGAGAGAAGTATTGAGCAACATGTTACTTTGTGGAAATATATTTTAGAAGAAGTTAAATCTTTAGGACTCGTCGAACGTTGTGAGTAAGCAGCTGTATTATGCTGAAATAGCTTGGTTGACTCGAACTGGGCAGATTTTCGATGGGTAGAAGTGCGTGTTTGGCTGAGCACCTGTCTTGCGACGTAATGTTCAATGATAGTACTGCGGGGCTCTATATACTAAATAGGCCTTGTTTAATCTGGTAATGCGTCATACTATTAATAACGTCAAAAACCTCACAAAACACATAAATAAACCATTTATGCTTTCATTAGACTTTAATTAGCTAATATCGCGTAAATCTGATTAGTGGCTACTCCAGGCTAGGGTTGCAGCTTGCTCGTGAACGTGTTAAAATTTCTCACAAAGTGCACCATTCAGGTATTCAGATAGATGATTCATTCGATTTTAAATTGATCAAAAATCCATTTAGAATTTTGACTCAAATTTGAAAACATAATATAAGTTTGATATAATAAGAAGATTTACTTCGTGCATGTAATAATTTTAGTCTTGTTTTATTTGTGCGATTTTTGTAATACATGATTGTAACTATATATTAGATAAACTCTCTCTGTCTATGGTTATATTACAATGTTTTGTCATATGAAAAAAAATGGTTACTTCATGCATGTAAATATTAAAAATTTAAATTACATTATAAACGCCTGTTTAAATAGAAATATTCACTTCGCGCCTGTAATTTTTTAATCTAATTATATTTAACGGTATCTTGTAATAAATGTTTGAGTGGAACTATATAAGGTAAAATATCTTTGGTTTTTTAGCATTTTGTTAAATGAGAAAAATTGTTTACTTCGATAATTAGTTATTCAGATTTTGATAATCAAACAATTCTAATATTTAGGTTGCTCGCTATGTACAAAATGCTATAATTTATATTAATGCATTCAAATGTAAAAACATAGACATAACATTTTGTAATTTGATTTAAACTCGAACACAAAATATATGTATGTTGGTTACAATAAGGAGATTTACTTCCTGCGTGTAATAATTTTCGGTACTAATTTTATGTTTGTTAATCTTGATATAATTGATTCAGTGCGACTTTTTTTTTTAAATATTCTCTTTGTATATGATTATTTTAAAAAATTTTGCATTTTGAACATAAAATATTCACATTGAGCTTATAATTTTTGGATAATTAAATAAGCCAATAAATACTTAATTTTCTCGCAATGTGCACGGTATTTAAATACACATTGACTAGATCAATGGATTTTAAATAGACAAAAAACTAATTTTGAATTTTAACAATCTCGAAAACATAATCAATGTCTGATACATTACGAAGATTTATTACTCCGTGCATGTAATTATTTTAATTTTATTTTAATTCTGTTATTATTCTAATAATTTTAACTATATTAGATAAACTCTTTTTGTCTGTAATTATTTTACAATATTTTGTTATATAATAAAAATATTTACTTCCTGCGTGATATTATTTAAAATTTTAATTCAACGTTAAATATTTATAGCTATTACTCGTAATGTGCACTTTATTTTAATACACATTGATTAATTCAAAATATGACACCCAAAAGATACATTTTGTTTTTTGATTTAATGTCAAGCACATTATAAAAGCCTGTTTATTAGAAATATTCACTTCGCGCATGTAATAATTTTAATATAGTTCTATTTAAATTAATTAAAAATAGAACAATTTGAATGCTGCACAACAATAGTTAGAAAATCGGCTACCCAGCAATTGTTTTGAAGAGTTTTTATACCGGGCAGAATCAACATATAATTTCCATTTTGATAAAATAAAGGTAAGACAAAAAACAAAATTAGACAATATTTCGTTAAATAAATTAAGTGAAACTTCGAATAGTCAAATAAGTACGAGTGAAAGATGGTTGGTTAATGCGTCTAATGTTGATCTTCCAAATAACGATAAATTTGTTTTAAGTTTACGCAATAAGTTCTGTCTACCTACAGTTGATAAGTTTGTACCATTTTATAAAATTATCTCGGATGTTGAAAGCGCAATTTTTAATTTAGATGAAAATGACAAAATTAATATTCGAAATCTGTTTGTAAATATTTTAACAAATTTCAAAAGTAATCAAAATTCACAAAAACTAACACCCTCGGAAAATCAAATTTTATCATATGTAAAACAAACAAAAACGTTTTTGAAAAATCCTAATATTATGGTTACACGAGCCGACAAAGGTAATGATGCAACAGTTGTCACCTTAGTAAGGATTATTTAGAAAAAATGTATGGTTTATTAAATGATGCTACGACGTACATACAAGTTCCCAAAAATAATACAACGCCTATACAAACTCATATTAATAAAATGGTAAAAGAATGGTATGATTCTGGAAATATTGATATTTACACAAAGAAAAAATTAACGAACTATAATTGTAAAATTCCAAAATTATATGGTTTTCCAAAGGTTCACAAACCAAATTTGCATATCGACCTATTATAAGTTCTATGAATGGGCCTACATATACATTATCATCTTATTTAGGACATATTTTGAAACATAGTGTCGGGAAAACATATTCGTATATCCAAAATTCAAAAGATTTTAAACAAAAAATTATTAACATTGTAATTCCACCAAATTTTCTTTTGATTTCTCTTGACGTAGTGTCATTATTCACTAATGAGGATAACAAAATGGTAATTATAATTATAAGCAACAATTGGAGAAATATAAAGAAAAATTCTAAATCAAAATTAACAAAATTACAATTTTTAACCGCTTTAGATATCGTTTTATATAATTCAGAATTTTCATTTGATAATGAAATTTTTAGGCAAATTTTTGGTTCACCTCTGGGTTCCCCAATAAGCCCCATTATTGCAAATTTAGTCATGGAAAATTTGGAAAATTTGGTGCTAAATTCGTTAAATTTTCAACCATTATTTTACTGAAGATACGTAGACGTATCTAAATTTTATGTCATGGCTTCTTATCTCCTTCAAAATTAACACCGTAAAAATTCTAAGTCAAACAATTTTAAAACTCTCGGACAGTAAATTTCATCATAAAAATTTAAAAATATTAAATGTTACTTTACTTCAAAATTTTTATCCCAAAAAACTAATAGATAATATTGTTTATAAACAAATTTATTTTAGTATAAATTCTAACTCTCGGCCACAAAATGAAACTTCAAATTATTTGTCAATTCCGTACATTAAAAATTTATTCGAAAAAATTAAACATTTATTCAAAAATTATAATTTCAAAGTTATTGGACGTTCAGCGACAAATTTAAACAGTAATATTTTTTCGAAACTCATAGATTTGGTTCCTTTAAAGCATCAATCCAATGTTGTTGATCAAGTTTGTTGCGATTGTAACGTAACGTATGTTGGCCAAACCAAACAAATGATGGAAAAGAGGTTGTACCAACGTAAAAATGTAAATAATCTTGGCCAAAATTATAGTGCTTAAGCAACATCTAAGAGATAATAATCATACAATTACATTAGGTAATGTCAAAATTCTCAAAAAAGAAAAAATTTAAAAAAAGATCAATTCTAGAAATGTTAAATATCAAAAGTAGTACTAATTCGATTAATATCGTAAGTGATTGTGCTTATATTGGTAATACTTATATTTTATTTGTCTAATTATTGTTGTTTTTTGTCTTATTTATACATGAAACTTAAATTTATTTGTACAACGTTTTTTCACAGAGTTCGTCTATGTAGTGCACCTTCAAAAATTGAGTTTAAAATTATTTTTTGAAAGTGTCTGAGATAGCCGTTTTTCTATGTAAACCTCGTTTTTTTATAGAATTTGCTATACCGGCTTTTTGTTTTTATAAAAATGTGTTCTTCGTTTCAAGCTCAAGCAAAAATAAATAATTTTTGCTAATTAATAGAGCTAATAACCATTAAAAAACTAGAATAGTTCTATTTGTGAGTATCTTGTAATAAATTGTTTGAGTGAAACTATATATATATATAGGGTAAAATATCTTTGGTTTTTTGAGCATTTTGTGAAATGTATATTATTGTTCACGTCGATTTTGAAAATCAAGCAATTTCATATTTAAATACACAAAAATAGTATTTAGTATTTTGATTTTAACTATTATACGTGTTTGTCGTAATTTTTTATGTGATGTATGATTATTTAAAAAAAATGCAATAAGACACTAAATATTCGTTTCAAGCTTGTAATTTTTAGATAACTAAATAAGCCAATAAATATTTAATTATTTTTTCGCAATGTGCACTGTATTACAGTACAAATTAATCCACTCAACTTTAAATTGACAGCACATACAATTTAAATTTTGAATTAAACTAAAAAAACATAATAAATGTCGGAATACTTCGTGCATGTAATAATTTTAATTGGATTTTATTTGTATTATTAATGTAATCCATGCATGAGTGAAATTATATGAGATGAACTATGTATGTTTGTGGTTATTTTACACAGTTTTAAAAAATGAACAAAAATATTCACTTCGTGCATGTAATTATTTGAAATTTAAGCAAAACGGTAAATAATTAGATCATTTGCAATATGCACTTGATTTCAATAGATATTGTTTTAATTAAACTAAAACACTCAAAAACAATTTTTTTGATTTTTTGATCAAGTTGAAGCTAAATTTTTTCGCTGAAGTTTTATAACAGAAGTAATATCTAGTTTCGATCTAATGAGATCATGAACTAATTCTAAATGATTGAATTAGGCCGTGGCGGTTGAATATTACAACACAATGATCACACTTTCTGTTCCATATATGTTGAACAGTGTGTACCCTTAACTCTAGTGAAATATATGATACTTACATCTTATTCACAGCTGGATACGATCGAATCATCAGTGAGAGTAATTTTTTATATTTTAATATTTCCCTTTCCAAATTTAATACTGAATTAAATAATTAATTCAAAACGATTTCGAAATTATCTGCCATAAGGCCATGTGGAATATATTAGAAACGCTGAACAATTATATAAATGCTCTTTTCAAAACAGCCCACCATTTTTTTGATTTTTTGATCAACAGTTGAAGCAGTTGAATATCGGAAAACTCAGAAAATCCAGATTTATTTAAAAACACCAGTTATTTGTTGAAATATCCTTAATCCTAACTACCAGAGGCCCTACTTTTTGGAAAATGCGTATGGTTTTCCGTTTACACAGGCATAGACCAACTCAGATTAATTTTCCGCTAATGGTCCCGCCGTTTAGTAACATCGGAAAACTCGGAAAAACCGAATTTATTTATTTACACCGGTTATGTGTTCAAATATCCTTAATTATAACTACCAGAGGCCTTACTCTTTGGAAAATGCGTATAATTTTCCGTTTACGCAGGCCTAGGTCAACTCAAATCTATTTTTCGCTAGTCGTTCTGCCGTTTAGTAACATCGGAAAACTCGGAAAAACCGAATTTATTTATTTACCCTGGTTATGTGTTCAAATATCCTTAATCCTAGCTACCAGAAGCCCTACTCTTTAGAAAATGCGTATGATTTTCCGTTCACAAAGGTCTAGACCAATTTAAATCTATTTTCCGCTAATGGTCCCGCCGTTTAGTAATATCGGAAAACTCGGAAAATTCGAATTGATTTAATAACCCTGGTTATGTGTTCAAATATCCTTAATCCTAACTACCAGAGGCCCTACTCTTTGAAAAATGCGTAAAATTTTCCGTTCATACAGGCCTAGACCAACTCAAATCTATTTCCTGCTAGTGGTCCCGCCGTTTAGTAACATCGGAAAACTCGGAAAATTCGGATTTATTTATTAACCCCAGTTATGTGGTCAAATAGTTTTAATTCATTTTGGAAATTGTTTTTATTTCATGATCTTTTTTTAGTCCTAGTCAAATTAGCTAGCTATTTAGGATCATGCTTCTGTTTATTTTACCCGTTTATACGAATATATTTAATTTATTCGATTTTACGAATTTTACACATACAATACAGATATTTTTTATTGTTGTTGTTGGTTTTAGGAATAACTTCTTTTTTTAGGAAAAACTTCACATCCGTCCATGACTTCATCCCATTGTAAAGCATTATTAAAAATTTGAATTGCTTCATTCTGCCGAATTTTTTCTTTCGGCTCTGGAATAATGTCTATAGGTCGCTGTCGGTAAAGCATTGCTAATTAATTTCAGCATTCCATTGATTTCTCAAAATACTCAACGTAATAATATTCATCTGGATCTTCCGTATCTTCCACAAAATTTAGCGTGTTATTCCAACATTTTGCGATCGTACTTTGCTCAAGACTTTCCCAAGCCGCAGTTAAACAAAATATAGCATATTTAACATTAAATTTTTTAAGCGAATCTGATATATCAAGTCCATTGGCTACTACTGTAGCTTATAAAGTAGGACGATATTAAACATTGTTATTATGCATCCATCGTTTGATTCTAATTCGTTTTCAGGTGGATGAGATGGAGCATTGCAGACCTTGGCTTTTCAGAAATATTCGTACCCAAATTGATAAAATGTCAATTTAAATTTATTGGTTTAAAATAATTTTTTATTTTTGGTACAAATGATTTATGGAACCAGCCTTTAAATATTGCAGATATCATCCACGCAGTTTTTGAATGGTTATAGTAGCCAGGACAGTTAAAATTTTTAAATGATAGTGGATTTTTAGCTTTTTCAATTATACAAATGGTCGTTATTTATGGAGTCCATTTGCATTAATACATGCTAGAAAAGCAATGAGTTATTTTTCGTTTTTCCTTCCAGGCGTGTTCTTTTCTAATAACGAAAAGAAAGTCTCCAGTACAAGCCTTTTTCATCTGCATTATAAATTAGTTTACAGACAGACCAAGTTTAATTATTTTGGGTTGCAATTTTTTTGTGGCTCAAGTTTAAGAAAGCGTACACCAAAATGAATTTTATAACGTTGTAACCACCCATCACTTGCATGAAAAATGCTGTAATATTATTTTATTTGTCCATGTAAAAGTTCAGCATTTTATTTAAGCAAATTGCCACATACAGGGACATTTTTATGGCGCTGAACAAGAAACCAACGATAAAATTTCTTCCCCATATATTTTGGAAAAATTTGTAATATTTTTCCTTCTACGAAATTGTTCAGTAATTTCAGATTTTTTCTTTAATGTTAAAACTGTTACTTTTTACCAAATTTTTAATTAGAAACTATTAACCGAAGATCAAATAAAACTCTTATAAAACACACTAGTTTATCGCACAAAGTATATTCTCTAACTGCTGCAATTTCAACTTTACTCGATTCAAAAAATAGAAAAATGAATAAATTGTGAATCCCTGAATTGGATTTTCAGCTTCAAATGTAGTTCTTAGTTTTAATTCACTCTACTTGTTCAAACACGAACACTTCAATACAAAAAACATTACAACGAATGAATCTTTATTTAGTAAACAGGCCTAACGGGGCTTTCGAAAAAGAAAAATTTCACAACTTGTGCTCGAGTTTTCTACAGTGTTTTGTGTGGCGTAATTAAGGACAGCGGCAATATCTGGATTGACTCGTTTCAAATTATGAAAAAATTACAAATTTGGAATCCCCGAGTCGCATTTTCAACTTAACTTGATGTAAAAAATTTTGTTAATAATGTTTACTGAATTAATTAGTTAATTTATAGGGATATCGAACATATCAGCCGCAATTAAGGCCATTTTAATGTGTTTCTTCAGGTAACATGAAAGATATTAGAAAACCCGAACAATTAATGCCTATTTCAACGCGAACTCCCATTTTAAATTATTTAAATATTTTTTATTTTTTTAAACAAGTTATTTTAACATTACATTTTCGATGAAGTTTTGTTACAGAAGTAATATCTATTTTCGTTCTGATATTACTACTTTATGATTACATTTTGTGTTCTATATGTAGATCAACCGTGTAACTCTAGTGAATTATATGATAACTCACTAAATTTATTCTTACAAACTTTCATCTCATTCACACTGGTTTCAAGCTCAGTGCAAGCAATTTTTTAATAGTTTTTACTGAATTAACGTATTAATTGTTTCATAGCGATATCGAACCTGGCATGATAAGATGGTTGCGTTTAATCGTGATCTTATCAGATCGAATCTGGATATTACTTTTGTTACAAAACTACATCGAAAATTTAAGCTTAAAATTTACAAAATTTAATCCGAAAGTGTACAAAATTTAATTCATGTTATCGCGCTTTCTAATTGTTCACGTTTCCGAGTAGTGTTCACGTTACCTAGAGTTCATGGTATACGGCGTTTATATTATCGCGAGCCTACTGTATTTACTTCGAGCTTGTATTTTTGGATAATTATATATGTTAATAAATATTTAATTTTCTCGCAATGTGTACTGTTTTACAATACACATTGATCCTTTCGATTTTTAAATTGACAAAACATACAATTTAAATTTTGAATTAAACTCGAAAACATAATATATACAAACATAGCATTTTGCATTTTGTTTTAAACTCGAATAAATAATATATCTATTAAGACAATGAAAAAATTCACTTCCTGCATGTAATAATCTTAATCTAATTTTATTTGTGTTAATATTGTTCCAATGATTTGAGTGACTTTGCAAAATTTTGCAATATGAAACTTAACATTCATTTACAATAAAAAGATTTACTTCGTGCTTGTAATAATTTAAATCGGGTTGTATTTGTATTATTATTATAATGCTTGCATGACCATTTTTGTCAAATTAAGAAAAATATTCACTTCGTGCATGTAATAAATTGAAATTTAATCATAACGTTAAATAATTAAATCACTCGCACTGTGCACTATTTTACAAATAGTATTGTTTTATTCAAATTTTAAATTCACAACATAACAAATTGTATTTTGTTTGAAGCCTGTTATAATACGGAGATTCACTTCCTGCATGTAATTATATTAATCTATTATTACTTGTGTTAATATTGTTTTAATAGATTGAGTGAACATTTCTTATAATTATTCTCTTTGTTTGTGAATATTTTACACAATTTTGCAATATGAAAATTAAAAATCACTCCGAGCTTGTAATTTTTGAAAAATTAAATAAATCGTTAAATATTTATATTTATTTATAAATTTTATATATCACAATGTGCATGCTACAGAAATTAGCCGAAAATTTCAGCCGAAAAAATATCTGCTATATCGACATAATTTGTTTGAGGTGGAAGTAGAAAATTCTGTTGTTATGAGCCGAAAATTACATGTAATTGAAGTTAAATCAGTAAATTTTCGCCGGTAAAAATTTCATAGATCAATATCACATAATTCGAATGTTTAAAGGTAATATGAACTAGGTGAAATTAGACCAATACGTAAACTGCTGGATAAAATATTTATAATTTATCGTGTTACATGGCTATGAATTTGAGTTGTGGCACTAATACTGAACACTTGTGCCATAATGTCAATCAGGCTATATTTTATGTAGCATCATAGTGAAATAAATTAAAATCCGAACGCATGTTCAGTGGTAATTTGGACTGGATGAAGTTATACTAATTAGTAAATAAGCTGGATCCCGTATTTATAATTTGTCGTGTTAGGGGGCTATGAATTTGAGTTGTGGCACTAACCGTGAACACCTGTGCCAAAAATCAGGCCATATTTTATGTAGCATCACAGTGAAATAAATTTAAATCTGAAATGCGAAAATTTACTGCTATAACTTCAATTACATGTAATTTTCGGATCATAACAACAAAATTTTTTACTACCACCTGATACAAAATATGTCGATAATGCAGGTATTTTTTCGGCTGAAATTTTCGGCTAACTTCAGTAGTATACAATGTGCACTAAAATGCAATACAAATTTGATGAATCAAATTGATCTTTCAATGATCAAATTTTTATTTGCTTTTAATCATCTGCTCTGTACTGTGTGTAAATTTGATTTACATTCGAAAAAAATAAAAGTCTGATTCATTAAGAAGATTTACTTCGTGCATGTAATAATTTAAATCTGAATTAATTTGTGTTATTATTGTAATGAATGCATGAGTCAAACTACATTAGATAAAATAATGTCTTTTCTGCCCTTATTTCACTCAGTTTGCCAAATGAACAGCAATATTCTCTTCGTGCATGTAATAATTTGATAGTTATACAACAGAAAAATATAAAATTTTATACATTAAATATACATATTTATATACAAATATACATTTTGTATTTCGATTTAAAGTCGACATTATAATTACCTACTATAATGGAAACATTCACTTCGACAACCCGTTCAGCTCAGATATTATTGATCATACAGATAATCTAAAAAATTTGTACTAGAACATTTTACAACGAAACTTTTAGTTTGTAGAAATAATATTCCTCGGACATTAACTAATAACGATAATAATTCCTCATGCATTTTAATTGCATTTTTATATGAATGTACATAAATTTGGATGTTGCTTATTATTACCCAAAATTTTTATGTATAACTATAATAAACATTCAGAACTCTGACTTGGTCTGTTTCAGGGTTGTCGAAAGATACTGTGCATAAACAGTGCATTATTATTTTGATATAGTTTAACTTCCTATAAAATTCCAGTAAAACTTCTTATTCGAGCAAACAGTTTATGTTGCGATGGGAAATTTGCAAATGGCAAATAATACAGTTAAATAGTTTTTATGACGTAAAACCAAATCTCATCATATTAAAATTTCCCACAATATTTTTGTATTTGTATTATTATGTTTACGACTGACCTAAATATTTATGTTTACATATGTGTTATGGTTTTCGTCATCATAATATTTAAATTTACGATATGAGTCCTTTTATAGGGAATAAATAAATATATAACAAAAAAACAAAAATGTTATATTTTAAAATAAACATAACATTTTACTTAGCCATCCGAAGTTTGAGTGCAAAATAGATAACCCATTTCGGTATATGCTGATATATTAAGAACGGGGTCAATTAAATCTGTCCCATTCGATTTTTTTTTTATGTAATCTAAGAATATATTTTTAGTCGTTAAAAGCGAAATGGTACACGTATGCTTTACACATTTAATGAAGTGAAATGATTTGCAAATTGAATTTCAATACAAATATATCCACAGAATACCAACAACTCGAGGGGAATTGATATTTTTGCAATATTTTTTTGGTATATAGAGATAAAGAGAAAAAGGTCAATTTTATTTGGAATTTCCGATTTATTTTTACTTTACTGTGGAGTGTGATATATATACTGTAATCAATTTTTTGTTATATTTTTGAAAATATATTATTTTAGGAATTCAGGTACAGTGCTAGTTGGTCGTCATTGCATTTTTTAAAATTAATTGAATATTCGAAATCGATTCAAAATTAGTTTAGGTGTTCAACCGCAATCATTTTATCGATTTTTACCTCGTTTTTAATAAATCTACAAATATGAGAAACTTTGTGATTGCATGCTTCGAATGAGGTGAAATATTTTACATCTGTTATTGATTTATGTAAAAAAGTAAACCAATTTTACAATATTTTTAATTCATATTTTATTTATCCAACGTAACACTATCTCTCATGAAAAATATACTAAAATGCATGTTTTTTTTTACTGAAAATGACCCTTTCATCACAGATTTTAACTAAAGGAAATTTTAATTCCGTTTTGCGTGGCACAAGAGTTACTACTAGAAAAAGATCACACAAGACTAGACTAATGAACATTTTTGATATTTTGTAAAATCTAGAATGAATTTGAATAGCGTAGTTTGTGTTGAAATACCCCCTCTATACCGCCGAAGCTACAACTATACTTCTCATCGAATAGGTGTGACAGAAGAACAATTTATATAAAATATGTATTCTATATAAATTCATTTGTCGATTGCCCCGTGCGGAATCGGGAGATAGTTGTGGGCAAAAAATTATTCTTATTCATAAACTTTTCGATTCCTACTTTCAATAATCCATTCACAAACTTTATAAAACGATTCAACATATATATTCCTCGGTAATTTGTTGCCACGTTCGAATCTTTATACCTTTAAGAAATAGTAATCAATAGGCAGCCCTTCCACTCATCCGGTATTTTGGCATTCATTCATTGTCATCCTATTAAAATTTTTAAATTTTTTTTTTGACTATCCTCTTCCACCCTGCCAGGTCATTCACATTCCAGAAAATTATTTTCTACATTCGAATTTTTCACTCTCACTATATTTAACATATTCCATACACTGTGCGATGTGTCATTTCTGACACAAAGTCCTTCAAATATTTCTTTTTTGCTTTACAAATAGCTTATTTCAGTTTTCCATTCATTCTACCATATATACGATTCGAACTCAACCCAAATTCTCTTCCTCCATTCCAAATATTTAAATACGTCAACCCCTATAGCTAATCAAGTATCCAGTGCGTTGGCTACCATAATTTTTTTGATTGAATTTCCTCTCACGTAGTTGTTTAATCAGCCCCACACTCTCGCATAAACATTAAAGTCTCCATAAACAAATAAGGCCCAAACTAGTAGTTTTCCTGCTTCCAGAATTACTTCCAGAAAGGAGAAATCTGGATTATCATAGATTGGTGGTAAGCTATTCCATCTTATAAACATGTCGAGGAGAGGTTACCAAATCGTTGGTAGCTTGGTTTCGATCTAATGAAACATTGAATACTTGGAATCAAATAATTCGGTCGTCCCATCAGAATGCAGTGACGAAACTAAAAAAATGTTGAAAATACTTACCTTTAATCGATTTGTTTTTGTTATTGTTGAAGATTTTGTAAGAGTTATCGTAGAGGCTGTTTTAGCATTTGTATTGATAAAACTTGTTGTTTGTGTTGTAGATTTGGTTGTGGTTTTGTCTGTAGCGATTGGTTTTCTTGAGATTTGGGCTGTTATGGCGTGTGGCAATTCATAGTATTTTTAGTGTGTCTGCGAATGTTAGCTTATTTTATTGGTTTCCACAAATAATTGGAAGTATTTAGCTTTAGTCTCAGAAAATGTTAATTTCGTACTGTTTTTATTCTTACAATTTCAGTACACACCTGCTCATGTGGTGTTGCATCATTTCATTTTAAACCAACATTAATTTGCCCCTTATCCAAATGTAATAAATAGTGACCTTAAAATATTTCTTTGGAACTGTTCAAGACCGAGTGTTCTATAAATTTACTATAGTTGCTGATTGACCAAAAGATTTTGCTTTTAACAAAATTTCCGCTGCAGCTTCATTTTTTTTAAATACCAGCGAACTCGCTTGGCCTCGACCGTTGCGTATTGAAAATATTTGTTAAATTACTCTATTCTTCCTCAAGCTTTAAAATATGGGGGTACATTGCAATATATCAGCACCTAACCACATAGAATTAATTAGATTTTTTCTATTTTCATCCGTTTTGAATGTTGAATATTATTTCACCACATCCTCAACGCATAAAATCTGCCTGGCTTGGTGAACATAACGACGCCCTATTTATTCTTGCACGCCACACGACGTATTTTTTATTGTAATCACACAAAGTATATTTATTATTTTTAAAGCACTAAATAATAATTAAATGTCTAATTTGACTGTTAACTTTTTTAATCGCCAACATTTTGTCTAGCTACTACTTAAATTCAGTTTTAAGTATTCATAACACAATTTGTACTAATAGTAAAACTGTTAAGCCCGTTTTGAGAAATGTTTATTCAAACAGCTTTTTGATTTGGATTGAACACGCCAAATTTAATTAAACAAACTTTTATTTGTATTTTTGAACATACAATAAATATAAATTATTATAAAAAAGTTACCTGGAAAGCTTTATAATTGAATTAAATTCAACATTTTAATTAAACCCCAAAAATTATTTATTTATATAAAAAGCTCCGGGATTCATAATATTCTGTATTCGTAGCTACATATACTAACCAGATTCCGGACCATCCTATATCGCATTAACGCTAGCAAGAAACAACAATATATTATATATAAAATTGTTGTTACTATTTCTATTTGTTTGGAGAGATTACCACAAATTTATAAAAATGTAATTTGATTGTTATTAAAAATTAAAATTAAAAAAAAAGCATTTTTATTAAAATTTTCGTTGTGCTTTTCCAGTTAACTCGGATACTGCTCCGCAGCGGTGTGAAATATGCAAATATTTTTTTTTTTATTTAATATTGTTCGCGTTGAACAAGAACGAGGATTGAATGCAAAATAAAAAAAGGAAACATGATAAGGTTTACGGCTTAATTCAATATCTTGCTGGAATGATGATTTTTTAATTAAAAACTGACAATTATTGTCTGTGCGGTTTATATACTAACCTAACTACATATATAGATTATGAGGAATTGTTGAATGAAAATATGATTTTTTAATAGAAAGTGACAGTTTGGAAATAATTTGATTTCGTACAGCGGGGGGCCTACACTTTATCGTATTTTGGTTGAACATGATATGAACAACGTATGTGTGTCGCGCAAATCATGTCGAATGAAATAATGCGAATCAGCCAGAGGTTTTAATAGGTTTAATATTTATAGAAACGAAAAAGTGTTGAAGAAGGATTTTTGATTTTAGTAAGTCAGGTTGAAGGACGGTGGTCGATTGTCCAGACAATTCTAAGAATTTGTCGTTTTTTCTGTACTATTTAATATTCTGTTTGCATAGGCAATTGGCAGATCAATGAGCTCATGTTCTTGAGATAACACTCCTCCTATGGCAACTTCACTGGCATTATTTGAAACGATAAATGTTTTACGATATTCAGGATGTTGAAGTAGTAAAGGTGTTTTATGAGGCCTTACGAAATTTGTTGAATGCTTCTTCACAAAACGTATTCCATTCGAAATTTATACTTTTTTAAATAATTTAGTAAATGGCTTAGCAATATTTTGAAACGACGGTCGAGTAGAAATTGCAGAAATTTTTGCGGGATCAGGTTTCATTCCTTGGCTAGTAGAAATGTAATCAAAGTAGATGATTTCTGTTCTGAGAGACTTGTATATTGCAATTTTACATAAATTGGCACGGTTGTTATCCCCTAGTTTTATATTTGTGAAATGTACTGTATCTAGCTTCTATGAATTATTGAGAAATTTTTTTTTTGCGAAAAAACTTTGTTTTCTATTTTAAAAGAAACGATAATAAATTGATGGGGAAACGGGATTGCTATTTGATCTTGACAACGAAAAAAAAAATCGCACGATGATTGTTACGGTTGTTTGTTGACACATAAAAAGGGAATTGAAGGAACACGCGGGGCGTTGAATATTAAGTTAGGTTGCAGTAGCACCAAACAATTAAATTATTTTGTGTTTTTTTGAGGGTGTCAAATTTAAGTTCTGTATAGTTATTTGCCTAAATTAAGTAAAGTTTAACTTAAAATTTTTTTTTTTATAAAATGCTAACTACTATACTTATACTATCTAAAACTTACTAGATTCTAAGCTAAAATATATGTGAAATTTATTAACTATAATAAATATAAATATAATATAACTATTATAATAATTCCATAATAATAATTCATATAATATACCTAATAATTCATATAAAATAATAATAATTCTGTGTGAAAATATAATAAATTTATCAACTAAAAATCAAATAAATGCATGTGATATAAAAAGCTATAATTTGAATGGAATGATAAAATTCTATAATCGACAGTGCATTCTAAAACTCAAAAATTTCATAATTTTATATGTGTGTTTAGCATCTACCAATAAACTTTGTTAAAAAAATAAAATAAAAATAAAGAACTGTTTTAAAGTTTTGTACTTAGCATCTAAAAACTTTAATTATGGGTTAAGTGGAAATTCCGTGCTTGTCTAAATTAGAATCATTGCATTGTACTAATGTCATGTTAAATGGAATGAATTAATAGTATTTTAACGACATTCGTAATTTTTTTTTATTCATGTGTGTAATAACAAGTGCTTATGTGTATAAGGACAGTGTATACTAAAATTATTCGTACACATAAAAGCCTGAGTGAATGACAAAATTATTGATCACAAACTTTTAGTGGAAATTATTTGTGCACAAACATTACAAACCCACATGCGTGGGGTTAAATTGATTAAACTGATTAATTAATCGTATTCAACGACGCGAAATAAAATTCAATAAAAACGTGGAAAATTGGAGTAAACTTAGTAAAATTCTCTTCATCATGGCTTCCATCTACCGTACGGCCTAACGTATGGTAAACCACAAATCAACTAATATGGAAGAAAAATTGGATGGAAAAGGCGTCAACAATACAAATCGTTAAGTCAGTTAATCTTTTTCTTTAATAAAATTTTTTAATATTAATTACTAGTCATATTTAAAACAAATCTCTAAATAATTTCATGAATTGTCTAAATTTTAATAACTATTCATAAGTTATTATTATTAGCATAACGAAGTATTTCCAACAATTTTTTTTTGGTTTTTTAATTCTGTTTTTTTTATTTTATTTGCGAATATTATTGCTATTTTGATAATATTCCAACGGTTTGAAATAATTTGTTATGGTTGTATTATTATTTCGTAGAGTTACCTAATTTACTAACATTGACTAATTATTTATAAATCTAAATTTTCAATTCCTGTTTAAATTTCTTAAATAAAATTTATTTATAATGAGTTATTCAGAACTTAAAAGGACTAGTTTTCCGCTTTAATTCACCTTGTTCGTTGCTCGACATTTTGCGATGTGTTTTTCTTTGTCACTTGTTCACAGTAAATCTATGGTGGCAATTCCAGAATTAGGCAAGCTCCCTCCTCTAAAATCCTACGCCAAACTGCTGAGCCATAGCCGCGCTTCAAGAGTCCACCAAGGAACCCTCTGCCTGATTAACGTTTTTTTTTCTGTTTTCGATCTGGACAGTTTATAGCTATACAACAGAATCACCTATTGTTTGTGACCACATGCATGTCCGTTAGGTCGTTACAAAGTGGAAGGTGCTTTATTTAAACCAAAGACGTTCTTTTGAACGGGATTTTCCCAAATGTGTAATACATATCTTCATATATTTATCAGCTAGATTGGGAGGATTTATATGTCCGCTGTATTTGGCAATTGAAAAATATCGGCAATCGTCTCATTTGGGCGTTGGAAACCTACGACTACTCTTCAACGTTAATAAAAGAAGTTCCATGGGTTAAAA
Source organism: Nephrotoma flavescens (assembly GCA_932526605.1). Classification (NCBI taxonomy): domain Eukaryota; kingdom Metazoa; phylum Arthropoda; class Insecta; order Diptera; family Tipulidae; genus Nephrotoma; species Nephrotoma flavescens. The sequence continues at coordinate 29,322,624 of OW052222.1, read as the reverse complement.
CTTGGTCCATTATTCCGTCTTTTAACATTTTACTGACTTTATTATCGATTTATTCTTTAGTAGATTGTCGTAGACGATAAGGCCTTATATTTATTGGGTGCAAATTATGTACTAATGGAATATAATGAAAACCTAATTTTGACGAATTAAGTATGTTGGCCGTTAAATAAAAATTATAATTAAAACGACGGATGCGTAATATTGTAGATTTTTTATCCTCGTTTAATCCGTCTAAATTAAGATTTTCTTCAGTTCAGAAAATTTTAATCTATCTTCGAATGAATAAATTGTCCCAGGAGTTTCAAGAAAATTTATAAAATTGATCGATTGGATTTGGGAATATTTTGGATTGGTTATAATATTAACAGGAAGAACAATACTTTTATAACGCTGGTTAGTGCGGAATTTGAAGTAATTCGCAAAATTGAGTATAGTATTCGGAGCACCAGAAGAATTGATAAGATCCAAAAAATGAATTTTAAAATAGGATTTTACTATCAGGCTAGGACTTCTGAAAATTTTATCACATACTTCAATTTATTTAGAAAATCGGAACCCAAAATTAAATAAAAATGTAATAGGGATATTTTTTTTTATTTTTAATTAATTTTGTTTGTATAAAACATAACATACAGAATTTTAAAAGAAAAACAATTATTTTACAAATAAAAATAAATTGGTCAGTCCCGAATGAAAATTTAAACAAAGGTTCCGATTAACTTTCAAAGAATTTGCCGGGTGCAAAAAATTACAGTTTTAATTATACATGAAAAATAAATTAAGTTCTACATTAAAGCATAATACTATCATAACAAAGTGAATAAACAGAAATTAAATTAGAAATCGGTCTGATTAAAAAATTTAAAATACGAAAACACGCATATATTGCAAATGCCAGGTGCCGTTTGAAATATCGTTTGAAACTATTTGAAATTTATGTGCTGTTCAACAAAACGCGTTTATATTTGTTTTATTTTCAGTCGATTAGTTGTGTCGATCGTTGGGTGTTTTTTTAATTATGTTTTTTCAGAGTTTTGTAAAACAGATTTGGGAAATTAATTATGTAACAATATACATCAAAAAACGAATAATTGAATTTTATTATGAAAACCAAAGTTTATTTTGTTGCAGCGTGGTTTTCGACGGTATTTAGAAAGATGCACTCAGACATATCTGGTACAAATTGACTTCGATTCTAACATAGTTATTAGGAAAATTTACAATCTGATTTACGATTTTTCGTTCGATCAAGAGGGTTTTCAGGAGTTGTTGTAAAAAGAGTAGCAGCCATTTGCCTCAGCTCCTTACAACACTTTTTAAAAAATCGTTTTCTTTTGACCATTTCTTAACATGAGAAAATATTTATTTGTAATCCCCAATCATTAGAAAAACTGCTATTCTGATATATAAACAAAAGGCAATTTGTGAAATTGTCGTGCATTCTCAAGTTGCTTCAGAGTGTCATATATAATACACAAGGCTTTTTAAAATATCGATCCGCATTTTAAGGAAATGGCTGCTTGGATGGAGGTTAAGATTGGCTTGTTTCAAACTTAAACTATCAATACCATCACTGCGATCAATGTCATCAATATGAACTACCGAAAATTCTATCAATAACAAACAATTGTCATATTATTCAATACTATCAATATCTTCAATACTTTCAATATAACACAAACTATCATTACTAACAATTCTATCAATACTATTAATACTATGAATACTACTAATACTACCAATGCTTTAATACTATCAATAATATCAATACTGCGTTAACATACTATCGGTACTATATCAATATTATCAATATTATCTATACTAACAATACTATCAATACTATTAATACTGCTAATACTGTCAATACTAAAAAAATACCATCATTGCGATCAATACTATCAATAATATCAATACCATATATTCTATTAGCAATAAACAGTTTTCTTATTATTCAATACTTTAATACTATCAAGTATCAATATCCTCAATACTTTCCATATTATACAAACTATCAATACTTACCATTCTATCAATACTATCAATGCTATCAAAACTATCAATAATATCAATACTATTAATACTATCAATACTATTAGTACTATCAATACTACCATTACTATCAATACTACTAATACTATCAATACCATCATTACGATCAATACTATCGATAATATCAATACTTTCAATAATATCAATACTGTCAATACTGTCAATGTTATCAATATTATCAATTCTATATACTATCAATACTATGAATACTACCAATACTATAAATACTATCACTGCGTATAATACTATCAATAATACCAATACTGTTAATGCTATCGATACTATCAATACTAGAAATTTCTATCAATACTACTAATATTATCAATATCATCATTGGACCATTACTATCAATAATATCAATATTATATATTCTATCAATAATAAACAATTTTCATATTATTCAATACTTTAATACTATCAAGTATCAATATCCTCAATACTTTCCATATTATACAAACTATCAATACTAACCATTCTATCAATACTATCAATGTTATCAGTACTATTAATACTACCATTACTATCAATACTATCAATACTATCAATACTGTCAATGTTATCAATGTAATCAAAAGTATCAATACTATCAATACTGTCAATATTATGAACACTACTATAACTACCAATACTATGAATACTACCAATAATACAATACGATCATTGCGATCAATACTATCAATAATAAATAGTTTTCATATTATTTAATACTAACTAAACTACCAACATCCTCAAAACTTTCAATATTATACAAGCTGTCAATACTAACCATCCTACCAATACTATCAATAAAGATCCTTGGGGACTAAGCTGCGTGATAGATGCCGGCACTACCGAATTCATTGTTAAAACACTCTTTCCAAGTCATCCAGAGCGAGAGCAAATAACAGAAATATCAAAAGTACAAGACCCGACTTTCTCGGAGATATAACTCCAGAGCTAGAAGACTCCGGGTTCGGGTGGGATACCGAACGGAGCTCTGAAGATCGTCTTCCAAAACGAGAAAAGGCACGGCACGTTTTGGTTAGGAGAGGTTATGCCGACCACGAGCTTCCTTATCCTTGTGACCCCTATGTACGCTTGATGTGGCTTGTAAGGTTTTTGAGAAGCTAATCCGAGCAAGATTTACTTCAGTGGTTCAAATCGCAGGAGATCTCTCAAACCAGGTACAACATAGGTAAAACCAATGCGAACCGTCAATGGGTGGATGGAAGAGCACCGAAAATAACTATTCTCTCGAAGAGAAGAATCCAGCAAACTCTCCCGGTGTGGGTTAGTAGAAGCGTCATTTATACGAAGCCATTAGTTAAATCCTTGGTTACATATATCGACTCCAAAATTAGCTTTTACGAGCAAATCCAGCGAAAGCGGATAAAACAGCGAAGAGGGTCACAGCCTTGAGCAGGCTCATGGCAGACGTGGTCGGCCCCAGGCCCAACAGGAGATGACTCTTAATGACAGCGGTTCAATCTGTCCTTTTATGCGGGGCAGGGATTTGGGCTAACCCCCTGGAGAAGGAAGTGTACCGGAAGCGATTATCCCTGTGCAGAGGCAGAGTGCCTTGCGTGTGGTCTCGGCCTAACGTACGGTCGCAGAAGCAGCAATTCTTATTGTATTCCCTGTATTGCTGGCTGTATTCCCAACACCTCTTGGTTAAAGAGCGATACACCTTTGGTGACGCAGTTCCTGAGCGGTCAAGGACACGTCCGATCATATCTGTTCAGAATACGCAAGGTGACTTCGGCAAAATGCTTGTATTGCCCAAGTAGTTACGACGACACGGAGCATACACACGGAGACTATTGGTATTATGCCCCGAAGAGCGGATTCGTGTGTGCTTGTTTTACAATTTCTTGAGTCAGTTCTTATAGAGAAAAAGGTAGATTTAAGCATAAAAAACATATGAACCCGAAGTAATGTGGAAAAGAATTCCAAATAAGTAGTGTGTAGGATGAGAAGATGGTTTTAGTCAGTAGGACAGAAATGCGAGTCCGACCCATTGTGCGTTAAAAATTATTTTCACCTTCTCCAAGGATAAAAAACTTGTATATTACCAATACTATCAATACTATTAATGCTATTAATACAACCAATATTTAAAATACCATCAATGCTATCATCACCATCAATACTGCTAATATTATCAAACATTTCAATAAGTATATCACCCTTCGGTATTGCCTTAAATATTCTGTACGTTAATAAAGTTCAATTTTAAATAAAAACTCTTATAAATCTTCCAGCCATCCCGCCAGAATGAATTTAAACAACGAAAACTCACAGACTTCTTTTACCCAATTTTTGAAGCTTAAATTAATATAGAAAGGCCGACCTACAACGGGCTCGCAATCTGGTGCTTAGAAAATCATCTCGTACTGAACGTCAGTAAAAGTTACTTACAATTATTTATCCGCGGAATCGATTTACTTCTCAACCTAGAGATTAAGAAGCATATTGATAATATGATTAAAAGAGAAAACACTACGCCATCTATTACAAAGGCGCAAATGTATGGTACCGTAAAACAATATTGGTGCAGTGCAAGAAGTACCTCAAAGGTTTAAATCTTATCAATGTTAATGCTCTTAATAATCGTCGAATTGTGACAAATTTTATCTGTATATATTGGTCATTTCTTTAGAGAATATCGAGTCCCGAGCACTACACGAACGAATAACTGTCAGTTTAGATTCTTGCAGGTTAAGAAGAGATCGTGCATTTAGAAGTGCACCTGTTAGATTTATTTAGAACGACATTGAGCCCATTACTAAAATGCTGCTTAGAGCAGGCGCAGAAATCGGCTTTTTTCTATTTCAACATCGACAAGTTTACACATATGTGGTGTCTTTTTCAAATTTTACATTATTGTACTTTTAGTACACTTTTAGTACATTTTTGTACTTTTAAATTTTATTTCGTATTCTTTTCTTTTTTTCTGTTTTACTATTTGCCTAATTTTATGTTAGTAGACCAATCTTCACGACCGACCTAATTTTCCCACAACATCACTGTGATTTATTTTTATTACTTAAGTTTACAATGCTGCTTATACTCGTATAAAAAACAAAATGATGGTGCTTCCCATCAGGCCGTCAAGCAGGGAAAACTGGTCATTCGGAATTATTGTTATATAAAATGTTTTTACAAAGTTCGAATGACGTTATATGGAAGAGTTGTTAATTTAGTATAATCCACAATTACGCCCTAAAATCTCACTGGTTAGCTCTTCAATTATTACTGCTTATTGGCTTTATTGCCTTGCTATTCCGCGAGATAATTCGTTCAAAATTCATATCATCCATAAAATGTTAATTATTATTGGTATGAGTGCTGTGTTTTGGCTACTAGCCAATTCTTCACGCGGCAGCAACATTTTTAGCACAGCCGGCTTTATACGAGGGCATACAATTTGTCCGGCCCGGTATTTTTCAGTATGATAGTTGGCATATACCATTTCCGATGAGATGTCGCTAATAATAAATATTACGTCTCCTACAATTTCACAGAAGAACAATATATTTAAAACTACTGTCATATGTAAAAACAAATGCAATAACCAATGAACAATGCATCTTCATTTCTATAAAGCTGTTGGGCAGATCAATATTGATAGGAATGTTTGTTTCTCGGTGCTAAAAAACATGGTGTAAATAACGGTTTTAAAAAATTAACAGCAACTGCCACCCGTATCAATTTGAAATTGATATTTTCACAAAATTTAATCGAATCTAAAACGATTTCAATCGAAATTAGAAACTCTAAAATATGTTTGTTCAAATTTTCAGTTTAACATCAGCGGATGTATACGAAAATTGGAATACTAAATTTCCCCAAACAACAATAGATTTTTTTATTTTTTTAATTGAACCATCCAACATATAACTACTCGTAAATATTATCTTGTCGTTTTTTAAGTGGCATGCACAATCAAACCCCTAAATCGACAGAATACTCGATATGGAAACTTTATGTGAGCAGCATATAAAATTTTATATGAAAATTAAAATTATGCCATTTGATTTTGTGCCTGCCTCCTTAAATACGTGTTGTGAAATACAAAAAAGAAATTGGATGTGTCGTTTTGATCGTCGGTATAATGTTAAATCATCAATATAAAGTAAAATCTGTATACCATGAAATGAGATATGTGAACGGAAAAATTAAATTTTTCTTACATATTTGCATTTTACAATAAAAGAAAAACCGCAGTGTGAACTACTTGAGTATCGTGAATTCGGGTAACGATGCGATTTCGAAGAGTATAATGTTTCTATAAAAGCATTCTACTAATTGCGGATTTAGTCTCTCGTCATTTTTTTCTCACATATGTCGGTTTTCCTACACTCGGCTGAATTATTGAAAAATGGGCTATTAAATTTAACAAAAATTTCCTGTTGAGCAAATAATTTTTCATAAAAAATTATAAATTTTAATAATCTTTAAGAAGACTGGCAAATTTTTTTTTTATATTCACGAGCAGCGTTTTTTGTGCGCCTTAATTGGAGTTAACTTCATTTATAATGAGTATTCGAATCAGTCAGTTACGTCGTTAGCCTTGTACTCTATAGAAACGACATCTTAGTAGTAATTTTCAAACTCCAGTGGCCACCTTAAAATTTTCACATTCTTTTCAGAGGATTTAATAATGGTTAAGAGTTTGTGCTCAGTTTAAATTTGTTATCGTACAAATATGGTTAGTAATTCTTTACGGCCGAAATGACTACAAGTGCCTTTATTTAGTTGGTGGCGTTGTTTGATTTGATTTCAATCACAACACAACGGTGGTTTTACACGCTACCGGGATGTGCATTGGTCTCGCTCCCTTATTTGGTTTGGTGATTATTTCTTTCGTTGTTTTTCGTTTTTAGTTCTCTCAGTTATAAAATGAATCATTAAATTTCTCTTTCGGTTTGGTGTGATGAGGAGGGGACTCTCATTTTGTGTTGGCATGTTGTTAGTGCCCGCGTTCGATATAGAAACCAGCGTTCGCGCCGTTTGGATTCAAATGGATGCGCGCACCAAGGCACTTCACTTGGTTATAATTATTTCGTTCGTTCCTTAAGTTCCGGCTGACCAAGTTCGGCAGAACTCCAGGTTTTATTTATCATTTGCGTTTTTTCGTTTTTTTTTCAATTTTCTGTAATCACGGTGTAGGCCAGGATACCCTCTAGCCTCTTACCCTACAACCTATCGCATTTTCTCTTGAGATTGAGATGGCAAAATAACCGTGTGAGGCCTTGGCGGAGTATCAGATGAAATTTGCGGGTCGGCTGCTGAGCCACCCGTAACAAGTTCTAGAGGTAAATGCGATTCGGTTCTACGACACTATCCTGAATCTGTCACGAGGTTGTATTCAATAAGTATATTATGTCGGCAATGTTTATTTTGACAACCACAACAATGAATAAAAAACAGAATTTATAGTTTGATTTATTTAAATGTCAAGATTAATCGCAACTTATTAAATTATTTTTTAAATTATACAGAAACTTCTTGTCCTCAAAATGTATATGCGGTGTTTTTGTCGGTCATGTTTGTTTTGACAACAACAACAATCATTAGCAAACAAAATTTATAATTTGATTTATTTAAATGTCAACATTAATCGAAACTTTTTTAATTATTATTTTAAATTATATGGACACTTCTTGTTCTCAAAATGTCTATTCTGTGTTTTTTAGGCCTTGTTTTTTTTGACAACAACAACAATCATTAGCAAACAAAATTTTTAATTTGCTTTATTCAAATGTCAACATCAATCGCAACATTTTAAATTATTTTTTAAATTATATGGAAACTTCTTGTCCTCAAAATGTATATTCTGTGTTTTTGTCGGCCATGTTTATTTTGACAACAACAACAATCATTAGCGAACTAAATTTATAATTTGATTTATTTAAATGTCAACATTAACCTCAATGTTTTAAATTATTTTTTTAAATTATATGGAAACTTCTTGTCCTGAAAATGTATATTCTGTGTTTTGTCGGCCATGTTTATTTTGACAACAACAACAATCATTAGCGAACAAAATTTATAATTTGATTTATATAAATGTCAACATTAATCTCAACATTTTAAATTATTTTTTTAAATTATATGGAAACTTCTTGTCCTCAAAATGTATATTCTGTGTTTTTGTCGGCCATGTTTATTTTGACAACAACAACAATCATTAGCGAACAAAATTTATAATTTAATTTATAAATGTCAACATTAATCGCAACATTTTAAATTATTTTTTTTAAATTATATGGAAACTTCTTGTCCTCAAAATGTATACTCGGTGTTTTTGTCGGCCATGTTTATTTTGACAACAACAACAATCATTAGCAAACAAAATTTATAATTTGATTTATATAAATGTCAACATTAATCGCAACATTTTAAATTATTTTTTTAAATTATATAACGAAACTTCTTGTCCTCAAAATGTATATTCGGTGTTTTTGTCGGCCATGTTTATTTTGACAACAACAACAATCAATAATCTCAACATTTTAAATTATTTTTTTAAATTATATATGGAAACGTCTTGTCCTCAAATTGTATATTTTGTATTTTTGTCAGTCATGTTTATTTTGACAACAACAACAATCATTAGCGAACAAAATTTATAATTTGATTTATTTAAATGTCAACATTAATCGAAACTTTTTTAATTATTTTTTTAAATTATATATGGAAACTTCTTGTCCTTAAAATGTATATTCTGTGTTTTTGTCGGCCATGTTTATTTTGACAACAACAACAATCATTAGCAAACAAAATTTATAATTTGATTTATTTAAATGTCAACATTAATTGCAACATTTTAAATTATTTTTAAAAATTATATGGAAACTTCTTGTCCTCAAAATGTATATTCGGTGTTTTTGTCGGCCATATTTATTTTGACAACAACAACAATCATTAGCGTACAAAATTTATAATTTGATTTATATAAATGTCAACATTAGTCGTAACAATTTAAATTATTTTTTTAAATTATATGGAAACTTCTTGTCCTCAAAATGAATATTCTGTGTTTTTGTCGTCCACGTTTATTTTGACAACAACAACAATCATTAGCAAACAAAATTTATAATTTGATTTATTCAAATGTCAACATCAATCGCGATGTTTTAAATTATTTTTTTAAAATTATATGGAAACTTCTTGTCCTTAAAATGTATATTCGGTGTTTTTGTCGGCCATGTTTATTTTGACAACAACAACAATCATTAGCAAACAAAATTTATAATTTGATTTATTCAAATGTCAACATCAATCGCAACGTATTAAATTATTTTTTTAAATTATATGGAAACTTCTTGTCCTCAAAATGTATATTCGGTGTTTTTGTCGGCCATGTTTATTTTGACAACAACAACAACAATCATTAGCAAACAAAATTTATAATTTGATTTATATAAATGTCAACATTAGTCGTAACAATTTAAATTATTTTTTTAAATTATATGGAAACTTCTTGTCCTCAAAATGAATATTCTGTGTTTTTGTCGGCCACGTTTATTTTGACAACAACAACAATCATTAGCAAACAAAATTTATAATTTGATTTATTCAAATGTCAACATCAATCGCGATGTTTTAAATTATTTTTTTAAAATTATATGGAAACTTCTTGTCCTTAAAATGTATATTCGGTGTTTTTGTCGGCCATGTTTATTTTGACAACAACAACAATCATTAGCAAACAAAATTTATAATTTGATTTATTCAAATGTCAACATCAATCGCAACGTTTTAAATAATTTTTTTAAATTATATGGAAACTTCTTGTCCTCAAAATGTATATTCGGTGTTTTTGTCGGCCAAGTTTATTTTGACAACAACAACAATCATTAGCAAACAAAATTTATAATTTTATTTATTTAAATGTCAACATCAATCGCAACGTATTAAATTATTTTTTTAAATTATATGGAAACTTCTTGTCCTCAAAATGTATATTCGGTGTTTTTGTCGGCCATGTTTATTTTGACAACAACAACAACAATCATTAGCAAACAAAATTTATAATTTTATTTATTTAAATGTCAACATCAATCTCAACATTTTAAATTATTTTTTTAAATTATATGGAAACTTCTTGTCCTCAAAATGTATACTCGGAGTTTTTGTCGGCCATGTTTATTTTGACAACAACAACAATCATTAGCAAACAAAATTTATAATTTGATTTATATAAATGTCAACATTAATCTCAACATTTTAAATTATTTTTTTAAATTATATATGGAAACTTCTTGTCCTCAAAATGTATATTCTGTGTTTTTGTCGGCCATGTTTATTTTGACAACAACAACAATCATTAGCAAACAAAATTTATAATTTGATTTATATAAATGTCAACATTAATCGCAACATTTTAAATTATTTTTTTAAATTATATATGGAAACTTCTTGTCCTCAACATGTATATTCGTTATTTTTGTCGGCCATGTTTATTTTGACAACAACAACAATCATTATCAAACAAAATTTATAATTTGATTTATATAAATGTCAACATTAATCGCAACATTTTAAATTATTTTTTTAAATTATATATGGAAACTTCTTATCCTCAACATGTATCTTCTGTGTTTTGTCGGCCATGTTTATTTTGACAACAACAACAATCATTAGCAAACAAAATTTATAATTTGATTTATTCAAATGTCAACATCAATCGCGACGTTTTAAATTATTTTTTTAAATTATATATGGAAACTTCATGTCCTCAAAATGTATATTCTGTGTTTTGTCGGCCATGTTTATTTTGACAACAACAACAATCATTAGCAAACAAAGTTTATAATTTGATTTATATAAATGTCAACATTAATCGCAACATTTTAAATTATTTTTTTAAATTATATATGGAAACTTCTTGTCCTCAAAATGTATATTCGGTGTTTTTGTCGGCCATGTTTATTTTGACAACAACAACAATCATTAGCGAACAAAATTTATAATTTGATTTATATAAATGTCAACATCAATCGCAACATTTTAAATTATTTTTTTAAATTATATATGGAAACTTCTTGTCCTCAAAATGTATATTCTGTGTTTTTGTCGGCCATCTTTATTTTGACAACAACAACAATCATTAGCAAACAAAATTTATAATTTGATTCATTTAAATGTCAACACCAATCGCAACGTTATAAATTATTTTTTTAAATTATATGGAAACTTCTTGTCCTCAAAATGTATACTCGGAGTTTTTGTCGGCCATGTTTATTTTGACAACAACAACAATCATTAGCAAACAAAATTTATAATTTGATTTATATAAATGTCAACATTAATCGCAACATTTTAAATTATTTTTTTAAATTATATATGGAAACTACTTGTCCTGAAAATGTATATTCGGTGTTTTCGTCGGCCATGTTTATTTTGACAACAACAACAATCATTAGCAAACAAAATTTATAATTTGATTTATATAAATGTCAACATTAATCGCAACATTTTAAATTATTTTTTTAAATTATATATGGAAACTTCTTGTCCTCAAAATGTGTATTCTGTGTTTATTTTGACAACAACAAAAATCATTAGCAAACGAAATTTATAATTTAAATTATTCAAATGTCAACATCAATCGCAACATTTTAAAATATTTTTTTAAATTATATGGAAACTTCGTGTCCTCAAAATGTATATGCGGTGTTTTTGTCGGCCATGTTTATTTTGACAAAAACAACAATCATTAGCAAACAAAATTTATAATTTGATTTATTTAAATGTCAACATCAATCGCAACGTTTTAAATTATTTTTTTAAATTATATGGAAACTTTTTGTCCTCAAAATGTAAATGCGGTGTTTTTGTCGGCCATGTTTATTTTGACAACAACAACAATCATTAGCAAACAAAATTTATAATTTGATTTATATAAATGTCAACATTAATCGCAACATTTTAAATTATTTTTTTAAATTGTATATGGAAACTTCTTGTCCTCAAAATGTATATTCTGTGTTTTTGTCGGCCATGTTTATTTTGACAACAACAACAATCATTAGCAAACAAAATTTATAATTTGATTTATTCAAATGTCAACATCAATCGCAACATTTTAAAATATTTTTTTAAATTATATATGGAAACTTCTTGTCCTCAAAATGTAAATGCGGTGTTTTTGTCGGCCATGTTTATTTTGACAACAACAACAATCATTAGCAAACAAAATTTATAATTTGATTTATTCAAATGTCAACATCAATCGCAACGTATTAAATTATTTTTTTAAATTATATGGAAACTTCTTGTCCTCAAAATGTATATTCGGTGTTTTTGTCGGCCATGTTTATTTTGACAACAACAACAACAATCATTAGCAAACAAAATTTATAATTTGATTTATATAAATGTCAACATTAGTCGTAACAATTTAAATTATTTTTTTAAATTATATGGAAACTTCTTGTCCTCAAAATGAATATTCTGTGTTTTTGTCGGCCACGTTTATTTTGACAACAACAACAATCATTAGCAAACAAAATTTATAATTTGATTTATTCAAATGTCAACATCAATCGCGATGTTTTAAATTATTTTTTTAAAATTATATGGAAACTTCTTGTCCTTAAAATGTATATTCGGTGTTTTTGTCGGCCATGTTTATTTTGACAACAACAACAATGGTTAAAAACAAAATTTATAATTGGATATATTTAAATGTCAATATCATTTGAATTTCGTCCTCAATATGCTTATTCCTGCGTTCTCTTAAATGTTCTCTTCTGACCTGAATTTGTTTTCCCTAATTAATTTTAATTAATTTTGGGCTCCTTTTAGCAGCTTGGGATCTCCGATAAGCACATTAATTGTTGCTTAAAAATGTGCTGCTTTACACAAACCTGGCCTATGAGATTAAAACCTTTCAAAACTTGGAACTAGTCAATCGCCTTTTTCAGTTGTATTCAGCGCTATTGTATATGATCAACGAAATTATCTCGAAGGTTTCTATCAAATTTATGATTGAGATTATTTAAGAAAATCTTGTTAGATTTATAGTCTAGTTAAGCGTTCACCTTGGCCATTGATTCTGAGCCTAAAAATTTATCAAAAATTTGTTCAATTTTAATTCGTAATATACTGGTATCCCTTAGTTATTCATTTAAATTTTATTTTCAATATTGTGGGTTTTCGAAAGTTTTTGAATGAGTTCTTATTGCCTCCTTATTAAAACTGTTTTCGGTATGATCATGCGATAACAATCATTTTATTGTTATAACACTTTAGATCCGGAAGGTCAGCTATTAAAAAAACATTGCTTGGTCTGCTTCTTGGTCATTTTGACTGATCAAATTCCATGGGAATTAGCGATTTTTCATCGGATACATCTCTTTTCGATGGTTCGTCAGATTGGATTCATAGCTTCTTATTGTATTCGTTCCACGTTGGTTTGTTTTCTACACAGGTTTGTTTTCTGTGGTGTTTTAAAAATTTGTTTGTTGGCCAAACGCTAGAATTTGTAATAACAAAGCTCTTGAGCGGGACCCAATGATTCTAATAATTTCTATCTTTTCCCTCAATTTTGTTCGTTACAGTTTATATAAAGAAACCGCCATTTCAGCTGCTCTACGATCGCATATAATTGTGCTGTCACATTGTGGATGTTTTTCATGGCAAATATGTTAAGATCAATACTCCGAATTTTATCGTTAATTTTGACTGGTATTTTTTCTCTCATAAGCAAAAATGCGGTGAATAAGGAAAAAAAAAGATTTGTCTAAACATATTTGTCTCTATCTTATGGAGGACAGACGTACAACAGGTTTATGTCTCTCTAGTAGTGCGTGTATTTGTTGTACGAACTATAAAATTTCATCATAACTATAATTTATTAAGTGACAAATTTAGTAAATATTTCTTGGCTTCGTTGGTTCTCAGTAATGCTAGTGTATATAGTATGGCGTCATAGCAAATCCACTAAACGACCAAATTTCATTATTAAATAAAAAAATTCAGCCTGAGATGTCACAACAGAACGAAAAATTTACTTTTCACGAAATTTACGTTACATTCTTTGACCGGTTCAGTTTAAGGTTATTTTGATTCGTTACCTCCTACGAAGTTGTAACGTGTGCCAATTTGTTCAAATTCAAGGCTGAAATTAAATGCATAAATTGTAATCCAAGCCTAATAACGGGTGATTTTTTTGTGGTTAGGATTTTCATGCATTAGTATTTGACAGATCACGCGGGATTTCAGACAAGGTGTCAAAGAGAAAGATGCTCAGTATGCTTTGACATTTCATAATGAATAGACTTACTAACGAGCAACGCTTGCAAATAATTGAATTATATTACAAAAATCAGTGTTCGGTTCGAAAAGTGTTTCGCGATTTACGTCCGATTTATGGTCTACATAATCGACCAAGTGAGCAAACAATTAATGCGATTGTGACCAAGTTTCGCACTCAGTTTACTTTATTGGACATTAAACCAACCACACGAATGCGTACAGTGCGTACAGAAGAGAATATTGCGTCTGTTTCTGAGAGTGTTGCTGAAGACCGTGAAATGTCGATACGTCGCCGTTCGCAGCAATTGGGTTTGTGTTATTCGACGACATGGAAGATTTTACGCAAAGATCTTGGTGTAAAACCGTATAAAATACAGCTCCTGCAAGAACTGAAGCCGAACGCCACAACGTCGAATTTTCAGTGAATGGGCCCTAGAAAAGTTGGCAGAAAATCCGCTTTTTTATCGACAAATTTTGTTCAGCGATGAGGCTCATTTCTGGTTGAATGGCTACGTAAATAAGCAAAATTGCCGCATTTGGAGTGAAGAGCAACCAGAAGCCGTTCAAGAACTGCCCATGCATCCCGAAAAATGCACTGTTTGGTGTGGTTTGTACGCTGGTGGAATCATTGGACCGTATTTTTTCAAAGATGCTGTTGGACGCAACGTTACGGTGAATGGCGATCGCTATCGTTCGATGCTAACAAACTTTTTGTTGCCAAAAATGGAAGAACTGAACTTAGTTGACATGTGGTTTCAACAAGATGGCGCTACATGCCACACAGCTCGCGATTCTATGGCCATTTTGAGGGAAAACTTCGGAGAACAATTCATCTCAAGAAATGGCCCGGTAAGTTGGCCACCAAGATCATGCGATTTGACGCCTTTAGACTATTTTTTGTGGGGCTACGTCAAGTCTAAAGTCTACAGAAATAAGCCAGCAACTATTCCAGTTTTGGAAGACAACATTTCCGAAGAAATTCGGGCTATTCCGGCCGAAATGCTCGAAAAAGTTGCCCAAAATTGGACTTTCCGAATGGACCACCTAAGACGCAGCCGCGGTCAACATTTAAATGAAATTATCTTCAAAAAGTAAATGCCATGGACCAATCTAACGTTTCAAATAAAGAACCGATGAGATTTTGCAAATTTTATGCGTTTTTTTTTAAAAAAAAGTTTTCAAGCTCTTAAAAAATCACCCTTTAGAATTGGCATCATGTTTACGACATAAATTTTATTGCCATAAATATAATGATACCTAAACAATGTTGAGATTAAAGTGCAATAAATTCCAAAAATTTTGAAACACACATAACAGATCCCTAATATTTTTGATTGTTAAATATAATTCAGCCATTAATATTTGAAAACGGCAAAAAATAGGAAAAACCATAAAATAAATATCTTTGTGAAAGGAAGAGCTATAAACCATAACGAAACAATAAAAGCGACGATTATAAATCAACGATTTCGAGACGCAAAAAAATTATATATTTGGTTTATGTGTGCGTAACCGATTGCCACCAAATTCGATACATACAAATTAGTTATCTCTGGCACAGCTTATATTTGTGAATGACTGAACCTTAAAGCTAAACATTTACGTTAAAAAAATTTGTTTAGAAAGACAGTCAATTTAAAGTTTCTGTGTTATATATCTGTACGGAGAGTTAAAATTTTATTAACTTTGGCCACCCCAGAACTATGAGGACTTCTTATGATATATCGAGGAAAAACGTTTTTTTTTCATTTATTATTTCGTTATTTTTTAGTGTGTACGGAGAGTAATTTAAAATCTCACGAATGAAAAAAAGTTTAAGTTTTTTGTATACGATTGTTTGATTAAGTTAATTTAATTTTTCAAATTTGTTTTCAACAAAAAATATACGGTAGGTAGGAAGTTTGAAAATTTGATTACTTTTTTTTATTATTTTATAGATATCATCTGTAATGTGAATGAATCAGGATGAAAAAAATATTTCCCTTGATGAAATAATCCAAAAATGAATGATGACGTAATTTTTATATAGGTATTGTGAGGCGAAGGATGATACAGATATATCTATTCGTATTTATAGATTACAATATTTAATTAACAAAGTGCCATAAATCTTGGTATTAACAAAAAATTTAAAGGATTTACATTCAATTTTAGGATCAGTAAAATTCAGCTACTGAATTAAATGTATTTGAACAGAATGGATTATTACATGCTCACAGTAAATATTTTTGTTTGATGTAATATTCATTATTGAAATTATTACTTTACAAAACAGAAACGCACAACGTATCCAACATGTACCTTCAATTTACAAAATGTAACGTAACACAAGATCGCTATAGGATAAAATTAAAGGCAAATGATTATGATAATGTATAATCCTAAATCGGTTCAGGAGATAAAAAATAATTTAACGCCTCTGAGAGTGCCCGGGTAATAATTGAAATCTGTAGGCTGATGAATTAGCTCTGGAGAGCTACTCTCATAGTAAGAGTGTTATTTAACAGGAAATATTATAAAATGCCTATACCGCAACATCAAATTATACGTTTATAAAAAAATTCTTTCTATGGTTATGATAGTTAGTTTTTTCTTAACCATTTCTTCGAAACCAAGCCCACTTTCTTATCATTCATTAACAATGCCTTTTGATATCAACAATGCTCCCAGCTATTAGAAAGAATGTTTTTGACTGTAGTGGTGGAAAGGTTACAAGTAGGAGGATTTATAAACCAACTTACAGACTCTGGGTGTTATTTGAAAATTTATATGCAATGTTGAGCATCGGAAACGCTAGCCCAAAACCCGTACCTAATAATTTTATCTTATACGAATGTAATTGGAGGATTATACTCTGGTATTTTAATGTACGGTATTAAATGTTGCGCAATGATGACGTGAAAGAAAGGAATGTGTATGTGCATTTGATCTTTCAATGAGTTCGTTTTTTTTATATGGATGTAACGATACAATGAATCCCTGCCCATAGAAGTGTCAAACGTAAAGAAAGGGCTTATATTTAGCAAAGTGGATATGATATCTTCTGCCACACTAATTAAATGACTATGCTTTAAAAAAACGGATAACATATAAATTAGAATATATTCAATGTTTCTCCCCATAAACGGCAAGACTAAAAATCTCAGGTGCTCATTGACAGTTGTAGTTTAATCTACAGTACCACTAAAAAACAGCCCTTTCTGGCTCGGTCAATACTATTGTGAGGGTGTGAAGTAAAGTTCATAGAAAAAAAAATGTACCAGTGTTAAAGACTGGCCCTCCCAATTGAGTCATGAACTAGTTTTGCAAAAATTGTATGTAATAAAAATTACAATATTGAACCAGGTGTAGCAATTGTGAGCTTAATTTTAAGATGATCCTAGGACCAAGGAAATTTAAAAGCAAGCTATGTGTTAATAACTTTATCATATATTTACATGCATATATCCATGTCTAGTTTTAGTGAAATTTTTTATGTAAAAAGGCGCCCGTAAAATTGTGAGTGTTGGTCTATTATTATTTACAAAAATTAAAACCAGAGAATAGCTATTTCAGTTATATTTTATTTAAAAAAATCACTTAAAATTATAAAATTGTATATTACTTCAAGGTACGTATAAGTATCGCTACTAGAACGGCGTTTTCGGTTCGCAGTGCAAATTAGCGTTTTGCTTCGCTTAAGTTTAAAATCTAAAAGATTCAATTGCTGGTGTTAAGGAATTTTTCTGTACTCCATCCAAGCATTTACACAGTCAAGATCAATCATATGGTTGAGAGTCCACTTTTTTGTTTTTAACAATGCCCGATAATATTCGAGCATTTGGTCACAAATGTCCACACTACCCATATGCTTGTTATAGTTGGAAATTGATGCAGAACACTCGACACTCACGTATTTTTTTCTTGTTTAATCCAACGACGTACGGTTACTTTGGGTTCACTGCCTTCGATAGTTGTTACAGCAACCACCGAATTGGTATCTTTCCATTAAACGCACTAACTGGTCATCCTCCCCTCATATCATTGCAGCGTCAGTGTTAAATTGTACGCCTTTCAAACGGTTAACATAATTGTTCCATTAGCTTTGTACCTCATATCGATCAATTTTTTTAATAAAGCCACTATCGTAAAATACCTTAAAAAATAAAAATGGATTAAATTTTTAATTTTTAAATTGAGAATGATTATTTAACGATCAAAATATAAATGACTGGCCTGAGAAATAAATTCGATCAGTGTCATGACAACTCTTGGGCCAAGTCCAAATTTTTTGTTTGGTAAAGGAAGGGGTCGCGGAACCTTGATATATTAAAAAATTTACCACACCCCTAACAACGTCCCGTTAAAGGTATCATCTGTTTCTCGATCGAATAATTATCAATCTTTCGATTTATTGAGCGACAAAGATATCTTACTGCATTTATGATGGGATCAACGTTCCACAATACATCTGAAGTATCCGTCTGGTCCAAATCAACATAATGTTTTGCTAAACGAAGTATTTTAAAATTATTTTTCGTAATAGTCGACGGTATCTTTTCAAAACTGTATCCTTTCTTCCAGTACACACTAATTCTGGGATTAGTAAGGCAACCCATCATCATAAACACACCATATTATATTTACCTCATTTCACGTGCCGACGTATTTAATTTTTTACCTTGTTTTTTAAGGTACTATATGTTTGTAAACAATGCAGCGCTATCAAAATGATCGGCATTGAAGTACCTGTCGAGATATTCATGTGGTTTTTTATTGTTACTTTAATTGAACATTAGTGAACAATTGGCAATTAATTTTGGTCAAAACTGTTTTGTTTCCAGATGTCACCAAAAATTTCAAAGCTGTTGTCATCATCATCCTCAATGCAATCACTATATGGATCAACAATTATCTCAGCTGTTATAATCGATTAGGTGGTTTAATTCGTCAGCCAAGCTCCATTTTTATAAACAACTAGAAAAATGTACACGTAATTATTATCGTACAAATATTAGACCATCGCTCACAATCGTGATGGTTATACTTTTTACTAGCTTTTTGCTTGTAAAATTACCTTAAAACAACCAAATCAATACTGCTATCTTTAAATTGAATATTTAAATTAACTTTCATGATAACTTAAATTTCTAAATTTATTTCTATAGAAAAATCTACTTAATTTTGGAGCGATCCGCACGCTGTTGCATCTTGATATTTGACGCATAAAAAGGCAGTTTCATTTTTATACACTGAACGTTTTATTATTCTATTTACTTAGTATTAATATCCAATAATAGATAGAACCAATAACGGAAAAGAGAAATTAATTTTGAATAGACAAAAAACAATGTTTTTTATCATTCGTTTTTCACCCGCACAATTGTGAGGGTTGGACTTACTTATGCATACTTTTATATGTGTGTACCATTTTTAATGCATCTTGTATCAAAAATGAGGGCTGAACTTTGGTTTTGATGAAAAAATAAGACCACTAGTTCTTCACTACTAAAAATGGCATTTTTGAGCCGAAAAGAGGGAATTCAAATGGATCACGATTTTCTTTGTTGAGGTTGAGCACCTAGACAATGAGACGCAGATCAATCACAGTTTTTGTTTAAGTATTTAAAGAGTCGGGAGCGCCTAATTTTTATATTCGAAACTGGGCCGATATAGAAAGCTGCTCTTCTTACAGATTCAGTATGCGACTGTGGTTTCTTCTATAAAGTTGAGAATTACACACAATTGCGCACTTATGAAGTAAGAAATTACTATAAATTTCTTCTCTTCTATAAATTTCCTAATTGAAAGGTAAAGATCGAAATATGGTAAAACTAAATATTAGCGTAATGTTTACATTTGGAGTAGCTAGGACACTGGTAATAGTTTATCGTTATAACAAAATACCCAAAGAAATTATAAAGACAGTGCACAATTAAAATTTTCAATATTATTATTGATTGGTGGTTACGCTATACTCATTAAATTGTAGCTGTTATTAATCTAGGCCTATAGTTTGGAAATAAATTAATTGCCTTAACTGACGCACCTCAAATATTTCAGCCAGTACTGAGTTTAAACTATTAGAAAATGGTGGGTTGCGGCCAACACCCTACTTTCTTTCACCATAAATGTACACACTTAACTCTTGAATACACCCCACATAATTCCCAAAGCGTAAAATAAACTAAGACTTGCCGGAATTAACTAATCAAACCATATGGCGCATCTTGTTGTGCATTTTAATGTAATATCGAAACCATGCCAGCCGAAACCAAACCAACTCTCGCACTATTAACGCAATTATTTGTACTTGATTGCGCGCTATCTAAATTTTTAGCCAGACTAACATTAAGCCGTGGCCGAAACCTATTAAAGCTATAGCCGGAAGAATAATTTTACCCACGCAGGGACCATTTCCAACTTGCTTAAGCACTTTGCGCTCAAGATGGTTTTGAAGCATCAGCCGAAATAATAAAAATGTCAACAGGTTCCATAACTACGTCAGCCGGAACCATATGAAAACAGCCAAAATCAAATCAAGTGTGACACAAGTAACAGAATGATTTATGCATTATTTTGGGATATTTTTTTTTTTTCGCCGGAACAAATACTAAGCCGGCAATTGTTTAAAGCGAACCGGATCCATAAAAGGACTATAATAAAAGGACACCCGAAAGTTGGAGATGAAACCAACAAAAAATAAAGAAAAATCTAAATCAAAAATCTTAGGTCTAATTTTATTAACACAATAAAGCAAAAAATAACACTTTGGGTAATTCGTGGGATTCTTGTTTTTCTAATGCAAAGGTTACCGAGAAAGGTAATACTAATAAGCTACAAGAAATCAATGATGATCCTAAAATTCAACTGTCATTCAGTTGAACAGACAGAAAACTTTTCCTGAATGGCCAACATGAAAGTTCTTCTGATTGGGAATGCACCTTACCGCATCTCAATCACATGTAAAAAATAGAGTATACATTTCCAGAAAAAATATAGGAATAAAATGTTGGAAGTGCTATAAGAAATTTCGCATTAGCTGCATTGAAAACATATGATTTTTTATGTCCCTATATTTAGTGTTTGAATTTTATTAGTGCCAATTATAATGAGTTTCGATTAAATTTACAATTAAAATAATGGCGTTTTCTTTTTACCAAAAACTGCTAAAATATTTTGATGTACGTTAAAATTTTTTAATGTAATTCACATTTTCGCGTTCTATTAGCGGAAAAAATAACAAAAAAATTTGATGTACATCAAAAAATGGAAATGTAAATTTTTACTCCCATGTTAACTACCACATACACCTATTTATATACATATAATACGTCAATCGTAAATATTGTCAAATGCGTCAAACTCGTCATTTGAAATTTTTTCAAAATGGTTTGTTATTGTTTTCGGCATCCCTTTCGGGTTTAGGTTTTACATCAAATTTTTTTCGTATTCTTTTTAACTATCGGAAATGTAAAAGAATTCGCAATAACAAAATAGTTAAAATAAAAATTTATTTGTTTATTTTGGTAAAATATCTTGTAAAAATAAATTATTCTTTACTTTTATGAAAGCGAAGGAGACTTTCTTTTACCACGCTCATGTATTCGAACTCAATCGATTTCTAAAGCGAAAATTAAACTAACCGAACTTTTGGTAAAAACTGTCCCAAATAATTAAAAGTGTTTGCTCCTACTTAGTTTTCAGGATATATACCAGCCCTTGTTGTAAAAAGTCACTTAGAACAGCTTAAATATGAAGGTTTTATCCCTATTAATCAATCCGTCTGGGCTTTATAGAAGCAAAATTTTTATCGAAATACAATTTATTGTGAAAAATTGTCAATTCTTTTTAAATTTTAAAAAATTGATCAGGACCGGTGTTGTTGCAAAATTAATTTCGAATCATTTAACTCCTATAGTTGTTTTGCTAATAAAAACTTCATATGAAACTTACCACTTCAGGCCGGGACTGATTTTGGTCAAAAATTTATGGAAAATGTTTAAAAAATTATTTTAAACTTACAAAAACTTGTTGATATACTATATTTGTCAAATTCCTTATAAAATCATACATCAGTAAACAATTTAACTTTCACGTGAACTAATAAATATTTTACTTTTTTACTATATGTAAAGCATATTGGTAATTATTTTACCGAATATAAATTGACGGCTACCCGGATTAAGAAAAGTTGAATTTAGAAAAGTCAATTATAAAAAGTGTTATTTGTATGAAAAATTTCCACTTACTTTTTTTCGTATTTTGAACAAATTTTCTGATTAAAAAAGTTATTACAACAAAAAAAAAACAAACACCTTATTTCATTTTTTATAAGATTTATCTTAATTGATTTAAATACATTTATTTTATTTCATGTTTTGCCCACTTTTCTTAATGCAATTTCAAAATGGATGGAAGATTGTTAGGCTAAAGTTTTTTCTACGTATAGATCGATAAAATCAGGTAAGGAGTATACATTTTTAAAATTATTAAATATAGGATTGTTTATTAATAGTTATTAGGAGGGAAAGGCTATATTTTCTGGAAAATTTTTTGATTTTGCGGAAAATTTTTATTTTTTTTATTTTTCAATATTTTTTTTTTGCTTTATGAAATTTATTAATAATGATTGCTTTGTCAGGCTCCCTAAATTAAGAAAAGTTGAATCAAGAAAAGAGAATTAATAAAAGTGGTATTTGTATGAACGTTGATTTTTTTACACGGTTGGCACGTATGACCGTGTAAAAAAGGTTTGGGTGTCTTTTATTTCATATTATAAACAAAAAAATTTTATACGTTTTTAAAAACAAAGAAATACATGCGAAATAATGTTTTTAATAATGTTTCTTGTTACAGTTTTTTGTTGTATTGAACAGAAAATATATACAGAGGGTCATATTTATGTTTATTATAACATCACCGACCGAAATTGATGACGAAAATTCGCTTGGCATCCTGCCTCTGGTGAGATAGTAGATACTCAGTACCTCCCGGTCCAAGTGCCAAAGCTTTAACCACTGCGCCACTTGTCAGGTAATTTTCATATTACAGAAAAAGCCTCATTATTCGGCATACAATTAATCGGAACACTCAGTTAACCGAAGTTTTAATTTAAGGGTTTTTTGCTTTTCTCTTTCTTTTGTCTTTCATATATACATTTTTTAATTCATTTTCAAATTTTCAATTGTTTTTTGCACATTTTCATTAATGAAAGCATAAGTTGAATATTTTGAATAGTTTTAATTTTCATATTATAGTAAATGACTGATTATCCGGCATCCAATTAACCTTAACACTCCGTTAACCGGAATTTCAATTTTGAGGACTTTTTTGTTGCAAAGGAAAATTCTCTTTCACAAGCGAAATAATTTTTTTATTACTTGGAAATTCACAGAAAATATACTTTACTAAAAGTTCCTTTATCCGGAATGCTCGAGGATGAGAGCGTTCCGCATGATTGAATGGTTAATTAAAACTAGAAATTTTAGAAGAAATCCCTAACTGTAATATGACTTTACACATTCAATTCAAATAGAATAATGTAACGGGTGATTTTTTTGTGGTTAGGATTTTCATGCATTAGTATTTGACAGATCACGCGGGATTTCAGACAAGGTGTCAAAGAGAAAGATGCTCAGTATGCTTTGACATTTCATAATGAATAGACTTACTAACGAGCAACGTTTGCAAATAATTGAATTATATTACAAAAATCAGTGTTCGGTTCGAAAAGTGTTTCGCGATTTACGTCCGATTTATGGTCTACATAATCGACCAAGTGAGCAAACAATTAATGCGATTGTGACCAAGTTTCGCACTCAGTTTACTTTATTGGACATTAAACCAACCACACGAATGCGTACAGTGCTTACAGAAGAGAATATTGCGTCTGTTTCTGAGAGTGTTGCTGAAGACCGTGAAATGTCGATTCGTCGCCGTTCGCAGCAATTGGGTTTGTGTTATTCGACGACATGGAAGATTTTACGCAAAGATCTTGGTGTAAAACCGTATAAAATACAGCTCCTGCAAGAACTGAAGCCGAACGATCTGCCACAACGTCGAATTTTCAGTGAATGGGCCCTAGAAAAGTTGGCAGAAAATCCGCTTTTTTATCGACAAATTTTGTTCAGCGATGAGGCTCATTTCTGGTTGAATGGCTACGTAAATAAGCAAAATTGCCGCATTTGGAGTGAAGAGCAACCAGAAGCCGTTCAAGAACTGCCCATGCATCCCGAAAAATGCACTGTTTGGTGTGGTTTGTACGCTGGTGGAATCATTGGACCGTATTTTTTCAAAGATGCTGTTGGACGCAACGTTACGGTGAATGGCGATCGCTATCGTTCGATGCTAACAAACTTTTTGTTGCCAAAAATGGAAGAACTGAACTTAGTTGACATGTGGTTTCAACAAGATGGCGCTACATGCCACACAGCTTGCGATTCTATGGCTATTTTGAGGGAAAACTTCGGAGAACAATTCATCTCAAGAAATGGCCCGGTAAGTTGGCCACCAAGATCATGCGATTTGACGCCTTTAGACTATTTTTTGTGGGGCTACGTCAAGTCTAAAGTCTACAGAAATAAGCCAGCAACTATTCCAGTTTTGGAAGACAACATTTCCGAAGAAATTCGGGCTATTCCGGCCGAAATGCTCGAAAAAGTTGCCCAAAATTGGACTTTCCGAATGGACCACCTAAGACGCAGCCGCGGTCAACATTTAAATGAAATTATCTTCAAAAAGTAAATGTCATGGACCAATCTAACGTTTCAAATAAAGAACCGATGAGATTTTGCAAATTTTATGCGTTTTTTTTTAAAAAAAAGTTCTCAAGCTCTTAAAAAATCACTCTTTATAAAACAGAAAAAAAGTAAAGGGAAGTATATTTTCTGTGAGTCCGCGAACAATAAAAAAAAATATTTCCCTTGTAAAAGAAAAAAAAGCAAGAAAAAAATCGGAGTTTTACTGTTGATCGGAGTTTTACTGGTTATATTAATGAAAATGTGCAAAAAGCAATTGATAATTTCAAAATGAATTAAAAAATAAAAATGAAAGAGAAAAGAAAGAGAAAAAAGCACAAAAAAGCTTCCCCGAAATTAAAATTCCGGTTAACTAAATGTTCAGGTTAATTGTATGCCGGATAATCGGGTTTCTACTGTACTACATTTTTACGTTTTATTACGAAGTTTTATAAAGACATATTTTATGTCATTTTCTAAATGACTTATTCATAATTTTAAACTAAGTAAAAAAAAAAACAAAATTCAAAATTTTCCGGGAAAAATTTAGTTACATATTTTTTGAATACTTTTCTAAAATCATTTCCCAAATAATTTAAAAAAAATATATTTTATTTCAGTTTTTTTTTTTACTTTTCTTAAAATATTTTGAAAATGAATTATGAAGTGCACATATTAAATCAACTTTTATTATTCAATTTCTATCAACTTTTCTTCAATCATTTTCATAATGAATTGAAAACACTTATTTAAATTCAGACAAAACACTTTTTTGTCCGATCGTAGGAAAAAATATATCTTTCCGTTTTTTTTTCGAAACGAAAAGCTCATTATTCCAGTATGTTGTATTTGTTGCTAACCAACAACTAATAATTTAGTACGAGAATATTTTTTGTGGCTTAGGCCGGGAATTTATTCCCGTATGGGTTT
This sequence comes from Nephrotoma flavescens, assembly GCA_932526605.1. NCBI lineage: Eukaryota > Metazoa > Arthropoda > Insecta > Diptera > Tipulidae > Nephrotoma > Nephrotoma flavescens. Next base: position 29,296,678 of record OW052222.1, on the reverse strand, counting down.
TAATTGTTTAGAAGAAATAAAAGTACACTTATAAGGCCAAACGCATTTATTTATTTTAATTTAACAGTATACATAATCAATTTTTATTTGATAAATCTATGCCAAACTATAATTATACTAAACTTAATGTGTAAATACAAATAATAATCGTTTTAAATACCTGCATGCTTACTTTAGTAACTAGGAACGAATCATCTGAAGAATATTCCATAGTTAATATTTTAGATTTCCTTGCTTTATATCCGTCGGATTTGCGTTTCCAGTAGACAAGTAATTTTTGGTATTTTGCAATATCCACATTATTTAGGATTGACGATAATCCACAAAGCGTTTATAAGCATTTTCATATTTTTCCTTCGATTTTTGCGGGAGTAAATCACATGTAGCTGAATTAGCTGCTTCCAATATATCCGGCGGGGTACAAGATAAGAATAATTCGCTTTCACTGTCCATATCCCTTAAATTTCGTTCACACGTTTTTTTATAAATCAAATAGGTACACAAACTTGACAACTTTTGAAAAAAAAATGTATTTATATCTTATGATGTCGTGGCTAACTAAGCAATAATTTTATGTTATTTTCTTAAGATAATTAATGACTAATACTAAAAATTATTTTGGGATTATACGAGTATTCGTTTTAAAGTCCAATCGGAGAAAAAACAGTATGTACAATTCGGAGGAAAAGAGCATTCCCGGACTCCCGTGTTTGCCAATTTCCACTATCGTCTGGGAATGCAGTACTTTTCCTCCTAATTATACAATATACTATTATTAATTCAATTTTTCTTAATTCTGGTAGCCTAAATTCACCACCAATATTCAGGGTACAAAAAATATTTATTTTATTATTTTTAGAAGAAATATATGTTAATTTTATGTGCTTATGTCATCGCTGTATGCCACATAAATCCCACATTATTTTGTGCAAACATTTCATTCATATTCATGATTTATGTACCATATTTTGTTAAATGTCAAATCAATATAATATGAAGACTTGAAAACTGGGATTTTTTTTTTTTTTTCGGTTGGGAAAAGAAAATCCGAAATTTATTTATAATTTATTATAATTAATATTTCAGTGTGGTGGCTTCAACAAAATTATTTTTTTTATAGTTTTGGTCATGAAGCATTTAAATGATGATTGGTCGGTAATATGTTTCTATACACTTAATTTTCTCTATAAACCTTAATTGTCGAGTTGATTATTAATAGTTTTACCTTTCTTCCGTGCCTTAACGAACTTCTTATAAAGCAAGCATGCTATATTTGATTGTTTATTGCTTATATTACTAAAATCTGACGACCATTAATTTTCGTTTAGCCAAAATATTTTTATTGTTCTGACATACCGCAACTATTTATTGGGTCAATTATAGATGAACGATTCTGTTAATTAAAATATTCGAACACATGCTCTTAATGGGAATAATTAATTGTTTACATTAATATTAAATAATACTAAATAAAATTTAGTGTTATAGTAATGCATAAAAAGTACAATATTATTTTATGATAAGTCTTTAACAGGAAAACGTTCGACCATTGAAAGCCAAATTACTCGAATTGAGATTTATGCTCGCACAATTAAAGGCGATCACAAACGTATAGATGAAATATTCATTCAACTGGAAAAGACACGTTAAATACATAAAGACTTTTTTGATGTTTGGTATCAGATGACAATTCGCAAACTGACCTCGAAACCGTAAAGATGCTCAAATCAGTTCGATTGTGTCCAAATTGCAATGTATTTTGCAATAGAAAATGTGATGACACATTCAGATTAAACGCTGAATACGACGCAATCTCTCTCTCTCTCTCTCTAGCTTCGCATCCCATGAAGGGATTTTGCCGCCCGCACTATGGTCCTCCAGCCGTCTCGGTCCATCGCTCTCGACCTCCAGTTTCGACATCCTAGTGCCTGTAGATCTTGTTCGACGTCGTCACGCCAGCGCAGTCGGGGTCTTCCTCTACGACGCACACCGGCTGGTTGTTGATGGAACACTTTATTGGTCATGCGTTGTTGTGGGGACCTTGCAACGTGGCCGAGCCATCTTACACGATTGGATTTGATGAATCCGATAATATCGCAACCTCCAAGAATTTGCTTTATCTCGTGGTTCATGCGAATCCGATATTCATTGTTCGCGACTTTAATTGGACCAAAGGTGGAGCGAATGACCTTCCTTTCGAAAGTTGATAACAATCTACAATCATTAGTGGTCATGGTCCAGCTCTCGCTTCCGAAAGCCAGCACAGGTCTTATGAGTGCTTTGTAAAGTGCGAGCTTGCACGACTGCGATAGATGTCTAGATCGCAATAATTTTGATTGGGCGTAGAAAACTCGACGTTATAACTGACCCGAGGTATTTGAAATTTTCAACGCGATCACAGTTGTGGTCGCCAATTCCGTGATTTGCCATGGGGATGTTCCTGGGTGTTGATAAAAATTTGGTTTTGCTACTGTTCACTTTCAAACCAAGTCTTCTTGCGAACGATCGAGCGGCACGAAACTGTCTTTGATATCGCTAGGTCTTCACCCAAGAAGCACGATATCATCTGCATATCCAAGAATTTGGCCTGATTTATTAAATATACAGCGCGAAGTTTCGATGTTGCTTTTCCTCACTACGTACTCAAGCGCCAAATTGAACAGCACAGGCGCGAGTGCATCTCCCTGTCGAACACCAGATGTTATTTCAAAGGAATCTGACACAGTTCCTTCGATTACAATTCTACATACAGACCCAGACGTTGTTAATTTGCACAGAGAAACGAGTTTCTCTGGAATTCCTAGGCATATGAGCGCGGCCCATAGGTTATCGCGGTTTATACTGTCATATGCCTGACGGAAGTCTATATATAATTGATGTATGGTTATGTTGTACTCCCAACATTTTTCCAGGATCATCCTCATGGTAAAACATTGGTCAGTGGTCGATCGGTTGGGACCAAAACCACACTGATAATCGCCAATGATGTTTTCGGCGAAAGGGATGAGTCTGGCAAGTACAACATTAGCCAACACTTTGTAAGCAGCGTTCAATAGAGCTATACCACGATAGTTTTCACATTTAAGACGGTCGCCTTTTTTATGCAACGGACAAATGAGCGCGGTCTTCCAATTCTCCGGCAGCTCTTCTTGGTCCCAAATACATACGATGAGATCGTATAGACTTGTTGCAAGAGTAGCGCCTCTGAGTTTTATTAATTCTGCGGGGATTCCATCGAGACCGGGTGCCTTGCCGTTTTTCAATCGACTAATAGCTGCGTCTACTTCCTCCATTGTGGGATATTCGACGAAGACCTCATCACCTGGAGGAGCTACTGCTCTAATGGGCGTCACGTCGTCATTCCGATTTAGTAGATTTTGAAAGTAGGTTTGCCATACTGAGAGAACATCAGCCACGTTTGTTCTCAATTCTCCATTCCCGTCTTTGATGGCTGTACTTCTTGGGTGGAAGTCTTTAGTGAGATTCCTGGCATTAGCAAAACAGTCCCTTGAATTTCCTACTTCCGCTTGGAAGCTGATGTTTTCGATGCATAATCTCATATGATCGCGTTTCTTTTGCGAAGGTATTTAGTCGTGGCTTTCCTGGCGCGGAGATATTCTGCATGTGTGCTTCTAGTGTTGCGAGCCAACCATTTTTCACGAAGCTTTTGTTTATTTGCGACGATCAGGCGACATTGATCATCGAACCAATCATTGCGAGGTCTCGGAGGTCTTCTTCCGATAGTGTTTTGCGCCGCGGTGGTAATGGCTGATTGTATTGTGTGCCACTGCTCCTGGATGTTAGAAGGAGCTTCTTCGTTGTTGCTAGGCCGCTCTAGATAGTTAGTGACAGCTGATTGGTAACACTGCAGTGACGTTTGGTCTTTTAGAGCATCCACATTCCATCGAACGGTCTTTTGTGCTTGTCTGTTGAACGTTGATGACAGTTTGCACTTATATTTAAATACGACAAGCATATGATCGCTGTCCATATCTGCACCCCTGTAGGATCTAACGTCAGATATACTGGTAGAGTGTCTCTTAGACACCATGACGTGATCAATTTGGTTCTCCGTTCTTCCATCATTCGATCTCCATGTTACTTTGTGGATTCTCTTATGTGGGAAAAACGTACTTGATACAACTAAGTTGTACGTTATTGCCAGGTCGGTGACGCGTTGGCCGTTGTTGTTACTAGTTAGATGCAGACTGTTAGGATTGATGTGCGATGTATTTTCTGCACTCTTACCGATTTTTGCATTAAAGTCGCCCACGATGATTTTAATGTCGTGGTGAGGTATGTTATTGATGACTTCCTCCAGCTCGACAAAGAATAAATCTTTGTTGTCATCCGATTTATCTTCGGTGGGTGCATGCACATTAACGATCGTGATGTTAAATTTCTTAGTGCGAAGTCTGACCGTGCACATCCGCATGTTGATCGGGCGGAATTCGATGATAAGGTGCTTCACGCGCCGATGGATGAGGATAAGCCAACTCCAAATTCTCCTCCGTTCTGATGGCCGCTGTAGTGAAGAGTGTAACCATTGGTGGTGTCATGGATCCCACTCCCAGACCATCTAAGCTCTTGTAGTGCAAGTACGTCTATTGTGTAACTCTTTGCTTGGTTCGAAAGGTTCTGGAGATCTCCAGGTCTTAAGAGGCTAAGCACGTTCCATGTTCCCATTTTTAAAGCGTTGTCCGTGTACAATTTCCGAGGTCGAGTTTGTAATGAATCCGATATGGTAATCTGAGGCCTTTGCTTAGGGTTCATAACTTAAATGGTTTTTATGAGGGAAGGTTGTTGGCCTGCCGCTCAACCCGCTTGTTACGTGTGTGGGTCACGTACTGGTGAGAATCTTAAGGCATCCAGTCCTACCTTGAACACATTTATATAGCGAGCCGCTTGATACAAGACAGACGCCCGCTTCAGCCGCTCCTAACATGGAGAACAGACGCTGGTTTGGTACTGGTTTTAGGGCGCCAATAACCCGCCCTGACATGTAGTGTCCATGACTATAAACAGGATTTAGTCTGCTCGTCTCCACTACACCGCCTGATTCAGTTAGCACTACCCAGGGAGCACCGGCGAGGAGGTATAAATCTCGGACTTCGCCCCCCGAATACGACGCAATCACCTTCTACCAAATTTCCGTTACCGCGTACCTCCATTTTCCCTATTTGATAAAGATTATTAAGAGTGGCATTAATTTTACTATCTTTATGTTTTTACCGTGGGCATATGAGAACGTAAATTTTTTTTCGGCGCGAAAGTTTCAATGTCTTAAGAGAGTTTTTGAAAGGCGAAGCGATTACACTTGAACGTCATTTCTTTATAAAAAAATAAAAACTTCAACGGGATTTATTTTGTATGAGATTATTTCCATTTCCAACGAATATTGAAATTGTTGTTTAGTTTATTAGACAATTTATCTTGACCTAACAAATTGCCTTATTTTGTGTATATAAAATTCGAAAAATGTCAATTTATATATGAAATAACATGAAGGTACATATGTACCTCTTCAGGGTGTTACGTAGGAAATATTGTCTTTGGACATAAAGGTTAAAACCGCATGCCAAGCCACAAATTTCACTTGATTCGCATAAATCCACTGAGTAGCATAATTTTGTGGCATAGTTTTAATAGATGGACTATTAATATTCAAGTGGTTCTCGTCTAATTCCGCAGGACTTTCATTTTGGGCACAAAAAAGTGAATCCGGAACTATATTGATGAAACTTTCAAATCCTTTTCGGCCAGTTCAAGCTTGCATGGTCCATTAAGAGTTATAAATGGGGGTTTTCATTAAACAAACGAAACTTTTTGTCACTGGAGGATACCCGCTAAACATTTAAGCTCAGCAACCATACAGTTCTTTCAGGCAAAATTCAACATTTGGTGAAAAAGCAGTTGGAGTCGATTTCGAGACATAATCATGAGGTCGTCAATATGGACGAAGACACGGTCGTATAATATATATGGGATAACAGTTCATAAGCCGACTCATTGGCTTAAAAGCTTTACAGAACCTTCAGATTTATCATGTTTTCAATTTCTTGATATATAATGTCCTGAATTGTTGGTGACACGTTACAGTATATTTTCGTGATAGGCGGTGTTTGACCGACATCAATTGTATGCTCAACTTGATCGTCCCAAAACCAAGTGTCTCACCAAATAGAAATATTTTCTAAATGTTTTTAATTTTTTTCTAACAACATTATTTAAAATTTTTAAATTTTTCATATTTTGATCGTTTCTGTTACATTTAAATTTGAAAATGTGCACCTACACTAATTGTTGGTTTTTTTTAGAAAGGGGCTTACTATTTCAATATGTACTATTTTTAGCACAGATAAACTGTAGAGACGAAACTTATCAAAAATTTCATGCTGATATTTCGGACAAAGTTTAACGAATTTTAAAATAATGGCTTTTGAAACCAATTTTTAATATACAATTTATTTCTATACCAGACACACACGTAACATTAAAATTACGAAATTTTTATACTATTTTACGAAATCATTAAATACAGTATTATGAAACAAAGAATTTTTGTAGCCCGGATTTTGAAATATACGGGATTTTAATCCAAACCCTAGCTTCATACTGGTTACCTTGGCGATTCCGATTGCAATCTTAGGTGAAGCATGCAAAATTTTTTTATTCAAAAAAATGAATTACTTAGCCTTTTAATCATACGCCGGTCATAATCGTTTACCAAACATAAATTAGCAAACCTTGTTAATAATATTAAGTTTCTTGTATAAATTATATTTTAACATTTTTATATCACATAGTTTTACGTCACATGAGAAAATATGACCTTTCTTATCTTCCGTGAAACTCAAATGACGATAATTCAAACTTATAAAAGTGATAACTGCCAACACGGACAACGTTATGCATTTAGAAAATATGAATTTTTTTTATTAATAACACAACATATATCAAATGATATACTTTTAAGCTTGTATGTAAAACATGATATTACTAAGTACATACATATATGCGAAAAATAAGCACTTGAATACAAAACTATGTTGCTATATGTTTTCGTATGCTATAGTTCATAGCTAAATGGAAATATTAACCCTCTTTACTCTGTGTCATTAAATGTTAATATGCTTAAACATACATGTTATATGTAGATATCATAGTAAATTACTTTGCTTGTAAAGATTTTGTGTACTGTTTGTGTCAAAATATCTCCGTCCAATGCACATCACACATAAATCGCTTAATTTAATTTTTGTTGGAATATTTGTGTGCTTTAAATTTTCAGTTTATGTTGACCGAATATTTTTTAACAGAAATTCATAAATTTTCATATTTTTTATTTTTTTTAAATCTCAAGCACTTACATCAGTAGATCAACTCGAAATCGCTGAATATCCCTTTCTTTTCACGTCTTCTTGACTTTCATTTCTTGATCCAATTTTATTCTTTCTTTTTTTATGGAGAGGTACATTCATCTCTATTTTTTATTTGCTTAGGTCATACTTGAATCCTTCCCATTCTGATAATGTTCGTTTGTCGTGGTAGGATTGCTCGCTCATATACAACCCCAAACAAGCAAAGTTATGTCGAGCGGTAGATACTAAGTATAGGCTATAGGTCATAACTAACACGAGATCAATTGTAGGCACAACAAGCTGGTATTCTTAAGCGTCACATAATCGAGCGCTACTTCTGGATATCTTAATTCAATCTAAATATATATTGGATAAATTCATAGCAAATTTATTAAATGATTGAGGTGAATAATTATGTTGAGCTACTAAATTCAATAAAATAATTACATACGGGAAGAGAAATAAATTTTTACTCAAGCGATTATTACAAAATTTATTTAATAAAAATTATATTAAAATTTTACACGCAGGAAGTAAATACTTATTATGCATTTTCATATAGCCATTTTTTAAATAAAATATTTTAATTGAAAATCAAAACGTATCTAGTGAACATATTAATTAATTTATTATTTAAATGTATTTATTCGGTATGAAGTTTTTATAAATTGATTTTTTAGTGCAAATTTAAGATTATTGGTTTAATAAATAATCACATGCACGAAGTTAATATTAATGTTTATTTAGTAAAATTTAATAAAATATCTAAATATTAGATTGAATATACACATTATTAATTACTTTTAAAATGATTACATTTAAATTACTACAATAATTTATTGCAATTCCACGCAAAATGCAAGAAATCTAAATAATTATTGGGTTATATAATATAAAATGTTTCCGTGCCTGAAGTGATATTACAGATTAACATGCAAAATTCAGTAAAATAATCACACCCAAGTAGTTTGTGTCTAACAAATTTTCACACAAGCATTTAGTAAAATAGTAACAAACATAAAATTATGTCAAAATTATTACATGCAGGAAGTACACAATATAACTACGTATAATTGACTAAATGAAAATTAAAATTATCATTGATTGGGCATTACGTATGTAATATACTGTTTAATGCAAGCAAAATAATTATTTTATGGTTTAGTTAATAATTAATTATTACATGCAGGAAGTTAATATTAATGTTCACTTTGAAATTTTTAGTAAAAATTCACCATTCAAAAAGAGAATTTTTTGCTAAAACAATAATTAAAAAAATTTAAACAATTTGAAAAGTTCATTCTTGGCATTAAGCAAGATGTAAATTGTTGCAAGTCGTTGCAACCTGATTGAGGTTCTCAATTTTTGTTAGGATTGTGTGTATTTTACACAGTAACCATGGAGGTTAAAATGGAGAGGTTAGTTAATTTTCTACTTTTTGTGGCAGTATATTAGTAAATGGTCTCTTTTTTGCTAGCTCCAAAAGTTGCAAATATTTACCCCAATTACCATAGTCGCGTCACGTCATATTTTGTGACTATAGTCACGCCGCTTACTTTTTCTATTCTTATAGTCGCAACTTACGCCTATTGTCATTTTATATGACTATTGTCATTTGGCTTTCATAGGTGACTGAAAAGAAAAATGGATCTGAATCTCGCAAAACGTTAGTTATTTTGAATATTAGATATTTTTATATTTTATTTTATTTTATATTTTAATTTTTATATTTTTTTTGTAAATGTACGTAAATATAATTACTAAATAATAATCTAATATATGTACGTAAATATAATTATTCGTAAATGTATGTATATTTTTTTGTGTTTGTTAAAAGTGATGTGCTGAATTGGATTTTACGAAGTGAAATTGTTGAATATTTTTATAAATTGGTTATATCAGTAAATTTTTTTTATTCATTTTTAGTAATAAAGTCACAAACTGCAAGCAGTTTGAAATGCTCGCTAGCCTAATGGAGAGAAATCCAGAAGTGGATAGAGGATATATGAGCTTTGGTAACTCCAAAGACGATTTAAAAAATATTTGGAACGGTTTTGCAGATAGGCTTAACAGTGGTGGGCCTCCCGTACACACGATTAATGAGTGGCAAAAGGTTTGGAACGATTATAAGGGGAAAATTAAAAATAAGTTGGATCACAACAAAAAAGAGTTGGCTGCAACTGGTGGAGGAAACAAGGAACTATACACATTCTCCGCCATAGAAGAAAGTGTTATAGATTACTAATGTTGCGAGAAGTTTCTTATCCATCTCGAAAAACATTCGGGCTAAATTTTTCTATAGAGAACAATACTATTCGACCGATACCATCATAAAGACAGCCACTGCTTCAATAGAACATGAAGATGACCTACATGATGCCACAGTGGAAGAATACATGTTACCTGAAACGACACAATATCGTGAACCACCAAATACTCTACACCATATAAAAAAAAAATTAAAAAAGTCAATTGAACGACGAGCGAAAACGCATGTTACAACTTCAAACAACCGCAATTCAGGAAACAGAGAAACACACTAGGGAAATCGCTCGATATATACTCTAAAAATGTATGATGTGAAAATGAAGAAATTTGAATTGTATAAAGAAGATCTGCTTAACAAGAAGCGAATGCGGCAACAGGCTATTGAAATTAAACTTCGAACGGTAAAATACAAAGAGAGAAAATTGGCGATGGCAGAAGCGAAAAAAATACCAAAAGGCAGCCACAAGACTGTGATAGCAGTATAACAGCTGATAGCGATTAAAAAACTATTAAATATTAATCATAAAAAAATATTTTGAAATACTGAAATTTTAATTAATATTTTTACAATAAAATTTAATTTTAGGAAATGTTTGAACTTTAGCAAATTGAATTCATTATTTGTCTGCGAATTCTTTCCCCAAAATTATTTTGATCGTCCTTGTCAGGTGCAAACTGCTCTTCTCCAACAGGCATATTAATAGGAATATCCATATTTAATTTATATGATATACACAGATTGTGTAGAGCACAACAAACATTAATTATTTGTCCGGTGAATAATGAAACTGCCTTTCCCCTAGAATACATCGAAAGTGATTTTTGAGAACCCCAATTGTTCTTTCAACTATATTCCGAACGCTCGTGTGTTTGTTATTAAAAATTGTTTCTCGTGGGTTGCGTTCTTGCTGTGGGGGCCGAAAGGGTACGATCAAATATGGCTTCAATGCGTATCCAGAATCACCTATAAAATAAATATTATTTAACATCATTAAAATGCGTTTGTTTTCTTGAATATTACCTAAAACCCACGAGTTTCTGTCTCCAGTATTAGACTCATGTTCAAGATGGGTATCTAGTTCGCTAGAGTTGAATACATAAGAATCATGGCAGGATCCTGGATGGTTGGCGTCAATGTTTCTTATATACATTTGGTTGTCACACACCTATGATTGAAATATAATTTTCTGGATTACAACTAAACAAATAATTATAATTTAAAATTAATTACCAGCATCACGTTTAAACTAAAAAATCCTTTTCGGTTATAATACAAATGTCTTTCATTTGCTTGCGGTGCCACAATTGTAACGTACACACATCCTATTACCACAGGAAATCCATGTTTCTTAAAAATTCCCAATTTAATTTGTCTTTTGTCTTCCTCACTTGTTGGAAATTTGATCATTTCCGGACATAAGTTGTTTTCGAGTATGTCCAGTATTTGCTGCAAGTTTCTTGAAAACGTTGGCTGAGCTACTGTAGCCATCCGCCTTCAGCAAAAAAACGTAGTGAAGCAGCCAATTTTAAATTGGGAGGAACAGACGATGTTTTTGTTGTCGGTTTTAAGTTCCCTTTTACCTTATTCAATAAATATTTAAAGGCGTCCTTATTCATACGGAAATTTTTTGTGAACCTAAAATTGAGACAGATAAAAACTTACCATTCCATAATTACATATCACTTACAGAAAATCTGGCATCTCTAGAGGATTCGATTGATCCCGCAGTATCCTACGCTGAACAGCCGAACTTTGGCTATTGTCATCACTATCGCTGTCGTAAAAGAAATCTACGCTGCTCATATTATGTTAATAAGGCAAAAACGTATTTCACAAAAAACGAAAGCCTCAATATTTTCTATATTTCACTAACGCAAAACGAAAACTTGAATTATTTTTCTGTATTTCACTAAAACACAAAACGAAAACTTGAATTGAAATTTCAAAACGATTATTGACAACACAAACTGACACTTTTGTATTTGTCAAATTCGATCAAATTTGAGCTATTTTTGGTCTTACCAGATTCGAGTCGTAACGACTGTGAGAATGGTAAATTTCAAGTGAAGTGACACGACTATATAGTCACTTCACATGAAGTGATACGACTATGGTAATTAGGGTGATTGTGAATGTCATTGTAAATACATATTATTTGCTAATAAAAAAGCCGAAAATCTTTAAACAAAATATTTGTACACATTATTAATTAATTACTAAATTATTACCTATAAATTAGTGAATAATTATAGGGGATGTTTAATATCATTATGCAAAATTCAGTAAAATATGCATATACAAGAAAATTAAATATAATAAATTATCACAAAATCATTTCGTTAAATATTCTCAAAAATAAAATTAAAATAAAATTATTATTACATGCAGGAAGTGTGCAATATAAATTTTATATAATTGTGCAATCTGTAATATACTATTTAGTGCGCGCAATATGATTTTTCGTGGTTTAGTTAATAATTAATTTATTACATGCAGGAAGTAAATATTTATTATGGATTTTCATATAGCTATATGTAATAAAGTTATATTTAAAAATGAATGAAGTAAACAATTTAAATTAATTTAATGTATTTATTCCTTACACGCAGTTCTTATATATTGATTATTGAGTGCAAATTTAAGATTATTGGGTTATTAAATAATCACATTCACAAAGTTAATAATATAATGTTCATTTAGAAAAATTAAATAAAATATTTATAAATTAGAAATTTCGGTTAAATTTTCACCAAATTATTTAATTACATTATTAATTAATTACATACATTGCAAGAAATTTAAATAATGATTGGGTTATTTATTATAAAATGTTGCCACGCCAGTGAATATTACTTAAATATTAAATAATAATGTTTATTTTGTAATATTTAATTAAAATTCAACATTCAAAAAAAGTTCATAATTTAATAAATAAGTTTTAAAATATTACATGCAGGAAGTAAATACTTATTATGCATTTTACTACAGCCGTATAATATAACATATTATTACAATATATTATAGTTTTAGTTAAAATTCGAAACTTATGTAGAACAATAATACGCAATAATGCAACTGCATTTCCATGTGCACTAAAGTGAAATGGCAACTCGATATAATCGTTGGTTGATACACCCCGTCCAACATTCACCACGAACCCCCATTCGTTTTCATGAAATCCATCCCAAGATGACTTCGACTACGATATCTGCACTCAGTGCCTCGTGTTGAAAGTGATTTCGCCCAATTCTTATTTTTACGACCTTTTTACTTTTTACTGTTGGTTCTATGAAGCCATCGATAATATCCTCACGAGCAATCGTATGAGTTGCTCCCGTATCCAGCGTAATCATCCAGTTCTTCCCATCAATATTGACTTCAATTGTCAAGCTGTCACCGCCTCTTGATACTCTCGAAACGTAGAGGGAGGTTATGGGGCAATCGGTTGTGGGAGTCAGCTTCAGCCCCTTCAAGCTGACTCTTTTTAGTTTAACGACTACGCTATCGTCTGACCCTCATTTCTTACCTGTCTGCTCTTTGTTTGGTGTACGATTCAAATGAGATGGCAATCTTCCTCGTTTATTCTTAATCTTCTAGTACTTTCGTGAGATGTAACCCATCCTACCACACACCCTGCTTTTAATCTTGCTATTTCCATCTCTGAACCTTGGCATAGCCCGCTAAGTGTCTATTCTGCAATCGACCTTCACTCGGCGAATTTTTATTTCTGGTTTGATGATGGCCTGAGCGGAAAGTTGCCTTAGATGACAACATTACTGCTCTGCGTGTCTCAGGATCTCGAATACCGTCAATGATTGCATCTATTTTAATTCCCTCCATAGCGATTCTCCTCTTCTTTGATATCGACCCTTCAATTCCATGCGGTAGATTTTCTCTTGCGGTCACTACCACATTTTCGATCCAATGCCTTCATAATTCCGATGTAACAGTTGCGTTCTTGCTCGGGAATCGTTTGTAGTGTTTTCATCGCTTTGCCTTTAAGAGTCACAAGTAATGCTCCAACACTATGTTCTTCATTTCATTGATTTCGCTCAATCACCGTTTCGAATTGAAACTTAAAAATTCTGAAGGATGTTGTTTCATCAAATGTTGGTGGTTTTAACTTAACGACATTTTCTGTGTGGATCACTTGCTGTGTTGTTCCATTCGCTTTGACATCTTGAAGCTCCTTCACCAGACGTTGAATTTCCGTTTGTAGATTTTGTTTAACCGTTTCAAATTTTTGTTAAACCTCCTCTTTAACATTTTTAATTTCCATGTGTAATTCTGTTTGCAGTTTTTCCACTTTGCCGTGTAGTGTAGAAGATAACTCCATAAACCTCTTGTCCATTTTCTTTTGGCCATCTTCTATAGGGTTTTTAATGCCCTGGTTCGACAGTTTTATTTCCTTGTTCGATTGCTACATTTGATGTTTAATTTCAACCTGTTGTCCCATTATTTGATTCATAGCAGATATTAACTGCGATAAAACGAAACTTCCAGATTGGTTTTGTGTTGTTTCGACCACTGTCTGAACGTCCCCTTTTTTCTGCTTTACACTAATCTCATCCATTTTTGCTCTTCGAAATCATATACGTCTGGATTTAAACCTTCCTTCTCCATGGCCTCACGTAGTTGTTCCACTATACTGGCTTTTGAACCATCACTAGCCAAACCTCGCTGTTTCAGCTCCTTCTTTAATTGCGGAAGCTTTAATTCGGAGAGAATAATTTTTTTTATTATTCACAATCCCACCGCTGTCACCAATTGTTACGTATTCGCTTTGTCACTCAAGGTTTGAATCTCTGGATTGTGAATAAAATAAATGATTTAAGTTTGAACTCACACAAATTTATTTCCACAACGCAAAAATTACAGAACTCAAAATTAACACCAAAATATTCCAAATTATTACACACTATTTAATTATTACTTTAATAATCGTTCTATTTAAACTTCACTATATCGCGTTTGGAATAAGACTCGTCATTCAACATTAACTTACGCCTTTATATACCAAAATAATGGTTTCGAGAATAATCCCGAATGCTTTTTAAAAATTATACAAGTACATTCGAGCAAATATTTTAGTATACAAATCACGCTTAAGTATTGAAGCAAACTAAATATAAAATTTAGCAACTATTGAAATAACTTATTGTATTCTAATCTAGGTGTCACCGTAACCATGTAATAATTAAAGTTTTCTTCAGGACATTCATTTTTTGCAATGAACGTATAATGAAAGGAATTAAGGAAAATTCAAATATTTACAAAATCAAAATTAGATTATAAATTTTACATGCAGGAAGTAAACAAAATAAATTATGTATACTTTTTTTATATCAAAACAACAAATTCATTTATTGGAAAATTACGAGTATATGATTTAAAGCGCGCAATATAATTATTTAATGGTTTAATAAATAATTAACTTATTACATGCAGGAAGTAAATATTAATGATTATTTTGTAATATTTAATTTATCTTCATTAAAAAAGAGTATATCATTACTGTGAAACAATAATTAAAATATGTTTAACAATTAAAATGTGAATTAAATTATTACACGCAGGAAGTAAATACATTATATGCATTTTCATTCAGACACATAATGTATAATATAGTGTTAATTAAAATTGAAGGAATCTGAATATTTACTGATTTATTTAAATATTAAATGTAGGAAAAATTCAGTAAAATAATTACACATGGGAAGATAATTTTTAAGTATTTACAACAAAAAAATTAGATTAAACTTGTTATATGCAGGAAGTACTCAAAATAAAATTAAAATAAAAAAATCATTTATTGAGCATTCAATCTGTAATACAAGTATAAGGTTAGTTAATAATTATTTAATTACAAGGAAGTTAATTTTAATTGTGATTGTTTTGTAAAATTTAATAAAAGTTCCACATTTATAAAGAGTATATTATTTTAAAAAGTTACGCTTGAACAATAATCATAATATTTTAACCAAATAAAATGAGATTTAATTATTACACGCAAGAAGAAAAACTTTCGATTTTACAGTTATACACGTATTATGTACTTAAAGTTAAATCAAAATAATTAAGGTATTTAAATTATAATGAAACAGTGGTTGGAAAATGGAAAGAGGTATATAAAGGTATTTATTGGTTTATTAAATAAAATTTATCATCTGCAGAACGTGGATTCTAATGTTCGGTAAAAAAAGTTAGTAAAATAACCACAAACTTGAAAAGAATATACTTAGTTAGTTTTATTTACAAGCAGGAAGTGAATCTTATGCTTTATGGTTTAACATAAATATAGAAGTTTATATTAAAATACAAAATGCATTTAACTCTGTGGCAATGCAACATAACCACTTAATATCAGTTTTTTGTCAAATTTTCTCATGTTTTTGTCAAAGATTTTGTCAAATTTTATTTCTATCAGTACTTTTTTGCATCATTAATAACCAAGCCAATTTTGAACGAATTTGTTTATTTTTTGACCGATTTGTGGCTATAAAACAAAACTATCTAACTGCACTGAATTGCTATGTATTACTTTAATATTTTGGGAAAACACTCTGAATATTCACTGAATTTCAGTTAAGTGTTTATGTTGAATTGCCACAGAATTAATTACAAGCACGAAGTAAACGATATTTTTTATTTAGAAAATAGTTATAAAATGTTCAAATATAACTCAAACACTAAAGGTTTTACAAAACTTAAATTCGATTAAAAATTTTTACATGCAGGAAGTAAATCATTGTGATTTTTGTTTTACAATTCAAATTTAAACATTCTAGTTTTAATCTATCAAATGGTGTATTGTATTGCACAAAGTAGATATTAATGTTTAGTTTGCAAAATTTAATAGTGCAATCAAAATTTTACTATTTTATTTATTAACTTTCAACACAAATAAAATTAGATTAAAATAATTACGTGTAAGAAGGTCACACTTATATTTTAAAGTTTAATGTGTTAAAGCATTCAAACTAGCACGCAACCTAGATACTTAAAGGTTTGTTAAAAAATTATACATAATATTTTCAAAGTAAATACTTTATATCGTTCTTTTCAGAATAAATATAATCAATTTTAATCAAAGTTTTATTAAAATATTTTTTTTAATGAAACTAACATTATTACATGCAGGAAGTAAAATCATTTTTGCTACAGTAATTTTAACCGAAACGCTTCTATATGACCAAATTTTTCTTTCAAACCACGCGTTATTGATTTGACGCAGCAAAAGGACTGTGCGACAAATATCGGGTTTTCCAAGCCAAGTTATGTGTGCTAATTAAAGATTTTAGAGACAAAGTCCTTATCATTTCAAATAATTTTGAATTAAAAAATCATTCACCTCTATTAAACCTTACATGCTTCATATTTCATTTACAACATTTTTTTTAAATGAAAGATGTGGCAAGATATTACAAATAACCTTTAATTTGAAGTAAAATTAAAATTGCTCTATATAGTGAAAATCATAAATAAACAATTCTAATAATATGAGCGATATATTCTTTAAGTAGGGTGAAAAAGTTATATTGTTTGAACAACATCCTCCTATTGGTATTAAGATAGCACAGCTGAAATAAACGGGAAAAAGGCATTTTATATATAGATAATATAATTGCTGATAGTGTATTTTATGTACCCTCATGTGACATATAGAGTAGGTGCTTAAAATCGATTTTTTACGATATGCAGCTACAAGTATATTTGGATTGCTATACTACTAAGAATCATAAGGATTATAAAAGTTTTGCTGAGTAGGCGATAAATATAATTTTTTTTCGCTGAACGTACTCGTATACTCTCAGGAAAATTGTTAAATTTTTGAATTACTTTATATAAGCTGGTTTATAATATAAAAGGCCGTAAATACTTTCGAAACGCTGTATAGAACCAAATAATTTTTTTATAGTTCATCAGGGAGTTGTTCAAATCAACCAACTCATATTTTCTATGATAAGCTGCAACATCACGTTAAAAAATCATAATTCTGAGTCAGTCGCGTCTTATCTTTTTGTTGACCTATATTATTATGATTAAAATACTTTTGGATGATATCGTGTATAGCTATATGTATATAAGAAAGCAAAATATCGTTTTTTTCAACAATAGGGACAAATGCATCTCCTTAGCTCACATTATGTCTTTATAAAAATATTCGTCTGGCGAATAGCACAGTGCATTGAACATGACAAAAAACATTTCCATTTTAATATACCCATTTTCTTCATAGAGTATATATATATATATATATATATATATATATATATATATATATATATATATATATATATATATATATATATATATATATATATATATATATATATATATATATATATATATATATATATATATATATATATATATATATATATATATATATATATATATATATATATATATATATATATATATATATATATATATATATATATATATATATATATATATATATATATATATATATATATATATATATATATATATATATATATATATATATATATATATATATATATATTCATAGCTGCTGCTCTATGTGCTATTTATATGTATATTGCATAAACCTTATGTCGACTTGCTCCTAGTTTCTCGCTTAAATTTAATTTTTATATTTTGTTGTTGTACATCTCTAAATAATTAATTGCAATTTTTATTTTTTTGTTTCGTTTCGTTAGTATATACATCCGGTGTATATACGATGGATCATGGATGCATATGTAACGAGAGCGAATGGAGATAGGAAATTATTATTTTTATTTTCCATCTTAGCAGGGAAATTTTGTGAAGAGGAAAATATGAAAAATGGCTTACGGAAATTTATGACAGCAAGAAATGGATTTTTTTTTTTGATAAATTTTTGATGTGATGCAGTTTTATAATGCTAAAGTGACAGAATCTTGAACTGGTATAGACGGAAATATGTTTGTATAATAAGGCAAATGGAAAAATTTCTTATTAGTTTTCATGAATTATGAACGAGTTATGTAGCGAGTTAGAATTTTAACGGGTTGCAATTAGTGCCTCGTTAGATAGTATATTGTTCTGTGAAGGTTTTGCTTGAGACATTTCGTAAGCCGGTGTTTCAATAGAAAGGTGTTGTTTAGCTTCGCCATGTTCCTAGAAATATAATAATTTTCTGTAATTTCTGTTCAAATTTTTAATTTTGCGAACGCCAACTCGAATAGTGACATCTTCGGTGAAAACGTTCATTGACCATAAACCATGCACTCAGACTAGTAGTAACGGAAGAGAATTGCACCGTATCAGTGAAACTTTTATAGAGGTCACCGTATTAGTGATAGGTCATATTAGTGCGATTTTTTTTTTTAAATCCTCCAGTTTAATTTGTCACAAGCGACATAATAATCTAGTTCACCAACGTCAGGCTGGTAACACCGTGGTTAAAGAGAAATAGTGTATGTGGAGCCCCTTTGCGTTAATCGTGAATTATTGATGTTATTTGGTACATGCTTTTGAAAATTTTTTAGTTTAATATTCTGAGGACAACCGCCCTAAATGAGTTTCAGCCTGACGTTGGTGATGTCGATTATGATTTCGCTTGTGGAAAATCCAACTGGAAGATTTTAAAAAACATTTCTTACTAATGTGGCCTTTCCTCAATTAGTTACAGCAAACTCCTTCCAGGTCTAATCCAAATATCACAACAAATCATCATATTTTAGTTAATCCATTACAGACAAGCAGCTTTCATCTAAAAATCAAACTGGAGAATTTTTAAAAGTACCAAATAACCTCAATAACCAGATTAATGCAAAGGTTATCTACCCACATGCACTATTCCTGACATATGAATTATAAACAGCCAAACCGACGTGATAGTTTGAAAGGTCGCACTAATATTTGGATAAGCTAGTAGTATCTTTTATAAATTTTTAAATTTTTTTGGAAATTTTTTTATTAATCTCATTAGTTGTTTGTTATTTAGTTGCTTTTGCACCTCTAGAAAAATGTAAACATTTAACATTTTGATCTTAATTAAAAATAATAATTTTCATAAAAAATACCATATTAAAGTATGTTCTTTTCCTTTAAGGAAAATTATTTTTGATAATTTAGCCTAAAATGGTAGATGTTTAAATTTTTTTAGAGGCCAATTTTTACTTTCATTTTTTTTTAATTCATTTTCTGATAAATTGAAACAAGTGTGGTGGTCCAAGTTTAAACGTAGAAATACTCCTTAATATTTAAACCGACGACCTGTTCTACTTACGACCGACTTCTTTTATTGTTTAAAAACATCTAAAACACATTGTTGCATACTAAGTTGTGCATATCTCCCTCGTAACCGTATAACATGAGACATGTCAAATTATTCATGCTAAATTAATTCATTTTTGTGCCATATATCATTATTTTACAATTTTGCAACTGTATAAAATATTACACGACTGCTTATATACGTTCAAGAGTTTTCCACAAAATTTTCATTTTTATGAATCCCAGAATCGTAATAATCATAAACATAATTTTTTATTATAATTTTTTTTTGAAATTTTATATTTTATATGCTTAAACGTATTTACATGTCGTATACATATAGTGAATCTGACAGCGATATATTATAGAAAACGTGAATAAAATTTCTCACAAGATGATAACAATTGTAATAATCCTTTGTATGATTTAGACGAGAAAACTTTTTTTTCTAGCTTAAAAGTAAATTTAATGATGATGCGGTTACGATTGCATTTGATGATGATCCATCAAATTTTCTATATAAGAGCTTTAAATAAATGCAAGTTTATGATACATTTTAGTTAAAGAAAAGCTATCTAAGAGCTTTTATTCTTTAAGCAAAATTACAGTCGTGCGACTTTGTGATTCTTTTCGGTTGACTCTTGAGGATTTATAAGTAAACGTGTTTTGCAGAGTCGTTTTTCATTGTAAAAGCGGCAGAAACCTAGTACATTCTTAAAAATAAGATTCTTAAAGATATATCGCCGACTCACGCACAAAAATCAACGAATGAAACTTCTACAAACGAACGCTTTTTATATTTTATTCGTTATCAAGGGGTAATACATGATGATTTCAAAACCGGTGTGAAATTTGGATCATTTATCTAAGTTATACACAGAAGAAAATGAAGCATGCTTGAATTTTCTTTATTTGTTTTTTCGAGTGTTGCAATACCGATATGTAATTCGTATAATGACGGAAAATTAGATATGGGTCTGTTACTAACGAAATGTTTTGCTTTACACTTGAACAAAATTGGGAACTTTGAAAATTTGCTTTCAATGTGGTGAGTCATGAATACCGAAACTGTAAGAAATTTATGTGGAAAATGCAGTACAAATACAATTGCCTTGTAAATTAGTGGATCAATTTGTGAAGCGAGTTCGTGAAATTGGATTTTTATTAGATAAACCAAGAAGTGCACGTGCATTTGCAGTGCTTACAACCGAACAGGATCGCTAATTGAGCTGTGGAACGCCTGGAAGAAACTGAAAGTTGTTAAAAAAAATCATGTTTTCTGGAGAAGCTCATTTTTACCTGAGAAGCCGATGCTTCCACAGCGAGTCTCTGTTTCTTGTAGATTTTGGACTGGCGGCATTATTGTTCCGTTTTTTTGAAAACGAGGAAGGATCTGCCCTTACAGTCAATTATGGGAGCATTTCAGAGCCATGATAAACAAGTTTATATTGTACAGGCGACATTCGAAATGAAAATTTTGTGAAAAATTTGCTTCAAAAAATGGGGTACTGTAAAGCCAGCCGTGGAAGTTATTTGAATAAAATTGTCTATCATATTTAATGGCAATTAATTCTAATTCTAATAAAATAAACCGTTTTGAAAAATATTTATTCGTCTTTGAATTAGAGCCAATTTAAATTGTGATGGTTGATTGCCACTTTTAAATAAAACAACCAATTTTAAACGTAATGTCAATTTAAAACCCATGATGAGCAAACCGCTCTAATTGCCATATTTGACGAGAAGGTGTAGCGGATGTTTAAAGAACATAAACAAGTAATTTTAAAGATAACCATTTTCTGATGTTTGATATAAAAGGGTAGGCGTTGTTTGAACAATTAAATAATCCATGTGATGTCTCTTCTGACCTGTGAATGCTTGGTGATTTTTTGTACTCTTATCGATTAATTTGGTAACGATATTAACGTGACCCTCAGATAAGCTTTCACCGAAGTTAGAAAACTCAAGACTTGCGACTTATTTATTATCAAGTAATTTTAAAAATGTCTATTCAGATCTGTGAATACCATCGGTTTAAGTTCTGTACTTATGGATTAATTTCGATACACACCAAATTATAGCGAATTTCGTCGTAATTTTTCAGTGATTTTGGAAAACCGCTTCACTTGCGTTACAAATTTGATTTGAAAGTGTAGTGGGTGTTTGAAACCCATAATCGAATTATTCTAGAGATATTTATTCTGATCTGTGAATGCCGTCGGATTTCATATAACCGTACGGTTTTATTTAGATAACCACAATAACTAAGAATATTTCACCGATCTTACAAAACCGCTTCTTACGATATTTGACACGAAGCTGTAATGATAGTTATTGTGGTAGTTATTGAATCCATAACGATACACACCATCCGATGGCATGAAAACGGGCGAATACTGTGGTTATTAAAATTTTTTCCAAAAGAGTACAATAAATTTGATGGCATTCCCAGATATATATAGCCATAATCTGAACTATTTAAGTATAGCGTTCAAACAACGCCTACACTTTCATTTTAAATATCGTAAGTGAAGCGGTTTTTGAAATTCCTCGGTTTTAAAAATCAATATCGAATCAGCCTAAAACCTATGAACCATGAGAAAAAATCCATATTATCCATACATCCATAATAAGTCCATATTATCAACAAGACAACTAGTAGTACGACAGGCACTCCATCGAGAACTCGAATGTTTACGAGATATCCAGCGGAATGGCGATGTTTTATAATAATTTTATAATGTCAATAGAAGGGTGAATTTTCTTAAATGCAACGCTGTTTAACTGGTAAAGTTTTGAATGCTGCACAAAGTATGCTGTTGACAACAACGGAGATGGATGATATCATATTTGGTCGTCTTGAGCATATAATTCAAACATTAGTGAACAAAGTAAAAGCTGAGCTCATAACTAAACCAGAATGTTTGGTAGCTACAATACGAGCTTCCGAATTCGAGGGGCATCACGGTAAATACAAAATCTGGTAAAGAGTCACTAGATTGTGTGGTTTTACGGATTCCAGTTAAAATTCAGTAAAATTTTAGTAAAAATAAAGGAAAATTTTGCTTTTTAGTTAAATTTTAAAATGAATATACTAGATTTCTAGTCAAAATAAAATTAAAACCAGAATTTTAATAAGTTCTAGCTAATTTCTAGTTGTAGTGTTTATTTTACTGGGACTCTAGTCATTATCTGGTACAAAAAAATACTAGAAAACTACCAAAAGTTTAATTTACATGAATTCTTGCAAAATTCTAGTAAAATCTGATTCCGCCATATTATTTTGAATGAAATGTGATTTCTATTAAATTTTACGGGAATTCTATTAATTGCTAACCCATATTAAAAATGAAAACATCGCGACAACATACTTTACATTACTAGAATTCCAGTAAATATCTAGTGAAATTCAAAATTTACTGGAATGTTATCAGTATTCCAATAAAGTTTGTAACTGAAAATGTTCTCAAGCATCTCATACTACCTTTCTCACTTCTCTTATAACAACATGCATGTGAAGTTACTGCTAAAGTTTTACTAGTAAACAAATTAGCAAAAACTTCACATGCTTATATAGCAGTGTGAAGTTTTTACTAAATATATGCTAAACATTTATATGTGTTGGTGCATATCAAAATGATACCTGTATAAAGCGGAACTTAACATAACTTTTACTTTATTAACTTTATTTTGGCAATTATCTTTAAAAAATCTAAAAAAAACTCTAATATATGTACCATTTAATTAATCAATTTTAATGGAATGGTAAATATATTATATTTTTTTCTATTTTTTTTTAAGATAATTAATTAAAACTTTTATTAACCGCAATATTCTTATATACTAATATTCTTATTTAATAAAAGTTTAAAAAAATAACTAGAAAATCGGTATCCGAGGCAGATTAGTAACAAAGACTACACAGTGAACTACATAACTACCCACTACTCACCCACATGGGTGGGATAATAGAAAAATTAGAAAAATAATACCAAGCTCCAATTGCAGGGAACTCCTATTTTCAGAAATGGTAACAAATATAATGAGAATTCTTAGGGCCACAGTAAATATCTATAGAGATATAAATACAACCTTACTTGTATGAATTATTAGTTGGGGTTCACGTTAGTAAGAAAAATAGTGAGAACATCCTTATCTAGGGATGAGAATAATTTATAGAATATTGTATTATAACCAAAAATATATTAAGAATTATTAGATCAACTAAGATATCCCTAGAAATCTAAATACATATGGACTGTTAGTTGAATACCAAGGTGAATTAAAGAAAATATAATCAGGAGCTCATCATCCAAGAGTAATAAAATCCCGATCTCATTACAGTTACTGTTTTCTAGGAACGAGTGGTCCGGTTCAGTTTACAATTAAACCTGCACCGCCAAAATTGTAACTGTTGATGTAACTATAATATCGGCATAGTTCTTGGAGCAGAATTTGCTACAAATTAATTACATATATACATTGAATTAATTATTTCAAAACTACCCCTATAACTTGCGTAAGGATAAATTTCACCCCAAACATTATTTATGACAAGAATGTCAATTTGACCAATTCAAATTATTTATTACACAAGACTGCCACCAGGTTTTAGGCCAAATATTACACTAGAAGTCTTATTTAATGTAGGTCAACATTATCCAGGTGCGTAATAAAATATGTTTTTGCTATATCAGACGGAATTGGCATCATAAGATGTAGGTTTCAAATTTCAATACAAATGTTGGTTTTGCCACATTTAATAATTTATTATACGCCAGACCACCACCAGATATTGGCTCAAATGTTACTTCGTAAGCATAGTGAAGGGGAAATCAACCTTATTCAGGTTTGTAATACATTATTTTTGTGCAGGTTACCGGAACTTGCTCCAAACTGCGTAATTTGTATGTAATTTACTTTATTTCTAAAGTAATGCAATCATCACACACGGTTTGATGTTGCCTGCTGGTTTATCGCTGAAGTGACAAGTTCCAATTGCTTTCACGTCAGCACTCCGTGGACATAAAATCCACCTTGGTGTTTACGAATTTTGGTTTTGTTTTCTTTTTGAGCGGTTGGTCCTAATCTCAATTCGACAATATTGTATCCTATTTCACTCATTACTTTGAGCAATTGCGGGAAGCTTTTGCTTTTCTACTTCAACTTGAACAAAATGCAGCTGAAGCACGTCATTTGCTTATGGCGGGGGAAGATTGTTTTAAACGGTTCCGAAGTAGCGATCTTGATATTGAGGGCAAGAAGCGCTCCGGAAGACCAAACACATTTGAAGACACTGAGCTGCAAGCGTTATTGGCAAAATCAACTTGTGGAGACCTTAAACACGACTCGCCAAGGTATTTCCAAACGTTTACATGCTATAGGAAAAATTTCAAAGGAGGGAAAATAAAATCGGTGCCGCATGAGTTCCGAAGAGCCACTTCCGAAATTTTGCGTTCACGGCATGAAGAAATAGCTTTATGCATTGAATTGCTATGGGAGATGAGAAGTGAGTCTTTTTTAAGAAACCCAAATGCAAAAAGTCGTGGCTTTCACCAAGCGAAACTTCAACATCGACGGCACGGCCAAATCGCTTCGGAAAGAAAACAAATGCTCTGCGGTTGGTCAGACCAGAAAGAAATCGTGTACTGTATGCTGTTAAAACAGAGCGAAACCGTCAATGGGCCACGCCACCGACAACAACTCATCAATCTAAATCAACATTGCTCCAGAATGGGACACCACACGAGGCACTAACGAGTGATATTGCAGCACGACAGCACGCTCCAAGCCATCGTACTCCCATTGTCCAGCGCACCATCAAAACGCTGAGATGAGATCTGTTATCGCACCCGTTTGTTCGCCAGACCTGGCTATCTCGGATTTTCACATGTTCCGTTCGATGGCTCGATCCAGCGGAGAAGAAAGTTAAAAAAATTTTGTTTTATGATCGAAAATAATAAAAATTCTTAGGCAAACTGAGGTATTCCAGGACATCTTAATACAACCTCAGGTACATATGGTGGACCATTTGAGTTTAAAAATATATTCAGTTGCTCCCCATACAGGGGAGGGGTCAGTTGAAAAATATTGTATTATGACGAAATATAATACAATTTCGTAGGCTAGCTGAGATATCACTAGAGATCTAAACAACACTTCAGGTGAATCGGGTGTTAGTTGGGGACCATGTCAGATAGAAAATATATTCAGTTGCTCCCCATCCAGGCGAGGGGTCAGTTAATAAAATATTGTATTATGACCAAATATAATAAAAATTCTCAGGCTAGCTGAGATATCCCTAGAGATCTAAACAAAACCTCAGGTATATGGGGTATTAGTTGGGGATCATTTGAGTTTTAAAATATATTCAGTTGCTCCCCATCCAGGGGAGGGGTCAGTTAAAAAAACATTGTATTATGACGAAATATAATACAATTTCGTAGGCTAGCTGAGATATCCCTAGAGATCTAAACAAAACCTCAGGTATATGGGGTGTAAGTTAGGGACCATATCAGATAGAAAATATATTCAGGTGCTCCCCATCTAGGGGAGGGATCAGTTAATAAAATATTGTATTATGACCAAATATAATAAAATTTCTCAGGCTAACTGAGATATCCCTAGAGATCTAAACAACACTTCAGGTATATGGGGTGTTAGTTGGGGACCATATCAGATAGAAAATATATTCAGGTGCTCCCCATCCAGGGGAGGGGTCAGTTAATAAAATATTGTATTATGATCAAATATAATAAAAATTCTCAGGCTAACTGAGATATCCCTAGACATCTAAACAACACTTCAGGTATATGGGGTGTTAGTTGGGGACCATATCAGATAGAAAATATATTCAGGTGCTCCCCATCCAGGGGAGGGATCAGTTAATAAAATATTGTATTATGACCAAATATAATAAAATTTCTCAGGCTAACTGAGATATCCCTAGAGATCTAAACAAAACCTCAGGTATATGGGGTGTTAGTTAGGGACCATTTGAGTTTGAAATTATATTCAGTTGCTCCCCATCCAGAGGAGGGGTCAGGAAATATAATATTGTATTATGACCAAATATAATCAAATTTCTCAGATTAACTGAGATGTCCCTAGAGATCTAAACAACACTTCAGGTATATGGGGTGTTAGTTGGGGACCATATCAGATAGAAAATATATTCAGGTGCTCATCATCCAGGGGAGGGGTCAGAAAATAAAATATTGTATTATGACCAAATATAATCAAATTTCTCAGGCTAACTGAGATATCCCTAGAGATCTAAACAAAACTTCAGGTATATGGGGTGTTAGTTAGGGACCATTTGAGTTTGAAAATATATTCAGGTGCTCTCCATCCAGGGGAGGGGTCAGAAAATAAAATATTGTATTATGACCAAATATAATAAAATTTCTCAGGCTAACTGAGATGTCCCTAGAGATCTAAACAACACTTCCGGTATATGGGGTGTTAGTTGGGGACCATATCAGATAGAAAATATATTCAGGTGCTCCCCATTCAGGGGAGGGGTCAGAAAATAAAATATTGTATTATGATCAAATATAATAAAATTTCTCAGGCTAACTGAGATATCCCTAGAAATCTAAACAACAACTCAGGTATATGGGGTGTTAGTTGGAGACCTTATCAGATAGAAAATGTATTCAGGTGCTCCCCATCCAGGGGAGGGGTCAGAAAATAAAATATTGTATTATGACCAAATATAATCAAATTTCTCAGGCTAATTGAGATATCCCTAGAGATCTAAACAAAACCTCAGGTATATGGGGTGTTAGTTGGGGACCGTTTGAAATTATATTCAGTTGCTCCTCATCCAAGGGAGGG
Source organism: Nephrotoma flavescens (assembly GCA_932526605.1). NCBI lineage: Eukaryota > Metazoa > Arthropoda > Insecta > Diptera > Tipulidae > Nephrotoma > Nephrotoma flavescens. The sequence goes on along the minus strand of OW052222.1, from coordinate 29,268,979 downwards.
GTCAGAAAATAAAATATTGTATTATGACCAAATATAATAAAATTTCTCAGGCTAACTGTGATGTCCCTAGAGATCTAAACAAAACCTCAGGTATATGGGGTGTTCGTTAGGGACCATTTGAGTTTGAAATTATATTCAGTTGCTCCCCATCCAGGGGAGGGGTCAGAAAATAAAATATTGTATTATGACCAAATATAATCAAATTTCTCAAGCTAACTGAGATATCCCTAGAGATCTAAACAAAACCTCATGTATATGGGGTGTTAGTTGGGGACCATATCAGATAGAAAATATATTCAGGTGCTCCCCATCCAGGGGAGGGGTCAGTTATATTGATGATTGTGCATTCTTGCAATACCTTAGCCATCGCCGAGTTCTTGAGCACACTGGCTTTTCATTTGTGTGGCTATTCAACGGCAACTTCAACGCAGATTGTGAAAATCCGGCCGCCGTCTAGCATTGTGGCTGCAATTCCTGATGATGCAATGGGTAACGCTATTTGAGATCTCGAACGAATTGTGGCCAATAGCAATGAAATCAACATTCTGATTTTGAACGCTATTCTCACGGAGTTCTTATGAAAATTTGTATACGTTTACCATACAAATTCTCCTGAGAATAGCATACAAAATCCCTGGCCAGAAAGGTTTTACCTGGTCCACCGGGAGCTTTGAGGAAGAATATTCCGCCGATTCCTTATTCATCAACTGCCTCATCAATGCGTCGTACACGTTATTTTGCTGTGCATTCAAAAGCAGGACATTCGTTTGTACTATCTGGCTCATTGAATCTTGATTTAATGCATCGTACATCGAACGAGTTGGTGCTGGCATGCCTAATTTCGACAAATAGCTGCCGCACATAAGCACGCACATGTCTTCGATCATGATCAAAGCTTCATTGCGTATCTCTCGATGTTGAAGTGCGAGCTCGATGCAAAATATCGTCACCCATTCCGCCCTTGTATTTGTTTCACAATTCCAATGTGTTCGATGGATGACACGTTGATATGATGATCGCAAACAAGATACGAATTTGATTTGCCGGCGCAGAAATAGTGGCATCGGCGAATGAAGAGTCCCACTTAAGTCGTTTTCGAGCAAATTCAGACGAAGGCAAGCTTCTTGATAAGCGGTGCACAACACCATCTATAGCACGAAGCGTTTCGAGCGAAGTAGGACCACGAACATTGAATAAAAGCAACTAAAGATAGAAGCCATCGTCTTGTCGTGGATGAACGTGGATTTAGCAATTTTATTCAGTTGGCCTAAGATTTTTTATTATATTCTGTCATACTACAAAATTTTATTAACAGCCCCTCCCCTGGATGGGGAGCAACTAAATATATTTTCTAACTGAAATGGTCCCCAACTAACACCCCAAATACCTGAGGTTGTGTTTAGATCTCTAAGGATGTCTCAGTTAGCCTTAGAAATTTTATTATATTTTGTTATAATACAAAATTTTATTAACAGCCCCCTTCCCTGGATGGGGACAAACTAAATAAATTTTCTAACTGAAATGGTTCCCAACTAACACCCCAATTACCTGATGTTATGTGTAGATCTCTAGGGATATCTCAGTTAGCCTGAGCAATTTTATTCATTTGGCCTAAGATTTTTTATTATATTCTGTCATAATACAAAATTTTATTAACAGCCCCTCCCCTGGATGGTGAGCAACTGAATATATTTTCTAAATGAAAAGGTCTCTAACTAACACGCCATATACCTGAGGTTGTGCTTAGATCTCTAGGGTTATCTCAGTTAGCCTGAGAAATTTTATTATATTCTGTCATAATACAAAATTTTATTAAGTACCCCTCCTCTGGGTGGGGAGCATCTGAATATGTTTTCTAACTGAAATAGTTTCCAACTTACACCTCAATCACCTGAGGTTGTGTTTAGATCTCTATGGATATCTCAGTCAGCCCGAGAATTTTTATTATATTTGGTCATAATACAAAATTTACCCCTCTCCTGGATGGAGAGCAACTGAATATTATTTCTAACTGACTGTATTCGTTGTTCCGGAGTCATAATGGACCGTGCTTGAGATATTATCATTCGATTTGCCTCCAAGCGCTGCTTACGTTCTTCATTAGTCTCATCGACTCGACACTCATGTAGCTGGCTTGCGTTGGGCTACCGATATTTTGACCCCTCACTGGTAGTAATTTTTCTAAAGAAATAAGTCACGAACTAATATCAATTCATTAACATATTTACTTAACTACCGCTTTCATTTTAATTGTTTTTCGCAAAATATCAATATTCAATGTGGAATTTGTTGTTGTTATGAAAACATGTGGCAGTAGAACTATTAAAGGCAATTAGTTTATATTTATATAGATTACACAAGACAGACTCTAGATATTGGGCGAAATCTTTCTTAATTGACATTGTTTAGAGTAGGTCAACTATATTCAGGTGTACAACAAATAATTTTTGAGTCAGGGAAGACGGAATTTGATCCAAATGGTAAAGGTTTCAAATATATAATTTAAAGGTCGATTTTATACCACTTTAGTAATTTATTACACCATGCCGCTACAAGATATTAATTGAAATGTTTCTCATTAGGTGTAACGCCCTGTAACATGACACAAAAATAATTTATTTTAGATCAGAATTACATTGATCTGCCCTTCACAATGTCCATGGAGTAATATTTGACGTAATATTGGTGGCGGTCTGATGTAATAAATTATTAAAGTTGGTAAAAGCGACCTCTAAATTACACACTTGAAGCTTTTACCGTCTGGAGCCAATTCCGTGTAACCTGGTACAAAAGTAATTTATTAGACACATGAATAAGGTTGATCTACCCTTCAGAAGGTTCATCAAGTAACATTTAATCCAATATCTAGTGGTGGTCTTGTGCAATAAACTATTAAATGTGGTAAAACCGGCTTTTAAATTACATACAAATTACCCAGTTTAGAGCAAGTTGCGGTAACCTGACACAAAAACAATGTATTACCCACCTGAGTAAGGGTGATTTTTCCTTCACTATGCTTAAAAAGTAACATTTAAGCCAATATCTGGTGGTGGTCTGGCGTGTAATAAATTATTAAATGTTTCAACTAACACCCCATATACCTGAGGTTTGTTTAGATCTCTAGGGATATCTCAGTTAGCCTGAGAATTTTTATTATATTTGGTCATAATACAATATTTTATTAACTTTCTTCTCCCCTGGATGGGGAGCACCTGAATATATTTTCTATCTGACATGGTCCCCAACTAACACCCCATGTACCTGAGGTGTTGTTTAGATCTATAGGAATATCTCAGTTAGCTTGAGAAATTTGATTATATTTGGTCATAATAGAATATTTTATTTTCTGACCCCTCCCCTGGATGAGGAGCAACTGAATATATTTTCAAACTGAAATGGTTCCTAACTAACTATCCATATACCTGAAGTGTTGTTTAGATCTCTAGGGATATCTCAGTTAGCCTGAGAATTTTATTATATTTCGTCATAATACAATATTTTATTAACTGACCCCTCCCCTGGATGGGGAGCACTTGAATATATTTTTAAACTCAAATGGTCCCTAACTAACACCCCATATACCTGAGGTTTTGTTTAGATCTCTAGGGATATCTCAGTTAGCCTAAGAAATTTGATTATATTTGGTCATAATACAATATTTTATTTTCTGACCCCTCCCCTGGATGGGGAGCACCTGAATATATTTTCTATCTGATATGGTCCCCAACTAACACCCCATATACTTGAAGTGTTGTTTAGATCTCTAGGGATATCTCAGTTAGCCTGAGAATTTTTATTATATTTGATCATAATACAATATTTTATTAACTGACCCCTCCCCTGGATGGGGAGCACCTGAATATATTTTCTATCTGATATGGTCCCCAACTAACACCCCATATACCTGAAGTGTTGTTTAGATCTCTAGGGATATCTCAGTTAGCCTGAGAAATTTTATTATATTTGGTCATAATACAATATTTTATTAACTGATCCCTCCCCTAGATGGGGAGCACCTGAATATATTTTCTTTCTGATATGGTCCCCAACTAACACCCCATATACCTGAAGTGTTGTTTAGATCTCTAGGGATATCTCAGTTAGCCTGAGAAATTTTATTATATTTGGTCATAATACAATATTTTATTAACTGATCCCTCCCCTAGATGGGGAGCACCTGAATATATTTTCTATCTGATATGGTCCCCAACTAACACCCCATATACCGGAAGTGTTCTTTAGATCTCTAGGGACATCTCAGTTAGCCTGAGAAATTTTATTATATTTGGTCATAATACAATATTTTATTAACTGATCCCTCCCCTGAATGGGGAGCACCTGAATATATTTTCTATCTGATATGGTCCCTAACTAACACCCCATATACCTGAAGTGTTGTTTAGATCTCTAGGGAAATCTCAGTTAGCCTGAAAAATTTGATTATATTTGGTCATAATACAATATTTTATTTTCTGACCCCTCCCCTGGATGGGGAGCAACTGAATATATTTTCAAATTGAAATGGTCCCTAACTAACACCCCATATACCTGAGGTGTTGTTTAGATCTCTAGGGATATCTCAGTTAGCCTGAGAAATTTGATTATATTTGGTCATAATACAATATTTTATTTTCTGACCCCTCCCCTGGATGGGGAGCACCTGAATATATTTTCTATCTGACATGGTCCCCAACTAATACCCCATGTACCTGAAGTGTTGTTTAGATCTCTAGGGAAATCTCAGTTAGCCTGAAAAATTTGATTATATTTGGTCATAATACAATATTTTATTTTCTGACCCCTCCCCTGGATGGGGAGCAACTGAATATATTTTCAAACTCAAATGGTCTCTATCGAACACCCCATATACCTGAGGTTTTGTTTAGATCTCTAGGGATATCTCAGTTAGCCTGAGAAATTTGATTATATTTGGTCATAATACAATATTTTATTTTCTGACCCCTCCCCTGGATGAGGAGCACCTGAATATAATTTCAAACTCAAATGATCCCCAACTAACACCCCACATACCTGAAGTGTTGTTTAGATCTCTAGGGATATCTCAGTTAGCTTGAGAAATTTGATTATATTTGGTCATAATACAATATTTTATTTTCTGACCCCTCCCCTGGATGAGGAGCAACTGAATATAATTTCAAACTCAAATGATCCCTAACTAACACCCCATATACCTGAGGTTTTGTTTAGATCTCTAGGGATATCTCAGTTAGCCTGAGAAATTTTATTATATTTGGTCATAATACAATATTTTATTTTCTGACCCCTCCCCTGGATGGGGAGCACCTGAATATATTTTCTATCTGACATGGTCCCCAACTAATACCCCATATACCTGAGGTGTTGTTTAGATCTCTAGGGATATCTCAGTTAACCTACGAAATTTTATTATATTTCGTCATCATACAATATTTTATTAACTGACCCCCCTCCCCGATGTGGAACAACTGAATATATTTTCAAACCGAAATGGTCCCTAACTAACACCCCATATACCTGAGGTTGTGTTTAGATCTCTAGGGATATTTTATATTCAAGAATTCTTAATTAATAGTTGTATCTATTCTATCTATACAATATACATATTTTTGCTGTCTGAATAGGAGCATGTTTGCTTTAGCGGTAAATGCAACCGGATTTTTTTCTTTATCATTTATCATACGATACTTGTTTAAATATTTTATTTTGCCTTCCCTGAATTAAGGAAAATTTGTTCATTAATAGTTTGATAATTTGTAGTGTAATTGTCATTTTTTAAAATTTTAATTATAGTTTTGAGTCAAATTAAACATTCATGTAACTAGTGGTTTTATATTATTCAATAAATTTTAATAAGATTTACTAACTACATAGAAGAAAACTCTTGTTTTCGATAATTTCCGTCTAACACAGGTAATAACACTAACACAAACACAATTAATGAAACTAGCAAAAGTTTAGCATTTACTTCACATTCGTTATAACAACACGATTAAATTTTACTGGAATACTACCAGAATTCAGGTAAGTATTAACCTGAATTCTGATAGTATTCCAGTAAAATTGAACGGTTTACTAGAATTTTACGAGAGTTCTAGTGAATGTAATGGGGTTTAATATTTTTTTACATCGATTTTGTTTATTCTACCTGAAATCCAGCAAAATTCAGGTAAAGTTATTGAAATATTGCTCGATTCTGGTAAAATTAGCAGTTATTTGAGTTTTTCGTGTCTTTCATTAGTTTTTCGTATCGAAAGAACTCTTTAGTATTAAGCAAAATTTTAATAAGTGGCATCAAAATAAAAAAAATAGTGGTTCAAAAAAGATGAAAACTCGTTCATGGTTCAAAATAATTAAAGTAATTTCAAGCAAAAAATAAATATATTATTATTGCATAAAGTTATACGTCGATTTTTTTTTTAAAGTTATTATTATTAAAATAAATATTTTTTTATATAAAACGGCTGATTAATATAATATATTCGATGATTATAAAAACGTGTGATCCAGCCTTATAATTTATTAATTAATTAAAATTCATGTTGAATTATAAAATTAAATTTTTTATTCGATATTTCGAGCTCACTGCTCATTATCAAGATTAACTAAAAAATAAGATTACATGAAACATTTGTATAAAATTGCATATAAAATTGCTTAAACAGAACTTACCAGAACTTACTCTCAATTTGGAAATAAAAATTTGTATTCAACATGTCAATAGTTTAATAGACGAACTAGTCTTGTTAGACAATAATTTATCGGTGAGTCTTAGCTCAAATGATTACCATTTTCTTAAAAACACACAATGCGAACACAATAAAAAAAAAGCATGATATACATAAAGTTAAATTAACCAAGAAGTTTAATGATATTAGTAACTAACATAGAAATCCCCCAAAATGTTAAAATATTACTCTCTTACGGTCCTAAATTTGCAATATCTACCAAAAATTACAATTTTCCTTGTTTGCTCCTTTTAGTTGACGTAGAAAGTTTGATAAGCAGTGTCGATTTTACAACACAAACTCATAAACGTGAATTGGTAGCTTTAACGATGAACAAATACATGCGGAACAATGGTAATAATAACAAAAGAAACCCATACACTAAGTTCATTATTAAAGCCAATGAGTGTCTTAATCGTTTTCTTAAACAGAATAAAGAACTAATCGTAGTTGAAAGCGACAAAAGTAAAAAAACCATAATCATGTGGAGAAACGAATATGACATAAAAATTAAAACCCTTCTAAGTGATACAACTACGTATGAACCAATTAATAGAGGTCCTACAACCAAACTGACCAATAATCTTAAAAAATTAATAGACGAGCTTAACATCAACCCCACGGTACGCAAAAAAATTATTGTTAAACATTCAACAGCGCCAAAAATCTATGGGCTGCCCAAAATCCATAAACAAGGATATCCATTAAAGCCTATCGTATCCACTATAGATTCACCGGGTTACAATCTAGCCAAATATTTGTGCCACATATTGATTTTTTTCACTGAAAATAGTCGATATAATATTAAAAACTCATACGAATTGAAAGATATAATCGATGACTTGACACTCCAACCCAATGATATTTTAGTCTCGTTTAATGTAACCTCTTTATTCACGAACATACCTACTGAAAAAGCAATCAGTGAAGTAAAGAAAAGATGGGAGGAATTAGAATTCGAATGTGACCTAGATCTTAATACTTTTTTGAAATTATTAAACTACGTTATTGACAACAACAACTATTTCCAATACAACAATAATTACTATAAACAAAAATTTGGCCTTGCGATGGGTAATCCCCTGTCGCCAATACTGGCAGACTTGGTTATGGAAAGGTTGTTCGATGAATGTTTACCACAGCTGGAACATCAACCGACTTTAATTAAAAAATATGTAGACGACATTTTGCTAGCCATTCCTGAACAATATATTAACAACACTATTCATGTTTTTCATACATTTGACAGTCACATTAGGTTCACAATTGAAAAAGAGAAGAACGGTATAATCCCATTTTTAGACATGACCTTAATACGCAACAATTGTCACATTAAAACTAGTTGGTTCCAAAAAGCTACAAGCTCAGATAGAATCTTAAATTACATATCCTCACACCCAAATAATATGAAATTCAATCTAGCAGTTTCATTTGCAAGAAGAGTGCTATCACTGTCTAGCAAGGAATTTCATAATGATAACATCAATATCATAACTGACATACTTCAAAGAAACAATTACCCTAACAAAATTATCAGAAGAGCGTTAACAAAAGCAAAACAGCCAAATCATAATTCACAAACACAAACACATACCAGTCACATAGATTCTACAGGGAAATTTAAAAGCATGACGTATGTCAATAACTTAACACATCAAATCGTAAAAATTATCAAACCTAATCCTAATGACGACGACACAAATACCAAAATTGGTTTCAAAGTGCCCAACAAATTAAAAAATTCATTTACTAAATTAAAAGACAAGATTCCGATGGACCAACAACACAATGTTATATATGAAGTTCCTTGTGAATGCGGAAAGGCATACGTGGGTCAAACCACCAACAAATTACGTAGCCGCTTACAGAAACATCAAAGCGATGTAAGATGCAAAAATTGTAGTACAGCGTTAGCTGTTCATGCACTTGACAAGAATCATATATTTCACTTCGATCAGACCAAAATCTTACAGAAAGAAAAAAACGAAAACAACAGACTTATCATAGAATCTGCAGAAATGACGTCGAATCCCACCAAAAACATCAATTTCAAAACTGATATGTATGTGAAGTTGGCCCGAAAAACCAGCCCGAAAAACGACTTTTCAATTTTGGTGCGTTTCTTTGCTAAATTCAATACCATCCCGAAGAAATATCATAATTGTTATGGAAAAGGCATATTTCATTTCGAGTTAATATTTTCTTCTATTTACGAAATATATATCTTACATAGTTAATTAATATGAGAAAACTAAAATAATCCCGTAAAGTTACCAAATTGATAACGCCATATTATTCAAATAATAATTTAGTAATAGTTAAGAAAAATGTGTCACATTGTAAATCTTGGTAGTAAATCGTTTAGTTGCTTATAACGATTACATATAAGATACAAAACTAATATAAACTTATAACAAGAATTGGTTAAATATTTATTTGCATAATGAAAAGTAATAACATCATTCCCAATGTAACAATAGTTAAGCATCAGTACAAAAATTTATATTCAAAATATAATTGCTGGAATCTAAGAGATATCCCCCTCGAGGTTAATTTCTCAAAAGTTAGGTCCACCTATCTCAGATATAACGCCAATAGTTCAAGTCTGAATGGCGGATGTAAATGTGTGATCTGAAGCAAAATCTCAGCACAGGTTGCATTGAACTTTTCCATTTTATTTAAAAAAATCGGTTAAATTAAAAAATAATTTGCTGGAATCCAGGAGATATCCCCCTCCAGATTATTTTCTCAAAAGTTAGGTCCATTCGTCTCAGATATAACGCCAATAGTTCAAATCTGAACGGCGGATGTAAATGTGTGATCTGAAGCAAAATCTCAGCACAGGTTGCATTGAACTTTTCCATTTTATATAAAAAAAAAATCGGTTAAATTAAAAATTTAATAGCTGTAATCCAAGAGATATCCCCTTCCAGATTATTTGCTCAAAAGTAAGGTCCATCCATTTCAGGTATAACGCCAATAGTTCAATAGTTAAAGCAAAATTTCATCACAGGTTGCATTAAACTTTTCCATTTTATATAAAAAATCGGATAAATTAAAAATTTATTTGCTGGAATCCAGGAGATATCCCCCTCGAGATTATTTGCTCAAAAGTAAGGTCCATCCATCTCAAATATAACGCCAATAGTTCAAATCTGAACGGCGGATAGAAAGGTGTGATCTAAGGCAAAACCTCAGCACAGTTTGCATTGAACTTTTTTATTTTATATAAAAAATCGGTTAAATTAAAAATTGAATTGCCGGAATCCAAGAGATATCCCCCTCGAGATTATTTGCTCAAAAGTTAGGTTCATCCATCTCAGATATAACGCCAATAGTTCAAGTCTGAACGTTGGATGTAAAGGTGTGATCTAAGGCAAAATCTCAGGACAGTTTCCATTGAACTTTTTTATTTTATATAAAAAATCGGTTAAATTAAAAATTGAATTGCCGGAATCCAGGAGATATCCCCCTCGAGATTATTTGCTCAAAAGTTAGGTCCATCCATCTCAGATATAACACCAATGGTTCAAGTATCAGATATAACAGAGATGTTGCTTTAGATAACACCTTTAAACCCGCCGTTCAGACTTGAACTAAACAATTTACTACCAAGATTCACAATGTGACACATTTGTTTTTTAATTATTACTAACTTATTATTTGTATAATACGGCGTTATCAATTTGGTAACTTTTCGCGATTGATTTAGCTTTCTCATATTAATTAACAAACATATATTTCTTAAATAGAAGAAAATATTATTTCGGGATGAAATATGCCTTTTCCATAACAATTATGATATTTTTTCGGGATGGTATTGAATTTAGCAAAGAAACACACCAAAATTGAAAAGTTGTTTTTCGGGCTGGTTTTTCGGGCCAACTTCACATACATAAAACTGATACCAACAAAATATGTCCAGATTTAAAAAAAAAAAACGATTAAGATTTACAATAACCAACGAAATTTTAAATAAAATATTTTAATTAACCCCATCTAGCTTAGGTCATGTTCATCTCTCCTTCTATGTTTAAGCTTTCATATCATACATATATCTTAGACACATTGTTCATCATTTTCTATGTTTATTTAATTTGTTGGGTTCGGGTTTTAAATAAATAATTTAAATAAATAACATTATGCACATACAGTTCTTCATAGTAAAATCATGCCCTCATTGTCGCCTTGATTGTGTTTTTTACACCACAACAGTACAAAACAACAACAATACCATTTCGTCTATTTACATAGTTTATAAGAATTCCATGTTCTAATGCATTTTTGGATGACGTCGCGATTACAAATATATACAATATACAATTTTGAGTATTGGTTTGTATGTTATATACAAGTGTTGTTTCTACATACAAAACTGCATAACCACAATATAATCTAATTTTTGTATTTTTAACGTATATTAATAATGACAACCTTGTTTAAGTGCATTTTTATGAATTTTACAAATTGTTACAAAAAATTTTTACAAAAAATGTTTAACGTATACAAAGAGAAATTTTATTCATTTATAAGTAAGTTCTGTTTAAGCAATTTTATATGCAATTTCCCCAATATTCAATGCCGACGGAATTCCATTTACATTCGCGTTCTAAAACCACACTGCTTCTATGGAAAGAACCATGTGTATCACGCGGAAATTCGTACTCCCCGCCAAAGAAAAGTGTTACAAAAATTCCGGTGTCGGTGTGAATCCCAACTAAAAAGAGAAAAAATCACAGAAACAAAAGGCACGTGTTTCTATATATTTTCCAATTGGAATAAATAATTCTTATCCGAAATAAAACAAAATTTTCCATTTATAATAAAATAAATATTAATATTTTATTCACATTATATTTTATTTGTGTACACATATTTAAATTTCATAAATTGAGTTTTGTATTGCATCCGCCACGTTGTATTGCATCCGCCACGTTGTATTGCATCCACCAGCATATTGAGATCTTGAAAAAAAAAAATCATTGAAAATTTACTACGTAAATGTATTTCGCGACGACGCCATTGTGAGACAGATCTCTATTACCTTTTTAGTCCAAATTTGCACATCGCGATCACTAAATAAGTTAATAATTATTATTATATATTTAAATTTAAAATTATTTACTTTAACAAATCGAAAAACATTATAATGAAACACAACACTTTAAATTAAAAAAACTAATTACGTAGTGCAACCGTGCACGTTGACTTGTCAGAAGAAACTGAAAATAAAAGATACAATCGAAACTTATAAAACGAAAATAATATTACCGCGAAACAGAAAGAGAAAAACAATTATTTTTGCCCAAAATCAATATTTTTGTGTCTTTGATATTCTGTAGTACGGAGTTTTGTACGACATTTAAGCAGTTTTTTCCACACAGTGGAATAATTGCATACTGGGTTTATACAAATGTTTCATGTAATCTTATTTTTTAGTTAATCTTGATAATGAGCAGTGAGCTCGAAATATCGAATAAAAAATTTAATTTTATAATTCAACATGAATTTTAATTAATTAATAAATTATAAGGCTGGATCACACGTTTTTATAATCATCGAATATATTATTATTAAAATTTAATGTGAAATAAATATTTTAAAATTGAATTGTGCGTCTGTTTCAATAGTTAGGAGTTACAGTCTATACTTATCGTAATTAAGTTTAAAGTATTTATTGTTATTCATTTTTGATAAATAAATAATATTTTTACGAATTTTTATAATAAATTAAATTTAAAGATTTTGGATGGTTTTTATTAAAAATAAAATGTTTAAACCAAGTTTCAGTTGTTTTATTTTTCGATATACTAAGAATGGTTTCCGATTTGTTCTTACTGCAATAGGATTTCACGTGGAAGAATGACATTCCTCTTAGTGTTTTATAGTGATGATAAGTTATCGGTAAACACTTTGGATTTACTCCAATAATTTTCTATATCAAAATAAAGGAGTGCTATGGAAAGTTTATTCTGAATCTACCAGATATTCCAGTGTTTCCAATAATAATACAAATAGGTTCCAATTAAAAATACTAAGCTGAATCTGTTTTAAAACTGGTATTGTCTAGCAATATTAATGGAATATCAATTAGGAACAAGTTATAGAAATCTTTTAATTTTACTAAAAAATTGGTAAAATTCTACGAATTTTACAAGGACATCAACATCACACACTACTTGATATCAGGTTAAAAAATTGATTTCTCTATTAATTTTAATAGAATTTCTGTTGGAAAAATATTAATTTTACTAGAAAATAATAAATTCGTTCAATTTATGTGTCAAATTTTAATACGAGATTTTAATACAAAAATTCAGTAACTAATAACTGTTTTTTTTGTACCGACCAAATGGCACAGTGGTTCAAGCTTTGGCATTTGGATCGGGAGGTACCGGTTTTAAATCCCGATTCACTTCAGATGTCAAGCGTGTGAAACCCATGTGCAGACCAATCTTCACCGACTGCCCTCGAGTTGGCTGAGCAGGTGCAAAGTAAGGACGTAAAAAGAGCCCCAAACAATCTCTTAAAAAGCAGAGACGTGACCTAATTTTAGTACAGAATTTTCATGAAGAATGAAAAGTTCTTTCAACGCCTACGCTGGTTGGTAGAATCGTCAATGTGAATTTTTAAATAAATTCAAAATTTTCTCGTCTGGTACCTGTATCTTCGAACTGTGTTAGTTCTTTTTTTATAACGTTCAAGAAATTCAAAGATTCTTTTTTAATTAAGAGAGACGGTGGAGCTTTTATTTCTTTTTCAACTGCATTTTGCATTAACTGTTTCACAGTTTGTTGATTTTGTTGTTACTTAACGTTCGACGGTACTACTAAAATGTCTTTGCTAATTTTGTCAATAATTTGTAAATCACAAATATAAGCGTTTTTTAATTTGAAACTGAAGAACAGCTGATGGCTCCGTTCGCTTCTCATTAATTCATGATTCTAGTTTTGATTTAATTTCATTTAACAGAGCATCTACCGTTAGCTTTATTGGCTCAAACACATTAATAATCTCCAATCATTTTCACAAAATGAATATTCGGTGAGGTTTAGTTCTATGATCTGCTATCTGTAGACTAGATTTTACTTTGTAAACCCGTTCAAGCATTTTCAACAGGCTAACGTGGTATTTCTTGATGGAGAAGCTCTAATTGTTTACTATAATTCTGAATCTAAAATATGGTTATGTGAAATTTCAAAGTTGTTTGCACCGGGATTTACATCCTCCTCGCATTCGTTTTTGGAATCTACAGTTTCTGGGCAAATTATATCGTCAAAAGTATCAGCAGTTTCGGATGACTCGCCAACGCCAATGACACCCAATTCAGAATTTTTATTCATATAAAGCACGTCAAGCACTGCTAGCTACAATGAGCAAGGCAAGATGTTTTGGCTCAATCAACTTCAAAAGTTTTTTGATTACCGATGCTTCATCGGCGGTTATACTTACAATGTTTTTTCAAGCGATAAAGAGAACACGTTTAATTTATTTTTAGTTAGCTGCACAGCAGAAGTCCAAAATTTTTTCATTTGAAGTCAAACTAAATCTAATTTTATTCATTTTCTTGATGAACAATTCGAATTTTATTTCTTGTTGAATTTTTGCAGTATTGAATTTTTGCAACCCACAAAAAAAAAATAATTTGTACGAATATCGAAATAAAAATTGGGGGAAGACCGAAAAAATAGACCGAAATTACATACAGTCATCTTTTATAAATACATGAAAATATTTCAAAATCGGTCTTTTATTTAATAAAATCAGATTTTCGGTGGTTGAAAATGGAACGGTTAACAGGTTAATCGAAAACCGGGTTTCCAATCTATAACTGACAAAGCTGGGCCGCTAGTTTTGAAATCGATGAAATTTTACTTGCAAGTTTTCCATTATTTAGGGGAAAAAACCCGCATTGATATATCCAGTCGGAAATTTCCACCGATTTTTGTGTAGTAGTGAAATAATAGAAGACTTGCAAGCAAATTTGAAAAAATGATTAAGGGGACATAGCACCTTGAAATTTTCAAAAAATTGGAATTTTTTTTATGATAGAATATGTTAGAATGAACGTTTAAAAACATGATTTTAATGATATAAACATGAAAATCTCAAAAAAAAAATTTATTGATATTTTTATTTTATTTATTGCGTAGCGCGCCTTATTAAAGCGCGATAATTTAAACGTGATTATATCGAAATGACGTTTTTCAAGTTGGCATGCAAGATTGAGTAAACTACTTATCCAATCGTTCTAAAATTTTAACCAGTTGATCTACATATATTTCTGCTCAGAATGAACTACGGAAGGAATAATCGGCTTTCAATTTTTTGAGTTACAACTAATTGGGGGCGACAAAAAAATTGCATTTTCGAAAAATTGCCGCCATTTTTTTAGTTTTCAACCAATTTTTTTCCTTTTATGTCATTCCAAGGGCGATTTACTGCTGAATAAAACCCCGTTTTTTTAGACGCTTCTGAGAGCAGTTATGATGCACGCCTCGATTTTTCAGTGTTTTTTGGAAAACCCTTGTAGAAGACGTCAGTGGGCTAAAAAAAATCAAAAAAAATTGTTTTTGTATACTTTCAATTAAACAAAATGTCGATGGAAAGTTTCATTAAGATATATCTTTTTATTCCAAAAAAAAATCTTTGAAAACTTTTTTTTTTCAATTTTGAAGGTGCTATGTCCCCTTAAAGTAGCGGGCGAAAAATTCGAACTATAAAAAGAATTTTAATCCTTTCAAGAATAGCGGCCCTGGTCTAAACGTTTGTAATATTTGAGCCGTATACGGTGTGCATCGGTTGGTTGAATTGTTGGAAACAAAAGCAGGTAAGAGAGCCCGATTACTACTCGAGAATACTAAAATGAGATCATTTCGAAACCATCGACTGGCAACGACGATGAAACAATGTTGCCAGCTGTTTTTTTTATATATATTTATTGTATAAGTTTGTAACGCCTCAACGTCAAGTCTCAAAAACATAAAAATAAAAAAAAAATATAATTTTAAAATTTTTATTATTCGAGTATGTTAAATTTTAGGATCAATTTTGACATATACGCTGACGCTCTCGTTCTGTTAGTTACAGCGATATCACGGCATTCAGTCGTCGTTGCCATCCTTGTTCTATTTCAAGCTTTTCGCCAAGAGCTTTTTGTTAACATAAGAAATTTTTTGGGAAATGCAATTGGAAGTGATAGGCACATTAACAAATTTAAAACAATACATTCTATTCCGAATTCAATATTCCTATTATCCACTACTCCTACAGAAATTTTCAATATTAACTGCGGTCTGAGAAATACGGTTTCAAAACGTAATGTTTCCTTTTTTCGAGGCTTCTTGCTGGAATGATTAATAAAATATATTAAACTTGTATATTTTCAAAAATTTAAATAAATTGCCAAGGTCGTTCCAGTTTTTAAAAGCAGTGATAAAGACTTATTTTCTAATTAAAGGCCCATCTCAACATTATCTGTATTTGATAAGATTTTAAAAAGTTAATAACGCTCGTTTCAGGAGTTTCTTTAAGAACTCAAAATTTTTCTATGCGTATATATCATTATGGTTTTAGAGAAAGCTCTGGTACTGAATAAGCTCTTGTGGAGATTTGATAGTCAAAAATATGTTGGGGCATCAATACTTGATCTTAAAAAACCATTTGATACTGTTGACCATAAGTCGCTTCTAGATACATTATACCGCTACGGATTTCGGGTCTAGTCTCATAAATTAATTGAAAGTTACCTAAATAACCGTCAGCAATATGTCAAAATTAAGGACATGACTAGTGTCCATGCAGTAGGCTATGTACGTATTTTTTCTGATAATACTAACTACCGTCTTCTATGAGACTCTCAATAACTAGTAGTATGGAACACGTGAATATTTTACTTGAAGACTTTAAATCAAATGTTACTTCGTTTAATTTAACCAAAACAAAATTTATCATTTTTCACTCACCCCGCAAAAGCCCGCAGTTAATGTATTATCTTTTAATATAAATAATAAATTGTTGTTGAGAGAGTGGAATATTTTAAATATTTAAGGGTAACATTTGATTCTCGTATGTGTTTTGGCGAACACATAAAAACAATAAGTAGTAAAATGGCTCCTTTGGTCGGCCTTGTCAGAGGACATTCTTATTACGTACCCATTGAGATATGGTATTATGGATTTATTCATTCCCGTATGTTTTACGGAATTATTGTTTATGGTAACGCAAACTGGAATATTTTATTTATCTAAACTCATAGAATGCAAAATAAAAGTATCAAAGCTACTATAAAACTTCCTACACTTTATCCATCGTTGTGTCTATATGAAACGGAGTCCAAGTATATTTTGCCCATTGGTGCGTTGCATGATTATTTATTATGAGGACAACATGAAATAAAAATAATAATTTGATTAACAATAAAAAAACAATCTCATAAAATAATATAATTTGAAATGTAAACCAAAATTATAACATTTACCATTTTTTGTAAACTACATCATTATTAAATCCGGCATAATATTTATGTTTTACAAATTTGAAAAATTATGTTAGACTCTGCGAGAATTAAATATTCACCAATGTTATTCATACAAAAGCTAGGAAAACATAGATACTAGCACTATAAATTCATTGTTATAATGAAATCTTAACTAGCAGCTTCTTAAATAATATTCAACAACAATGAATTGGGAGATGAAAATAAATAAAGAAGTGATGATGTTCAAAAAAAATAAAATAAAGAAAGCTTTAAAAGCTAAAAAAAGCTTACTGATGTTATAATATTTTTTTTTGGTATTGTTGAAAACATAAAAAAAGAGCAAACAATAAGCACCCCGTACTAGCATTTTATAGTCTGTATATAGAATGAGAGCATAGATAAGGAAAAAAAAAATAAAAATTCCCTGGCATGTATTTTAAAAACAATGAAGTGACAGAATTTCTGAGTTTTATCTGTACAAAAACAGGATTCATTTATCACATCGACATAATACTTGGTGTATAGTGTTGTTTGCGAAAACTTTTTTATTTGTGCTTAACTAATTGATTTAAACAGCAAACTATATATATTTTCTAACAAATTTTTATTTTCCCCCGATACAAATCTTTCTCCCAACAAATATTCAGACACGCACTGATTGAGGCTATTCATAAATTACTTCCTCTAGAATGATTTACTGGGGCATGGAAGAAATGATTGATGATTACTTTATTTATTCATTGGTGACGTAATTATTTAAATTTTATAGTGAACGATATAATGCTCGATTATTTTATATGTACATAAATAAACAAGACATTATCACAAAATTGTAATCAATTCAAAAAAAATATGTACTTGCCTGTATATTCATAAATATTGTGATCATTATGTCGCAATATTTTCTATGTATAGCATAAATATAAATTTTCAAGCGTTGAATAGATGAACGAAAATAATTCATAGAGCGGGAGAGATTATTAGAGACATCAATCATATTTTTTACTTATATTGGTGACATTTTATTTTTGTACCAAATTTACAAATTTAGTATATGCGGGTAATAAATTTTCAACAATCTTGAGTTTTGTGCAACAAAAACGCAACTAAAGTTTTAATAGTTTTCGGTTTATATAAACATATATCAACAGGCTATGGACTTCTAACAGCCCATATGCATGCTCGTTTCTCTGTGTAAACGAAAAAGTCGTTTCTCTGTGTAAATAAACATTGTGTGGGTCTGTTTGTAGAATCGTAATTGAAGAGACGATATCAGACTCCTTTGAAATAACATCTGATGTTCAAAAGGGACATACACTCGCCTCCGTGCTTTTCAATTTTGCACTTGCGTACGTAACCACCCGAGTTTTGTCGACTGAAGTACAGGAAACTCATTAATTATCTTTTTATTACGATTTTATAAACGTAACACACACCAGCTCCAAGCAGTACATCAATTTTTCTCGGTTTATGAAATTGCAAACCTGGTAATTTCATCTGGCGACGAATTTATACATCAGATGATAAAATTATCAAATTCCGAGCTCTACGGTTAAAAAAAACCGGCGCCAATCTACAGTGTGCAAATTGACCATTTTCTATAGGCAATACCAAGCAATGGACCGATAAAGCAGTTTATTCGAGGTCGCCAGTGCTCTAAATCGGAAATCCGAAATTATATTTATTTCAAGTGTCCTGTGACGAAATAAATTTTATTTTGTATGTAAAGTGAAATCTTCTATGGTTTAATTTTCCTATTATAATAAAATACGACCTAAATTTTGATCAACTTTTCAAACTGAAATACTGTTAATACATCATTGAGTTGGATTATTTCCTTATTAAAAAATAACAACAACAAACTTTGTTTTATACACTTTAATAACACTCAAACCAAAACACAGAGATCCAACTCCAGGATTGCCAGCAAAGAACCTAGAAATACAAAATAGCTTAAATCATATAAATGTATTATGTTACTTACCATTAATTAATTCAACCGAAGAAGAATAATTTAATTAATTCAAACTAAATTTAATTTTTCATAATTATTTTATTTTGGTTATTTTCCGATTTGTAATGGAGTTATTGTGATTGTGGCGTATATTGATCTATTTTCAGCACTCTCGAATTAAATACACAATCGTATAAAATTCTTCCATTTAGAGTCACTATCTGAGTGAAATTTGCCATCTATAAGTCAAAAAGTATGGGATGGTTGGGAAGTTGATTGTGTATAAGTAAGTGTTGATTATCATAGTCGTTGTCACACAGAAAGTGACGCTAAATGAAGAGCAACGAAGCACTTCGTAGCCACCTTGCCCGCCATCTGTTTACCAAAAAGTTCGATTGGGATAAGGTGGAACATAAGCGCCCGCTTATAAGCATACAGGCCGTTCATTGCACCTTCTCTAATTTCCTGATGTAAGTTACCTTTTTTAGAGTCGTGTCCCCCACGCCCACCCCGTACATCTGCGCAGGTCTTACCACTGCGGTATAGAGCCAGTGTTTGCCTTAAGTTTGCCTTAAGTTTTATACTGGAATCTGAGTAATGCTATCAAGGATTATAATATTGTTTGAGTTAAAACCAAAGTTATGTTGTAAAAATAAAATATCGAATTACATTTCGTAATTCATTATAATAAAAATTCAATTTATTTTTTTTCATATTAAAATAAATGTTTTACAAACATAAAAATGCAATAAAAGTAATTAGGTAGGTGCTTTATCACAAAACAAAATTAATAAAAAAACCAAAAGTAGTCAGATAATTGACTCATTTTGAATTATTTTTCTTCATGAAAGTCTTCAAAAAACATAGAACATTGATTGTAGAATCCGCCAATCGATTTCTTTTTTTGTAACAAAATCATTAGCAATTGAGAAATTACGCTCGTTTTGTGTAGATGTAGGTTTTATGGTAGATAAAGCATCAAATAATTGCTGCACATTGTCAGTTTTCTTGCCTGTATTTTCAAGAATCGCAAATTCTTTTTTCAATGCATGAAATTTATTTTCAAATACTTCAATATCATACGCTTTGACAGTTTCTACGATGGATAGCTGCAGTTGCTCCTGCAACGATAATTTTTCCGTATTTGGTTAAACTTCCAACTCAATTGGTTGTACATCAGATTCATCGTTATCGTTTGGGTTGATAAGCCCAAACATTCGAGATGAAAGAGTTCTTTCAAGTTTAATCATTTCTGTTTTCGACACTATACTGAAAACTTGATTATTTTCGATTTGTAAGGATCGTGGATTATTCAAGTATTTTAAAAACGAAACCAACGATTTATCTCGTCGCTTCAATATTTCTATCTTAATTGCGTGAAGAAGCTCACAAAGTAAGGAGTTAATTGTTTCGAGGCTATTAAATAAAATTTTAGGATCCCATTAGCAGTTAACATCGTCGAATCTTCTCGACTTAAATTCTCCACTGTGATGCGGATCGGCTTTAATGCCTTTTGAAGTTCTTCAGCAGGACTGTTGTATTCGTCTTTTCGCATGTGATCCAAATTAAGATCAATGCCTTTTTAAAAGCAATGCCTTTTTAATAGGTGATTTAAGTCTTTAAAAGCGCTCTATCATATTTTCTAAGGTATTCCACCTGGTTTTACAATCCTGAATCAGCTGTAGAGTTTTCCCCTTAATAGACATATTTTTGCAAAATGCCGTTTTTAATGATGGATCGTCTGAACACTTTCACAATCTCCCTAATAGATTTTATAACCGTGTCGTATGATGGTCTTAGCTGCAAGTTTGTTATTTCTAAGTTCTCTTCAACGGATTCTAAGCTGGTATCAAGAATTTCTTCTAGATCCACATCTGTGTCAGTATCATCATCCAACACCGGTTGATTATCACTCTGCATACTCGAAGGACTTGTGGATTTTTTTGGCTCATAAAGTGTTTTTAAAACAACTAAATGTAATCCGTGATTATAGCATAACTGACGATGTGCCGAAGACAATTTTCCAAAACTCTGCATGAAAGCTGCTCCATCGCTCATGACAGCCACAATATCTCGTTGCATGGATAAATTAAAAATATCAATTTTATCATTGACCAATTCTAAAGCTTGAAACATGCCACACAACTTTTCTCGTTTGAATATATCCATAAATTGTGAAGAGAAGCAAAATAGGAAAGAAAATTATAAATGTACCATGTTTGCATGTTATAACAAACGGGAAAATTTTAGTTTTCTGTTCTCGAGAAATTTAGATATATTTCGCGAGAAATGATAAATATTAGCATTGTAATTTTCTCGAGAAATATTTCTCTAGAGGAAACACTAAGCTAGTCTAATACCGTTCACGGTAGGGGTACCAGTTTCTTAGTGAATAGTACCAGCTCTGTCTTGGAAGAGTTAATCCCTGCTCCGCATTTGCCGGCCCATTTCGTAACGATCAGGAGTGCATTCCTGATTTGCCTCATCCCATCTCTTTTCAGTTCCAACAGCAATCCATTCACCATTGCACTCCAAGGAAAGAAGGACATTACTCCTCCCTGCGGAGTTCCTCTAACCATATGCCTTCTATGGTGCTCAGTTCCGAGGTATTAATCCTGCTTACCAGCATCTGATTTATCATCGTACTTATAGGGTTATCAAAAATGCACAATCCTCCCATGATCGCCACAGTTCTTACATTATTAAAGGCTCCCTCAATACCGAGAAATGCTACTATACAAAAATTTTGCGAGTAGAGATTTTCGAGCAGAGCTGTGTCCACCAACTCTCTCTTACAGTACGCATGCTGCGACATTGCCCAATTCCTTGGCTCAACTTTTGTTCTAATAAGTACATCTATCAACCTTTCAAAGGTTTTCAACAGAAAGGATGATATAGGAAATAAGAATATAGACCAGTTGCAGACACAATAACATCCAGCCAGGGGAGGATAGTTGCAGAGTTCCTTTGGATCTCTTCTGGTATAATCCGATCTGACCCTGCAGAATTCTTTCCCTGCTCACGATGCCATCCACTTTGGTTAAAGATATTCCTCTTTGAGCTCGAGGCTACATCAAACTATCAACGCTTCCCAAAAAATAGGACTCAATGAGAAGCTCCAATGATTCCGGACTTGAAGATGTCCATAACCCGTCCGGCATAATTAAGCAACTAAGACTGGTTGGCCTAGTAGCTAGAATTTTCCTGAAGTCTCAGAGACCTCCTCCATTCTACAACAGAAGAGACTCTCTGACCCCCTTTGAGCTTTCCTCCACTCTTTTTTGTACTTTTCTTATAGGAGTACAAATCCCGATTTCCCCTTGTGTTCTTAGCCTTATTAAAGGATGTCCTACACGAACTCCGAAGGTTCCCAACTCTGTGGTCTACCATGTCGGTTTCTGCCTGCCCTAGGTTTTATCAGGGGGCACGCAGCATTAAATGAAAGATTGCATGCTTTTGTGACCATATCAACCATGCAATCTAAGTCCTCTACTGTCGCCGGAATACCGGGAGCTTTCAGCTGCAAAGGTTCCTCCAAAACCTCCCCATATTTGTTTCAGTTTGTCCTCCTGGGATTCCCGAAGGCTTTCCGGGCAACAGGTTTGATGTTGAGGTTATACGTTACATATAATGAGTGCTCATTTGCCACTCTGCACCCGCTGATCATTTGAAAAATTGTTTCTGACACAAAGGTCACATCTAGAACCTCCTTTCGATTATTAACAATGAATGTTTATTCACACCCAATATTGCAAACTACAAAGTTAGTATTTAATAAATAATCAAAAAATAACTCACCCCTCTCGTAAATGTCTGTGCTTTCCCAGATTGTGTGATGCGCGTTTACATCACATCCAAATATAACACCTACCTTTCTCTGACCTGCCTCCCGGATCAGCTCCCCCAGGTTATCCGGTGGGACCTCTTTCTCGCGATCTATATAGGTTAAGGCTAACTATAGTTTTTCACAGACAAATTCAGCACTCACCGCTGTAACGTCCCCACTACTAGATTGTGGAAAAAAAAATATTCAAATTATTTTTCTCTAAAATACACGATATTTCTTGGATTAACACTAAGTCCTCATCTGACTTACTCAGTCTGAGCGCAAGAGCTGCCGATGCAGCCTTCGTGTAATGTAGGTATATTTGTACAATGCTAGCCATTGTAGTCTACTTTACTCACCTCTTCCTACACTCCCTGCATCAGGTTAGTGTCATCTGGCTCATTGATTTGTTTGAAAGCCCCCTCTTGTCGTGTGTTCGACGGATTGTCTCCATCGGATTTAATAGAGAGGAGGCTATTTTTCTTCACCAACTTTTCCTAGTTCAAAATATCAGAACGACTCCCCTAGTCGTCCTCGGCCCGCTTGACCGTCTTCTGCTGGGTCCGTTCGCCAGTGCCCCCAGGCGGGTTTTCCGCGCCCTTATCGACCTCATCTTTCTTGTAAACTTTAGTAGTGATCAACCCGAAACCGAATATGATCACTCCCTTTAATCTAGCAAGGTAAGCCAGGGATTCCTTATTGATCAGTATGATTGGTAGTCCAAAGCCTCCTTAGCCTCATCCTGCTTCACAATTCCCATCCTTCCTTTGGTAGGTTGGGATTACTAGCCTGAATGATTGATCGATTCATTTAACTTTGACCTTCAATTTAACTTGAAAAAACCACGGAACAGAATTAATGGGAGAAGATGAAAATAAGATCACAAAAAAAGATTTGACTTTTATTACTAACATATTTATTTATTTATTCTTTAATTATTATTTTTAATTTATACAAACACCACGTCTGGTTTCGATGAAGTCCAAAATCCAAGAGAGCGAAAAAGGTTTTTTAATTTGACGTTTTGCCTTTTTTCCGGTTTCTGCATTATTTGGTGTTGTAATACGCGTGTTCGTAACTGTGTATAATATGGCGCAATGGTAGTGTTGATCTATTCCATTTTCCTTGCGCGTATTCATTCAATGATGGACGACAAGTGTCAAAACATAATCAAAACAACGTCGTCAAAGTTACGGATATCAAATATCTCGGTAAGTACTTCATTTAACTTTAATTCCTAATTAATTATTATTGATTGTAATCCTCATCTAGATAATAATACAGCGATGACCACCTAATTATTGAATTATATTTTGTTTTAATTGAAATAAATCAACTAATAATTATTATTATTATTTATTAATAAAACTTTTAAATTTTTAAAAAACATTTCACAATATAAAATATCAATATTATTGAAACATATTTAAAAGATACTATTAAAACAATAAAAACACAAAACTTTCATTAATGTGATAATAAAAAAAAAAATAAAAAAAAAAAATAAAAAAAAAAATGAGTTACATTTAGGAACTGATGATAGACGAATGTCCGAAACTGGTCTTCCAGTAAGAGAAAGATATTTTTTATTATCACATTAATGAAAGTTTTGTGTTTTTATTGTTTTAATAATATCTTTTAAATATGTTTCAATAATATTGATATTTTATATTGTGAAATGTTTTTTAAAAATTTAAAAGTTTTATTAATAAATAATAATAATAATTATTAGTTGATTTATTTCAATTAAAACAAAATATAATAAAATTGTGATAAAAGCCACAGCACCAACCATAAAAAATGGATATCCATTATTTATATAGTAATTATTGAAGTTTGGTAAGTACAGTTTTGATTGCACTTTAACAGGAATTTATGTTTTGCAGATTCGAAATATCCAATGTCAAGGTCAATGATGACAAATAAATTCAATTTTGACTCCCAGTGTGTAGTTTGAATAAAGTTTGTTGCACATATGATGGAATCACGTGTGTTTTATTTAATGTTGTTGTTATCAACCGGCTTGTGCTTGTGTTTGGAAATATCTAATGTCTGGCACAGACAATGATTTCAATGACCTCCTCTGGCTTATCCGGCTTGATTAATAACCAGACGCGTGCCCTCGGCCTGGTCGGGATTTCTTCTCTGCTGACCGCCTCAAGCCTCGCGGCAGGACACACTTCGCCTACTTCGGCCACTGCCCTTTTATAGAGATCGACCGATATTTTATCGTAACACGCAGTTAACTTAACGCGCCCTTGGTGCCATCTCGCATATCTGCAGGACTGGGGGATCGCAGATTTTCTCTCAGAATCCTCAAAAGTATGGAGTTTAGTGCATTGTACACTACCCTCCACTTCTCCTTCAGGATTACATTGAATAATTTAAGTTTCTGTTCCTTAGAAGCACCCGCCGTCATGTTTGCTTACACGTTGACCCTCTTACTGCCACCCGCATCAAGCTCCTCCTGGGACCTCTGTCTTTTAGACAAAAGGACCTTCTCCGAGCTATTGCAGCCGACAGTTTTCTTAGCCCATGCTACAAAATTCTTCTGCTCTACTGTAAAGTACCCCTAAGGGGCCGCAACAAGTTTCTCCAGAGTTCTAACAACCGGCTCTCCCTGTACCGTCGCTTCAATAGTGGGATCTCTCCCAATCCCCAGTACTTTTGCTTGGCTGTTCCGCTTCCACCTGGTTTTGATGCCAAGGTGTCGCTTACCCTCGCCCCTGATGAGGGAGCTCCACATTTACGGTTAGAGTTACTTTCTTTTTCCGGTTTTTGAAGGATGCCGGCTCCTTTATTTTTATTTTGTTTATTGTTTTCCATGTTTCTCCCACCAGAATCGGACAAATAGTGGTCGAAGGGCTCCGTTTACGACTGGGTTTTGTTAAATGAGCCCCTAGTCTAGCCGATCATCAGCACGGGTCGCATAACACCTTAACCTAGCCCATTGGCGGAATTTAATAATTAATAAAAATAGAACTAAATTTAATTTTACAATTACACTAAATAAACAAATATAGGTAAACAAACTTTAAATATTGAAAATTAAACACAGCTGTTAATTTATAAACAAAAATGTAATAGATTAAATTTTTGTTATAATTAATTAATAAAACTAAGCGCACTTTTTAACAAATGTTCTATAAAACTTTATAAAATGTTTATAAATTATACTTTAGATTTTTATAAATTAAGTATGGCAAGAATTGTAAAACAAAAATGTAATTCTTTCTCTTTGCAATAAACTATTGAACTGGATGGACCAGTTCCAAGATAAATAGTGTGTTACTACTGGTAGTTTCACGGGGCACAACGCAAGTTGCTACATTTAATTGAAAGTCTAATTTGGATTTGGGTTGTGGAGATAATTGGATTATTAGATGTCAATCACTTCGGAAATCGTTCTACAAATTGGACACATCGACTAAAATCCACATGACCATCAAAGAAACAGAGTTTAAATACTGTATTATTCATAGCACTACGATCACAAAATTTTAATCAAAATTTAAATATTTACTCTAGAATTTTTTATAGTGGAAGTGCTGTTCTGTGAATATTTGCACACAAAAATTGTTGGTTCATTAATCGATTAAACAATACTGCCCACAGTTGTATCTTTTTAACAAACCCAACTGGTCCTTCTTCATTATAATCGCTTTCACTGAAAAAATATTTGGATTTGCATATTTTTCGTTAAGATTAATCGTAATCTTGAATTTTTGATATTTTTACTAGTGGAGGATGAGGTGCTTTGAATCAGAAGAATTCACTTGAATATTACTATTACAGGAAATAACACTTGTGACTGGTTTTCATAAACTATCATTTTTAGTATTAAATCACAACTGTAACGTTTTTGTTTGTTTCGTCATGACACAATCAATATCGTTAACAGACTTTTAGCATATTTATGCTGAGGCAGCATATTGCCGGCTAGGTGGCAGTCGTCGGGGAGGTATTTTTCACCATCTACCAAGAGCTTGAAAATGCTGCTTCTATATCGGATTTCACTACTATGAATAAAATTAGCCGTACAACAATTTACCGTTAACCCTTTCAAATTCACTTTTGATCCGCCATACTAGGTTGGATAACCGTACCTGTTTTGGTTATCTTATCCCACACCTCCTTACGGATTTCTTCAAAATGAAATCTTCCCATGGTATGGTGGACACTCAACTCATCGTATTTAAATTTATTTAGTTAGACATTTTTTTTATAATCACTTTGCACTTAAAACAATATTCCCGAACATCACACACTTTCAAAAAAATCGAAACGATAACTTCCCAACGCACAACTTCCAAAGTAAATCAAAATGGAGTTAGAAAATCAACAAAAATTACGATTAATATTTTAATAAATTTTAATAAATAAATAAATTAAATTGCATGCTCACGTTCAAATGATATATAATGGAAATATAATAAATACATATATAAATATAATATAGATAATCAATAAATATAATTTAATAAATAATTAGCAAATATTTTATCATTTTTCTACATATGCTTTAATTTTGAACCATGGTTCTTTAAGGGTTAAAACTAATTTTATATATATGAGATAAATAAATAATTTTTATAATAGGTATAATAAGTTATATAAATAATAAATTAATATAATATATAATATAATATATTATATTAATTTATTATTATTTATTTATAATATAATAATCAAATCAAAATAAATATATGTATAATAAATTAATGTTTAATAGTGGAAAAAAATTAATAAACTTATAAGCATGAATTAAATTTGTTCCAAAAAAAATTGCGTTCAAATTTTCATGTTATTGGCGTCGCAAATCGCCATTACATTCGCTACGACCCAATATTATTTTATATTATGTACCGAATGTTACTGGTATTGATGTCGTTTAGCGGTCCAAATTATTATTTTTTTTAATATGTAATCAATTGAGTTTAAAAATTTTGAGTATAATAAGAAGAAATTACGCTTACCAAGAAAACGGGTCTGCACGTCACGTACTGTACTATGCGTATGATTATAAAAGTTTTGTTTTTCAATCCGTTTCTAAAATATTAATAATACGAGAAAGAAAACTTATAAACACACACTTAATAAATGAAATTTAATGAAAATACCTTGGTAAGCGGCTCCGAAAATTTAAGAAGATATCCACCGGTATGATCGTTAATTGATTGCTAACACTTTTTAACTTGTCTGTTAGGCAGCACATAAATGTTTGTTCACTTTATTGTATTTAATTTGTTTTTTTTTTGTTATTTTTTTTAATAGAAATAATTTAAATCTTTGCAAATACACTTTAAACAGCTATGTTAGCTTGCGGCGGCTAATCACATAATGACCATACCGATTTAATTTAATAAACCTTCTTTAGCATGAAGGGGAAATAAAAAAACAAGTTTCCCCATCTACTATACAATGGTATCAACAAACTTGATTGTTGGAGTTGTGCGTTGTCGTAATTATATTTAGTACACTACGCTACTAGAGTATTAATCGAATTATTGAGTGACCGGGATTCTGTGTGATGTTCAAGATTTGCCAAGTTTAATGACACAAAACGAATAATCTGGAACAGCGAACTGTTACACAACATTTAAAATTTTACATTATTGATCATCGATTGTCTATAAAATGTCGAGCGGCAAGTATATTTCTTTAATGGTGTAAAATAATTATGTAGATCCTTGTTCGCCATTATATGTTGTTCAAAATAATATCGTGTGGGCTCGAGAGGATTTTTTTCTTAACGAATTCGTTACAGTTGTGTGCACATCATGTTTACTTTATTCAACCCTAAAATACAATACATAAACAACCTATTTAGTGCGATTATCATGTTATCATATTTGCTGTGATAAAGAGTTTCCCGAGTTTGCTGCTACTTTGTTATAAAGGGTGATTCATTTAGAGGTAATGTTTTCAGTAGGGATTTTATGACAGATCACATGTGAATCGCGTCAAACAAGTACATAAAGTATTTTTTGGTCAGTATTGTTCAGCGTCCACAAATTAATCAGCTCAATTACGAAAATCGGTGTTCTACGAGGAATGTGTTTTGTGAGCTTAGGGAACCTATACCATCGAAATTTTTAAGCTCTATTAGCCCTACGATCTTGGTTTAAAATCATACAAAATCGTTCAAGAATTAATGCCGGCCGATTTTCCAAACCGTCACCATTTCAGTCTTTGGGCTTTTGAAAAGCTTGAAGAAGATTCACTGTTTTCGACTAAAGTTATTCTCGGCAATGAGGCTCATTTCTGGCTTAATGGCTACGTTAATAAGCAAAATTGCCGTATTTGGACTGAAGAGGATCCCGAAAAGGTTCAATAGTAACCATTATATCCAGACAAAGCAATGGTTTGGTGTGGTTTATGGGCTGTTGGCATTATCGGTCCATATTTTTTTCAAAAATGAGGCCAGCCGAAACATTTGGTTTCAACAAGACGGCACTCTTGTCACACAATTGGTGAAACCATGACGTTATTGCGAAAACAATTCGGCGAACAGTGAAGTTCACGCTTCCGACCAGTGAGTTGGCCAACTTTATAATGTGATATCACACCTTTAGACTTTTTCCTTTGGGGCTACGTAAAGTCCAAAGTCGTCATGAAGAAGCCGGGTTTGATTTGGTAATTAGAATTCAACATAACTCGCGTCATTAACCAAATACCACTCGAAATGCTCGAACGCGTCAATGAAAATTGAAGCTTCAGAATGGACCGTGATAGCCGCAATTACGGGCAACATTTGAAAGAAATAATCTTTGGAAAATAAATGTAAAAAATGGTCATTTTTATGATAATAAAGATTACTCGATAAAATTGAATTTTTTTATTTTTGTTTATTTTTGAAAAATGCCTCAAAATGCGTTAGTCCCATAGAATAATGAAAAACATTTCAATATTAATATAAAACATACTCGTACTCGTATTATAAAATGAATCGAATTATCTACTCTTTTAATTGTTACATGCAAATCAATGAAAACAACACTCAATATATCAAAAAATTCTTGAATAGAAATTATACGATAACCCATAAAATCACCACCCACTATTATTAATGATTATTTATGTAATTTATATTCAAACTATTTCATAAAGTATGTACAATATATACCATAAAATGCAATACTAATTTTAGTAAATTATGCATAAAATAACGATCGCGTGATTTAAACACTTAAAACATAAAATAAATTGTTTATGACATCGAACATAACTTTACAATTCTTCATTGTCTTCGTTACTTCTTATTTAATATAAATTAAAAATGTAATGGAAAATTATTTCAATAAAAAAGAAAACTTTAACTATAACTCAAACAAAATATTAAAAACTTTTGTAAGATAGTTGTAAAGCTGTTCTATATTTTTAACTTAATTATTTTATTATCTTTGGGGACAGATAATCTTTACTTAAAAAATTTTATTGACACAATCAACAGGATTTGATTGGCAATCAAATAATCGATTTATTTAAACTGTGTCGTGTAATAAGCACTTTAGGCATATACCATTCCCATATTTATATAAAATTTGTTTGGACCATTATTTCCAAAAATCACTGCACCATTATATATATAAGTCCCCAAAGTTTAATCTTCTGTTTAACTACCTCATTAATAAGTTGTTCCTTTGGTTTTCCTACTAAAAGTTCAAAACAATATAGTTTTTGGTTGTAAATTATAAAATCTACCAAATAAAAATGTGGACACATTTTTATTTTAGTTTTGTTCCTACAACCGTTTTACAAGCATATAGTTGAAAATAAAACGAAAACTTTAAATTGCTTTTGTTTTTCAATTGAGCTTTTTTCTGATAATTTTTTTTTTATTTCAGTTCTGTAGAATAAAATAAACTTTCAGTTTGTTATTTAAAATTCATGTGGAAACACATAAATTACGAATTGTAAAAAAATGGTTTTTTGCTTTCCGTGTTATTTTAAAGCTAATTTGGAAGTTTATTCATTGGGTTTAAGATTCGGATGAACAAGTATAACATACTCCAGGTGAATTAATAAATTTTATGTGTTTCGGTTTCTTAAACACAGAAATATTCATTGGAACAAAAAATATCACTTGTTGCACTGGTGATGCTAAATATAAGAGTCCAGAGAGACCATAATTTTAATCTCACTAAAGTATATAATTTTATTTAACTAATTAAATTGTTCATTATTATTGTTATTGCCACAATATGTGCACAACGTAACGAAGAAGGTAAATTTTAAAATTAAAACATATTACTAAGATATTTCAGGTAAATGTGTTTTGGCCAAAACCCGACTATCTTTTACGACATATATGGGCGTGCATAATAATAAATAATCATTCCCCCTTGTTCAAAATTTATTCTTTACACCGCAGATTTAAAGCACCCCGAAAAAGCTGCGACTTCTGGTACGCGAATGTCCACCACCATTCTCAAGGATTTCCTAAATTATAGATTTTAGTCAAACATTTTTTTTTATCAAAATTCGTCATTTCCAGCCAAATTTAAAAAACTAACCTGAACAAATTTAAAATTTTGTTTAAATCTTCATTTAAAATTTTTTTTATTTTGATATTTTTTCGTAAATGCTTATTGGAAAAGTTTATTCAAAATATTTATTTGCAGAAAATTAAAAAGCTTTCATGGAAGATGCCACTTCTTCGACGTGCAATCACTATGCGTCTTTGCTATCTACAGCTAAATTTTCTTTTGGCAATCATTGTTGTTGTTGTCAAATAAACATGACCAATAATAAAAGATAAAATACATATGAGGACTCTATAAATAATTACTGAATTTGGATTTAAATTGGTTCAAAGTGAGATTGATAATTATATTTAAGTCATAGCCAAAATTTTGTTTTTGCCAATCATTGTTGTTGTTGTCAAAATTAACAAATAGTAACAATATCTGTACTTTAGTTTGACTTTAAGTTTTATATATAGTTAGTTAACTAAAATTTAATTGATTCAAGTTG
Source organism: Nephrotoma flavescens (assembly GCA_932526605.1). NCBI lineage: Eukaryota > Metazoa > Arthropoda > Insecta > Diptera > Tipulidae > Nephrotoma > Nephrotoma flavescens. The sequence continues at coordinate 29,237,018 of OW052222.1, read as the reverse complement.
CGAATGATGTTGACCATCACCCAAAAAATAAGGAGTGAACCTGGATACTTGCTACACACCGATAAGTAGACAATTTTGTTTAAAACCCAATCAATATTTCTGGTGTATATTGATGAATTGAATCGTTGGAGAAAATTTGAGTACTCCACAGATTTTCCAATTTTTACCAACAAAATATACAAAATAATCGACCAGAGATAAAATAATATTAATAATCAAATAACAATATGTAAGGTAGGAAATGCTCCGGAATTGTTTATTTAAAAAAAAACATGTGGATGCTAAATCATCATGCTACAGTGTGGTAGGCTGTCATACGAAAGTCAAACTCAAACGAATTTGCCACGAATTCGAGATAAGGGGGAGGGGGTGGTACAGGCAACATCAACAGATTGAAACTTTAAGCTCCATCATTTTGTTCTTGATCAATTACGGCAGAATACGGCCAGTTCTCAGAATTGCTACCAATACAAATACTGCTACATTATTCATATTTTTTTCGCCTTTGACATATGTTGTTTTGAATGGATTGGTAGCACCCCGATCTTTGTGCCAAAAACAAGCAAAAACCATATATTTTTTAACTGTCGAAATAAATCGAGATTCATTGAGGGTTCAAATTCAGATGTTTAAGAATTTAAATGTTTTGGTAGATTATTAAGTGGCATTCCAGAAGATGTCTAAGTGATCATGTTGAGAGAGATGTGATTAAAAAGGCTACAGCTGGAAAACCAGCTAAATGTTATGTTAAGTGCAGCACGACGACACTAGCAATGGAGCTTGTACTGTACAATTTTACAAACGAAAAGATTTTTTTAAACACGTCTGGGTTGTACAGGGGCTGATTTATTGTGGTGAAACAATAGACCGTTAATTTTGCAAAATAACTTAAGTATCTTGTATATCTTAGTCATTTACCAAGTAGATAGAATATTTTTCAAAATATATGTACTTCTGGTGAATCAATTTTGGTCATAAATTGCTACTTTCAGTATTGCTGACAAATTAATTTAGAGGCCTTTAGTACTTGATTGTTTTTCTCGTAACTGGCGGTTCGTCAAAATAGTTTTAAAAACGAAAAAGCGCCTTTGGAAGCTGCCACTTTCTGGCTAAAAATCAATGGGGTATCATTATTTCTGAGAACAGCTTAAGTATGAATTTTCATCACGATCAGTCAACTTGCTCCGGCTGTACATCCAGGCCAACAGAAATTAAATCATGGCTTCACATTCAGACACGCAAACAATCAAAGACACACATAGATTATTGAATTTTTTTTTTTGAATGGTAAACCTGCGTTCAAAATATTTCAAAGTACATTAACTGGTAGGTATTCACTTCCTGCATGTAATAATTGAACAAAACACTTCAATACTATGAATTTCTGTAATTTTTTCTTACAATTTAAATTTTTAATTTACCCGTAAAATTAGAAGCCAAATTTTATAAAATGGATTGTGATAATAACCGTAAACATTAATATGATAACAGGCTCCACGCTCAAAAAAATGATAGACAATGGCATATAATTGTAAAAAGCTATATCTGAAAGCCATATCAAATGATATTCTTTGGTATTTGATATAATAATACCTTACGACAATTTCCTAAAGCAATGAGCTAACACGACCTAATTTCTTAATAGATTTAGCCTGAGGGTATAAACTATTTTTGTGTTCAACAGAAAATTTGCAGTTATATTCAAGAACACAGCCAGACACTAAGCCAGAATAACAGAAAATTTAAAACTGATCAGATACAATTTATAGCGCACATCAAAATAAAATCGATTTTTATTTATAAATGTTAACTCATCACAATTAATTAGATTCGCTCATCCTCACACAATCATAATTAGAAATTCTAAGCATATAGCTATTTTACTCTAAAGTATCGAATCAATAATGATGACCTTTTACCAGAGGATACACCAACAAAGTTTATTTACACTTTTTTATTTCAAAATATCTAAACCTAGAAAGTTTATATTGCCTTCGTGGGAAAAGTAAAAATGTAAATTGTGGAGGAAAACAAAAATAACAATTTTCACCTAAAATTTCATTAGACGTATAGGTCATTAGTTCATTTATACGGGTAACGAAATTTGTATTATGCGGGTACGTTCGGTCGTTGGTTTTGTTCGAATTATCGTTTGCTTTGTTATTCTGTGTGTTACTCGTATACATAGATTTTATATTGAAATTCATGTGACTGTATAAACAATAAAAATTCAATATTTGTTATTCATTTTTGTGGGTCTCTTCGGTGGTTTTGTCACAAGAGTATTGTAAAGAAACGTTTTTGCACCATATCGCTCGAAGGTGTAATAATAACAATCTATTTTTGTTTTTTATATTTCGGTATGGAGTAATAAAAATAGAATAGCAATTCCTACTTTGTTGTTGCATTCAGTTTTCCATATTTTTGTAACGTTTTCGTTTAAAATTTACAAAATTTATTGACTATTAAAAAAACGTGATAGTTCGTGAAGATACCAGTGTAACATTTCCTCGTACCCAAATATTAATCAGCTTGAAAAATCAAACTATCTATAGCTCTAAAGCAATACAAAACCCGCAAATAAAATTTGATTGATAATGCATGAATATTCGAAATTTATGGGCGATTATTAAAAGTCGGTATATGCAAAAAGTTAAAAATGTGGATCATATGAATAATCCATATAACAAATCGTATTATTTCCCGCAACATGCTCCATATCTCAGCATACCTGATAATTTGACCTCCGTACAAATAGTCCAGTTCCTATAAAAAACTTTGTACAAATATTTCAGCTCCTATACATAAATTTACACCATATTTATTGTCAATGAGACCGTACAAATGATTTACGACATATATCGTCAAAATTGGGAAGCATAATTCTCATCGCATTTTTTTGCAATTAAAAATTTAATTGTAATTAAAAATTTTTTATTCTGGATTTCCCAATAATAGCTCATTCCTGGTAGGATTGACAATTTTAAACAGAACAACGTTTACAGTTTGCTTTATTAATGTCTCGTTTGCCTCTAATTCGCTTTTGGAAAATTACATGAACCACAAATCAGCTTAAGCGTATATTAGGCTCCCACACAAATATTCCGGCTCCTATACATAATTTTGCACCATATTTCTGGTCAGTGAGGCCGAACAAATGATTTACGACATATATCGTCAAAATTGTGAAGCATAATTCTCATCGCATTTTTTTGCAAAAATGCCTGATGAGCCTTACTTTTTTTTGTAATTAAAAATTTTTTATTCTGGATTTCCCAATAATGGCTCATTCCTGGTAGGATTGACAATTTTAAACAGAACAACGTTTACAGTTTGTTAAATTAATGTCCCGTTCGCCTCTAATTCGCTTTTGGAAAATTACATAAACCACAAATCAGCTTAAGCGATTATTAGGCTCCCACACAAATATTCCGGCTCCTATACATAATTTTGCACCACATTTCTGGTCAATGAGGCCGAACAAATGATTTACGACATATATCGTCAAAATTGGGAAGCAAATTCTCATCGCATTTTTTGCAAAAATGCCTGATGGTTAGCCTTACTTATTTTTGTAATTAAAAATTTTTTATTCTGGATTTCCCAATAATGGCTCATTCCTGGTAGGATTGACAATTTTAAACAGAACAACGTTTACAGTTTGCTAAATTTATGTCTCGTTTGCCTCTAATTCGCTTTTGGAAAATTACATAAACCACAAATCAGCTTAAGCGATTATTAGGCTCCCACACAAATATTCCGGCTCCTATACATAATTTTGCACCATATTTCTGGTCAATGAGGCCGAACAAATGGTTTACGACATATATCGTCAAAATTGGGAAGCATAATTCTCATCGCATTTTTTTGCAAAAAATGCCTGATGGTTAGCCTTACTTATTTTTGTAATTAAAATTTTTTTATTCTGGATTTCCCAATAATGGCTCATTCCTGGTAGGATTGACAATTTTAAACAGAACAACTTTTACAGTTTGCTAAATTAATGTCTCGTTTGCCATTAATTCGCTTTTGGAAAATTACATAAACCATAACTCAGGCTCCTATACATAATTTTGCACCATATTTCTGGTCAATGAGGCCGAACAAATGGTTTACGACATATATGGTCAAAATTGGGAAGCATAATTCTCATCGCCTTTTTTTGCAAAAATGCCTGATGCCTTACTTATTTTTGTAATTAAAAATTTTTTATTCTGGATTTCCCAATAATGGCTCATTCCTGGTAGGATTGACAATTTCAAACAGAACAACGTTTACAGTTTGCTAAATTAATGTCTCGTTTGCCTTTAATTCGCTTTTGGAGAATTATACATAAACCATAAATCAGCATAAGCGATTATTAGGCTCCCACACAAATATTCCGGCTCCTATACATAATTTTGCACCATATTTCTGGTCAGTGAGGCCGAACAAATGGTTTACAACATATATCGTCAAAATTGGGAAGCATAATTCTCATCGCATTTTTTTGCAAAAATGCCTGATGAGCCTTACTGATTTTTGTAATTAAACATTTTTTATTCTGGATTTCCTAATATTGACTCATTCCTGGTAGGATTGACAATTTTAAACAGAACAACGTTTACAGTTTGCTAAATTAATGTCTCGTTTGTTTCTAATTCGCTTTTGGAAAATTACATAAACCACAAAACAGCGTAAGCGATTATTAGGCTCCCACACAAATATTCCGGCTCCTATACATAATTTTGCACCATATTTTTGGTCTATGAGGCCGTACAAATGATTTACGGCATATATCGTCAGAATTGGGAAGCATAATTCTCATCGCATTTTTTTGCAAAAATGCCTGATGGTTAGCCTTACTTATTTTTGTAATTAAAAATTTTTTATTCTGGATTTCCCAATAATGGCTCATTCCTGGTAGGATTGACAATTTTAAACAGAACAACGTTTACAGTTTGCTAAATTTATGTCTCGTTTGCCTCTAATTCGCTTTTGGAAAATTACATAAACCACAAATCAGCTTAAGCGATTATTAGGCTCCCACACAAATATTCCGGCTCCTATACATAATTTTGCACCACATTTCTGGTCAATGAGGCCGAACAAATGATTTACGACATATATCGTCAAAATTGGGAAGCATAATTCTCATCGCATTTTTTTGCAAAAATGCCTGATGGTTAGCCTTACTTTTTTTTGTAATTAAAAATTTTTTATTCTGGATTTCCCAATAATGGCTCATTCCTGGTAGGATTGACAATTTTAAACAGAACAACGTTTACAGTTACCAAAATTATGTCCCGTTCGCCTCTAATTCGCTTTTGGAAAATTACATAAACCACAAATCAGCTTAAGCGATTATTAGGCTCCCACACAAATATTCCGGCTCCTATACATAATTTTGCACCATATTTTTGGTCTATGAGGCCGTACAAATGATTTACGGCATATATCGTCAGAATTGGGAAGCATAATTCTCATCGCATTTTTTTGCAAAAATGCCTGATGGTTAGCCTTACTTATTTTTGTAATTAAAAATTTTTTATTCTGGATTTCCCAATAATGGCTCATTCCTGGTAGGATTGACAATTTTAAACAGAACAACGTTTACAGTTTGCTAAATTTATGTCTCGTTTGCCTCTAATTCGCTTTTGGAAAATTACATGAACCACAAATCAGCTTAAGCGTATATTAGGCCCCGACACAAATATTCCGGCTCCTATACATAATTTTGCACCATATTTCTGGTCAGTGAGGCCGAACAAATGGTTTACAACATATATCGTCAAAATTGGGAAGCATAATTCTCATCGCATTTTTTTGCAAAAATGCCTGATGGCTAGCCTTACTTTTTTTTGTAATTAAAAATTTTTTATTCTGGATTTCCCAATAATGGCTCATTCCTGGTAGGATTGACAATTTCAAACAGAACAACGTTTACAGTTTGCTAAATTAATGTCTCGTTTGCCTTTAATTCGCTTTTGGAGAATTATACATAAACCATAAATCAGCTTAAGCGATTATTAGGCTCCCACACAAATATTCCGGCTCCTATACATAATTTTGCACCATATTTCTGGTCAATGAGGCCGAACAAATGGTTTACGACATATATCGTCAAAATTGGGAAGCATAATTCTCATCGCATTTTTTTGCAAAAATGCCTGATGGTTAGCCTTACTTATTTTTGTAATTAAAATTTTTTTATTCTGGATTTCCCAATAATGGCTCATTTCTGGTAGGATTGACAATTTTAAACAGAACAACGTTTACAGTTTGTTAAATTAATGTCTCGTTTGCCTTTAATTCGCTTTTGGAAAATTACATAAACCACAAATCAGCTTTAGCGATTATTAGGCTCCCACACAAATATTCCGGCTCCTATACATAATTTTGCACCATATTTCTGGTCAATGAGGCCGAACAAATGGTTTACGACATATATCGTCAAAATTGGGAAGCATAATTCTCATCGCATTTTTTTGCAAAAATGCCTGATGAGCCTTACTGATTTTTGTAATTAAACATTTTTTATTCTGGATTTCCTAATAATGACTCATTCCTGGTAGGATTGACAATTTTAAACAGAACAACGTTTACAGTTTGCTAAATTAATGTCTCGTTTGTTTCTAATTCGCTTTTGGAAAATTACATAAACCACAAAACAGCTTAAGCGATTATTAGGCTCCCACACAAATATTCCGGCTCCTATACATAATTTTGCACCATATTTTTGGTCTATGAGGCCGTACAAATGATTTACGGCATATATCGTCAGAATTGGGAAGCATAATTCTCATCGCATTTTTTTGCAAAAATGCCTGATGGTTAGCCTTACTTATTTTTGTAATTAAAAATTTTTTATTCTGGATTTCCCAATAATGGCTCATTCCTGGTAGGATTGACAATTTCAAACAGAACAACGTTTACAGTTTGCTAAATTAATGTCTCGTTTGCCTTTAATTCGCTTTTGGAGAATTATACATAAACCATAAATCAGCTTAAGCGATTATTAGGCTCCCACACAAATATTCCGGCTCCTATACATAATTTTGCACCATATTTCTGGTCAATGAGGCCGAACAAATGGTTTACGACATATATCGTCAAAATTGGGAAGCATAATTCTCATCGCATTTTTTTGCAAAAATGCCTGATGGTTAGCCTTACTTATTTTTGTAATTAAAATTTTTTTATTCTGGATTTCCCAATAATGGCTCATTTCTGGTAGGATTGACAATTTTAAACAGAACAACGTTTACAGTTTGTTAAATTAATGTCTCGTTTGCCTTTAATTCGCTTTTGGAAAATTACATAAACCACAAATCAGCTTTAGCGATTATTAGGCTCCCACACAAATATTCCGGCTCCTATACATAATTTTGCACCATATTTCTGGTCAATGAGGCCGAACAAATGGTTTACGACATATATCGTCAAAATTGGGAAGCATAATTCTCATCGCATTTTTTTGCAAAAATGCCTGATGAGCCTTACTGATTTTTGTAATTAAACATTTTTTATTCTGGATTTCCTAATAATGACTCATTCCTGGTAGGATTGACAATTTTAAACAGAACAACGTTTACAGTTTGCTAAATTAATGTCTCGTTTGTTTCTAATTCGCTTTTGGAAAATTACATAAACCACAAAACAGCTTAAGCGATTATTAGGCTCCCACACAAATATTCCGGCTCCTATACATAATTTTGCACCATATTTTTGGTCTATGAGGCCGTACAAATGATTTACGGCATATATCGTCAGAATTGGGAAGCATAATTCTCATCGCATTTTTTTGCAAAAATGCCTGATGGTTAGCCTTACTTATTTTTGTAATTAAAAATTTTTTATTCTGGATTTCCCAATAATGGCTCATTCCTGGTAGGATTGACAATTTTAAACAGAACAACGTTTACAGTTTGCTAAATTAATGTCCCGTTCGCCTCTAATTCGCTTTTGGAAAATTACATAAACCACAAATCAGCTTAAGCGATTATTAGGCCCCCACACAAATATTCCGGCTCCTATACATAATTTTGCACCATATTTCTGGTCAATGAGGCCGTACAAATGATTTACGGCATATATCGTCAAAATTGGGAAGCATAATTCTCATCGCATTTTTTTGCAAAAATGCCTGATGGTTAGCCTTACTTATTTTTGCCTTACTTATTTTTGTAATCAAAAATTTTTTATTCTGGATTTCCCAATAATGGCTCATTCCTGGTAGGATTGACAACTTTAAACAGAACAACGTTTACAGTTTGCTAAATTAATGTCTCGTTTGCCTCTAATTCGCTTTTGGAAAATTACATAAGCCGCACAAATCAGCATAAGCGATTATTAGGCTCCCACACAAATATTCCGGCTCCTATACATAATTTTGCACCATATTTCTGGTCAATGAGGCTGTACAAATGATTTGCGGCATATATCGTCAAAATTGGGAAGCATAATTCTCATCGCATTTTTTTGCAAAAATGCCTGATGGTTAGCCTTACTTATTTTTGTAATTAAAAATTTTTTATTCTGGATTTCCCAATAATGGCTCATTCCTGGTAGAATTGACTATTTTAAACAGAACAACGTTTACAGTTTGCTAAATTAATGTCTCGTTTGCCTCTAATTCGCTTTTTCAAAATTACATAAACCACAAATCAGCTTAAGCGATTATTAGGCTCCCACACAAATATTCCGGCTCCTATACATAATTTTGCACCATATTTCTGGTCAATGAGGCCGAACAAATGATTTGCGGCATATATCGTCAAAATTGGGAAGCATAATTCTCATCGCTTTTTTTTGCAAAAATGTCTGATGGTTAGCCTTACTTATTTTTGTAATTAAAAATGTTTTATTCTGGATTTCCCAATAATGGCTCATTCCTGGTAGGATTGACAATTTTAAACAGAACAACGTTTACAGTTTGCTGAATTAATGTCTCGTTTGCCTCTAATTCGCTTTTGGAAAATTACATAAACCACAAATCAGCTTAAGCGATTATTAGGCTCCCACACAAATATTCCGGCTCCTATACATAATTTTGCACCATATTTCTGGTCAGTGAGGCCGAACAAATGGTTTACGACATATATCGTCAAAATTGGGAAGCATAATTCTCATCGCATTTTTTTGCAAAAATGCCGGATGGTTAGCCTTACTTATTTTTGTAATTAAAAATTTTTTATTCTGGATTTCCCAATAATGCCTCATTCCTGTTAGAATAGGCAATTTTAAATAGAACAACGTTGACCGTTTACTAAAATAGTGTCACAAGTGTGCTTTAACATGGTATACCCATTATCGGGTAGAATTGGGTTTATGATATAATTTTGAGTAGAGATCCGTCTTACTCGTCTGCAATCAATGCTCGATGACAAAATGTGACCACCACTTTCTTAGTTCGAATCTTCCAATAATCGCGCTTTTGATATATTATTCTTGAGTATTCTTCAGACCTATCTGTTTTCTCTCAAATTCCGCAAAATGTAATAAAAATTAATTTACAATTTAATTTTAATTTTATTTTATTTTAATTTTATTTTTTTGTATTACAGATAAAAATTTTGATAACAACGAGTGTTGAGCCTATACCCACCGTTTGTTAAGGACCCGCCATTGCCATTTAACAAAAATCTTGATATTATATTTAAAAATTAATGTATTTGGCATTTTGTATTTAATAAAAGAAATTGGCTTGTTTTATCTTATAATTAAATTAAAGTGTTTAATTTTATGAAAAAAAAAATAATCACCTTTCGAGTTTCGAACCCTATCCTGTAACCTGAAAAGCAAAACACTTATCCATCACACCACAAAGTACCATGCGTATATCTGCATTAAATAAAATATAAAAACAAAAGTTTTGGTCATTAAACTACTACTGCGACGTCTTAAGTCCATTAGCAGAAATAAATAAAAAAAAATCGTGGTGCGACATCTTAAGTCCAATAGCGCAAATTCAAAATGCATGTTGTTTTATTTTTCTGTTTGCCTATTAACCAAAAAAAAAAAAAAACTCGAAAATTTTATAATTTTTTTAAGAAAATGCAAGTCGATTTATTTTTATGTGCGCCTATTACAATCTAGGGTTCAAATCTCGGATGTTTTATGATTTTTTAAAATAAAACAACAGATGGCAACAAAAATTGATTTTGACAACGTTTTTTTTGTCAAATTGCCCAATATAAATAAAAAGACGATTTATTTTTAATTAAAATTCATTGCACTTGTTTTTATTAATATTTTTCGTGTTTTGTTTAAACATTTTAAATTATTTATTGTATTTTATGAAAATAAATTTTTTCGACATCGAGGTTCGAACCAGAGTCCGTAAGTCAGAAGGAAAGACACATATCCACCACTACATGTAGTATTATTCAAGTAGTATCGTATTTATTTATATTATGAAATACAAAAAATATACATTTTGGATATTTTGTGAGAAATCAGAGAAATTTTGCCGAAGTGGGATATAGACATTGAAAACTCTACCTTACTTATTTTGTAACCATTTACACTGCAACTCTTTTAATAAAATTCGTAAAATTTTTATTTACACGCAACTTTCCACAAAACTTTTTATTAAAATGTTGGTTACACAAATTTATACAAAATTTTCCTCTAGTCTTGTTCCGTTTTTCTATTTATTTACCATTTACACAAAAATAGCCTTTAACTATCTACCTATGAATTCTATACAAACAAATTAATTTTTATAAAATTACAGTAAAAAAATTAATTTATCTTCAATTTTCATAAACCAAAAATTTCTTATCTTAAAAATGTTCATATCAAAAATTATTTCCAAATTGGAATTTTCTCATTTAATTTAAAAATAAATTTATTAATTTAGTATATCATGTTTTAGTAACATGCACATCGTTCACTTGGACAGTCTGATTGGTACGTTAAACATTTATCAAGGCAATATACATCGGCACCTTCACGTCCTGCGAGCTCGCCAATGGCGTCGCAAGTTTGCCTAAAATAATAAAAAAATTATTTGTTAGCAATTTGTTGAAAATGGATAAAAATGTTTAGTATGCTTACGGGCAAGTACACACTGATTCAGGACAATTTGGTGGATATCGAAGACAATTTTGTTGGCACCATTGGTTCATACCCGGAATTCTTCCGTACGCCTGAGTCGGAACACAAACTTGATCGCGTATAACAAGTGGGAATAAATTGTTTTGTGTTGGTGCCCGGAAATCTCTGTAGTACAGCAAATATGGATTATTATTGTTAACAAAGATTGGTGGAATGCCACCGGTGTTGGACAGTATTGCAATATCAGCACAGTTTCGGAACGTTTCAGCTTTCCCACATCCCACAGCCTCGGTACCATTTGCACATAAACCCCACATATTACCTGTATAATAAGTCCATTGTAGTACGCACTGGGTGCATGTCACAAACGGTGGCAATCGTACTTTATATTTAAAAGTTCCTTTCTTTTTCGTATCGGCAGGTATTAAAAATCGTACATCTCGTGATCCCGATATAAATAGCGGATACCGATCAAAACATTCCTGGGTCGCCTCATAATTTGGATTATTATTGGGACATAAAAACATTTCAAATCGACCGTAATGGTTTGCGGTTAATTCAACTTCTACTTCGATTTCTTGGCCCGCCGAGTAAAATCGCGATATAATACCCTTCGCATATTCACCGCCCGCTTCGTGAGGCCGTGGACCATTCAAATGAAACGCATCACCGCAAAGGCCACATTTACCTTTATTTTGTTCCCATTGCACAGCATAACCGCCACAAAATAGTTCGTTATCATTATAATTGACGGGATTAGGAAATCCGAAACGCCACATTGCATTTCGAGCCGGTGGGTCCATTAAACGTCCATGACCATTAATAATCACGAACAGAGTCTGTAAAAAATATAAAAAAAAAAATAATAAATTAGTAAAAATTGTATATTTCTGTGATAGAAATCATGTTTCCTAAATATGAGTGGACCAGTTTAAAAAATTTTGGGTTAATTTATCATTATATTCAAACAAAAAGTTGTTAACTTTTGGTTGACATTTTAGCAAATTGTTTATGTACATACAGCAAAAAAAAGGTGTGTTTGTCGTGTTTTGAATATATTTAGATTCGATCAGCTGCATTAAAATGACGGAAATGCGCGCAGCAATGAAATGACAATTGCTTGTCATATTGAATAATTGAGATTTATTTGGGTCTCATATGTTACGCAAGACAATTATATTAAACGGATCTATTTTTGCTAGTGGGTGGTTTACAATTATTATCATAAATTTTTTAAAGTAATTTGCAATTATTTTTTGTGGTAGGCGACACATATTGTTTAGAATCAAATGAAGAGAATTTGGTCTACAGTTCGAAATTATTTCAAAATATCGAAAAACTAGGTAAACAAAACTGTGAATGCGGCTTTTGCACTGCCATTTCATAGTGCGTTGGAATTTATTTATTACGTTATCACTAAACTGCAAAAGAAGGACCCTATCTCACAGTTTGGTTAAATATAACCGCAGTAGCAAAACTAGACTTGCCCTGTATCGGTACTTCAGTACTTGAGTATTTTTTTAGGCACTGTTATTCCCCCTTCTTTTATAAAATAAAGGAATAACTAACTTTCCGTGAGTTACTAATTTTGCAAATAAAGTTTAGCGCATCATTCGCGATTTGCGCCCTGTGTAAGTATTTCTTTGAAGTCAAACAACTATTTGTTAAGAAATGGGCAAAATGTATATTATTCAAAATAGAAAACTTCGCTTCTTGGGTAAACGTGCTACTCCCATTACCTAACCTACAAATTATTTTTAATATTAAGTTAAGTAAGTTTCGGTCGATTCGACGTAATAAGAGAATCAGGATTAGATATGTAGTTTGCTGCTCTACTCGCCTATAGTAAAAAATGCATTTTATCCGGATTTTAAAATTCAAAACTTTCAGTAACCGCGCTTTCCAAATTTAATTCTCAGTTTGCATCTTGCTAAACGTACTACTACCAATATCGATAATCATTTTGAACCGAAAGTTCAGCTGCAGGAAGTCTTTAATATTTTCAAGCATCTCTGATGGTTGGCCTAACCGATTTTTAGTATAGATAAAAGTTGTTGTTTACATGAAATTTGAGAATTTTGAGTGAATCTGCTTTTAATTTTCTAAATTGGCGTACTCTATGTGGTTGCAATTAAAGTTCGAATGTAAAATTTTTCCGGATTCTAAATGTTATTTACCATTTGTTTTTTGGCTACATAATTATCGAAAATATTTTTGAATGGGAGTTTCAGCATCAAAATGTCTTCAATATTTTGCGAATATTTCTTATGGTTTATTTTCTTGATTTTTTGTATTTAAAACTTGTTTTTCACAAATCCCGTAACTTTTGGCCATTCTGACTAAATTTGAGAATCCTGAGTAAATGGTATTGTAGTTTACATTGCCGCATTATGTTGCTCTATTCGCCTGTTGTTAGGATAAGATTCGATTATAAAATTTGTCCAGATTATATACAAACAATTGCAAAAAATTGTGATCTTCAGATTCAATTTACCATTTATGTGTTGGTTAAAGTGCTAATCCCTTAACGATACCTACTCACACTTAAGTCAGTAAATTATTTATCAATTAAGTGTCTTTAAAAACCACTGCAAAGTTCAAAAGTTCTAAAAGCAATATTTTTTCCATTATATCTTATTAAATTTCATCATATTGAATCATTTTGACTTCGAGATTATTAACTTAGGGTTCATTGAAACCGAATAAGTTCTGAAAAGCGAATATTCTATCATAATTTACTCGAATAAGTTGCTTACTACACCTAATTTAAATATTTATTGGTTTATTAAGCCATTTGAGCCTGAAACTATTTTCTCTTCCTAGGATTATGATATTTATATAATGTGGGGTACAATAGGCTGGAAATCGACAAAATCCTTTAAAAAATCACCAAATGTGCCTTGGAGCTGAAATGTGACGGTAGCCGAAAATGGCGCTTTAGAGAAATAAATACAAAATCTAATTTATTTAAAAAAAAAAATTATTTAAAAAAATTCCAATATAAATCATAAAAATTCATCCCAAAACAATTTAGTCATAATTAAAATAACAAATTATTCCAAAGTATAACCACAAACGTAATATATACAGACGAATTATTGCGAAAGAAAGTTTGGTCGAATACTGTGGCTCCACTTTTCATATTACATTATTTTTTGTAATCTAATCGAGGAACCCCATAACCCTGCCATCTATATATACATAGCAGAAACAGACTAAAAAAACTTTCGTATTTTTTTCGCACCTAAACTACATACATATAGTAATAAAACTTTATGAATGAAGGAAACAATAACAAAACAACACGATGATCATACTGTCGGCTTATTAAAAACGAGCTGTCTTATTCACGGTTTAGTTGTTTTGTGTGTATGGATAATGGATATTTATAAAAAATAAAATATGTATTATCACACACGGACACACGGGTAGTTAAGCAGGTGGAGCTTGGCTATGTGCGCTATACATGTGCAGATAAAAATCGATTTTAAATAAATTTCGTAGAATAGATACATATTTCTTTTTTGTTTTCTATATGTTGCTGCATGTTGTTTTTTTTTCTATATACGAGTATGGTTGTGTTGTATGTGGATATTATGTAGTTTTAATTTTTTATGAATTACTCAGAAATATTTTATATAGTTTTTACTTTTCGTCCTTCGTTTCCTATTTTATATTTATGCGATCCATAGTTTACAGGAACAATGTATTAAGATGTTAACTCGCACAATAACGAATATAAAGTATACATTTATTATTTATCATAGATCATCGTTTTTTAGTTTTAATACAATTTTCATTGTGAATTTTTCTTTTTCCAATGCGCTTCTATTATGTTTGTAAAAACGTGTAAAAATGAGCAATACATATCATAATGCAGAAATGCTTTAGTCGGACTCGGTAGTTATATTATTATGTAATATAAAAAAATGTGTGTCGAACACATAACGATCCTACGGCACGAGACGATTCAATTCTAATCTACTGGAATTAATGATCAAGGTTTAGTTGGTTTAATCGAGGTTAATTATGATATTGGTCTTCAACAATTGCTTCATTAAATCAGCACCTAAGGAAAAACATTTATATTTTGGATGCATCTAGAGATTTTCTGAAATTGAATACTTTTCTTATTAATCATAAAGAGCAACAACATATTCATATTTGAGGCTTGTAATTGACTTCACTAATTTACATATAGATAAATTAAAGAAATACATTATACTATTGCGAAAAAAATAACGCGAAACTATTTACCCAAACCAATCCTCAGTATGATCTACATATCATGCATAAATTCACATATAGTGTATTTAAACCCAATATGGAGTGGGCCAGCAGAATATTTGCTTAACAGCATCTTTGTGCTCCAAAAAAAGGTTATCAAATATGTAATAAATGTACCAATCAGAACACCTTCAAATGTATTATTTGATGTTTTTTTGTCATTAAAAACACTATAAATGATAGAGAATTGCTAATGGTTGCAAACAAAGTAATTATAACTCTTATCAAACACAAATTCATATTAGTTCAAATATCAGATATTCTTAAAAACCGAGCAAGGTGAGTGTCTCACTATAGAACAGAGCTTTTTAAAACAAAGATCTCTGATTTAAATATTAATAATTAATTAATTTTAATTCAAAAATATTATTTTTTCTATTTAGCCGGCTATAGAAACGGTTAAATTGAAAAATGCTTATTTTTCAATTAAAATTATTAAATATGTAATTGCAAATTTATTATTTTGGCTATTAATTTTAGATATTTTACATATTATCTCATTAATTTATGTCCAAAATACGCTGTAATTAATTCGTAAATGTAAAATCTGTTTTTAGAAGTCGTCTGTAGATTATATGTAAGTATGTGACATCGCTCGACTGGCATCGGTCAACTGAAATTTTAAAAGTAATCTAAGCATTTAATTTGTTGTTGTTTTTTTGTCGTGGTGATTGTTATTCCCATTGCAAAATTATTGATTATTTATATTAAAATCGAAAATTAATTAAGCCAAAACATTAGGATAAATCATAACTCAAATTATTATAATATGGGTCTCATTTGAAACGCGATATTTTAAAACACGGATTATCAAAACGCGATATTTCAAAACGCGATAATTCAAAACGCGATACGGTTCAAAATGCGATAAACGAGATATGGTACAAAACGGGAGTTTAGGAGCGGGTTATATCAGGCAGGTGAAGGGGAAAATTAATTTCAGTTTTTAGGAATTTAAAAATCGATAGGAGCGAGAGTATATAGGATCGGTGTAAATCGGGTCGCTACGCTCCCGTCGCTTCGCAATGCACATTCTGTACCATAACGCGTTTTGAAATATCGCGTTTTATACCACATCGCGTTTTGAAATATCGCATTTTGAAATATCGCGTTTTGAGCGGATCCGTTATAATATGTATATACATAGTACTTTAACCACTTGAGTGATTTGCCCAAGCGTGAATCGGGCGCGTAGTTCGATTGTTTTTTGATTTACCCGAGTCTTTCTCAAGCAAAGCTTGTTTTGTGTCTTGGAAAAATAATTAAAATAAAACATTGTATTCAACTTGGTAATTATTTTCTAAAAAAACCTAACAATTTATGGGCACACTTTCTCACAAAAAGCCGTCACTTAAGTGGTTAAGTCCTCATGATTTGTTTGTAATAATTAAATAAAAATGTTTCTGTAAAATTTTAAGTATCTGCGTATAGTTCGATGAACTCTGCAGTGAATCAATAAAAAAAAAAAAAACTTTTAGCCTATTTCGAAATAAAACAAGATTATGGCTTAATGATTGCCTATTCAATGTTTGGCTAGCGCATGGCAGAGAGATCGAAGAATAAAAGTACATATTAAATTTTTTAGTTATACCAGTTCTCTTATACTAAAGATTTATCTAAAATAATTGGTGGAATACAAAACAATCAGTTACTTTCATCATAGAAAAATACGTATGAATAATATTTCTGTCTTGTTTAAAAGTGGTTTTCGGCTAATTATTTGATTCGTATTTGCCTTTTTATGTGAAGTTGTTTGCAAACTTGCCAAGAGTTATGTTATTTGGAAATGGTGGTAAGCAAAAGTTATTGGACAACATAGTAGGGATTTAGCCGCCTTATTTCTAAGGTACACACTCAATTTAATTTCGGATTAATGAGCAAATGATTAGTCCATTGAAACCAAGTCAGACCCCAGGGCAGCTGAAAGACGCATATTGCTACTGGATGAGGAATGCTGACATGCCGGAGGATGAATTTATTTCCTTCCATTGACTAACCCAAACAACGATTGCTTGACTTTGTTGGGGTACATTGTTAAATTGTTTCTCTCTGCATTGCGCCAGCCAAACATTGAAGTTATTCTAAGGTTGGAGGATTTTACACATTCACTTGAAAGCTAAATTTTTGGTTGTGTCTTACTTAATGGACTACATTGACTAAACTAGATATCACTAAAATAAAATGTTTATTCTGTGTAGTTTATTTGTTAATTTACATGTACAGAAATTTCAAAATTATCCGGAGTACACCATAATAAAATTATGAATTCTAATCTAATGAAATGTAATCAAAAAGTAGCCACCTAAATTGAATTGTATCAGTTGCGTGATGAACAATAGCAGAAGTTTCAATATTTATTTAGTCAAGGCGAACGACATACGTTGTTCATTCTAACAACTTTTGAATTCATAAACCACCCACCAAGAATTTTTTCCACATAGTGTAGGTTCAATTATCTGAATAATAAATCTTTTTTTGCAGTATTGTACAACCAATGAGAAGATACACCTAAATTAATGCCTACCTTCGCAATTTATTATATTGCCGATGAGGAGAAATTAGAATAGAAGCGCCTGCTAAGGGGCCAATGTTCCAGATTTCCTAATGCCATTCTTGTGTTGTTCACTTTCAATTGGCAACAAGCGAAAAAAATTTCACAACTTAAGCTATGACCAGCGAGTCTGTAAGAGTCAGTAAGGAAACACGATTATTGTCATTTGAAACACGATTATCATCTGTAACACGATTATTGTCATTTGAATTTTTAAATGTCAATCTACAAAAATTATTAAAATATAAATAAATATTTGTGTACAAAAATTATAAAAATGTAACACATACCAACATATCGCCATTACAATTATACAATTTTGACGTTTCCTTTAGTTTGGGCGATAATTTTCGCTCTTGTTACGGATTGCTAAATGACAGTTCAAATTTAACGAAACTGAACGAAAAGTACTTTGAGTTTCGCTGGTCAGTAATGTCAGTAAACATACATTTTTCAGATGCGGCTTTGTTACTTAAATTTATTAAAGACTCGCTGGTTGATGTTACATAAAATAGATACTTTAATTTTTCTTTGCATTTAAAATATTACAATTTTTGTTCGGGTTGAATTAGTTAATACTCTAATCCTTATGATCATTGCGTTATATTGATTTTATTTTAGTTATTATTTAATAAAATATTAATCATTCGATTATGTTGTTATTCGAAATAGTAGATAAATAGTTGAGGATGATGATTTATTGAAATTCATATAGTTATAATAAATGTTGAAAACAATTATGTCGCTAGCACAAGCTAGCTGTTTTACATTCTATTTCGTTGAACTAACAACTTAGTAACTATTGACTACTTAGATGTCTGAAACTGGGTCCATTTCAAAATAATTAACTTATATAAAAGGGTGTGCGGATGGCCGGTCGTCCACTTTTTGGTTTGGTCGCACACTCCAATCAATCTATCAATTAAAAAATTTGCAATATTACAACTTTTTTAATATATACAATTTCACTAGTTTTTGACAATAACTAGATGTGAACCCTATTTTAATTAAATCATACGTTGATCTATTAATAAGTAGAGTAAGCTTTTACAACTGAGGGCCAAACTTAACATTGAAGAATAGATCTCGAAAAAATGTCTGGTATTTGCTTTTTTCCTCACCCGTAATAGTTACCAATCAGAAAAAATACCCTTGTTCATTAATTGGTCTTTGAAATGAAAAGCGAATGAACATTAGAAATAACTAGCTGACCCGGCGAACTTTGTCTCGCCCCAAATTACTTCATCCGAGCAAACACTTTTGACCATTCTCAAATATATCAAATTGCGAGGATAACACAGACGAAGTGCTTGAAATGACGGAAAATGTACAAACCGAATCAAATGAAAACGTCAATGCAAGTTCAATTGAAATTGACCATGATGATGACATATCAGATATATCTGTAAATTTTTTTAATTTGGATGTATCTTTACAAGAAGCTTCAATGCGGTATTTTGTGAGCTACGTAGCGTTCAAAATTTTGAAGAAAACTAAATGTTCCCGTTGCAAAAACATCTTTATCAAAACTGATGAAATTTTGGAGGCTCCGACAGAATATTTGATTAGCAATAAAAATTATGGCGATGAAAATAAGAAGAATCTTAAAGCTCCGACTGTTCAAAATTTGCAAAGAACAAATTTATTTATTTTCCCGGATGTTTTCAGAACGCGCAAATATGAAAGATTTAAAGAAGAATATCGTCCAATTTTGTACTGTTAACACCAGCATTACCTGCAACGATTTGTATGTCGAACAAAATCCGTGCCACGAGCATAACAAGGCAGCCTTAAACTTTATGATTTTAGTTTTAATCAGAAAACATTGTACTTGGTTAGCTGAAAAACACATACAAAAAAATATAAAATCCTTCGAAATCCTAATTGGCGAATACTATTGCAAAACCAATAATTATATAATGAAATGTACCGCATATGGATTTTTATTTTATTTTTAAATTTTATTAAAATTTATTTTAATATTTATAAAACTTTATTTTTGAAATTTTTGTTTTATTTGTTTTATTGTTATTGAATTTGATTAAATTGAATCATGAAATAAATTAATTATAATTTAACTGGTGGTTTCATTTTTGTTTAGCGCAGAATTTTTTTTGCTTCTCACATCTTCCTCTTTATCTAGTGGTATACCAAGTGAATTGTATTGTATATGGACGATTTATTGTATACGGAAACGTCCCCATACACATGTTTGATGTACATTTTCTTCTATAGATATTAAAACTACAAATTTAATGTCACATAACCTCACTCTCTTGAATAACCTCATCGCAATTCATTTTCAATGCCCTACCTGTTTAACCCTTTGCCTGTCCACCATTAATATTTAAACTTATTAGTCAGACGTTCTATGCATATTGTTCATAATTTTTCTCGTTATCAATTAGCATCAAATCAAAATAGTTAAAATGTATGTAATAAGACTAAATACAAAATATATCAAAGCATATATGTTGTTATTAATTCTGTACAAAATTTATAACTGTTTTTACAGTTAGTAAATATAGATAAATTAATTATTTTTATCAGTTGAGTAATATTCTCAGTCTCAAACAAAATTTTGTAATAAAAAAAATAAGACAATGTGTATCATCTCCACATATGATGCACAGGACAGTCAAAGGGTTAACTCGTCGTATAGTTAATGGATTATAATAATGGTTGCACGACAATTATTCGATATTAAACAAGAAATTGTTTGACATAAGAATTAAAACTAATTTCAAGTAAAACAACGTGCGTACCATGTGTCAATCCTCATTTTTTGTGTGTACGTGTGTTGAACTAACTAACCGATATTATTTTGTTCGATTCATGGTTTTTATTTTTCGTATAGCTAATACGAATTGTAATTTTTTTTATCAATAAATTTTCTTATTGATCATGGTATGTAGGTATGAAAATAAACAATATGAATATAATTTAAAACAGCCAATGGAATAACGAAAATAAAAACAAATAAAAAATAATAATTCACAGTTTTCATTTATAAAATTGTTTTTCAATTTTTCGTGTGGTCTGTCTGTATACGTAAAAATTGTGATGTTTTCGACTATGTTGATGATAGTGCCATCTACTAGTAAGTAGATGTCAAATGCATATCAAAATAGTTATGGGGTTCCTCGATGTAGTTTAAATTTTTCTCACCACACAATTGGCGCAATTATCAGTCAATTTGATAAAACCATGTCTTTATTCGCCAATAATTCGTCTGGATATATTGAGTTTGTGGTATAACATATTATATTTTTATTGGCTGTCGTGACATGCAACAAAACAGTTTTAGTGCAAAGGAATATCGCAGGTTATATACACACTGATGTTTCTCGGTTATGACACTGTGCATATTTTCTCCTGCTATTAATTTTGGTAATTGTTGTCTATCTTCAAAACGGGGTTAGTTTTAGTCTGCCTTGGCCGAAAGCCTGGTGCAAGTGGTGAAAGTCCATATATCCATAGCAACCACCACCCGATTTGTTAGTACCCATGCAATGGATATTGCTACATCAAACAACCAAAACTTGATAGTTGTTCAACATTTTTTGACTCGAATTCCTAATCATCAATTCGATATGTTGTTATCAAGCAAGTCCACAGCGGTTGTTCGTTGGTTGTAGGCTACAACTACGTGAGGCTGGGGTATCTCAACTTTTTTATCTCGCTAGTAGCTCAACTTTTTTATCTCGCTAGTAGCGTACCAAATAGTTTTTTTTACTGGTAAAATACCATATTGATTTGATAATAGTGTGACTACGGGACACCCAAGCCTTAAACACGAATCTTATTAGTTTAAGTTGCTGGTGTCGCAACCAGCGTTCCTTCGACATCCTTCGTATTGATACTGTTGAGTATCCATAACTAACACTGTGCATCACAAAATTCTCCATAAATTTTTTTGAATGAAAAAAAACATAAAAAATTCTAGGGGATGTGATTCGTTCGATAGAGCCAACGGCGATGCTCGACTTTCCCATTTTGTCAATTTGATATTACTGACACCTTTGATATCTCCTTTGGCCTATTTTCTTTTATATTTTCGATCTTCCTCTATTGCAGATAGCCCTTCCTTGAATATTATTATCGCCTCTCACGCTTATAAATGCTTCTACTTGAAGCATTTTGGGCTCCAGATTATTGTAATCCACACAGTTCTCATCCCCCGAAGCTGATTAAGTTTCATTAACATCTACGGGTAGGCTTATACAAATGGTATGTTGAGCCTCTGTAGGTTCTTCAATGTCACTCCAGTGTTCTATTTTCGGTTTTCGTCTAGAAGCAACAAATATAATTGTAATAGAGAAAGACCCAAAGTACCAAAATTGGTTCCAAAATTATTTAACAGTTATTTTCACTTATTTTTAAAGCTTAATCACTCAAAAAATTGACATAGAAATACCTATTATATACTTATATATAGAAATTGGAATCCAGTCCAAACAGTCAAATTTCGGTTACACGTGCACTCGCTTTCACAGAAATTGTTTGATTAAATTAAATTTATTCTGTGTTCCTCTTTGTGTTTACTTTATGGTAATTTTATTTTGAGCGAAATATAGTCGATTTAAGGGAAGAAAACTTCGTTTTTATTGAGGAGCCATTTTTTGTTCTTTCAACATAAATGGGATTTATGGGACAAACAAACCATTTCATGCAGGAAGTGAATATTTATGTGGTAATGTTTGGTATAATATCCACATTCATGATGAGTATATATTATAAACTCATGATAAGTATTTATTATAAAATATTGTACGTTATTGTACTGCATTATTGCAATAATTGAACACTTTTATTTGCATTTAGATAAACAACTTATTTCATGCACGAAGTGAATATTTATTTTCGTTTAGCAAAATATTATTTATCAAAATTACCAGATTCAAAACGAATATTTTTTATACACATTTTAATTAAATATTAATTACTTTAATCACACAAGTATAATTCGATTGCATTTATTACATGCAGGAAGTGAATTCTTTATCTAAATTCAAACGGATAGTGTAATTTATTATGTTGATTTTTTATAACCTGTAATATAAATATTTAATGGCATTTTAATCAACCGGTTTGCTACATGCTCGAACTGAATATTATCCCTACAATCTGTTCTGAGGCCGGTTCAAGACTCTCAATATTAATGTTGATTAAGGCAATTTATGTTAAATAACCGAACATTTTATGAACAAATTTGAATGTACTATAGAATGAACTCAAAAATTTATTACCAAAGTTACACAAATATTAAAAAATACAACTATTACATGCAGGAAATATATCGTTTCATTAATTCAGCAGTATACATAGCACATATTAAATTAAAATAGAAAATGCATTTGTATAAATTGTAATTCATTTGAGTGGGAAAAGCACTTTAAAATGCCTCTTTATGACATGTAACTAAATATTTATTTGATTTTTGAAAGCACAAACAATTTACTACAAGCACGAAGTGATTATTAATGTTTATTTCGTAAAATTAAAAAAACAACCATTTCAGGATGAGTTCCCAAATCTAACGAAATTTTTGTCGTACTTATATTACAATGGTTACACATTAATAAGTTTAAAATTATTACATGAAGGAAGTGAATTATATCTATGTTACATTCAAACTTGTATTAAAGTTCATATTTGTTCAAAATGAATTTGTTTATTAAATGTAATATGTAACAAATAATTTATTACAAGAACGGGAAGTGAATATTAATGATTATTTCGTAAAATTAAAAAAATATCAATTGCAGGGTGAGTTCCCAAATCTAGCCAAATTTTAGCCGTACATATATTACAATAGTTACACAAACATAATATTTTTACAATTATTACATGCAGCAAGTAAATTCTATCTAAACAATCCAATTATTACAAGCACGAAGTGAATATTAGTGTATTTTTCGTAAAATTAAAAAAATAACAATTTCAGGATGAGTTCCAAATATTACTCGAACTTATATTACAATAGTTATTCAAACATAACAAAACTAAAATAATTACAAGCAGGAAGTGAATTAGTTGTTTGTTACATTCAAATTTGTATTTAAGTTCAAATTTGTTCAAAATGCACCAGTTTATCAAATTTAACATAAATATTTATTGGTTTTTTTAAACAAACAATTTATTACAATCACAAAGTGAATATTAATGGTTATTTCGTAAAATTTAAAACATAAAAAATTTCCGGATGAGTTCCCAAATCTAACCAAATCTTAGTCGTACATATACTGCAATGGTTACACAAACATAAAAAGATTACAATTATTACATGCAGGAAGTGAATTCTATCTTTGTTACATTTAAGTTCAAATTTCTTCAAAATGCATTTATTTATTAAATGTAATATTACCACATAATGGTTTTTCACATAAACAATTTATTATAAGCACGAAGTGAGTATTAATGTTTTTTTCGTAAAATTAAAAAGACAACAATTTCAGGATGAGTTCCCAAATCTAACCAAAACTTAGTCGAAAATATATTACAATAGTTGAACAAACATAATATGATTACAATTATTACATGCAGGAAGTGAAACCGATATTTGTTAAATTCAAATTTGTATTAAAGTTTAAATTGATTCAAAATGCGTTTGTTTATTAAATGTAATATACATATTTATAGGTTTTTTAAACAAACAATTTATTACAAGCACGAAGTGAATACTAATGTTTATTTCGTAAAATTACAAAAATAATAATTTCAGGATGAGTTCTCAAATCTAACCAAATCTTTGTCGTACAGTTATAACAATGATTACAAAAACATAATATTATTACAATTATTACATGCAGGAAGTGAATTGTATCTTTGTTACATTCGAATTTGTTCAAAATGCATTTGTTTATTAAATGTAAAATAAATATTTATTGGTTTTTTAAACAAACAATTTATTACAAGTACGAAGTAAAAATTAATGTTCATTCGTAAAATTAAAAAAATAACAATTTCAGGATAAGTTCCAAAATCTAACCAATTCTTAATCGTTTATATAATCCACTGGTTACACAAACATAACAAGAATAAAATTATTACATGCAGGAAGTGAATTAGTTCTTTGAACAATCAAATTTGTATTAAAGTTCAAATTGGTTCAAAATACGTTTGTTCGAGGTTTGTTGTAAGATACACATGTATGTTGTTGATGTACGTATTTTATAACAAATATTTGTTTAATCGGGTTTGATATTCTTAAATTTTTATCAATGCTTTTTAATGGCAATTATGTGCTAACACTGCCAATCAGAAGTGGTTGTCTAAGAGTCTTCTACTAATTTTTACGTGGCGAAATCACGTCGATAACTGGTAAACAATGTTGACAACTACTATTAATACACGCCATTAATGATAGAATGATTTACACATTTTGAACACTTGATTCTCGAGATTATTGGAACTAACACAGTTCATTTGGGAAATCGTTAAGTGTGCTACTTGCTCGACTGGTTTGTTTTTATTCTTTTAATTTTGAAAACTGAAGTTCCTTATATTGGAAATTTTAGGTATTAAAATTATTAATATTTAGTTCCAAAAATTAAAAGAAACATTATATTGAGCAAACTTAAATTTTAGTATTACTAAACTCAGCTGTCGTTAGGTGTACTAGTAATTGATACTTGTCACTGTACCTATCCATAAAACGTCTGCACCTAGTACTAAATCTTAAATATGTACTAAATTGTTTAATATCCAGCATCCATGATAAATAATTGGTCAAACCACATTTAAATTTTCGTATTACAATAAAAGTTGTTTTTAGTGTATTGTGTTTTACGCCATCTTTTAGTATCAAGTACGAACTAGCATTCAATTAATTTATTCAGTAATTTTGTTAAATAAAATTATATGAGGCATGTTAATTTTTGGATAAATACAATTTTTTTCTAAAAATGTTAAAATCTTCAAACAGTTATGTATATATTTTAATGACGTTTACTGAAATTTTTCCGAACTAAAAAAGTATCACAATGAAAAATGATATATATGTTCAGTGCATTGAACCCTCCAAACATTCGCTACAAACAATTGTTTGTACATAAATAATTTGAGCTAATTCAATGTGAAGCAGGTACATTAAGGATGAGACTGAATTGGATCATGAAAATGGAAAATAGATTTAATGGGGCATACAGGCTAGCTGGAAATTATATGAATTAATTTGCATCATCCCTTAAGGCAGTTGTCTTCGTTGGAATGGGTGATGTATGCTTGTTTGCGCTAACGATATGTGTAAACCTGTCAATTCGGAATGGCAGCTCGCTAATAGCAATGATGAGTATAAAATTACGTGTTACAAAAACACGATCAGTTAAAGCATCTACCGGATCATGAAACATAATGAAAATTTAGCGTTGACATAAAAATATTAAGGACAAAGCCGTAACTACTATGGCTGTAAATTTGAAAATCTGAAAATGGACGAGCACATACGAATTACATATGATACGTTAAAAACACCCAGTCGCAACTTTTTTTCAATGGTCACCTCCAGGAATCGACTAAGCTAAAAAGTGCAACAAAAAAAAATCAAATCTGACGGCTATGTGCATATTTAGAGTAAATGGTGAAAGCGGCCGATAATAATTTCTGCATATACAACTAAGGATCAATTGGAATTCTAAAGTTTTTTAGGAATATATTTCCAAAAATTCCAATTCGATTCTAGCTAAAACAAATTTAGCTCTAGATTACTTAAGATGATTAATTTTATTGTTATGTACCAAAGCTTCCAAAAATTGTGTATTTACTGCCGAAAGCATTTGATGATTGGATTACGTCACAACTTATAAATAACTAATAGCATGCGGCCTGTAAATATGGATCTACTCACCCACAGATTTGTCCAAATCACCTGAGAAAATCTTCTGAAATCTGAGTAACAAATATGTTCTCGTTTAATACGTGTTCGGGAAAAACAAAGCACAATTTGAAAAAATTGTCAGACAGTCGAATGTACGAACGTTTAAAAATATTTTTAAAAGTCCATTACATTTAGAATACTTCAAAATTATATTTAATTTTTACACGGCAGTCAAATATAAAATTTATTTCGATTACCGATTGCTGTTTTACATAAAAAGCAATATCATATCAGAAGTATGTAAAATAATTATTATTTATCACAAAATAATCCGAAATTGAAGGTGATCAATAATTTAAATAAAGTGGAATTACAATTTTGTTCTTTATGCAAGAAGGCGCTCGATAAAACGAAAAAGAAATTTATTTTTTACGCCGAGACGTTGTATTCAAATGGACTCAGAAAATGAAGTAATTTATGTATGTACTTTTAAAATATGGTAAATTTTGAGGCTCTCGAATAAAATGCATAGTTTAAAAAAAAAAAAAAAAAATCGTTATTTACTGGGTAAGGCTGTTATTATCTCAGATGTATAATAGAATCGAATCTTTAGTGGCCCACTTAGTTCAGTTCCGTGTAGAAGCCGATCCATATTCTAACAAATTGTTTGTGATTTAGTTTCAAAATGTAAACTTACTTGACCCATAGAATAATTACGCAAACTAGCAGCTATGCGGCAACTTTATCCAACATTGGACCAAAAGCTCAACCAAATTCTGAGAGAAAAAAATTTTTCGAGGTAAAACTAGAAACACAGTTCAACGATTTTAAGGGACATCTCAACCAGGAACTCTAAAATAAAATTAAACAAGTGGAGGAATTTAATTGGTTTAATAAATGGAGCAAAGATCCTTGGGAGAGGCCCAACAGAAGATTCCAATACGATTATTGAGGGTGAGTTCGACAGAGGAGTTGACTACTAAAGGGAAAGCGATTCAAAAGACCACGACGGAGAGTCGTGAAATAATGGCACGCATTGGAGATGAGCTGGAGTTGTGATCGAATACGTTGAGGCAAAGAAAGGATTATGAACATAGAGAGTTAATAGTAAAAAGAGTGTAGAAAGCCGGGAAGCGGCAGATTTGTCAAGCAGTAAGAGGCCGCAAAAATAACGAAGCAACAGCCCGTACGCCAAAAACAAATCGATAGCACAACAGGACCAGAGTGGGAGATTAGCCGATTTTCGAGAACGTGCTTAAATGTTGCTTTTTGATTCTAGGAAGCGGTAAAGCAGAGTTGAAGATGCACAGACAGATTGGAACGTGTTGTACGAAATTGTAAAAGGATCAGTGACGGTATGTACTGAATTAAAAAAAAACCTGGGTGGTGGACGAAAAATTGTGCTGGTTCATAAATTGAAAGGATAGACATTAGATGTGTTGGAACGAACTGAGTTAACGTAGAAGTAGTTGTGGTCGAGTGGTTGTGGTATATGCCACCAACTGCTATTAACCCAAAAGTCGCAAGTTTAAACCCAGTTGCAGACAATCATTTTATTACGTGACTAGCGGAAGGAAGGCGGAAAGTGATATTGCTGCATGACAGGAACTGGGGCCTTATTCTCCAAACCGGTAGAAACTTCCGCATTCGGAATATAATTTGCTTTAAAATTGTTTAGATTATTATATTCCGTAAATTATATTCCGAATGCGAAAATTTCCACCGATTTCGAGAATAGAGCCCATGATCATTTCCTAAGGCTTGGCGTACTCTCCAGACTTTCGATGTCTTTATATTTCATTAAGCGCGAACGTTTACGAACGAAATATTAAAGTGGCACCCGAGAAATCTGAGTAAACATGTCGGACTATCTATAATTATAATATCGTCAAATAGCTATAGGTAAGTGGAATTATTCATTTCAAAGATGGTTGGTTCACATATATTGTGTTTATGTTTTGTTTAGCATAATCTCTCTCCCTCTCTCTTTCTCTTTCTGGCACTATATTCTATCATGGGATTTGGCCGCCTCAAATGAGGTTTCATAATCATATTTTCATTGCGGATAATGAGTGATTAATTCATTGATCCTGAACTAGCCGTGCAAAATTTTTCCTTGTTACCACCGGGAAGCAAACCCAGGACCTCCGATCACTGGAGCAAGCATGCTGAGCACATTGCCACCGGGGCGGCGCAGCGTGGCATAACCTCACTTAACTATCAATTTTTTGTACATACATAATTGACAAATGTTATTTCATCTAAAAATCTTGTATTTCATTTTTATTGTAGAATTTAATTTTGAGCAAAAGTTGATAAAGCTAATATAAAAACAATGCAGGCAATATAAAAACAATGCAGCAAAAAAACTGTTTGGGGCAATTTTGCCCACAATTGGATTTATCAAGTATTTAATTTAGTATCTAGTACATAGTAGTACATCTAATGACCTGAATTCTATTTTCTTTCATTTTTTTTCAGGTAAGGATGTTCAAGCTAAGTGGAGAAATTTTAAAAAACGACATAGTTCAGCAATTCAAGAAGGACGCAGTGGAGACGCTCCCAAAATAGTGAATAAAAAAAATCTATTCATTGTTTCGGAGATGGATTTTTTCCGACAATATTTTCAAGACAACAGGTAACCAATCTTCAGTATTTTTTATTAGTTTTAGCCCAACCGTGTCAAACTTGGAGCACAATACTGAACCGGACACTAATTCAAGCGATAGCGTTTTCCAGGAGCTACTTAATGTTATGGCAGATAGCCTGGAAATTAACGATTACAAAAAGACTACATTCGCTACACATGCAGCAAGCCCAGCCCATAAAAGAAGAAGAAGAACCAGCAAGCCAGATTTAGTTTTAAATGATCTTCTGGTTACCAAGAAAGGCCACAATCAAATTCTTACACAACGGGCGCCTCAATCATCCTGTAAGTGTAAGACCCTTTGTTTGTCTCAGCTGGTAATGAATTTAAAATGGTGGCAAATAAATATTCGTTAAAAACCAAGATCGGTATCATGAATACCATAAAATTTTATGCCGATAAGTTGAGAGAAGAAGAACAGTAAATAAATAAAAAATTTAAATTTATAATTTTTAAATAATAAACAAATTTATTCAAAATAAAATAAATAAATTGTATTTTAACATTCGCTTAACATTTGTGTGTTTTACCATGGTTAGACATTGTCATTAGTGAAATAACTGGCAAATTTATTTCTAAAGAGAACCGCGTCGCCAGCTGAATTATTAGACCTCATACGTCCGACATTCCGCAACTCATCAATGCTTGCTTCACCTCTCCATTCGCCCAACATTAGATTCACAAAATCATTTCCAAAATACTGGTAAGAATCACAAGTGTTCGTTCTTAACCAATAACACAAGCACACTGTTGATTTTATTATGTTGACCACAGTAGGTCTGCTTGCAATAAATGGTTTCCGGAAAATTCACCACTTTGAGCTCAGAATGCCAACAAAGACCTTTCTGGCTCTGGATAGTCAATAATTAAAACGTTTTTGTCGTGTGATAAAACAGTTGTTCTTCTTCCGTGGTATGGGCGCATAAGATTTGAGTAATGGGAATGCTTCACTACCAACGTGACTCGCATTTTTTTATCATACGCTTCCAAAATTCGCTGCGTCTAAATATCCTACTATCATTATTTCTCCCAGATTCTCCAATATCCACAAATATAGTTTAATTTACTTGAACTACGACATACTTTCCGTCAATTGCACCTAAACAGTACGGAAAATTCCAAGATGAATTTAATTTGGCTGTAATATTTTGCCATGTCGCAAAACACAAATTTGGAAAAACATCCGTTTTAATTTTTCCCAAATGGCAGCTGTCGTTTCCCTAATGATGCCAGATGTGGTTGATTGGCCTATTCGATAATCGTATGGGCCGGTAGAAACCATGTTGTTTCCGCTTGCCAAAATAATTGGAACACACAAAAAAAAATCATGAATTTTTGCCAAATAAAATGTCAATTTTTCGTGCTTCTTACCGTAAGGTTAATGACAGGAGTAAACGTCTCATACTTCTGTATAGCTGGTCCAACTATATGGAACCTCTCGACATCGTATAATCTCATTTCAGATATTAAATTAGTGTAATGCAAAATTCTCCTTCTTTCTCTAAGTATTTCTCGGCCATCACAACTTTGTTTTGCGTGAAATTTTTTTTTAGAATATGGTAAATGGCAGCGCTTGCGTTCATCATATTTGACGAAAGTAATGACAAATCTTGTTCATCCATTTTCCAAAAATATTTAAAAATTTATTAAAAACTAATTTATATCAAAAAATATTCAACACAGATAGCACAAACAATCTTAAAATCACCACAATCGATTCATGAAAAAATTTCAACCATCAAGAATAATGTCAATCACTTAAATTATTTGCCTATAGATGGCAGCAAAATCGGTTACATTTTTATCGTCAAACATGATATCGCTAACAAAATTATTCAGAACGAAAGAAGGAAGGAAGGAAGGAAAGCAATACTGAATCAGCCTTTACAGCTTTGACCCATGGCATACATTATGAGTACAAAATAATGACAATGCCTTTTTACTCAGCAAAGTTGTACCACTTGCTTTATTTTTTTCCGTATAATATCTCCAGATTTTTAAATTTTAAATTTCGGGAATTGCGTAATATTGGTAGTTTCGGAACGAATCTGTCAAACGCGTTAAAAAAATCATTAATATTTATATTATTTCGAAAATCTCCCAATTCATTGCATTGCTACTCAAAACCATAAAATTTCCAACCGAAATCCGCCAACAATAAAGTAGTTCTACAAGAAAACTTTAAACATAAAAATATAAGATAACAAATCCAATTTTGCCTCAGGTAAACATAAATTGGTAAAAAATTTGTCACCTCAAATATCGATTGCGATATAACCGGTATCCGTAAATAGTTTTTTTTTATATATAACATCATTAAATTGTAATAAAGATTAAATGATAAATTAAGATATATTTTAAGGTGTACGAGTATATAGCTTAGCACCACATTATAAAACCTTTCAATTTCCACACAAAAAAAAAAATAACGGAAAAATATAATAAAATTTCTACTTGTTGATTTCAGATTTTTTATTACCTCCTCGTTTTTATACCAACAAATTTTATAATTCTGGCAACATTATTATTATGGCAAATAATGAAAATGAAAATAGATAATGGATCTATAAAAATCTGTGTTTAGTGCCTAAATAAAATAATTTAATCATCCATGTCTCATCATTATATAAAATATTGATATATTTTTATAAAAGCATCACGACAATAAAGAAGAAAATCGATTATATAAATTTATAGCCGCCCGATTACAACACACATAACATTCGATTATAAATTTGCCAAAAACAAAATTTAAAGACACGATAAAACCGCGATAACCGCACATATTATAATATATTACCTGTAGTGTAAGCAATGAAAATCCAATTTTCTTATTCATCATCTCGTTCTTGCGCTATCTCGTTATCTGAAAAGACAAGAAGAATTAAAATTTATTATTGAAATTGCTCATAAATCGATTACGCTATATATTTTTATTGTTGTTGCTGTTATTTCGCGTATAAGATAATTGCTTTACGTATTTATATGGGAAGCATAGACACCCTTCTCGTCGCTCGTCATATATCGCGCGGATAATCGTTTTGTGTAATTTGTTTTTACAGAAGATTTGGCGGTGATGATACCCGTACTTAATGTATAATATACATAAAAAAAAAAAAATTTTATATAAAAATTGGTTCATCATTGAGTTCACATAAACATAAAATAAGTACATTTTACATTGTGTATACAAAAAATATAATACAGACATTGTGATTTTTTATGATGCTTCGCTTCTTTGGCAAGCCAAGTACGAGTACGGGTGTATATATATTTACAAGAAAAAAGAAAATTATTAAATTGATTTTCTTCTGGTGCCTCGTGTGTGTGTGTGTGTGTGTATATAATAAATCGTTGGGCTGCAATTGTTAAGCGAAATTGAATTAAATTATATGTCAAGATTGTAGATTGAATCAATGAAACATAATTATAGGGTATACTTTTATAGCATATATCCATATATAATATGATGCCATAATTATATGGTTGGAAGTTGGAACAATGTCATTAATACGTCTTCAATATAACGTATTTGTCATTATGATTATTATTAATTATTTTTTTTTCAATTTCGTCGTAATTATTTTAAAAACGGTTCTGGTACGTTATTCGAAAATAAAAGCTCAATAATCCATATATAGTACAAAATACAAAATGTTAAAGTTGTAAAGAGAAGAGCGTATAGTGACGATCAATTTTCAAAAGAAAAAAATATTTTGTCAGGCACAACCATTTAATGTAGAGTTCGAATTTCTTATATGACGTACTATGGCCAATGGCCTGTATCAGCAACGTTTCGTTTCACCACTGGAGCAGCACAGAGTATAGCATATTAAGACCAGAGCCATCTATGATTTAAAGAGCCATAATATTGACAGGTGTACTTTATTTTGTTTAGAGGTGTAAGGAACATATTCGAGAAACACTTATTTGAAAATCAACCACTATTCTGTAATATTTAATGGAGGAATAATTTTATATAATGTTTTGCTATAGAATTGAACATTCTTGTTTAGTCGTGGATTTTAGTAGACTTATCAAAGAATTTTCAAGGATCTCAAACTTATTACTCTGTCATTACAATTTGGCCCATGAATTCTGCACTCTAACAAAGGGGCGTCGACGTGTTCCTCGCCATCACCGATTTTATAATCAGATGATTATAAATTTCTTTAAGCTCTAGCAAAAATTCAATTATAATTTCATTTTTAATCATTTTCTGTTTTTTCTGCATTTTGTATTTTTTTCTATTTTTTTCAGTATTTTAAAAATCTGAACAAACACAAATTTTACTGGAACATTTCACTATATACCACATTGTCCGTCACAACTACCGTCACAACCACACAACCGTCTATATTTTTCCTCGGCTTGGCGTTTCCGAAACTTTAACTAGGAGTGCATCAGAATCAGTCACTCAAGAAATAAGTGGGCATTTTTGAAAGTTTCATCCTGTGATTTATATGTAGTAATAGCGTAAAACAGCAGAACAGGTAATTTGGCGACTTTCAAAATTGAAGGTTAGAAATAAATCTTCGGAAATTAGTGTCCCACTAATAATTTCCGACGACCATTCTAACACCATTGCATAGTCCATTTGTTATATAGAAAAATATCTTAGGAGAATAACTATGGAACATTTTGTTTAAATTTAAAAAGGGTTGGAGGCAAACGAGAATGGTTCAAAAAATTTAGATATTCAACTGGGAAATTTACTTGCAAGTCAGAGCCATCGGTTTTTACTGTGTCAATACTGTTTGATGAGTAAGATGTTTTTTCGGAAACCAATTTTTCAAAAACCTCTTCATTGAGCGCCCGAAGTTTATAATTTATTGGACACCGCAGACACTGGTGAGATATTGAAGAAATATCATTGGTTGTGAACAACTTCCAAAACTATTCAGTAAGACGTATTTATTTGGCATTGTTTTTTTTTATTTAATTTGGCAGATAACTCATGAAAAGAGTTGTATTTTTAAGGATATTTCAGGATATTTAACGACATCCATATTAAGCAAAAGCGAGATAGCTGATTGGCAAGTCATTCCATCGGGGAGCAGATTCGCGATATCGAGCGTATAGGCAAACACCAAATATTGTTGTAATAGTTTGCCACCATAATGAAGCGAATTTAAGACAATTCGACATACTGCAATTGTTTATGAATAAAATTGGGGGATCATATTTTTATTTTGTACATCAGTAAAATGACCGCTGTTGTGATGCATAACGGCGGTCGATCCGAATTGACCCTTCGGAAAGAAAAGAGGAAATTCTAGAGATAAATCTATATTTAAGCTGGAATATTTCCTTCACGGTCAGACACAAAAACTAATGCAACACTCTCAGAATTTATTAGTGTATTATATACCCTTTCGTCGTCAAAAAGGTGTGAGACCCTATTAACCGGATGACAGTTTTGATTTACAGTTCTAACAGCAGGTTAAACATATACAATTCTTTGACAGTGAAATTTATCTAATCTAATTCAAAAAATACAACACAACAAAACTTATTGTATTAGTATTGGTACAGGGTGGCGCACGAATCGTGCTACAAAAACAAAACGTAATAACTATTTTTCTGTGTGACTAATCTGTTTTTTATTTTTTTTATTTTGCAGATTATTATTTAAATTTACTAAAATGGATGCTTGGAATACCGAAACGAGGATTTGGATAGTGCAGCGCTACCATGCTTTGCAGTCCATCATTTCCGTCCAGAGGGAATTTAGGCGGGAGTTTGGCGGCACTCCCCCGAGTAGATGGACCATTATGAGGTTGGTACGCATGTTTGCTGAATCTGGAAGCATCGCACGTAGACCGTACAATCGAGATCCCTATGTTCGGGTCGAAGCCACAATCGCAGCTGTAGCATCATCAATTCAGGCAAATCCAAGTGTTTCGACTCGAGAGTTATCGGCGCAAATTGGAGTTAGCAGACGGTCATTACAACGGATAATTCATGATGACTTAAACTTGTTTCCGTACAAAATCCAAATTACAAGCAAATTAAAACCTCTGGATTTGCCTATTCGCCTGGAATTTTGCCGGAAAATTATTGAAATGGCCGAAGAAGACAACAACTTCATAAATTGCTTGTTTATGTCTGATGAGGCCCATTTTGATCTAAACGGCAATGTAAACAAGCAAAATTGCCGTATATGGAGTGAAACTAATCCAGAAATACTCCATGAGACGGAACTGCACCCAGAACGAGTGACAGTGTGGTGCGCAGTTTCATCAAGATGCATTGTCGGGCCATACTTCTTTGAAGTAAACGGTGAAACAGTAACTGTAAATGGGGACCGTTATTTAAACATGTTGAAAGATTTTTTTTACCCAGAACTGCGGCGAAGACGTATCCCTTTTAACAGCATTTGGTTCCAGCAAGATGGAGCAACTGCACATATAGCCAGACCGGTTATGGAGGAGCTCCAACGAAAATTTCCAAATAAATTAATATTCAGAAACTCCACTTTCCACTGGCCCCCAAGGTCACCTGACCTCACTGCACCAGATTTTTTTTATGGGGTTATGTCAAACAAGAGGTGTTTAAAACGAACCCAAGGAATTTGACTGAATTGAAGCAGTCCATTACAACAATAATTGAGGCGATCCCGACTTCAACCCTTCAGTGCGCAATGAATAATTTTCTGATCAGGTGTCGCACATGCGTGAATGAGCATGGAGGTCATTTACGGTCTATCATTTTCAAAACTAATTAGTTAAATAAAAATAAAATTGAATTATCTATACAATAAAAAAAAATAAAGCCGATTAGTCACACAGAAAAAAAGTTATTACGTTTTGTTTTTGTAGCACGATTCGTGCGCCACCCTGTATAAGTAAACATTCAGGCGAATTTATATTTTGTAATTTCGATTAGTGTGATTTTTTATGGGACCTAGGTAAATTCAGAAGTGATTTTAGGCATTTAGCATGAACTTGAATGATTATGTTGGACTGCTTAGATCTAAAAGAGTGTCTCTTGTAAGTTACATGATTTTCTAATTGGTCTGACAAGGTGTTCTACGATATTTACAAATGTGATTATGTTATGGTCACACATTTTTAAATCTCATGGAACAATCTGTCAGACCCATTAGAGAGTCATATAACTTGCTAGGGATACTTATTTGGTCTCAGTAGTCAATATCTGTGGAGTTTATTAAATGCTTAGAAAATTCTAAGAACGATTTAAGAATTTACCTGAGCCTTATTAAAAAGAACATTTTTAAAACATATGGGATTCCATTGGGAAATCATATAACTTGCTTGGGACACTTCTTTTGGTCTAATCAGTCTAACAATATTCCTGCAGTTCATGCTAAATGCTTAAAAAATACTGTGGAATACACCAAAAGCTAGCATATCATATAATTAGCGACATTTCTTTAAATTTTACCAATCCACCAACATCACTGAAGTGCTAAATGCTTAGAAAATACTTAGAAGGGGCCAGTTACAAAAAACTAAAGGTTATGCTCAATCCTTAGCATGACTTCGAAATTAACCTAGATAAGTCTCATTAAAAAATCATGCTCCTCGAATCTACACAAATAAATTCGCCTAAATGTTTACTTACTCAAATTCTATTACAATAGGTTCTTGTTGTTGTATTTTTTGGATTAGTTTGGGTAAATAGCATTCAGTTCCGCATTCCCGGGGGAAACCAGAATAGTGACACAGATGGTTTTTATGTGGGTACAGATAGAATATTCGGTTAAAGTGACGTAATAATTAGTAAAATGGTTTTATTATTATTATGATTATCCTAATGTTTGATTGATATTTAGTAAAATTTATCTGAGTGTCGTCATTATTTCTTAACTGTTGGCATCACTAACACGATCGCCCGACGACAATCATTTTTTGCATAATGAGTCCATCAGAACAAAATGCTTTGTACAATCTATAATGCCTAAGATTTCATTCTCAACCATAAATCTGAAATACCAATGAGAAATGAGAAATGAGAAATGAGAAATGAGAAATGAGAAATGAGAAATGAGAAATGAGAAATGAGAAATGAGAAATGAGAAATGAGAAATGAGAAATGAGAAATGAGAAATGAGAAATGAGAAATGAGAAATGAGAAATGAGAAATGAGAAATGAGAAATGAGAAATGAGAAATGAGAAATGAGAAATGAGAAATGAGAAATGAGAAATGAGAAATGAGAAATGAGAAATGAGAAATGAGAAATGAGAAATGAGAAATGAGAAATGAGAAATGAGAAATGAGAAATGAGAAATGAGAAATGAGAAATGAGAAATGAGAAATGAGAAATGAGAAATGAGAAATGAGAAATGAGAAATGAGAAATGAGAAATGAGAAATGAGAAATGAGAAATGAGAAATGAGAAATGAGAAATGAGAAATGAGAAATGAGAAATGAGAAATGAGAAATGAGAAATGAGAAATGAGAAATGAGAAATGAGAAATGAGAAATGAGAAATGAGAAATGAGAAATGAGAAATGAGAAATGAGAAATGAGAAATGAGAAATGAGAAATGAGAAATGAGAAATGAGAAATGAGAAATGAGAAATGAGAAATGAGAAATGAGAAATGAGAAATGAGAAATGAGAAATGAGAAATGAGAAATGAGAAATGAGAAATGAGAAATGAGAAATGAGAAATGAGAAATGAGAAATGAGAAATGAGAAATGAGAAATGAGAAATGAGAAATGAGAAATGAGAAATGAGAAATGAGAAATGAGAAATGAGAAATGAGAAATGAGAAATGAGAAATGAGAAATGAGAAATGAGAAATGAGAAATGAGAAATGAGAAATGAGAAATGAGAAATGAGAAATGAGAAATGAGAAATGAGAAATGAGAAATGAGAAATGAGAAATGAGAAATGAGAAATGAGAAATGAGAAATGAGAAATGAGAAATGAGAAATGAGAAATGAGAAATGAGAAATGAGAAATGAGAAATGAGAAATGAGAAATGAGAAATGAGAAATGAGAAATGAGAAATGAGAAATGAGAAATGAGAAATGAGAAATGAGAAATGAGAAATGAGAAATGAGAAATGAGAAATGGAAAATGAAAAATGAAAAATAACAAATGAGAATTGGGAATTGAGAATTGAGAATTGAGAATTGAGAATTGAGAATTGAGAATTGAGAATTGAGAATTGAGAATTGAGAATTGAGAATTGAGAATTGAGAATTGAGAATTGAGAATTGAGAATTGAGAATTGAGAATTGAGAATTGAGAATTGAGAATTGAGAATTGTGAATTGAGAATTGAGAATTGAGAATTGAGAATTGAGAATTGAGAATTGAGAATTGAGAATTGAGAATTGAGAATTGAGAATTGAGAATTGAGAATTGAGAATTGAGAATTGAGAATTGAGAATTGAGAATTGAGAACTGAGAACTGAGAACTGAGAATTTAGAATTGAGCATTGAGAAATGAAAATTGAGAATAAGAGATTGAGAATTGAGAAATGAGAATTGCGAATTGAGGTTTGAAAATTGAGAATTGAGAATAGAGAATTGAGAATTGGGAATTGAGGATTGAGGATTGAGAATTGAGAATCAAGGATTGAGAAATAAGAATTCGGAAATGAGAATTGAGAATTTAAAATTGAGATTGAGAATTGAGAATTCAGATTCGAGAATTGCGAAATCAGGCTATGGATTTTGTAGGCTTTTCTCACGAATTTCTCATGAGAAATTGTATACGTATACAGTGTATAATATTCAATTTTAATATGTTTGCTGCCATTTTCTATCTTTGTGTGTGCTCAAATTCTCATGAACTTTCGCCGAAATCTTTACCTGATTTGCGTTATCGGTTGAAAAAAATGCATGTGGATGCAACAAGATAATTTTTCTCCTGCTCGCGAGCAGTGGTATAAATGACGTAAGCATTTGATAAATGCTACTCATATTTCATTTACCTGTGGTTGGTTATAATATTCACTTTTAATATGTGTACTGTCATTTTCTACCATTGTGTATGTGTATATTCTCATGAACTTTCGCCAAAATGTTGACTCGATTTTATAAACGTGTACTAATCGGTTGACAAAAAAATAGTTCATGAGACCACTGCTCGCTATCAGTGGAATAAATGAAAGATGACCAGAAAATAGATGCGATTGAAATTTTTATTTTGTGTATTTTCATTTATATTATATAAAGCTTAAATAAAATAAATTGTATTAATGTTTTAATGATACATTTATGTATCTATAATTTTTTTGTGTTCCTGATAGCCGGCACAACAGACATGCTACTTACTATTACAGTATACTGAGGAAATATAAATAAATTTGAGAAATAAAAATATTTTTATTGTCCGTCTGTTCCCTCTCTTCATACTTTTTTTTTTATTATTGTGCCGATCGATTTGTTATTTCTTTAGTAGAAATATGGAAGAGATAGAAGGAAGACGAAGGAATGCATAAAAAAATATTTTTTATTTTTACTTTCGAATTTATGAAAATTTTTGAATGATCGACGTATACAGCGAGACTAATTGTTGTCAAATTTTTCGAAGACAAAAAACTAAAAAGAAACATACAAGAAGATATGATCTTTCGAAAAAAAAGCGTTTAAAAACGAAACTCATAATTGGCCAACGAATTAATAAAGCCCAGATCCTAAATTTTTATCATAACGGTACATCATTCTATTGACTGAAGTGCCTAAAATTCAGGGATGAACGAGGTAGAAAATTAAGCAATGTAATGTACCAGGTTGTCGACGCGTAAAAATTTACGTAGATCACGAATCAATTTTTTGCGTTTCTGACGTCGACTACATATAATGACATTTTGGTAAGTAGTAACTAAATTAACTCATTATTTTAATGTGTAAATTACTAAAAAATTCAAAAATTTGCTAAGAATTGTTTAAATTGAAAATTTAAAATAAATTGATAATTTATAATTAACTTAACTAATCTCTCTCAAAATATAAAACAGTTTGTAACGACAGTGTAAATTTATTTTCTAAACTTCTGTGACCTGTCACATTCAAGTTCAAATTACGGAGTTTAAGAAGCCTTGCCAACGGAAGTTTAAATTTTTTTGTTTTAAAATGTAGAAACTGAGATTGAAAAATATGAAGCTTGTGAGTGCGATGAAACATATCCAAATTATTTGTTAGATTTTTTTATTTCTGTAAAGTAAGCCTTAGTAAGCCTTGTACCGCGCTGGCAATTTTCTTCTCATCGATATAAAAAACATTAACCTATTCTTGGCGAACATTTGGCCCAGTCGTTAGAATACGATTAATTAGCTCAACATTAGGAAAGACATAGAAACTGCCATAGAAATACCAACGGATAGAGACTTAGATTCACTGCCACCCACATCATTTGTCGTAAATTTATTGTGAGGTCATCGGCTGGATTATTTGTACTTGTCCTTGAGAGAGACATATACTAGGCGCACGCACTCTCGAGCTCTCAGTAGGAACTCGAACAAGTTACACTACATGGAACAAGGCATTTCAACGACCAGTTGATCAGAATTGGTACACATTCACTGTCGAGATATAGTATCAAACTCACAGAAATTTTTTTGGCCAAAATTTTAAAATATTTCTGACTAATAAAAAACTGGGTATGCGTACTCAGATTACGCGCTTTGGCGTTTCATTTAAAAACGCACATGCCTCAAAGAAGATTAAACCATATCATGCAAAAAGAAACGCATACCCATCTCGAAAATATTTTAAACAAAATTTCACAACAGCGGAGACAGTACTACCCGACTCCTTACACACATAAGTTTATCCAAAAAGTTACCAAAACATAGAACAATTAAATTATGGGTGGTTGAATGCTATTTTTTCTATCAATCCCAGAAACAGACTTGGATGAATAGTTCATGAAAAAATTCGGTTCTGAAAGCAATGTTCGCAAACCACGTCGTAAAATTAGATACAAAAGACGTCAAGAATTAGAATAACAAAACTTGTTATACGAGCACTAATAAAAAATGAATAATTTCAAATAATTTTTGGGTTTAGAATAAGTAAGTGGTAAACAGAATATTTATTATACGGACTCCGAAATCAATCAATTTTTTCTAAACCACGATTTGCATATTCCAAAATTAGAAATAAAATGTTGTTGTCGTTGTATATTTCCAAAAACTTTATTAGGGGAAAATAATGTTATTATCTAAATTAATCTAAGCAGGACAAAATTATCAGGAGTACCAAATCATTTGGTATAACACTAAATTTATTTTTAATACCGCATATCATCCCTCATTTCGAATTGCTCCGCATATAAAAATCTCCAAAAATATAATTACGCATATATCATACGAGATGGCCTTTAACATTGATAATGACATTAATTTATGAACCTACATTTTGACAACAGCAACTATATACCCAAGTTTACGGTCGGTAATGTATCATCTATTCATGTAAATCCCTTAAAGTAATAAAATCCATAAGCAAGTAGCATAAAAAAATTTAAAACGAAAACAGGATTTATATGGTTAAAAAAAACATGAGAACGATATCGTTAAAAAAATTACATAAATTATGCTTTATGCTCCTATTTTTAAAACTTTTGTTAATGACAACAATTTTAATTATTTTTAATTTTTTAATGTATTACATACGAATTAAAATATGATTCCAACCAAAAATAACTTTTTACGATTAAGCACCACAAATTTAGATCACGTGTGACAATTTAATACTTGACCGCGTATTCAGGCCATTTTTACACGACCGCAACATTTGAAAATGGAATTATATATACCGACACCATTTATTAAGTGTCAGGAAACATACATATACATACACCGTTGTAAGTGTGAGTATACGTAAAATGAATTTTCTTATCAATTAGCAGAAAAATTGATAGGAGGCAGAAAACAAGCGTGTATACGAAATGCTAATTTTAAAAGAATACGAAACTTATAAGCAAAACAGAAAGAAAATTTTATTAATTGAATTTTTAATGCTATCACCATTAAATTGCAAAAGATGTAATTTATCATTTTGATTACTGTGAAGTGTAAAATGGTGATAAAAGGTATGAATTTTTTGTGATTAATTTACGTACATAACTGCTAGCCGGAGAACGTACACAATTTAATTGAAAGTGAAACTGCGATGAAATAATGTAGGCACCCGTCATATTCGGTGAGGGGAAAAAAATATTCTAATAATCTCACCTGGAATTGGAATCCCATTAAAGGTGGAAATAACTGTACAAGTAAATAACATCGAAATTAGAGAATTTTTTAGATAATAAATATAATATACAACTAATGTCGATGGTTAACAAATTTTTCGCACATTTGTGACTTATTGGAGATAAATCAATCATTAAAACTCAAGAAGAAGAAGAAGAACGACAACAGACGAGCACCCCACGAGCGCTACGAACGAGCAAAAATTCAAATGATTTTTTGGACAATCTGAGAAATTATCTTTATGGTGCTAAAAAAGTCAAAATAGTTACGCATCATAAGCCATATTTTCCTTCGCGCTCACCAATAGAAGCAACCATATCAATCCCAAAAGATGGAAAGCATGCAACGAAGAGTATAACTATGAGATGGTATATAAACCTATAAGGCTAAAATTAAAAGTGAACACCCTTAAATAAATATTGATTTATACTTATTGGTCAGTTTATGCCATTTGAAAAGCTTCTTGAAAATCTCTTGAACGTTTTGGGGTAAAATTTGATCAAAACCCATAAAATTGAACTGTAGATCAATTCACTCGATTTGCTTTCAAAATATTAGACGATTCAATTGATCTACAAATCAATAATTGTGATTTTAATCAAATTGTGCTCCCAAATCCCCAAGAAATTTTCTCGAAACCATTCGCATGGCTTAAACTGTCCAATATCTATCTAAAAATATTCGCCTATTAATTCTGTAATAAATCCGAACCGAAGTTTCGCCGGAAACAGCTTTTTGTTCACAATTGTCATTTTTGCTTAAATATTGGAAAACTGACCTGGACCAGTATTGTTGCAAATTTAACTTAAATGTTTTTCTTTTAAAATTATTTCCAGAACACGTGAAAGCTAACATATAAGCTGCCACTTCGGGTGATCCAACTTAGTAAAAAAATCAACGGTATCTTCTAATTTATGGAACAAGCTTAAGAATGAAATATCATCCTGATCAATATAATCCATTTGAGCTGTACATTGGCCGAATTTTCGGGAAAAAAAAGTTTTTTCGTCAAAAGTTGTTATTTCTGATAAAATTTTGAAAAACTGTTCTGGAGCGGTATAGTTGTAAATGTAATTGAGAACCTTTCAGTTAACCTACTAATAATTTTTCTCATATATTTTACTTTTCTAAATATTTTCAAAAAACGAAAAAGCTTTCGAGCGCCAGCCCGAGTAGTACTACCATTGTGACAATATCGCAACCAACATAATAATGTGTAACATTCCGCAATTTGATGGAACATAACGTTAGATATTTAGTTAACCAAAAACAAAAGAACAAATACGAAGCAACAAAACGCAACATAGTTCTAAACAACAAAATAAATTGACTGAAAACTGTGAATACCATGCAACACTGTATAATATGAGTAAACATTAGGCAACGTTCTCCAATATTCAGCAACATCAACAATGTGCAACATCTTACAACATTGTACGACGTAACGCAACTTGATGCAATATCCCACAACATGGGCTGGGATTAAGCTTTCTAAAATAAAACACCATTCTGTCATCGATACTTCACTCATCTTCATATTTTTCCAGTGACACTGGGCATATCGCAAATAAAAAAAGAGAGAGAGCGAGAAAGAGGGCTAAAGAGAGTATTTTTTTTTAATATAGCATGATGCGATTGCAATAGATAAAGAACAATTGATGAGTAAAATAACATAAGTTTTATAAAAATGAGACTTAAATTTTGATTCGATTCTAATAATCAATTGCGAAGTTATATATTCCAGCCATGGTCAGACATCGTGCAACATGGTGAGAAATTTGCAAGAACAAGACTTCAAAATGATTTACCTAGAAATCTGAGCTTCTTGTAATCGTTTCCTTGCATTCGAAAACCCTTTGCCGGACTACAACGTAGTTAAACTCCAACAATAGGTGCAACATAAAGCAACATCGTGTCACGCACCCTGGCGTCATACAACATGGTGCAACATGAAGCAACATGGTTCAACATCACACAAGGTGACGGCCAGAGACCCAGAAATCGGAGCCCATTGTAATCGCTTTTCTGTAACCGAAAACCCCGCCCGCTAAATTATATCGGTCAAGACCCACCTCACTCCGGTTT
The DNA here is from genome assembly GCA_932526605.1 of Nephrotoma flavescens. Lineage (NCBI taxonomy): Eukaryota > Metazoa > Arthropoda > Insecta > Diptera > Tipulidae > Nephrotoma > Nephrotoma flavescens. The sequence goes on along the minus strand of OW052222.1, from coordinate 29,192,406 downwards.
AAATACTCAAAAACGCTTCTCCAGCCGCACCGGACTACCCTGTGAACGGGTTTTCCCGAAAGTAACATTCCTCGCAATCGACTTCTAACACTCGAAAACTCTCCCCCAACAACTCAACCAATCGCATTAGATTTGTTGCAATTAAAAACCTCCATTCACAAAATTTTTATCGAAATCGTCCGAAACAAAAAAAAATATAACTAAAACCTGAGCAGTAATAAATTTTCCCGAAATCAGGACTCATCCCGATCGGGTTTTGGTAATGTAAAACAGCTCCTACTAACAGAGATTTTCCAGAAACAAGCATTAATCGCAATTGCTTCCTGGTATCCAAAAAAAACCCCTTACCAATATTCATCATAAAAGTAAAAAATTTCAAAAAAGAACTCAGGCCTGAATGAAGGACCCTCCAAACGAATTTTACCAAAAACAAGACCCATCACAATCGTTTTTAGGTACTCGGAGTCCTCTTTTAGTAATTCTTATGAAAATTGTTCGAGCTGGGTGTCGCTGTTGCTGTACTTATATTTGAATTTTTGACTTATAGATAGAAAATTTATAAGAATCACAACAATCAATTTCGAACGGATGAGATTGATGTTGTATTATTTACACTAGAATATTGTCTATATACAACAATACCATGTTGTAGTACTAGCAAATTACTGCATAGCACACGTAATTCGATTTTTTCAATTTTTCCATTTTCGCGATTTTCAACAAAGTAGCTGACATCTGGTGAACAAAACGTGAACCGCAATTTGCTATGAGGCAAGGGGGATCAAAATTGTCATAAAAATCGATTTGACAATTATCGTCCCCCTTGTAGACGTAGAAACCAACGCTATCTTCCATCGATGAAAATCGCCAATATATTTCATTCGCACAACTAACTTTTCGTGTTTACAGATTGTTGCCCATAACAACAAACAAGACGCATATATTACAAAATCGCACAACAAAGAGTTACATCACGCAACATGGTACACAGGACCCAACCCGGCACAACACCTTGCAAATTGCAATACTCCAAAATTAGATGCAACATTGAGCAGCAGTGCGTATCAACAAGCAACATGTTGAAATATGACGCAATATGATGCAACACACTACAGGTTGGCGCAACATTGTGCAACATCACGCAACATTGTGCAATATAACGCAACATGGTGCAGCATCAGAATATCGAGCAACATAATGCAACATGATGTAATACATTAAAACATTACGCAACATGACGGGCCTATCCGGGGAAATCCTAAATAAATTATCTAGAAATTATAAATCTTTACCCCGCCTTAGAACATGGTGCAACATGACGGACAGAGATCCAGAAATCGTGAACGGATTTTCCCGAAACTAGCACCCATCGTAATCGGCTCGCGACATTCGGAAATTCTCCTTTATCAATTTTTTGTAAAATCGTGTTACCTGGACGGTTCTCTCAGCGCATTTTCCCGAAATCTAGATCAATCACTATCGATTCCTTACAGCTGAAATCTGCCCCTTCACAAATGTTTATCAAATCGTACCAGTTAAGAAAAAATTTATGAATGGGACCACCGGCTTCATCGAAAGGCATATTAATGATTAGCTTTGAAATCAGGACCCATCACGATCGGTTTTTGGTAATAAAAATTAGTTCCTCTAGAAATTTTTATAAAAATTGTGCTAGCTGAAAAAAATTAAATAGAGGGGTTTCCCAGAAATAAACCACTGCAACCGCTTCTAAGTCAATGCCGAGAGTAAAAAAATTTCAGAACGAAACCTGGGCTTTAATGGAGGACTCTCTAAATAAATTTTTCCAAAAACCAGACCCATCGCTATCGTTTTCTGGTACTCGAAAACCACTTTTAGTTTTTATGAAAATCAGTCGAGCCGGGTCTTGTTATACTATTTACAAAAATGAATATATACCGGTTTTGTTTTGCCACCATTTTGATTTGAATGACATTTTTCAGTTCGCTTTTGACAGTCGTAGAGAGTCGTCGATAACTATTTATAATGGGCCATCTAACGCCGCAACAATCTATTGAAATTTTAAAAAATTGTTGAATTATAAATACGCGGAGAAATTATCGTGATATTTTGGTGTTAACCATGTGTTAATTACTAGTTTTGAAAATTTACATACACTGAAAGATAGAATCAACACTGGGTGACAATTAAAACCTACATTAGAAAAGCTAATGAACACTAGAATGCTCATCATGTTTGTTAAAATTTCCGAAGAAGATTTTTATTATACCCGTATAAAATTCAGCTGACACAAGAGTTGCAGGAAAATGAATATGAACGGCAACGAGATTGAAGTGCTCGAGTTTTACAGCTCGGTATAGTTGACCGCCATGTTAGGAAAAAATTCTATTATTTAGGCACTAAAAAACCTCAACTGATACACCAAAGACCACTACGCACTCATTGCTTGGTGCAGTATGGTGTGCCATTTGGGTCGACTGCATCATTGGGCTATATTTCTTTAAAGATGCTAGTGGCAATGCTGTAACAATTTCTAGTAAACCTTGATTGAATAGGAATACATAACATGCGTGGTTCCAACAAGATGGTTTCTCATCACAGAGAGATCGTAGTACGATGTAAATTTTGCGAAGGAATTTTCCCGGCCAAATAATGTCACAAAGTGGTGACCGATCACCTCATTTTACCGCTCATTGAATCGCTGAAACATAAAAAGCACCCTGTTTAAGATAAATTAAATTAATTTTTTTTTTGTATCCATATAATAAAAAAGGGGACAAATTAATCAATTTTCCAGTTTTGAACATTAAGGTGGTGGTTTTTTCAGACACATGAGGTCATCAATAGTATATAGTGTTTAAAGTATATTTTCTACCATTTATAAATACAAAGGAGATCCTCTAAAACTGGGCGAACCCCATGTCTCAAGTGAATCAATTAAAATAAAAAGGAAATTTATTAACTTTAATAACGTAATTTTCTAAAGAATTCTGTCTGGCTGAAGCAAAATAATCAATAATTATTATTCCATATAGATTAAAACGTTTATGTTAAAATCCATCTAATATTGTTAATAGCTTCTTAGAATAATTTTCTCGAGTACATACAAAAATTATGTAAATATAAAATTTTGCCATTTCCATATTCGTCAAATAAATTTTCATACCATAATTCTAATGATCTCGAACAATGCACAGTGCGAAGTTAAATCTCAAAGAAAATTTTGTACATGTAATATATTTTGACTAATAACCTGACAAATAATTAAATTTAAATACCAATTTATCATCTCACCTCCAACTGTTCCATTTACGTTCGGCGTGTACCAATATTATGCGGTATGTAGGTATCACGTTAATATACACACACAGGTTCTTGAAATTCATTCAGCCAATTTATTATCAATTTATCCCAATTATTACAAAATTCAGGTTTCCCTTTCGTTTCGTTTGGTTTCCTCATCTACTGCCGTTTCTTTTATGAATATTATTAATTTTTTTTACCTTAAATTGCGTTAATAACGTTACCTTACATAAATTTCCCGTATCTTCTCTTGTTCTGTTTTTACTTTTTACAATTTTTTTTTCTTTATTGTTTACCTCTACAAATTTTTTCGTAACATAAATCAATTTTCATTTCGCTTTTTATTTTGTTGTAAAGAACATATTTTTTTTTTTAATTTATTGAGCTTGATGTTTACTGGGGTACATACATACGAATATAAAGATGAAGATGATTGTTTTTAAGAAAAATCTGTGACATTTTGTATGTTGGTGGTTGCTGTAATATTTTTAACATGCTTATACACAAATTACATGTGAAACGTAAATTATTTCTTACATATATCCTTAACCATATAAAGACGAGAAACAGCATGTTAAAAGAACAACAAATTTATTTTTGTTAAGATTGATTGAATTTTTTGAGATGGTATAACCTATATGTATTCCAATTTTATCTTAATTACATAAATGTCAATCTACATTTATAAAAGATATTTACAAACCTTATCAATATTATAGACTTTATGTATGCCTGTTGTAATTGAATTTATAATCACTGCTGTTTACATTAAAATAATTTTTGCTTTACATGTAATTATAAATTTTTGTGATGCGCAAGACGATCTTATCTTGCACAATTTATAACAAAATTTTAAATATATATACATGACTTATTTCCTGCTCCATGTATTATCTGTTTAATATACAGCACACCATGTGGGTGATATCCTTTTACTTTTCGTGAAGGACGGTTGTCTTATTACACATTGCTTCCTTATCATTCGTGTAATCTGATTTTTTAAAACATAACACATTTTCCCTCTTAAATTGTACAATTTACATATTTTCTTGAGATAATTCATATATAAAGATACATTAAAGACTAATTGAAGCCCCCGGGACCTTTACAAATCCTATATGCCATTAATCATTTTTGGTGCAACTTTTATTTTATATAGTGTATACCGGGTGTTTCTTTTAAACTGAGACGATCAAATATCTCGAAAAATAGCCACTCCACGGCAAAAATGCCATAATTAAAATTTAATCATACCGCCTGGGAAATACATTAGAGCAAAAAAAAAATCCCCCACCCTTTTTTGTTGCATTTTTGTTGCAGATACGGATTCTCCGACTAAAAGTACGTGTGATTTGAATAAAATAATTTGTTCGGTTCATGTCAGATGGCGTTGTAATCGACGAAATTCAATTTTTTCAATTTCTTCTTCTTAGAACACACGCATTCGATTCTGCAATACGTTTGAAATAAAAAACATCACGTTTTCATTTGAAATACTCGAAATTCGTCATCAAAACAATTTATTCAGTTTTGTAAATCACATTTAACGTTTCTGTTATTTCTTATCTTCATGTTTTTCGTAATTGCAAAATAAACGATAAAATACTTTAGAATGGACCGTTTAACTGTGCCAGAGAAAATTGAGATGGTTCTGGTTTATGGAGAAGCTGGCAGAAATCTTGAAAATGCTGTTGCTATTTACGCTCAACGTTTTCCGGATAGGATTCGTTCACGTGCTTCATTTGGCCGTACTATCAAACAATTTATTACTGATGGAAATGTTCAACCGAAAAAGAGGAGCCGTAGAGTAACAGCCATTGGAGAAAATGATGAAATTGCTGTATTGGCAGTAGTGGCTCATAATCCTCATGTTAGTACACGAGAAATAGTTCGCGATTCCGGATTGTCCCTCATCAGTGTTTGGAGAATTTTAAAACGGCACAAGTATCATCCATATCACGTGTCTTTACACCAAGATCTTCATGGCGCTGATTTCCAAAATCGGGTAACTTTTTGTCATTGGGCACGTGAACAAATGCAACAAAACCCCAATTTTTTCGTTGCGTAATGTTCTCTGACGAATCGTCTTTTACAAACCATGGAACGGTTAATCGACACAACATGCATTAACATCAGCGTCCTTGGACTGCCAACGTGTGGTGGTGAATAATTGGCAACAAACTCATAGGCCCCCACATTATTGAAGACAACTTGAATGGTCAAATGTACCGAAACTTTTTGGAAAATGAACTGCCAATATTACTTGAAAATTTGAACTTAGAAGTGAGGCGGAACATGTGGTTTCAACATGATGTTTGTCCTGCACACTATTCGGTGGTGGCACATGAAATACTTGATCGTGATTTCAATGGTCGCTTGATCGGTAGAGCTGGTCCGAAAAATTGGCCCGCCAGATCACCAGATCTTACTTCGCCAGATTTCAGATTTTTGTGGGGCTATCTCATAGACAAAGTTTACAAACAAGAACCAACAACACGTGAGAACATGATTGAGCGAATCAGAGATGCGTGTGCTGAAATTCAACCAAATACACTTCTCAGTTGTGTACAATCATTGGATGCGTATTAATAAGTGCATTGAAGTCGCAGGCCATCATTTTGAATACTTATTTTAAGCTCAAATTATTTTATTCACCTGCCATTTACATTAATAAATTGTTTTGATGACAAATTTCGAGTATTTTCAATGAAAACATGATGTTTTATATTTCAAGCGTATTGCAGAATCAAATACGTGTGTTCTAAGAAGAAGAAATTGAAAAAATTGAATTTTGTCGATTACAACGCCATCTATCATGAACCGAACAAAATATTTCATTCAAATCATACGTACTTTTAGTCGTAGAATTCGTATATGCGCTAAAAAATATAGCTTCCTATCTTAGTTTAAAAGTTACCCCCCGCCCACCTACACAAGCGGTGGGCGGGGGACTATTTTTTGCACTAATGTATTTCCCCCGCAGTATGACTAAATTTTTATTATGGACATTTTTTCCGTATAGTGGCTATTTTTCGAGATATTTGATCGTCTCAGTTTAAAAGAAACACCCGGTATAACGCAAATTTATTTTACTCATCTGTAAAGAATGTTCCATCGATTTCATTGATTTATTTTTAATCCCAAAAAAATATTTATTTTGCAGTGACAACCCGAGAATTTTTGACAAATAAAAAACCAAAACAATGTCATTTTTAATCATGTGTTCTTTTACAACACAACATGTGTGTGAAGTTGGCCCAAATTTCAGCCCAAAAAAATGCGATGGCAACACTAAAATGATGATTTCTATAATAGTAAAAGTATCGGCCCAAAAAATTGTATTTCACGACATTTTATAAGAACTCAACACAAAAAATTATTACTATCGTGATAGTTTCTCATATTTTACTCAGCCCAAAATTTACTATAACAAAAATTAAAACTGTCTCACTGTCACTTACACTCTAGACCCAAAAATTCATTATGAAATGTTAAATAATCGATATAATTAATTTAAAAATAAAAATTCATTTTTTATAAATTCAAAGTGCAGGTGTAAACTAACGGTGCCATCACGTTTTCAATACACTCTGGTACAATTAAATTCCAGAAAAGGCCCAATTATAGCTCAATAAATACTCATCAAATTTTTACTCTGTAACTTTTAAGTTTTAGTATTGGCCCACGATGCCATTATATTTTTCAAATAGTTCTAGTCCTAATATATACCTGTGCATCGGGGCATGCGATTCTAACAAGGTTCTCGTGGCCATATATAGCCCAATTATAGCTCAATAAATACTCATCAATTTTTACTCTGTAACTTTTAAGTTTTAGTATTGGCCCGCGATGCCATTATATTATTCGAATATTTCTGGTCCTAATCTATACCTGTGAATCGGGGCATGCGATTCTAACAAGGTTCTCGTGGCCATATATGGCCCAATTATAGCTCAATAAATACTCATCAACTTTTACTCTGTAACTTTTAAGTTTTAGTAATGGCCCGCAACGTCATTATATTTTTCGAATAGTGCTGGTTCTTATCTATACCTGTGCATCGGGGCATGCGATTCTAACAAGGCTCTTGTGGCTATTTATGGCTCAATTATAGCTCAATAAATACTCATCAATTCTTACTCTGTAACTCTGAAGTTTTGCTTAACAGAGTGGAAAGTTGCAGAGTAAAAATTGATGAGCATTTATTGAGCTATAGTTGGGCCGTATCCAATTTCAAGCCAGACAATTTTTTTTTCTTTAGTTAAGTCCACCGTACACAAATGTGGACGAAAAAAATGATAGGATGTAGTGTCTTTCGGATTTTAACGGATCATAGTTAAATCGAAATTCTTTTTGAAAAAACCTTATACTTTATGACTTAATTTATAAATAAACATTCAATTTGTCTAGGGCCCTCTAATACATTTAATTATTTTGCTTAACAGATTGGTTATAGGAGTGGTTATCTGAGCATAATTTGGTATAAACCTTTAGTATCACCAGCTTCTAGCTTTTCCTCATCGGTTTTGACTCTGTCTTCTCCAACTACGTAGCCAAGATATTTTATTTGTTTTATTAAATATGGGCTTTTAGTAACGTTTATTATTAGAACGGCCTTAAAAAGGCGATTTGGAGTAATTTAAAATGCTCTTCGATTATGAAAAGTGTGATCAGACGATCGTCAATATAAACACAACTATTTTTATGGTGAACAGACGACACATCGTCTAAGGAGAATTGCACAGTAGCCTTTTTGTATTATGAACGTATACATATACCGATTTCGAATACATTGCATTGCAATTCGAAACCGAAAAATTAAACTTAACAGATTTTCGTTAAAACTGTCTTGATTAAACAAAACATATTATTTCTGTTTAAATTTCAAGGTCAACTGTTTAAATTTCAAGGTTGAAATTTCATAGAATTTTTTTGAACTATAAATTTTTGTCGTCCTTTTGTGAATGCTTAATTGTTCAACATTATTGCAAAAATTTTAAAAGCTCCAATGGAAGCTGCTACTTTCAGTACACATATTTTTACCAAATTTTGTCAGGATGTCCGAATTATTGGAAAAGATTAAGTAAGAAGGTATTTCCGTATATTGAATCCGTCTGGACTGTAGAGATGCCTTGGTAAAACAAACATTTTTTTTTTAGTTTTAAAACTCGTCATTTATGGTAAAAGTTATCTATACTAATTATGCTTAAAAGTTCACTAGCAATTGGCAAATGCTAAAAATGCTACCTCCTATGGAAACTACCAAAAATACGGACCAAATTATTAAAATTTTTTTGTCAAAAACCGAAATATACAATATATTTTGGAAAACTAATTTAGATTGGTGCTGTTGCAAAATTAATTGTGAATCTTTTAGAAAAACTCATTTAGAACCTGCGACTTCTGATGGGCTGATTCCGACTAAAAACCTGAAATATCCAAATTTGTACTAAAAGCTGACGTAGGAAGTTTCAAAACAATCAGTCAATTTACTTGTACTCTAAAAAGGCTGAATTTTTGTTGAAAAATAGTTTATTGTGAAAATTTGCCATTTTCGCTTAAATTTTTTGAACCTGATCTGTTACCCGTTAATGATATACTTTCAAAATATATGCAAAAATCCGTAAACCTCATTTGGAAGCTGCCACTTCCGATGGACCGATTCACGACCAAAAATTACTGGAATTCCCAAAAATTACTGGAAAGAAGCCTAAGGATAAAGTTTCATCCGGATCAATCAATCCATCTAGACTGTAAAGGGGCGAATTTTTAATAAAAGCAGTTTTTGATCAAAATTCATCATTTCTTATTAAATTTTGGAAAATTAATTTAGAATCTTTTAATTTTTAATAGTTTTTAGTAAACACCTTTCAAAATATTTGCAAAACCACCCAACCATTTGCAGTGGAACGATATCCGCCAAAAATCTTTGTAATCTGTTAATTTATGAGCAAAGCTAATTTATGATTCACACTTAAGCTTTTTCTATGCATAGAAAATAGTATTCACTGGAAGTGGTAACTTTTATAGGAGCTTCTCCGTTTATTGCAAATATTTTAGAAAAGTATATGAGAAAAAGTTATAAATTAAATTTCCAAATATATCGGTAAATATGAATTTTCCACTGAATTTTTCAGACGGTTTATCCAATCGATATTAAATTTCACACCTAAGTTTTTTTTATTAACACGAATATTCCAGTGACTTTTGACCGAAATTGACTTACTGGATGTGAAAACTATACAACGGGGGATTTTTTTTGCCAAATGTTTAGAAAAGTATAGCATCTACGAGAAAGACGATTCTAAATTGAATTTGCAAAAATACGAGTCTAATTCATTTTTCAAAAATTAAAAACATGAGGTTTTTTGACAGAAATTTGTTCTCCAACAAAATGCAGCTTTGTACAGCTCAAGCGGATTGATTGATAGAAATAAATCGTCATACTAAAGCTTATCCTACAAATTAAAGATCCCTTGGAATATTGGTCAAAATTGTTCCACTTGAAGTGAGAGCGTCCTTAGGAGCTTAATTGTTTTTGTAAAACATTTTCAAGGTTACGTACATAAATTCGGTCCTATACATTTTAAATATACATTTTAAACTCGGCTTACCGAAAGCTATTACAAAAAATGGACAATGCACTAAAAAGTTATATGTCCTCTGTAAGTCTATAAGATTTGTTCGTTCAAAATAAATCTTCATACTAAAGATTGTTTCATTAATTCATTAAACCTTTCATTGAAGGATTTGCGTTTTTTGCGAACATTTGGAAATGTATAACATTAACGAGAAAAAGCTTTATAAAATAAAATAATCTAAATTGAATTTAAGCAGAAATGACGTCTTTTGGCCACCAACTTTTTTAAACAAACATGCGGCCCTGTACAGCCCAGGCGGATTGACTGATTGAAATGAAACTTCATACTTAGTAAATTTATGTCGAAATAGGATTTTTAAAAGGTAAATATATAAATTTCAAGCCCTTATACATCTCACAACGGATTAATTGATCGGAATAATATTTTGTACTTACGCATTTTCCATTAATTTGGGGATCAAAGTATGTTTGACAAAAATCGGTCCACCAACGAGCTTTTTCTTTTTTTGCAAATATTTTTGAATAATATCTTAATTATCGGAAAATCGACTATCATACTTAAAGTTTAAAATATAAACTTGAAACAATATCGGCTTTGATAAATTTTTCAAAATTTAAGCGGTAAGGTCGAATTTTAAAAATTGTTGATTTATAGTATTTTGAGTAAATGAGTGAGGAAATCGTTCTACTGGAAGTGGTAGCTTCCATAAAAGCTTTCTCGTCTGCTGCAAAATTTTTGAAGATATCATTTTTGAAAGAACGAATTAAACATAAAATATGGTCTGAATTAATTAATTGCAATGAAATTTTAACAAGCGTTGATTTTGTTGATTTTCTCGAATATGGTAGGTTCCATTTTTCGATTTACTAGTTTAGTGTGGTATATTCGAAATCTATGTACACTTGTCATAAAAGAAGTTCGGCTGTTGCCCACAAAATTACACCCAACCATTTTTTGATTCAATAAGAGAGTTAACCAATAGACCGGTAAAGTTAGTTTTTTCCTTTGGAAATCAAGTGTGACACTTAACTTATTCTTATTTTTGTGTGCTATAATTATAAGATGTTCTAAGATGTTTAGTAGGTAGTTCTTTTTGAATACATTAAAATTAAAAACTCCGGTGGTGATTGATATGATAGAAATATTTTTCAGACTCATCAATAAATTAAATACATTTATCAAAAAAAAAATCCCATTTGATAGCCACAACATTTTGACTGGTTGTACAAAATATATATTGGCGACGTCCCGATTAATTACAAACAAAACTATTAAAAAAATTAATCTCTAAATTCGCATCACATTAATAAAAAAAAATTTGCATTTAATTTTAAATTTTTGATGATATTGCTAAAAGTTCTTTTTGTTAAGTTTAAAAGCTTTCATTAATTTTGTAAGATTACGAATATTTAATTAATTTGTTTTTACTATTAAGCCTGTCATCATATGGAATTGCTAATGTGATGACATATAATTGTTTTCTTTAAAATATTAAGATGTGTTCATTCTAACCACATTGTGACAGTTTTATTGATTTGTCTATAGTTTACTGTGGTACTCCAGGATTAATTATGCGAGTTTTGAATAAAAGCCACATTTTAGGGAATTACATTTTTTGATCCGCGTACAAATCAATAGTAGGGGCTCGTAATCATTCTTAATCTATTTATTTGTCCGTTTGATCTATAAAGAAATAGAAAAGCACCGCATTATTAACATGCGATAAATTCAAAACTGTCGTATAAAAATTTCCCATTTCCAAAATATTTCAATTAAGACAGTATTTTATGTTCGTTAGAGAGAAATAGACGAGTATACCTCTTTGCTGTGAACGCAAACAGACAACAAAAAAAAATCCACCGTTTTTACATTTCTAATGAAATTAACATAACTAATTATAAAAGTAAACCCAACTTTTTACCATTGGTGCTGTGCATTGTTGTTGTGATAGTACAAACATAAAAAAACGATAGAAATAAATAGAAATAAGACTAAGTGATGGCATAATTAAGGTTTAGTGTTTATTTTTATTTAGAAGACTGTTTACAATAAAATAAATAAATGTGTATTAGAGGTAATTAGTAAAGGATCAATTAGACAAAATGTACAAGTATCTATTTAGGTACCTTATATGAAAGAATGAGAAACTAGATTTATAGGGGTAATTTAATAAAATTACTGCAATTAAAAGACTTTAGGCTATATACGGGAATGTAACGTACGGTCACAAGGACATTTTGTTTTCATTCCGGAAAGCTGAAATATCGATTTAACAAACATAAAACAGAACTAACTCTTTAGGAGCTCGAAGATAAACTTATAGAACAGACGTTGTCTTTTAGAGTTAAACATTTTTTAATTTAAAAAATATTCTGGGGAAATTTTTTCTAATTATCCGACGTAACCTGAATAATGCTGTCTAAAGTAACATGTAACCATTTTAAAGTTAAAGTTTGGTTAATGCAACAGGCAAGGGCATAATTGATAACTAGATGATTGGTTTTACACCCAACTGAATCCTGCTAGGAACATTGGTAAAATAAAATCTAAAGTAGACGTCATCGATGTGAGCCAATATCGACATATCAACCATTCACGATGTGCTTGGGAAATAAAAAAGTTAATAAGCTGGTTGTAGGTAATCGGATGCTTGCGCTTGTGGCAAACTCGATTTGTTGGGCGACCTTTCAACTCGTAGTATATAATGTCACTGCCTACGAAAGGTTTCAGAAATCGAAGTTGGCGTTTGTCTAATAGATGTTCTTCGGTTTGACATCTCGATATCTCGTCAGCAAAACAAGTTGGTGAACTAGCCAATGGTTGATGATATTTCCAAACGATCAACGTTGAGCGAGTAGGTTTATTTTATTTCATTGTGAGACGTTACAGTTTCTGTATCCGACCATTATTTTTCAGATCCGTCTTCCAACGTTGTCAGATATTTCAGATCCGTCTTCCAACGTTGTGCAAGCATAGTATTACACTGCTGCGAAGATAAGTGACCCATCTTTAAGCTATAAATTTTGGGACCGCTTATAAATTCACCGTGCGCTTACAATTCTTGCAATCTCGCCAAAAAATGGCTGCTAATTTAACATGTCAGGAATGTAATGAAGGAATTACACTAAAACAAGGATTTTTTTCAATGTGATGGATGCCAAGAAAAATTTCATCCCCACTCACAATTACATTAAATAAAATTGAAACGGGTCAGCCTAATATAGAGTTCTCTGAGGCATCTGCACCCAAAGTAACTTCACCCAGAACATCAACTGTATTGACCGAAATTGCTTTAACAATAAACTCCGAAATATCAAAAACTGCTGCTGTAAGAGACACAATTACCTCTCTAGGAACTCAATTGACTGCCATATTGGAGAGTGTGAGTGCACAGGAGAAAATGTTGAATGATATGCAGGAATCACAAATCAATCTTGAAAGCTGGCTCAAGCTGAAAATAATATTACGAAGCTGCATAGACGAACAATTCTATGGATCACATAAAATATAAAAATACAATTTTCAGACTACACTGATACGTTAAAATATAAAGAGGTTAAAAATAATTTAATAATAACTGGGATACCCCCAACCGAAACAGCTAGTCAACAATATCCTCCATGTTCTGGAGTTGGATTCACAAAAAGAAAAGATGCACAATGTTAACATAATATGTTATAGGGATAAGGTTTTTTTGATTTGAATGGGCTTTAAATAATTTAACGGCTTAAAAACGATATTTTTTATATATACATTTTAATTCAGTTATTAAAGGCAAAAAAGTATTCAACATACATATCACGTTTTGTAATAAAAAATTAAAATTTTCTATAACTTAAAATAAAGTGACTGACTCTATTGCACTTTTGAATATGTAACTATATACTAAACTCTTGGGTCGGTTTCATCTTAAACATATTTCTTCCTATATCGGCCTTATGTCAGTTTCTTCTTGTACATTGATTGCCAATTTTTACAAAGGGTTTTGTAAGTAATTGATCAATATCCCTAAGTTTTTCCACACCAGCACATCGAGAGGAAGAATACTAACTATCATATTTCGTAAAGATTTTCCTTTCTTTAAAACCGATTCGGCCTTACCTACATCCGACCGGTAAGCTATTTCCCCACCAATAATAACCATGTTATTATCAAGTCAATTTATTGAAAATCTCTTCGACACATTGAATTTAAAATGCCATTGACCAGGTGACTTTAGTGTTCTAGCTGCTGCATTTTTCCAATGCCTAATTTTACATTCAAGACCTCCCAATCTAATAATCGTCCAATTCTCCTTGTAAAGCTTGAAATATTCCTCCGGTTTAACTATCGTCTCGCTTTAACTTTTTCTCCACTTAAGCGAATACTCTATCCGGGGGGATGAACGAGTGTTCAGTGCTAAAGAAAATAATCTCAAATTCCTTTATGTGACGGGGAACCTCTCAGCTTAACCAATAAGAGCACATAACCATCCTTGTAGTACTTTTATTTTGAGCCTCCCAATCAACACATTTATAAGCCTGATTTTCGATATATTGCTGCTAAAAGTGGAATTTTGAAATCTGTGATATTCGTTTTCAGTTCAAAGATAGAGAAATACATTTTCTCTTTTAAGATGATCTATCTAGGTTCTTTGAACAACTCCAAGATTGTACAAGAACAGCTATCTGCAATCAAAAGCAATCAAAGGAAAACGTTTCCAAATTTCCTTTTTTTTCTTTCGCCAACCCGTAAAATGCTTTTACTCGTAACTTGTGCACCCTTTAATTCGTCATTTGGAAATTTTTTTCTGTGGATCCGTTTCTAGTGGTTCCTTTGTGGATTGGCGAGCCCAGCATATATCAGACGATTGTGGTTTAAAACCGATATAAACATTTCAGTTAAATATGTATCGGAAATAAAAATTTTTCACTTCTAGATCTGGAAAATCGGGTACAAACATTCGGTTCTAATTAGACACCTCACATTTATTGTTTTTATATTCATCACCGAAGATTTTATATACTGGTGCCGTACTTTGCTTGAAATGTCGTTTGGATACCTCTTTTATTCGCACCTTCGTTATCCCCAAAATATTTGCAAAGCATGGATTGATATACTCTAACAAATTTTGAATTTCTTTCTCGCATTAGATATTGCACACTAATTTTTTTTGGGGGCCCACCTACACTTCGTCGTCGTTTTGGCAGATTTATTTTTGTATGCATAAGAATTTTATTTGTACATCTGTAGAATGAGTCGGAAAAACTTAATGCATCGTAAACTTGTATTCGTTTGCAATGCCACAAAAAAATTTCGGCAGTGATTTTCGAATATACTTAAAATAAATTTGATTCAATTTAAATTTTAAAAATGTGTCGAAGTAAACTGTTTGTACCTATTTCTCTTTTGCTGTTCTCTCTTCCAGTTCGATTTGTTGACTGTTACTTTCCGCTCTTTTAAACCGTTTGTAATAGATTTTGCTAAACTATTATCACTCATCTTAACCCAGATGTTACCGAATTAAAGTTTTTGATGCAAATTTAGTACACAAACACTCCAATACTAAAAAACGATGCAACGGATGAATCTTTATGTAGTAAACAGGCCTAACAGGGCTTTCGAAAAATTACTTTCGACAAGTTGTGCTCGAATTTCTACAGTGTTTTGTGTGGCGTTATAAAGGACAACGGAAATATCTGGTTTAATAGGGTAAAATATTGAGGACAAAGCCGTAACTACTATGGCTGTAAATCTAAAAATTTGAAAATTGATAAACATATATAAATAACATATGGCACGTTAAAAACACCCAGTCGCAACTTTTTTTACTTTTTTTACCCGAATAACAGAGCAAGCACTCTACTTATACTAAACTAACGAGAGCGACAAAATATGATACAAAATGGATAAGATCAGGTTGTGCTGTAAACGCTTTGCAAGATAAGATAATGTTTTGATTCCAAGTAATTTTGAATGCCACTTTTCAAAGTGATAAGACATATTTTATACTACATATTGGTTTTTAGATGATAGTTATCAACATTCCGAATCTTATGGCATTAGATATCTAGAAAAAAAATATTTGGTGGAAGAGTATCTTTTTCTTCCAATAGACACATATCTGGAATCAGACGAGGAACAATACGAGAACCTCTGGTAGCGAAATCGATTACACGTCATCAAATTTTATTAAGATATCCTTTGTTGATGAAACTGCAAAGTCTATGATGTGCTAAATAAAATGAAACAACGAAAAAAGGCCAATGAAATCGGAACTTTACATAAGGGAAAAATTAACTTCATTTAAGGCTAATCTTTTCTCGGATTCAGTTCAATATTCGCCGTTGAAAACTGGAATCTTGATTCGAGACTGATTTACATGGAACACTGCTATGTGAGCGGAGACTTGACACTGTTGCTGATTCGAGATTGCGAAAGGTAATAAATAGTCTTTTGCTTGAGCAAAAGTTTACAGTAGTCAAAATATTTTTTATAACGGGATGCCGCGTAATTAATCTACGAACTAGATCGTGACATGTTACTTGCGAACTCATTGCTCATTCAAAGTGCAGCTAAAACGACGCGTTGTCATGTCACTGATGTTTGCTATTTCTGCAAAGCAATGATTAGGTACGAATAACTGACTTCAAGTTTAAACGTTATTTCAACTAAGACGCGCAATGAATACCGACATTTTATGTTCTCTTACCCACGAGGTTGCTTTGTTCGAGGTACGAATGGTAGAGCTCGAAGGACCAGAAACGTTTAAGCTAACAGGCAGAAATGTCGGTTGGCGGTTAAATACAACATAGTTGGTTGCACAACCGCTATGCATATAAATTCTCGGATTTTGCCCCTTCGCGCTTTTTTAAACAATGCGACGAATAAATTTGTAGTGAGCTCAGATACCAACTCAAAATGTAGGAATGCATATAGATAAACTGACGAAAATATAGTTATAGCCCTGTGTACTGCATTGGTCTTTTGTGCTGTTTGATGGACATTGTGCCTGCATAATCCACGCGTTCAAGAACGGTTTCAAAGAAGTTACACGTTGTGATGAAAGATTGGCCGTTAAGTGCTAGCTCATCGTTGGGTGATGGCGAAAGCACACAAAACATTTTTGTAAGTGCGAGCGTTCCTAGGTTTAGATGCTTAGGATCCATTGGTGTGTTTCATTAGTTGTGTCAATATCAGCTTTAGAATACCGTATGTCGTAGCACGATGTACTTGCAAAATAAATAAATTGGTAAGATGGTTGTTTTTGGGGAAGAACAATCAGATGCTTACTTCTTTGTTTATGACAAATTTAATTCGTTATTCAAAGTAAAAAAAGCAAATTAGAAGATACCATTAATGTTTAAACAAAATTAGCCCAACGGAAGAGACAGCTGCCGTAGGAGCATTTTCGTTTTTTGCAAATATTTTGAAAAATACTATATTACTGGGATTTATATTGAATTATATTTAAATCATAGCTAAAGTTTTGTTTTTGTCAAACATTGTTGTTGTTGTCAAAATAAACATGGACGATGATAACACATAAAATAGCACATTAAAACATAAAATAAGACATTGATTAAATTGAAATTGATATTGAATTATATTTAAATCATAATTAAAAAATTTTATTTTTCAATTATTGTTGTTTTTGTAAAAATAAACATGGCTGATAAAACACATATGCTTGATATCTATAATATTGAGCATTTATACCTGCATTATCCCGGAATTTTTGGTTGTAATACAGCTGAATCTGGAATGCTGAAATTTTTTTCCTAACTCTAAAAGTATCAAACTTGGCTATTTTTGCAAGCCTTGTTTATGAAATTATTATATGAATAAAATTTAAATTGTTTTATTTCATTAATAGATTTTATGATCTAAAATCTTTACAAAAAGTTACTCAACAATTAACGGAAGTAATATTATTTGGAATACTCAAAATTTGAAAATCAGATCCACTTAATCGTTAATATTTCATAAAATAATGTTACAGAATTTTTATAGGCTGTAATTTACGGCTTAGCGACTTTTCATTTGCAGTCATTAATTTGCGAACGACTATTCATTTGCAACTTAGCAATACAGTTCTAAACTTTCGCAAGTAATAAAAGAGTTTGTATACAACATTTAGAATAGGGCGTATATCGTCTGATGCAGTTATCCTTCAAACATCCTCGCAACTATTATATTTTCTCCATTTAAATATAAAGCATTGCCAAATTCAGCAGATAGGACGTATTTCATATATATATATTACCCTTTTTCATAAATTACTGTCATCCTTATTAATTTGAAACATAGCCGAATTTATAAATTTCGTAATAATTTAATTTATCTTGTCAAAAATAAAACAAAATATCATTTTTTTTTAATGACATCCCAATTTTATCAAAAAATTGTAAAATTGCATTGAAAAAATTCGCGGCATATTCCTCCCACAAACGTGATTTTACTTTAACCGCATATATATTCAAATTAATCATATATTTAATATCGCAAAAAACAAAATAAATTAAAAATATTATTATTTTAAATTCCATTTTTATTTTTTGTATAATTATTATTTATTTTTAATAAATTGTATCTGTATACGTGTACATACATTTGTATGTATGTATATACAATATAAAAATAAGTGTCAATTTATTATAAATATTTGCTGTTGCTAGTCGCGTATCACAAATAAATTTTTATTTTATTTTAAATTATAAATAAATAATGTATTTTTAATTAAAAATTAATTGAATGTGCTGTATATATTGCACGTAAGTTCAGTACTTAGGTGTGATATTACATAATGTAGGTTATCGGCACATCAACAGTGCCCAATCATGCAATTTATTTATTGTTTTAATCGATTATAATTATTTTTGGTATTAAATTCATTAAAATATAAATTGATTGATTTATGTATATAAATAAGTAAATTACCCGAAGTCAAATTTTATAAATAATATAAATCGATTTATATATGTATATACCAACTGAAGAAACGTAATAAATTGTTTAAATAAACGGTTGGTATAATAATTTTCTTACGGTAAATTGCCTGGATTTAAAGAAAAAAAAAATTTAATCTTTCGATAAATAATTAGTTTTTAAAATTAATGATCCGAAGCTGAAAAATTAAACATTAAAATTGAACGGTAGTGAATATTTATATTCGTTAAATTTGGGTTGTTCCGGATTAGGCTAGCTTAATTATTTTGATGTGCGAGGAGCCTCCATTATGATAGAAAGAACTGTGAGGTCAGTCAATATTTATGGAACTGAGAATGTTGCCCGTCATTTTACTTAAAAAATTGTAAAACAGAATTTTGCAAAAATTAATTGAATTTATTTATTCATCATGAAGAATGTTGCGCTCGTGATTTTTGCTAATTTACCATTCGCGATATATCCGAAGTAAAAAAAAAATTAATTAAGATTAACTATTCGGGAAAAAACTTCAGACTTAGGTTTTTCTAATAAATTGAGAGAGCATTAAATCATTTTTGGATGAAATTGGTTTATCAGAAGAGGTACCAACCGTAGAAGCTTTTTTCTTTCTAAAAATATTTTGGAAAGTATATCATATACAATAAAAACTATTAAAACCATCAGATTATAAATTAAATATTATAAAAATTTTCAGCGAATTTTTAATTTTATTACAAATTGCGAATTTACCAAAAAATTCGGTATCTCTACAGTCCAGGCGAATTAAAAAACTCGGAATAAAATATACTTCATACCTAAGCTTTTTCAATAAACTGGAATATGTGATTGGAATATACATTCATGTTCATATATACAGTTGGATGTTTATCGATACATATATACCCATGCCCCTCCCTCCCTCTTGTTTGTTTTGTGCTGTAAGGACAATTAAGGGTCAGAGAGTAGAAAATAAAAAAAAAACTTGTTGATAAATATCACGAGATTCTAATCCTTTAAATGAAATCAAAAAATAAATTTTGTATTTAAAATTTATTAATTCGCCTTCAAAGCGACATACGAGTACATCATTGAAAGTTTAATAAGTGAAAGTTTTTAAAAATTTTATGTACCTAGAAACTTTAGTCCGCAGAAGTCGGGAACTATTTGTGGGTTCAACTTTAGCAACATACATCATTAAATAGATGAGCTTGGATATTTCTGGCGTTCTGGATTTTTCTATATTAAACGAGCTCAGATATAATCCAGAGAATTCAGAAAAAATAAGTTGACCCAACTGGCGCTGTACAATTCTAAGTTTGTATGGTAATTAAGCACAATTATGTATGTGTTATATTCAAAGTGCTAAGTCATCAAAAGTTTTGAAATTAAAATTTTTTAAAATCGTTTTTAAACGTCAAAAATCGATTGTTAATTTGGCTTATGCTATACCGACTTGTAAGCTGATCTCTTCACTTTTGGTGTTGCGTGTTTGCTTAAAAAGATTAAGTGACAGTTATGGTGTCGGTTAACAATCTAAATTCCTATTGATGACAGTAAACCCATAATAAATCGGGTGAAGGTGAACTATTTCGCGAATATAGAGCTCGATTGATATTCACTTGGCAAATTTTTAAAATAAATGTATTTCTCAGCTAACCTGAACAAAATAGGTATCGTTGGCTAACGACACTGGTAAACAACATAAAACAATCAGTTGTGAACAAACTCGTCCTGCATCTGCCTTATCTCTTCGCCGTAATTTTTTTTTTTATATTTTGCTTTAATAAAACACTAAAAACTCATTTAATGAAAATTTTTTGTATAGTAACCCCAATATGTTGAACAAGTAACGGACGTTAAGATTAGTACGGAAGTATTCCTTTCGAAAATCTTCTTAAAAGGCGGCACAAAGAATTTCTTTTAAAACGTATAGCCAGAATTACTTAAGATAATGCAACTCGATTTAAACTAGAATGAAAATTATTAATTTCTATATAGCGCGCTAGATACACAAAAAATACTTTGTAAATTTTTCAATTTTGCGGATTCCTTGTCGAAGGATTACGTTGATGCATGGATACGATAATGGACACACCTTGTATGAAAATTACGGAAACTACCACTGTTTGGCAATTTACTTCATCCTAGATATGCAAAATAATTGTATTATATTCCACCAACGAAAATGGAATGGCTTAAGGTTTTCACAATATCAAAGACATCGAATGAGCAGAGGGACGATCGGGCCATGATCATATCTAATAAACGAGTACTTAAGGATAAGTCCGAGAAATTAAACGCAATACATTCACTTTAAAATCCTTATATTATGTCATTCGTGGCTAAACAGAAAGATAAAATGTTCTGATGAATCGCTCGATAACATTTAAATCAAACCAAACTTGTTGCAGATTCACAATCCAATTTTGCTAAATAAAATTATGATTTGAAAAATTAGAAAACAAGTTTTTAAATTGTAAAAGTTATAAACTTTTTTGAAATTAAGTGGGATTTTTGCAAACTAACAAACTAATCAATAGCTTTTTTTTATTTTAATAAAACATTTTATAAAATATGCTTTAAATTTAAAAAGTTTATTTATTTAAACTGAATAATTATTTCAAAAGAAGAGTTCTAGCATTTTAAAACAATTTTTTGCTAATAGTGACAACTTATGAAAATGTTTATATATGTATTGTTTTTGCCAGAAATTTATTACAGTACGCTGAAATTAATTTTAAAACATTTAGGAATTCGTCTATATTGATTTTTTATTTTAAAATTTTTTCGGCTTTTTTAAACAAAATATTATTTACAAATACAATGATATTAACTTTTCCAGAAGTTTTAATTTGGTGATATAATTCGCCAAATCGATATGTTCTTGTTTTATACTAAAGGTATGAAGCGAAATTTGATTTTTTGCAGTTTGGTCACTGCAACCTGATAAATAGACCAACTTTTCATCAGTACGCAACTAAACTGCCAAGAAAGAACTTTAGGAGGTTCTCATTATATTTTTTTAAGGGTTGTGTGTATTATTAGACAGTGGGCTGGGGGTTAACAATTGAGAAGAGGGAGGGTGGGTATTGTTATTAAATTAAAACACTAAAACGCGTGTGATAAAATAAAATAAATAAAACTAGCTAAATATAATTTTAATTCAATTAGTAGTTTATATTTTTGTAGCGAATCTAATCGTCTGACCCATTATATTCGAAGGTCAAGAGGGTATGGTTAAATTCAGGACTGACCATGAGTGCATCGTTATATTATCGTCCATGTTGTGTTACGGATTACTTTGATTTAATAAAATTGTAAGACATTTGTTAAAAAATAATATTTTCAAAATTGAAATAAATCTTTTAAAACTAGCCAATAGTATTTTTTCTTAGAAAACAATCTCTTAAAATTAAGGAAAACTATTTGACGTAAGTAAGGAAAGTATTTTTGAAAATAAATACAATTTTTTTATTTTTTAAATTTAACGAAAAAATTTATTTTAAAAATAAAAAGGTTATCCATTTGATTTTAAAAACGAAACTTTTTGCCAAAAAAAATATATGTATATTTTTTTTTGATTTTATATGAATATAGTTTTATTTTTACTGGTTTTTTAAGTGTAGTGGAAACGACGCGAGACTTTATAACTAACTAACCTAATTTAGGTATTAAACAAATATCAAAATGTAAACAAAAATCAAAATCTGGGTAGGAACCAAGCGCAAATTTTATCGGTTAAAAAATCAATTAAATATCCATAAAATTCCAAATAAGATTATAGCAGGCCTTTAATTTTACTGGGTGATCAAAAAACAAAACTTTATATATAATTTTGCTTCATGGATATGGATCACTTTAAAAACAAAATAAGTCTAGCAGCATTTGCTTTCTCCAGTTTGTCCTGAAAAATTATTTTTTTTGTTGAGTTTTTTTCATCGATATAGTTTGTGTGCTTCTGAGCCGATTGAATAATTTTTAAGCCCGAGTTATTATATTTTGCTAAATTATGTACATAAAAATTTGTATATGTATATGTTTGTTGTATATGTATTTGTATTTGTATGTAGTGTTTGTAAAGAATTGTATTTAAATAAAGTGGGAGACATAAGACATCAATTCAATTTTTAGATCTTCTTCATAACTCGCTGGGGATTGATTTCGTTCGATCATCCCTACGAAGCGATTTATTGCGAAAATTCGTTAAATCTCATCATTTCCGAACTGTTCGAAGTGTTCGGGTCTGAAAAATGGCCGTTGCTCTTATAATTTTTTAAATACACACACATGAATTTTCTATTTTTTTTTTCTCAAAACTGTAACGAGTAAGATCCATTTTCGGTTCTAGTCGCATGTTGGTTCTTTTGTGAACGTGTTTTGATTGTTTCGATGTAGATGGCATTCGCAAAATACTTTCAACACGCTCGTGAGTTGATGTGAAAAAACTAATTATAAAAATTAAAACTCAAATAAAAAATGTAAAACTAAATTTAAAAATAAAAACTAATGAGAGCAGGGGTGGAATCATGAACGTCGGACGGAAAATTTAAACGGTAGTGAAATTTTATATGGATAACAGCAATAATTGTACCAGTTTTGTTCCATTGTTTCGCAAAAAAACACAAATAGCAAGCCAGAAAAAAATTAATTCATTCGTCAGCTTTATAGCAATCGGACGAATTTGTAAGGTTTTTTTGAAACAACAGAATAAAAGCGGTAGAATTATTACTGCTTTTCATATAAAATTTCTCTACCGTCTAAAATTTCCGTGCGGCGTTCATGATTCCGCCCCAGGAATCAACGTCCATTAAATAGCAATCATTTTCCTTTTGTGTCGTTCAACTCTTTATACTATATGAGTATTGTGACACGTTTTAGATCCAAATAGTTTTCCTTATGAGCATTATTACATAAATACATTATTATTTTTTTAAAGCTATCGACTAAGCAGTAAATCCGTTAAACATTTAAATGGGATTCAAAGCATGCGGAATCTATCCATTTAATAAAATGGCATTGATTTCTCAAAATGTTTGGGGATCAATAGATGAGAATATGCACGACACAATTCAGTATTCATCCAATTTGTCCAATATGGAAATACCATAAATCATCAGCAATTTTCTGATATTGTAGGATCGAAAGTATTGGAACTTCAGTCTGTAGAAGATAGTGATTTGACCCTTAAGACAACGGAGATTCAATGGCTGCATCGAGTATACAAATTTCTTCTACCAACTTCATATTTAATAAAAACATCAAATATTATGAACATTAACGAGTTTATATACTAACGAGGAACGAGAACCAGAATGCCCCGAAAATTTAGAAGCACAATTGGAAAAGAAAACTTTTAACTGTAGGCAGTTTTCTCACCGACCCATGACAAGATTAACGTTACAACAACAAAGGTGAAAAGAGAAACTAGAAAAATAAATGCCGAAACAAAATTCCAAACCTAACTTGTATTTATGTGAATAAGATCATTTGAAAAAACTAGCGTTCGATGAATTTATTCCTCTGGAGAATTTAGCGCGAAATATTTTATCGGCATCAAACGATAACTTGATGGTTTCGAAAGAAAAAGAAAATTGTGTTGAGTTCCCAAACGAATCAAGTCAAGAAGACAAACATGGCCACGAAAACTCGAACATCTATAATACGTTGGCATCGGGGAGAATGTGTTATAGTTGCACCCATAAGTAAGTTGAATCTACCAGGAACCCACTTTTTTATGCAAGTTGAAGCACTAAATATTTTATTTAAATTTTAGTTTTTTAACGTGATACTGAACTCATAATATGATAATGAAAATAAACCTAAATAAATCTTAAACCTAAATAATATTGAAATATATGCCTCAAATCTTTGAAGCCCACAATTATTTATTTTCTCTAACTGCTGATAGGTGTAAAGTACAAGGTGTACAAAAGCTATGATTTGGTGGCCATAGTAATTAACGTACGTGTCAGTCATAACGATACCATGCCAACAATTATAAATTTCAAGAGTGTTAGTTAATATTTTTAGTTGTCCATTACTTGATTTTATAATTATTTAAATTTTCACTTTGATAATAAAAATGAAAATTAAATTATGGTTCTGCGAAATTATAATAAAGCAACTTAAATTTTAACCATATTCAATTTAATTATGAAAGACTCTTGAACTTCCATATAAGTACCAATTATTGTATCATTTACCCTACACACATTTTTAAGTGTTGCTCTTCACTTATATTTTAATTAAAAAAATTTGTTTAAAAAGTTTAAAAAATCACTCGATCGATTTCGACTTGTTAGGTCATCATAAGGAGTTACCGGATAGCCCAACGCAGGAAAATTTGCGTCGCTTAGATTATATAGCACAAATGAGCCAACGGATTAGCAAAATCGAGAGAGTTGATCCCCTGTCCAAGCCTGGTTGGTGTTTGTAGGATTAATTGCAATGATTGTAGTGTCTCCTATATTGGAGAGACTGGGCGCAATTTTCGAGTCACAGCTAAGGAATATTTATCTGGTTGCAATCATAATGAACTTTCCATCATACAGCATTAAACAGTTTAGACATATTACATATACAACCCAAAAGCAGACGTTTAGATACCTTAGAAACTCACGAAATTCGAAAATACACATTCCTTAACCAAAATATCCTTAACGAACGGATCCTGCCTTGTTCTATTCTCACGTTCGTAATAATATGACTAATTCGTCATGGTACGGACGATCAATAGATTAATTTTTATTGTCTATTTTTTGTCTCTCCTTCTTTTTTACTTTTTTGCTTTTTTCTAATATATATAACTAAATTTTTACTTTTACAAATCAGGACATCTCCTGATGATGACTTGACAAGTTGAAATCGATTGAGTGATTTTTTAAACTTTATGAACAAAATTCTTTTAATTAAAATATTCAAAAATTTAATTTTTGCGAAATAAATAAAACAAGTGTTCTATAAAATGTGTTTATTACGCGTAAGTGAGTTTCGCCAAGTGCCAATGAAAAATAGTGTAAAAAGTATGTTGCTCTTCAAATACTTCACTGGGATGACTTAAACTTAACGTACTATTTGAATAAGTTACGGTAAACACTATCAGCACATAGCTGTTGGTGAAAGCCGGCCAAAATTAATATTTTTCATAAATCAGATAACAGTACACGAAAGGTTGGTTATCTCGAAATATTTTAGTCTTGCTGAGTAGAATATAGAAGTTTCAAATTCTGGAGTTCGGCCCCTCCAAAAACTTGGATTAAACCTCATCTTCTTCAATCTTTAACGGTCTGTTAACATTCTGGTCCTTTTATTTATAACTGAGTTGTTTCTGATTCTCGTATACGTTCTTATTACTTAATTATTTTAGAATTTTTGCCTAGCTTTTATTAGGTGTCGGTTATAACATCTACTTCTGTGTCACCTACTTGAGTGAGGTTTTTGTATGTCTTTTTGAGTGGTACAGAATTTATCAATCTACTTTTCCGAGTTTAATTTCGGCCTATAAGCCCGGCAAGAAAAAATCAACCGTAGAATGGTTTATAGTCGGTTTATTGAAAGTTGTGAAAAATTGAATTTAAATAAAAAAAAAATGCGAAGTTTCTTAATGCCCGATGTAAAATCGATATAGAGCTAAAACTCGCAAATACTTTCAAATACGGTGAATTGCTAGTTTAATGTCGGTGTAAAATCGGACCTATTAGATTTTATTTAGAACCGAAATTTTGTAAATATGATTGGTGGTTGTAACTTTAATTAAACCGTACACCCGACATAACCCAATTTATTTTAATTTCCGACGTGGAACGACATAAAACGAAATTCGATGAAATATTTTTTTCCGTTTTTACTTTATATTTTTCAAATACGGTGCATTGCTTGTTTAATGCCGGTTGAAATTTGATTACAATTTATCGATATCGAATAAAAACTTTCAACTATAATCGGAAATTGTACCGAGAATTTCCCGAATTTGTTTATTTGGTGATATAATTCCTCAAATCGATGAATTCTAGGTTTATACTATAGGTGCAAAGCAAGAGTTGAACTTTTGCAGTTTGGTCGTTGCAACCTGATGAATAGACCAACTTTTTGTCAGTACAAAACCAAGCTGCCAAGAAGAGACCTAAGCAAAGTTCTCATTTTTGTAAGGGTTTGCAAATCTTAACACAAGTACCCTGGGGTTAAAAATGGGGGGAGTGCATATTCTATAGCATATATATGACTAGAAAAGTCGTAGAAATTGTATAAATGTCATTAAAAATAATATTTTGCCCAAAAAGCCGAAAAAATCATAAATAATTTAATATCATGAGCAGTTTTTAATCAGTCGATGCATCTAAATTCAAACATTTCGTATTTAAAGTAAAAACAATTTGGGACAGTAGACTGTTCTGTTAAGAGTCGGTAAAATTGTAAGTCAAGTCTTGCTATAATATATGTCAGACAAAAGTCCGCACTGTCAAACACTGTTTAAATAGTGGTCCCTTAGACGCACAAACCCAAAAAAGAAAACCGACTTTAGTAGTATACTTTTTACGCTATTTGCCGTAGAAACTTGGCGAAACACACTAATACTTAAAAATTAGATTTTTTGAATATTTTAATTAAAAAATTTGTTCAAAATGTTTTAAAAATCATTCGATCGATTTCTACTTGTTATGCCATCATCAGGAGTATCTACTGATTTGTAAAACTAAGAATTTGTTATATATAGCAGAAAAAAGCAAAAAATAAACAAAAGAAGGGGGGACAAAAAATAAGCAATAAAAATTAATCTATTGATCGCGCAGGTAAGCGATTAGTCATCGGCTGAGTAATAAAATTCAAGGTATATTGAAATACATTTAATTACCCGATGTATTAGTCAAAGTATAGAAAAGGACGGGGTCATTCATGCAGATATTGTGAGTGCCATTATTGTTCCTTAGTTGGCTGATCTGTTATCTTTGGTTTAAGTCGGTTAATCAGCCCAGTGGTAGTTTATTTTGTATAGCTGCTATTCTTGCGGATAAAAGCAATTCAAATTTCGATCTGAGTACCACTATTCTGGTAATTCCCTGGGAATAGGGAATTGGGGAAAGATTTTATATGTAATTTCTATTTTAAATTTTTTTCTGGCATACTGAGGTAAAAATCTAGTGTTAATTTTTTTGAAAACAAAATAAAATTGGGAATAATTTTCCCTGACAATTTAGATATGGAAAATTTTTTCCCAATTTATAAATATATAAATCAAACTTTTCTACTTAGTAGGCCTGAAAAAAAATATTTGAACTGAAATTACATATAAAATCTTTCCCCAATTCCCTATCAACAGGGAATTACCAGAATAGTGCCACTGGTAAGCCCTAGGTATCTCGATTCAGTCCTTCAATATTTTTCTAGTATACCTAAAGATTTTATTTAATCCTGCAATTAATGAGCTTTTTTCTTGGTCCTTGTGCCAGCATTACAATACTGTCCATATACCGAGTATGACACAATTCGTAAAGTTCAACAATACTTCACGGTTTTTTACTGTTGATACAGCAAAGCAGTTAAATATTCTTCAGCTGAAAAATGAAAAAAAAAAAAATCGATGGCCGGCATCGGTATTTACAAACTATTTAGTCACAACTTGGTATAAAAATATTGTTTATTTACGTACAATTATGACCATAAACATAAATCAACATTTATATGATTTTAAATTAACACATATAAATATTTTTTTCGTAAGCTATACGGTAATTTTGTTCATATATCGCACATTGTATACATCTGAATTTATTGCGGCAAAAACCGCGAGACATTTCATTCAATAAATTAGTTTTTATTGTGTACAATTTTATTGTACTTCTGTGGTCTTGCACACACATATTTCTGTGAATATATATCCAGTAAAATGTAATTTTTTTTTTATCGAAATTGATAATTTATAGCAATTATATATCGTCACTATATGCGAGCGCGTCATTTTCACTTTTATTATTACAACAAAATAAAAACTCCAATAAATTATAAAATAATTTTATAAATTAATCTGCCGCAAACTAATTTACCAGCAGCATCTTGCAGATATAATTAACATGGGTAAATTACATATTAACACGAGAGGCAGTCATTTATTTTGTTGGGCACTCGTACAAAGCACACGCTAATTCTTTTGTTATCGTATTGTTAAAAATACATTTTTTAAGGTGAACACCTATGGCTATCTATATATACTCAAATGACATGATTAAGAGACGTTTAGTTTAGTATGTAAGGTAGCACATATAACAGAGTGATACCAATTTGTATTGACAAATTAATTTTTAAGGGTTATAAAAAAATTGCAATGTTATACGAAACCTTTTAACCACAACTTACAGACTTCTTCATTTTTGCTTTATAACCGATAATCGATTTAGATTTTTTCATGTTAACATTGGTAATGATTAAATTACAAATCCAATTTGCTTTAAAGTAGGTAAAATAAAAATGTGTACCTTGACAAAAATATTCATGGTCAATTAACTTAAGCAAATAATGTAAAATACTAATTTTACATTTTTATGTCTTTGACAATTTAAGATTATAAGAAAATGCCTTAAGTCTAATAAATATTTTGTTGGAAAAAAGTTTTAATCGAATATGTATGCCTGTGTCAGACAATCCAGGAAAGTTTTACAGGTGAGGTTACCAAGACGATAAACTTAAAATTTTAAAATTAAAAAATTCGGCCGTCTCATCAGCATGCAGTGAAAACACTATACAAAAATATTGAAAATACTTTGGACTTATAAACAACGTGAAATCGCAATGTTTTAAAGTAAGGGCTGGGATATTCTAACATTAGAATTAATTTGACTTCTGTTTCGTTTATTTTTTGTTTGTTATTATTTTTTCTCTATTGCTATCACAACCTATACTAGAAAGTGTTAGAATAATATTTATTTCACTTATTTACGTTCTAAAAAAAATGTAAAAAAATTTTATTTTACAGAAACGAGAAATAAACTTTATAAATTATCGAAAAATTGTAATGTTAGAACATCCCAGACCAGGGGTGGAATTTTATAACATCACAACAATTTTGTCGCTTGTCTCAGTTTCCTTTTTCCATAACTTAGCACATATAAAACAAATAGATGATGGAATCAGAGTAGAGAGGCATAGTGTTCTATTCCAGCTTGCTGAGATCGTAATAGAAACAACGTAATTGAAAAATGAAAAAAATTAAATTTCATTTGTGATAAACGAGGGAGGCGTAAATTTCGATAGTATCGAAAAAAGTGAACTTACCAAATTCCACCGCAGGACTGGTTTAGTAAAATTTGATAAAGTACTCTGTGAATAAACTCGATATTGCTAGTAGATGAAGAAGGTTTTGTATAATAGCAGAGACTCTCAAATATAAGAGCCGTAAAAAATTCCGAAATTTTTGTCATAAGCTTCTTTTTAATTTTCAAACCAACCAGTGTATTATAGTATTTGTTTAGAAGGTTTTTTGAATATAAAAACGAAATGCTTTTGTTAACGCAAACCCATTTAAATTAGTCTTACACAATTTTAGACCGCTTTAGTTTAAATTTAGCAATTAAATATCGCCCGCTTCATGACAATACCTCCTATCTGACATTTTTGTGAAAATGAGCTTTCGATAAGAAAGGCTGATGTAAGATTAGACGCAGGCTTACAAGTATTTAAAATAAGTTTGCATTACAAGAAAAGCAAATTAAATCGAATTGAAATCATCAAAACCAGAGGAAACATATAGAATGACAACGACGTTTTTTGGATTTCCTGAACAATTTAGCTTTTGCAGATAGGAGTTATTGTCACGAAGTGGTCGATATGTACTACACTATGATGGCTGTTTGTCAAATATGTGTTTTTTGAATATTTTATTAAAAATATTATAAAATTAAAATTTAGATGATTAATTTTTTATTCATAAATTTATGTTCAAATATTTTCGAATTACGACGGTTTTTATAGTAACTCAATAAAAGCTCTCATTTTAATATTACGGCTCTTTAAAATCATAGGTGGCTCTGATAATAACTCCGGAAGGTACTTTGAAGTACATGTTCAATGGAACGCAAATTTGTTAGCAAGAACTACTTGCCAACATTTCAAGGGCATATCGGAAGTGATTTTATGAGAATAAGAAAAAGACACTGCGGTCAGTTTAGCCTCATATCATATAAATTTCCTAAATTTAAAGTGGACAACAAAGTTGGTCAAAATTTTATACCAAAGGGTATACCGTGTCAAATACAATGAATAAATTTTTTGTTGACTGATCATGAGGAATTGGGCTCGTTGATTGTGGTACTGATTTAAAGTTCATCACTGTAGAAATGCATTTGAACTTTGGTGCTCCAAAAGTAAGGGATATTTAAAAACCTTTGAAGAAGTTGGTTTATGTCGAAATATTACGCTAGACAGATTTTGTTGTTTTTCACTATTAAGACGCATGAAATTATTTTTGATGGGAGCTCATCGACAAAATTAGAACGTTGATTAAGCTAGAAGTGATACTAATGAAGAAAGCGTTTCCATATAATTGCTTTATGTGCGTCGCTAACTTAACATTTACCAATAAATTCGTCTCATACAGAAAGTCGAAACATTACACGACACAGCTCTAGATAACAATGATGAAATGAAAAATTTGATATCTGATAATTAACCATTTAATCTGAAGCCGCAGCAATTGTTTCTCCTCTCAAGTATGTCTGATTATGCCAGTCCTAAAGTCCTTGCAAATGTAAAAAGGAAAAAACAACCGAACAAATTAATCGTAAAAGACCGTTACCTATTGCCGATGATTGACGACCAGATCGACCAGTACTTCTCTACTTTGCTATTGCGAAATGGATTTTTTCATATTCGTTTTCCAGAGGACTCAAGAAAATGTATCTTTTTGTACCACAACTGAACAGTGTTCCATCGTTTCATAAATAATATCTTTCACTCACTATGCTTTATGGATGAACTTATTATTCTTCATCACAAATGTGATAGAAGAAGAAAGATTTGACAAAATGATGAAAATATTAAGTATTTCAGAAGAAAATGAACTAAGTGGCCAAATGCGAATTTCTTTCGCCATCCTTTGAATACCTCGGTACTCAAGTGGAGAAAAGTATAATTCAACTGTCAGTGAATACGGAAACCGACCTTCCTACGGATCCTTTGCAATTAGGACTATGAGCAGAGCCATCTATGATTTTAAAGAGGCGTAATATTAAAAAGAGAGCTTTAAATAGAGGGCAAGCTTTTATTGAGTTACTATAAGAACCCGTGGTAATTGGCAAATTTTTGAATATAAATTTATGAATAAAAAATTATACAAACCATCTAAATTTTAATTTTATATTTTTAATAAAATATTCAACAAACACATATTTAAAAATCAGCCATCATAATGTAGTTTTTAATTATCAAATTTAAACTAAAGCGGAGCATAAATTTAATAATTTTCCATAGAAATGAGCTTTCCGTTTAGTTGGTTAGGTTGGTAAAGTAAGATAATACAGTGTGCTGCTGTGGATTCCTCTTACATTCAATTTAAAATTTAGTTTTATAAACATATTTAGTAAATTTTGCTCCCATGTACATCAGAATTTTCGAGATGAACGATGGATTTAATAGCAATCTAAACGATCACATTTATAACAAAATTAAAGATAGAAAACGTGAGCTTAAACGAGATTTTATGAATCACCATGTAGAACTATGTAATAATTATTATTCATATAATAAAATTGTTTCATCAAAATTTATTTATTGGAATTGTATACAATATCGTTGAAATTGTTGATTTTCTTAATTAAATATTATTACAAAAAACAACAAAACGTAGAAAACCTCAATTATATGCGATTGTAAAACCGAGCTTTCTGTAATTTCTAAATCCGTTTACAGATGTCTCTATAATTAATTTACTTGAAATTACAGAAAAGAACAAAAAAATTAAACAAGTATTTATACGAAATAAACGATTATTAAGTTAAGCGCGAAATCGTTAATATAATAATTTAACATAATTAATAAAACTCAAAACAATTATAATTTTTATTTATAATACGGTTTGCGTAAATAAAACTTTTCGTAGTAAAATATTCACCATCATAGTTGCTGTGCGCTGTAAAACAATAATAGAAAAATGTCAGAATTTTTCCAAATTTTTTCTTTTTTTATTTCAATCCAACTTGCTCGTGTTGGGTTATTTTCAGTTCCAGAAATCTCCATAATCTATTGAACCAGACAGTATTCATAATAAATGGTTAAATTTGCTAAACAAACATTTGGGTTTTATTGCTTAGCTTTAGTTTATACGTATAGCGACATCTTTTGATTGGTTTAGTAATTGCGAAAAGCTTTATCAAATTTCAATGTTTATATTTTGTGAAGCTCTGTTTTGTTTATACTAACAGGATGAAACAATATAGGCTGCGAATTTATTGCGATTAAAAATCAAATTTTTAACAAGTAACGAAAAAACAGTTTTCGAAGTTTGTTCATCAACAATGTTGAAATAGAATGTTAAATACAAAAACTCCCATATTACATTGTTACTCCAAAAGCATTTTTAACGAACGCTTGTTTTGGAAAAATAATGCTCAAATTTTTGATGGAACACTCTATACTAATTTCTTATTTTCTGTACATAAACAAATTCTTGTTTCTACAAAATAAAAAAATTTGTGTTAGACTAAATTAAATGTTTTCGCGTTATCTCAACATAATATGATTCAATTTTAAAATATGTTTTTCCTGAATATTGAATTAACCATTCTCAAAACAAAGCATTGTTGTTTTTATATACAAAAAAGCTTCTAAAAAAATACTAAAATACACTGGTTCATATGAAAATGTACAAAAAGCTTCCCCTCTATTGAAAGCTCATTAGAAAAAATGGCGGAATCTTACGGCTCTTATATTTAGGAGGCTCTGCTATGAGCAATCCTTATACAAAAAATATAAGTCTTGATCGCATTTGGCCCTTTCAGGTACCCTATCATGATTACTAAAATCACCGCCAATTTGATTTAAAAATTTCATAGTCCCAAAATTTCCATAGCATTGGCTGCGATTTTATTCAACATGTTCCCAACTGTTGGGTGTCCTGAAATCGCCCATTGTCATTGTAGACGAAAAACATAGTGTAACAATTTATTGGGAATTTCTAATTTAGTATGCGACTTAATTTAAAAGCTCAATTTTATTTCGCGTATTGTACATCAGGTTGAAATTTAAATCAGTCAATGCAAATTAAACGAAAAAAAAACGGAAAACTCGGAAAGAAATGCTGCACTGGCGAATATGAAAGCGAAAACAAAATGTGAGGAAAAAGAATTTATAGAATTTTTTTGGCCAGTTCGGTTGTAAGCGTTCAAATAAGAAGATTAACAAATAAATAATTAATTAAATTAAAAAAAAATGTCAAGCACATAAAACGACAGAATTAATGATTTAGTAAACTAAGAATAAGTATTGTGAAAAATATAATGGTTCATTATAAATAAAATGTTCATTATAAAATCAATAATAAATTTGTAAATAAATTTTTACTAATAAAAAATTACAACAAATAAGTTTAAAAAAACGCTTATAGACTAGTAAAAATGATAAGATTGTTTCCAATTATGAAATTTAAATAAAATAATTAAAGTTTCAGAAATATACCTACATTTTATATACACCTATGTATAACGGGGAAAACGTGAAGTTTTAGTAATCCAATTTACCATATCACACATTTTGGGTTCGACTGTACTAAAATTATAACTTAAAGTGCTACGCAATCATAACGGTGTGCGAGCATATGCACTAATTCATCAATAATAATAGTAAACTATAAATTATAGTATCTACGGCATGCAGATGATCTCTAAATGTAATATGGACCCTTAAATGTACATATAACCAAGCGCAAGTGCACAACGGAATTTCAACCATGGTTAGTTCATGCTGATGAAACATTTTGCATCATGTTGTATCATACATACCAAACGAACAGAATTTATATAAAAACGGAAAGAAATCTAAATATGAGGAACCGCAAATTCTAATGGCGATCGAATGGATTTACCGGAATTAGCGATATAACGTGTGACGCCATAAAACACAACAGCATTGAGGGTCCTTCTACCACATTGTCGTCTAGTGGAAATTGGTGACGTACAATCATATTATTTTCATTTGTATCATTTTTTTAAATGTATTTGAAAATATAATTTATGAGCCAATAATAGTAAATATATAAGGTTTTTATTGGTATACGGCCCATATATGAAATTAAAATAATTATTTGCTGAGCTTTTCATGTCAATTTGACATCATTATCAAAGCTAATGAAATTTTATTAAACAAAATTTTTCCGTTAAAAAATAAATAGAGCCTATACAGATTTAAATTTTACATAAATACAACATGAATAGAAGGTATATTTAAAAATTATATAAAATATGATTTGAATTTATAAAATAAAATAAAAAATGCAAATATTTAAAATAAATTTAGAATTTAAAAAAAAAAACCATATAGACCTATCGTGAGCTCTATAGATGGTCCCACGTACAGTTCATCGGCATGTTTTGGTAATACTATTAAATTTAGTGTAGGTAAAACTTCTTCTTTTGTTCTAAATTCCGAAGATTTCAAACACAAAATTTGAAACGTTATTATACCTCCAAATTTTATTTTAATTTCTTTAAACGTAATTTCATTATTTACAAATATAAATAGTCAGTTAGTTTTGGATATTATCAGTAAAAATTGGAGAAACATTAAAAAGAACGCAAAATCCAAATTAACGAAAGTTCAATTTTTTGAAGGGTTAGGCATTGTTTTGAATAATTCAGAATTTTCTTTTAATAATATTAATTATAAACAAATTTTTGGTTCTCCAATGGGTTCTCCCGTATATAGTCGAATAAAATATATTTTAGAAAAGGAACTTAATAAGAAAATTGCATTTTTAGATTTACTTTTGATTCACGAACCTGATGGCAAAATTTCTTTTGATTGGTATCATAAAGATAGTTGGTCTGGTAGATATATAAATTTTCACTCTTCGCTTCCTACTTCATATAAAATTAATACAGTAAATATTTTGGCCCAAAAAATCTTAAAACTTTCAGACAAAAAATTCCATAATAAAAATTTTAAAATTTTGAAAAAAATACTATTACATAACCATTATCTGGCAAAATTAATTAATATAAGTTTTTGGAAACAAAATCATTTTGTGAGTAATTCTAATATTCGGCTTAGTAATGATGTTCAAAATCATTTATCTATTCCATATATTAAACATTTGTATGAAAAAATAAAACTTTTGTTTAAAAATTATAATTTCAAAATTATTGGAAACTCATCAATTAGTATAAAAAGTTCCATTTTTTCGAAACTCAGAGATCCAATACCGTTAAAAAACAGTCAAATTTAGTTTATCAAGTTAAATGTGATTGTAATGTGGTTTACATTGGTCAAACCAAACAATTTTTGGAAAAACGTGTGTATCAACATAAAAACGGCGTAAAGGACGATGACGAACAAAGTACGAGTGCACTTTCAACACATCTGAACAATACTAGTCATATAATTAATTTAGATAATGTCAATATTTTTGATAAAGAACGAAATTTTAGAAAGAGGTCAATTTTGGAAATGCTTTACATAAAATCTAGTACTAATTCTATAAATATTAATAATGATTATGCTTATATCGGAAATGTTTATGATTATTTTGTCTAATTTGTTTTTGACTCCCTTATTGTTTTTTTAAAATTCTAAATTTATTTTAAATATTTGCGTTTTTTATTTTATTTTATAAATTCAAATCATATTTTATATAATTTTTAAATATACCTTATATTCATGTTGTATTTATATAAAATTTAATGTATAGGCTCTGTATATTTTGTAACAGAAAAATTTAGTTTAATAAAATTTCATTAGCTTTGATAATGATGTCGAATTGACATCAAAAGCTCAGCAAATTGGATTTTATTAAAAAAAAAATTATGAACACTTTGAGACCCGGGCTAGGGATCATATATACTCACATCAGATGAGGAATTTAATTGGCGATTAGACACATTATCGGTACCTGAGTGAAGAGATAGTAAGGAGTGTTAATTGCAATTTTCAGTTCCAAGATAAATTTAATTTTCGTCGAAAATATTCGTGAACATTTTGGAACCCGTGCTGGGGGATCATATATAGACACGTCCGATCAGGAATTTAATTAGCTATTAGACAAATTATCGGAACCTGAGTTGAGATTATCGTGTAAGTAGTGTCAAAGGTCATTTTCATTTCAAGGACTAATATAATTTTTTTCGAAAAAAATTCGTGTACACTTTTTCCCTGGGAATAGGGAATTGGGAAAAGTATATTCATAGCATTTTGTCTAAATTATAGTTTTCTGGCCTACTATTGGAATAAGTGTGGTGTAAATATTTTTGAAGCCTATATATGTTGGGAATTATTTTTCCCAATAAAAAATTTGTGGAACAAAAGTTTCCCAATCAGCTTTGTGTTGAAAACATTTACACCAAACTAATTCCAAAAGTAGGCCAGAAAAATATAATTTAGACAAAAAAGCTATGCAAATATTTTTCCCAATTCGCTATTCCCAGGGAAACCAGAATTGTGCTACTGGTGAAAAATTTAGTTAGCTATTAAACGCACAGTCGAGATGTGAGTAAAGATCTCTAATAAGGAGTGTTAATGATCATTATCATTTCAAGGACAAATTGATTTCGAAAAAATCATGAACACTTTGGGACCCAGGTTGGAGGTTGATACATGTGCTGACCAGATGAAGTTTTTAATTATCTATTAGATGCACTATCGGAACCTGTGTCAAGGTCCCTAGTAAAGAATGTTAATGGTTATTTTCAGTTCCAAGACAAATTGAATTTTATTCGAGAAAAAACATGAACACCCAAATTGTGTTAATGGTCAGTTTTAGTTCCAGGACAAATTTGATTTTCTTCGAATAAAATTCGTGAACACTGGACCTGGGTTTGAGGATGACTTACGGGTTGATCAGATGAGGAATTTATTTTGCTACTAGACGCACTATCAGAACTTGAGTCAAGCGAGCTCCGGTAAGGAGTGTTAATTTTAGTTCAAGGTGAAATTCGATTTTCTTCAAAAAAAAATTCTCAAAATTTTGGGACCCGGGTGGTGGGATGCTTCTTAATTTTGAGAATAATGGCCATTAACACTTATTTCCAGAGATCTTGACTCAAGTTCTGATTGTGTGTCTGGTATAGCAAAATAAATTCTTCGTCTGGTTAACCTATCTTAGTCAAACCCGGGTCCAGAGTGTTCAGGAACTTTTTCAAAGACAATCAAATTTTTGATGGAACTGAAAATGGCAATTAACACTCCACTCCTTACTTGAGATTTTCACTCAGGTCCCGATAATGTGTCTAATACCAAATTAAATTCCTCATCCGATGTGACTATATATATGATCCCCCAGCATGGGTTCCAAAGTATTCACGAACTTTTACGAATAAAATTAAATTTGCCTTAGAAGTGAAAATGGCCATAAACACACCTTACCAGAGATTATAACTCAGGTTTCGATAGTGGGTCTAGCAACTAATTAAATTCCTCGAGCAAGAATGCCATACACAATACTAGCTTTTTACATGAGTTATTAAGTGTAAACTATTTTTTAATGATTCATTAGGAATAAATGGTTAATTCTTGTAGTTACTTGTAGCATCAGAGCCATCTATGATTTTAAAGAGCCGTAATATTAAAAAGCTTTAAATAGTGGGGAAGATTTTATTGAGTTACAAAAAGAATACCATGGTTTCTGGAAGATTTGGAAGATTTTTGAACATATATTTATAAATAAAAAATTAAACAAATCATCTAAATTTTAATTTTATATTTTTAATAAAATATTCAATAAACACATATTTGTAAATCAGCATAATCATTGTTAAATTTTCTAAACAAACAATTGGGTTTTAATACTTATACATATTTATACTTAGCGACATCTTTTGATTGGTTTAGTAATTGCGAGAAGATTTATCAAATTACAATATTTTTATTTTGTAAAGCTCGGTATTGTTTATACCACAGGATGATACAATATAGGCTGTGAATTTCTTGTGATGAAAAAGCAAATTTTTAAGAAGTAACGAGAAAACAGTTTTCGATGTTTGTTCATCAAAAATGTTGAAATAGAATCAAAAACACAATAATCCCCATATTACATTGTTACTCCAAAAGCATTTTTTAACGGACGTTTGTTTTAAAAAAATAATGCTCAAAATTTTGATGGGACGTTTTATACTAATTTCTTCCTGAATATTGAATTAACCATTCACATTGAAAATTCAAACGAAGCATTTATGTTTTTATGTACAAAAAAGCTTCTAATATTAATATTAAAATACACTGTTTGATATGAAAAAGTACAAAAAACTTCCCCTCTATTGAAAGCTCATGAATGAAAATGGCGGAATCTTACGGCTCTTATATTTATGAGACTCTGGTAGCATAGAATGAACAATTTCTGCTAGAATAAAAATTATAAAGTATGGTTTATGTATCTGCGTCCCGCTTCTGTTTTAATTCTTGATATATTTATATACTTATATTTCGCCACATTGGCATCTTCAGAAACTGTTATAAATTAATAGAGATTAATGAAAATTAAATTAATTAAAATACAAAAATTGAAGTTATAATTAATGAAATCATTGAAAAAAAATCATCTATACAAAATTCATCAATTTTATGTGTCATAAGTAAGTATCTACAAATTTAATTACAAGGGTTATTTTTTTCTAAATTTTTGATTATTAAAACAATTTTAAGCAATTTAATTAAATAAAATGTGTTAATATATTTTTACAAGGTCATTTCAGTTTCAAATAAAACGTTTTCATCATTTCTTGTAAAACACGCAAAAGAATTAAAACAGAAACTGGATGCAGTGTTTTTTTACAAAAACAAAAAAAATCAAGCATAAAACGTGACCAGCATTTCAAAACATTAAATTAAGAAGTATCCTTCTATAAAACGGTGAATAAATAGGTCGATCAGAAAGTTATTTTGTTCAATAAAGGGATGAAACAATGGATAAAAATTTAGTTTAGTTTATTTTTGCTAAATTTCACATGGATTTCTCAGAATCGAATATTTTATTACTTTACATTAAATTAGATACAGTTTTTAAACACGGACGTAATTGGTTTTAGTACTAATTTTCGTTTTCGGAACAGTCCAGTTTCCTTATTAAATTTTAATTTATAAATGTAAACATATAAATAGAAGTATGGCAGTATGTGGCAGTCAATTTTTCGTCATTCACAAGAACAGATCGATGATAGGCATTTTTGTGATCTAAACTGAATGATATAAATACAGACGATATATAATTCCAACAGGACGACACTACATGCCACACAGCATGTGCCACGATAAACAATCTGTAGATTTCTTTTTTTAAAGCTATCTTAAATCGCAGGTCTACGCAAATCAAATGCTAATGCCAAACTTGAAGTCAGCATATTAAACCTCGGCCTGCAAAGTCACAAAAACTCAGCCAAATCATCGAAAATTGGAACTCCCGAGCACGTGCCACCAATTAAAGCCACTGCAGTTATTCAAACGACGTTATATTTCCTACTTAATGCCATAACATATTATTTTAAATGGAAAGGTGCGACATGCGCCCACATTACTTGTTTTATTTACAAAAACAATAACAATTTAATTAAATTACCAAAAATATTTATCTCTAAGGACTTCGTTAGTGTGAAGGAGCTAGCTACTCACACTCCTTTTTATTAAAGACAAGTATCATAAGAAGGTTAAAGTACAACATTTTATTATGAACTGTCAAACTGTTAAAACTAAATTCAGCAGTTATAAACAATTTAATTAAATTGCCATACTTAGTATTTTTGAGGTGTATTTTATCCGACTTTATCGTTTTACGTATACTCTTAACGTAATGAATTTATGGTCTCGATAGTATTGCGTTAAAATGAACAATTTCCGGTCACCGATAAATTTGTTGATTCATCCTGATACGTTAATTGAATTGTATATATGGTTAATGACTTTATTACGGTTTACAATTTATTACGTTTCGCATTACATTCGCAAGTACGCGGTCACTACAACAATAGCATTTTGTAGTTGCACGTTTATTACCCAATTCTGATTAATTTTTTGTTAAGTTTAATTTTTATTGTGATCGAAATTAAAATGCAATAATATGCGGAATGTGGCGAAAGTTTGGTACAATATTATTTTACATTTATATTTTAAAATTTAAATTTTATTGGTTTTTAAACGAATTGTTATAGTTTTGGACGCGGATTTTTGATGTAATAAATTAACACTTTATTAGTGCACGTCCTCGTATATACCGATCGATTATTCGTGTTAATGAATTAAATTATTATACAACGGTGGATCATTTTAAACCGGAATACAATGTGATATAATTGCGATTTCGTTTTGTTTGGTAATTATTGTGAACCATAATAAATTTGCTTATGTTTATTTAAGTAGTAATTTGATCCGTAAAAGCAGGGCTTTCATAATATCAAGACACAATTCTAGGATATACTCCTAAAATACAAAAACATTGTGAAAAACTTTGGAATAACGCTGTAACTGTATCAAACGCAAATCAACTTCTGACCGTTCATTATATTTTCTATATTCACTAATGATAGTTTAACAACGGTCAAGTGGTGCATTGGTTAACACTGTTACACTTGAAATTGAGTATTGTTCTTGAAAACTTGAAATCTTACGAGTAGCAGCGAGACGAAAAAAAAACGCACATCCGTCTCAACAAGTCCCTGGCGTACCAAGAAGAACTAGAACAACGGCGAAGACGAATTGCTTATGATATTTCATTGAAGTTCGTTGAGCTCGAAAAAATGCTGCTAACGTTATAGCGGACCATTTTATGTCGACCTTTAAAATTCAGGGGAAAATTTACCAAAAATCTGGCACTTTGCTTCCTTTTACCAGCAATGACTACAAATTTCTCCAAGTTTATTTCATGGTAGATCAAAATAAAGAATGAATACTCGCAAAACAGTCAGTGGACAACCAGGAATATTTTTGTAAAATGTTTTAGGAAGAATCTGCACTGTACATCTGAACGAAGCAGATTGCTTTTATTTACAGTGGATGCATCTCCAATAGTCCAATTGCATTGAAAGTTTAACTATCTAATTCTAATCCATTTCAATTACGTATGCTGTCCGCATTTATTTTTTCTACATGTTTTCCATCACAACCAGTACAATTGTAGGAGAAATACAAATGCTATACATGGCCGAAGTTATTTTGCACAGAATGCGTCAAAAAACAAATAACCATGTCTTGAATTTCACAGAAGAAATATACAATGAAGCGCTTATTTTCATTAAAGATCTTAGTCTTGCAATGTGTGGCAAGTTGTTGGTACCGAATAAAATATAAATGGTTTACAAGTTTACAGAAAATACATCGAAAGTCCTTCAAGAACAAAATATAGCATTTTAAACCATCATACAAGCTGTGGCCAACCTATCCGGCGGATTGTACTTTTAGACGCTCCAGGTGGAATTGGAAAACTTTCTTAATTTCCATAATCCTTGCTTAAATCCGTTCAAATGGCCATATTGCGTTAGCACTTGTTTGTACAGGTATTTCTCCCCAAAACCCAACAAGTAACATTTCTAAAATATTAGGAATGGAAAATGTTTTTCGGGCGTGCCAAATTAGGATGTGGTTCAGGTTCAATTTGGTGAAGCCATGGTGTTACTATCTTGCAACTTCAGGCAAGTGCTTTCGGTGATATTTTGCTCAACACCAGCTGATGAATTACATGCTTGCTTGAAATATTTAACTTCTTGAAGCACAGCAAAAAAATACTTTTTTTTTAATAAAAGGGAAAGTATTTAATTGTCTAGTCGATAATATATCCTCTGAAGGTTAACTTATACCCAACTTTTCAATCACGCGCGCACCCACCCATTCACTTACTAACATACAATTACAGTATACAACCTGCACTCTGCAAGCTCCATCTCAACCTGCACGCACTGACGCCCGGTGCTGAATCTTGCACTTCAACAGATGGTCTTAGTTGTGTTTATTAACGTTACCGTACATATGGTTTCCAGCTTCTGATGGGGTTTGAACCCAGTACCTGCCGACCCAAATGCCGACCCTCTACCGCACCATTATCCGGTTAAACCCGGCATTTAGCAGCGAATATGAGAGTTCAACTTCAAAACAATCCAACAGCTGACATACTTTCCACACAATTACTCAAAGTCGGTAACGGTATACAGTATTTACAAATCTTGAAACAGGGAAAATTTCGCCGTGCCCGATATGAGCAACATCATTCTAAACAGAGTCACAGGTGAAAGTTGGACATACAATCTATTGAATCCATGATTGTCTTACTTTAGTGTGAAGCCAACCCGCAGATTTCAATAAAAATAAAAATCAAACAAAAAAAACTGAGATTTAATTTAAATGCCACCTGAATCCGTCGGCCGAAATTTGAGGAACATAAGATAAATATAATAGTGATCGGGTGTGACCACCCATGGAATGACCGGATCTATACCCAAATGACAAGTACAATGTCTGCTGAAGACGAGAGTAGGGGTGGAAGGAGTGAAAGAGAAACCAATCAAACTATAATATTGTAGAAGAAAAGGTATGATATCAAAGGGCCGAATGTCGT
Source organism: Nephrotoma flavescens (assembly GCA_932526605.1). Classification (NCBI taxonomy): domain Eukaryota; kingdom Metazoa; phylum Arthropoda; class Insecta; order Diptera; family Tipulidae; genus Nephrotoma; species Nephrotoma flavescens. Next base: position 29,148,888 of record OW052222.1, on the reverse strand, counting down.
AGGGCCGAATTTCAAAGGGCCGAATGTGTCGAAGGGCTTTATTTTTTATTTGATTTCATTATTTTTTTATTTTTTGTATATATCCATTTTCAGCCAAAAAAATTTAAGTCCACTTAAGTACTATACTTTAAGTCCGTTTAAGTACTATTTAAGTCCAAACCACACAAGTGTGTGGGTGAAAAATCGTAGTATGTAATGGCGTTTTTATACATCGCTGGAATCGGGTAAGATGAAATATTTTTAAAAAATTTTTTTAGTAGAATTGTGCATCTATCGTTTTTAGAAAGTTTAAAAATTTCGAGAAAATTATCACATTTTCCGGGAAAATTTTAACCTTTTCATTTTTTTGGTGACAAATTGCGTATTATTTTTTTCAAAATAGTACAAATGTGTAATTTTTTTTTTAAAACTTTGATATTACAATAGTATTGTATTTTAACAGTTTTTCGACAGTACAAGTAATTTTTCCGGGAAAATTTTGGAATTTTTCTAGGAAAATTTTATTATTTTTTTTACTTAGTTTAAAATTATAAATAAAATTTGCCACTTGAAGAATTGTATAAATTCTGGAAAAGCGGGGGTTTAAGGGCCAGCCCCCATCCTCTAAGGTGTACAACGAAATAAAATTACAGTAAAAGAAAGTTTTATATTTACAAAAGTTGATTTTTTTTACATTTGTTACACTATTAGAAGAAGCGATAAGGGCGATAAAAACTCTTTGATCAGTGTCTGCAAGGTTGACAAAGTAATTATTATTAATAAAAATAAATAAAACTAAAAAAAATATTGAATAAATAAAAGAAGGGAAAAATTTTCCGGAAAATCAAAAAGTTTTATTAAAATAACGCAAAAATGTAATTTTTTACTCGCTTCATGATAGTGTAATTCGAATTTTTATCATTAAAACTAAGATTTGATAAATGAAAAACGGCAGTTTTTTAAAATTTTTGGATAAAAAAAATCAAAAAAATATTTTAGGAGAAACTGAAAATGTTCCAGGAAAATGAGGTGATTTTTCCGAAATTTTTAGCTTGCAGCTTTAGGTTTACAATCCTATAAAGATGTTTCTTAAAAAATTTCATCTTACTAGATTTCGGCGATGCATACGACATCACTTACGACAAAAATTTCGCTAGTTTCGAAGTACAACCAACACAATTGTGTATATAATTATAGTGTTTTATTTCAGTTGGGTCAAAGCACATACAAAAATAAATTTTTGACACGGTACTTTTACAGTACCCACACAATTGTGTCAATGAGCAGGAAAAAGAATATACCTATTGATGGCGCATGACAAAATTTTCCTTCACCAAAATGTATCGCTGACTAGATATGTGATGAAAAATAGTAAAATACATAAATTCATATGGAATTCATTTATGTTTAATAAAAAAACTTACAAAATATTCAATAAAACAACGAATTTAAACAAATATATTTCTAAAGACAAAACAAAAAAATTCAGCCCTTCGACCCATTTGGCTCTTCGACATTCGGCCCTTCGACACATTCGGCTCTTCGACCCATTCGGCCCTTCGACAAATTCAGCCCTTCAACATTCGGCCCTTCGACATTCGGCCCTTCGACATTTGGCCCTTTGTACCCATTCTGAAGAAAAAAACTAAAACTAAAAGGGTTAACCGTAAAAATTTTCGAAGCGAAAGAAAAATAAACCTAGCTGACTGACACTTGTCGAGAGAGAAAAAAAACTGAAATATAATCGCCAAATGTTAATAATTTGGAGGGCGAAACTAATTAGCACCCCGGTCGCAGGCACCACAACCGTTTTCCGGTGCTCGATTACAGATTATATATTTTAATAAAAATTGAAAAGTTAAAAAATGTGAAAAATTGTAAATTGGAAAAATATGAATTTAAATGAAAAAAAAAATTGTCTATAAAAAAAAAATTGTAATCGTAATTCCGTTGGGCGTCTTCCCGCTTTGGTAATAAAGTAATTCCGCTGAGTTAGTTGGACGTCTTCTCGCCGTAAACCGAAATACTATTGGCTCGCCGAAAACCGATGATTGGAATGGCCTCCACCGGCCACCCGTAAAAACTGTGATACACTTAAATTAATTGTGGCGTCCGTTAATGATGTGGCACCCGCTAATTAATTACTCAGCGATTAACAATTACTCAAAGTCGGTAACGGCACTGTATCTACAAATCCAGGAACAGAAAAAATCACCTTTTCATATAATTTCTGCAACCTCGTAAATTCGAAAGAAGAATTAGTAGACAAGGTACTCCAAAGCATCGAAATAAATTATCAAAATCTCGCATCGTTGAACTGAATAGCCATTTAAGGGGCTACAAATGTCGAGCTGCAATATATGAGCAACATCATTTAAAACAGAATCACAGTTGAAAGAGTAACGTACAATCTATTGACTTCATGATGGTGTTGTGGGTGGTATGAAACCGACCCGCAAATTTCATTTCAAGGTCCGCATTGTTCTCGCTCTCAAAACTATTCGACGTTTACGCCGTATCGTAGTAGTGTGCAAAACGTAAACCAGAGTATAAAAGCCAAATCACTCACAAAAAAACTTAGTGACAATGCCCGAAGGTAGATTGCAATGCAAATGATCACAGGTGGATGCAACGTACTGGCTCCGAAAGGAGTCGTAGCAATGGGCCAAAGTGAAGTAGTGAATTTTCCAACGTAATATCTTAATTCACTCGAATCCGGGAACACGATTACCGTCACATATTCTGGTTTTGAAAATTGAAGTGCAAATTATATTATTACGATATACCAATCAACCAAAGTTATGCAATGGTACACGATTAGTAGTTAGAAAATCGATGTATAATTAAACTGAAGCAATAATTCTGATTGGACTGCATAAAGACTTCATAAAGGACTTCATTAATCTCACATCGGTTCACAGCCAAGCTTTACCAAAAAAATATTATTTTTGCAGTTCAAATAATTCCTAATTGGGATTTTGCCCGGTTTTGATCAATCCTTTTATTTTTTCAAGAAATATCTATGAAATGCCAATGTTCATGATGGTTTTCAGAATTTTGTCATAATTCTAAATGGGCAAATATGGCTCCGAAGCTGTTTATGAAAGCCGATAAGAGATCCACATTGGTGATTCTGCATGGAGAAAACAATGAAATCGACCAACCTTGTGAAACTAAATTGCAACACTTTGCAAAACATGATAAAGATCGAGAAAAACGCAGCAAAAATGATCAACGAAGTATTTAAGGAATAGAAATAAAAATTAACAGCTTACAAATTTTTGACCAAACAAAAACCAACAAGATCCTAGTTTATTTCGAAATTGCTGTCATCTATCTAAACGTACTGATTCCAAAAGCTTTGGATATAGTAGACACATGTCTGTAAATATTAAATATCACAGGAAAAGAACAACACCTCTTTTCAAAACTCACGAAAATATGAGCATACACCATTGCAATACAATGAAGAATTTTACAAACCAACACACGGCACGAGCATGGGCACCCATTGCCGAGTTTTATTTAAAATTTTATCAACAAATATATGAAACAACTTGTAGTCATTAAACACACTCAGTGGAAATTAGAAATGACTAGTCACCAGTCCATTATGGAATTACAATAACCCGATGCATTTTTATGTAATCAAACTTTTCAACATTATTGCATACATTTAAAAATGTATGCAATAATTTAAAAATAATTTAAAAATTATTGCATACATTTAAATTGGCGGAATCGTTGTAAATGTTGTTGCAAATCTATATATCAAACGTGGCGGCTTCCTATGGAAGCCACCACGTTTGGTATACAGATTTGCAACAACATTTACAACGATTCCGCCAATTAATCCAAAAAGTATAAGGATGATGTTGTTGGATCTTCATAGACAATCCGCCTGGACTGCAGAGATGGAACATTTTATTCCTATCGTTCCAACTTTCGGGAGACCTTGGACATTATAATTTATGAAAAAACTTAAGTATGAAGTTTCTTTCCGATTAGGGGATCCGTCTGGGCTGTACCGAGGCCGATTTTTTATTGAAAACAGTTTTTCTCAAAAATCGTAAATTTGGCTTAAATTATTTGAAAAAAAAAATGTTTGTCCACTGATGTTGGTCCAAAATCACGGTTATTTTCAACCTTATAGTAAAAGCTAGAAGTATGAAGTTTTACCCCGATCAGTGAATTCGTTTCGGCTGAAGAGAACCAATAAACATTTAATCTGCACGGCATCACACACACAGAGATTCGGATAATACCACTTGCCATCACCAAACTTTCCCAAATTAATGAAATCCCTTTTTTATAATTTTAATATAAACTGTCGCCAGTTATGCTGAGCCTGCAAGTAAATATGGACCTAGATATAATATATCTACGTCAGCTATCAACTTAATGAAATATTGTAAAACCTAAATAAGAAGAAATATTTTTTTGTATAGTCATTTCTAAATGGCCGTACCATGTCACTATATCTTCATCATATACTTTGTCCTTTGAAGAACAGACTAATAGGAACATAAAATTATACATCGCAAATATAATAAAATTTGATTTCCAGACAGCGTTACATAAATTTTGCTTTAAAGGTGTTATAAAATATATCAATCGTAACAGACACAAAGGAAGCAAAAAGTATCTAAGATAATAATAATAAAGTGCAGTTTACAAAATGCAAGAAACTTGTAAAAGACCAAAACGAGAAACAGTAACTGTAATAAAAAGTTTTCATTATCAAGATTATATATCTTTGACCTTAACATAGAAAATATTTATATTTAATTTTTTCTTTATACCGGTAAAAGTAGTCTCAAGGTTGCCATTTCAAGTTTTGCTTTTTGTGTAAGTTTTTGTTTGGTAAATAAAAATAAATATTTATTTTGGTGTATCCAAATAAAACTTTTATAACCCTTTAGCTCCTGAATATTTAGCATTTGGCATGCACCCAGTACATTACGCTACACAGGTTAGGCAAATATTTATTTTATTACAAAACTGATTTTAACACTTCGGAGTATTTATTTGGGGTGTTTTTATTATACATTTCTCATAAGCAGTGCAAGATGGGATAAGTGTTAAAAGCGTGGAAAAGTTTGTCTGACTCTGACATGTTCTTAAATTTCTCGGTTTAGGAGAGAAAGAAAAAGGAAAATTTTTTTAACGTACTCGTATTTTGGTATTTGCAATGAGCTACTAGCTTTAGTAGAAAACGACTAACGATTTTTTGAATACTACGATTTTTTTTTAATACTTAGTTCCTTTAATGCATAGGAGTAGTGTATGAAAAATGAATCCATATTCCATAATGAAAATCAGAGTGTAGTGAAATATTTAAAAACAAGATTAATTTTGCAAAAAAATATTTGTGTATACAGTCTCGTAAAAATAATATTTACAAAAATAACAAATCGATTAAAGCAGAAAGTGATAGACCGCACAGTGGCTAGCATACGTAACAAAATGCTTGAAAAGCCAGCCAAAATGGAAATAATAAATCAACTAGAAAATTTTTTTGCATAATTTAAAATCATTTTTCAGTAAAAAAAACGAATAAGCAACCAATCAACGAGTCTGAAGATTTTCATATGTTATGTGATAACAAATCGTCATTTGAGTATTAAAGTGTCCTACAGACCATTTTTAACAAAAATGAGTTTTAAATGTAGTCTTACCAATTTGACTATGCTCTTTCTGAATCTCATATCAGATTTTCCTATCTAAAGTAGTTTCCACAATATTTGTTATGCTTTTGTCCTATAGACCATACAATTTCAAGTTCTTTCTTCGTTCGTTTTTTGTTTAATTGTCCTAGTTTTTATTCTTACACGTCCCATAACCCTTATATGGAAATAGGACAAAATATCGAAGCTAAAAAAGCTAGGTTTTTCTTAAAATGTCCTATATCCATAAAAACTGAGATGTAGGACTATGCGAAAGGCTAAGTAGTTCCTGTAAAACAAGTAAAAGCACCAAAATATGACAAAGCCTATGTACAATAATTGAACAACATTTTTGCTGCAGTCAACCAAAAAACAAATCCACAGTGGTTTTGGGGTATTACTTGGCCTAGAAATATTTTGTACAAAATATGTGATATGATACCAGTTAAGCGAAAAACAACAAGCTCGGAAACGTAGCAAAGACGAAATACGATTGATTATTCCCTTTGAACATGGCAAACAATAGCTTAGAGTATGTCGATCGTTTTTTCTAAACTCATTATCCCTATTTCAGCGAACAATCTACTTTTAAATAAAAATGACCATGGCACTGGTGTACCAAAAAATTTCGACTAAAGGGTTTCGCATGTGAAGAAAACTTTGAGCAATTAACATATTCAGGAAATTCTAGAACACGTTGAATCATACACTTGGATCAATTCGCGTTACTTTAGAACTGATACAAAAAGACAATATCTGAAGGGTGGAATTTCCATAAAAAAATGTATAAATTTTTTAAACATCGCCAGCGCTTGAAAGCAGCTTTGAACGATACTCTTAGGGGTATATCTTCTATTCGGTCGCAAATTAATTATTTGCGATCAGAAATATGGTTTCTAGATTTAATTTGCCATGCCAATTGACATTTTTTTTTTAAATTTAAAATTATTTTGCGATTGTAGAGTAGAAATCCACGAAAAGAATACTACGCATTTTCCGAGGTCGTAGTGTTTTTATGTATTTCTATACTTAACAGTCACAAAACAAATTTAAATTAAAAAAAAAGTAAGAATTGGCATGGCAAAAAATATCTAGTAACCATATTTGTGATCGCAAATAATTAACTTGCGACCGGATAGAGGATATACCTCTTAGTGTAAGAAGTATTGTTCTATAGTCAAATTCCTGTGTTCCAAAGAATCGGAGCCGTGTAACGTCTATATCGTTGTTGAACATTTGTGAAAAAATCAAATTCATAGTTTAATCCAACGTTTTCTGTACCAGGACATCCGCGAGTTCAAGAGGTCAATGCAGTCCATAGCATAACCGGGCGATATCTAAACCACATTGAATATCAAAGCTCTATACCTCTTAAGACATTTAAGAGCCATGAACTATGATAATGTCCGCACTTAAAACTAATGCAGATGCATCCAACAGATTTTCTCAATTATGACAAGACAGGTCTAGGACTTAATATTAGCCCTGTAAATTAACAGCAATTACTGAATAATTATTCGAAAAACACTATTTATTTTCAGTTGTAAAAGATGTCATCAGGGATTTGAATCAAATGAAACAATAACTATTGATGGTGGATGCCAACGGAAGACCAAAGACAATCGTTAACAAACTTCCATTTAGTCTGTGTTTAGATGTGTGACCTTAGCTAAGGATATCCAATTTTACAAAACCATTCTAAAATGGTTTTATTTTTATTTATTGTTAATGTCCTATAACTATGAAAAATTTGAATTTCATTAAAAAAAATATATGTGTTTTACAAATAGGAGAAGTTCTAATACTAATTTGACTTAGCAAAATTTTGAAACTAGATTTAAATAAAAAAAATGATTAAACTAACGAAAAAAATTAACATTAACTTGAAATTGTATCTGCAAGCCAAGTAAATTTTCCTTTAAAGTTAAAACATTGGTTTCCCAACAATTTTACAAATGGCGTATAGGACAATTCAATACTCGCACGACGAGATGTTCTCACAAAAATTCTGAACGCCAAAATATTGGTAATCAACAAAAAAATGTTTAAAGGATCTAAGACACAATGAACTTCCTAACTATCCCATACTTTTTCGTCAATTAAATCCCCTACCCTCCTCCTTTGTCCCCTTTCAAATCAATAGTCCCGTCCGTTGGAACCTGATTGTTGCGATTCTTGTAAATTTTCCATGTATGAGTCAAAAATTCAAACTTATGCGCTTTTTGTGTATAAGTAAGTGTCGATTATCATATAGTTACTCAGATTGACGCTAAATGAGAGTACTGAAAATGGACCAATGTACCAAACAATCATAATAAACCATAATTACATTACAAAAAAAAAAAAAAAAATATTTTATATCGATTTGGTCATTGGTAGGAGATTCAAAAACCTGGAAGTAGGTTTAATTCTAGAAGTAATGCCTGAATTACGTCAACGTTAAAACACAAAACAACATAAATCAAACGCAAGCGTTCGTAAATCGACACCACCTCCAATTTATTTTTTTAATTATAAAAATTAGCCAAGTAAAGGAAATCATAGAAGTCCTATCATCTTTTGCGAGGATTCTTCGATGTATAACGTCTAGCCAAAGAAGTAAACATCACCACATTTTGGAGAGCGGAGTTGGTTCTTACCAGTAAAGAATATATAATGTAAAACGCGTATACCTTATGTCAAAAATTATTAATCAGGGAGACAACGACTGTGTAAAGATTAAATTATCATACTTCCCGGTAAAACTTAAGCAACAAATCAAAATCAGAGAGTAGCGTTTAATAAATGGTTTGTGGGTACAAAATTAGCTGGGAACCTAAAATCTCCAGTCAAGTGCGTTATTTTAATGGGGGAATGTCCTTACAGGAATAAAATCTTGATAAGTTGCATTCAGTAAAAATAATCAGCCATGAAGTCTCGATCGCAGATAAATTTAAACAAAACTCCCCAATACTGCAAAACCAAACTAAATTCGAGTATGCTGTTCATAAAAACTCGAATGTTCAATGTAATAATAATTTCAACGAATTCTTTTTATTGTTGGATAGCTTGTTCGGTGTGAGCTTTGATGCAGTAAAACATCTTAATTTTTATTTTCTTTCTAGATTATATAAAACTATGTACTTTTTACGCTATTTGCCGTAGGCACTTGGCGAAACACACTAGAACAGAGACGAAGGATGTATTCAACTCGTTCTCTGCATTACGAGGTTTAAACATTGTCTCAACCCAGTTAGTAATGTTGTTGTTGATTTTAAATCTGATACACGAACTTATAATTGTAGCGAAAGATAAGCTGTCAAATGCTAGTAACAAGCTCATCTCAGCTACGATTCCAGAGGATCTGTCCTCTGTGCTTGCGGCATGTTACTAAGGGGAGTCAACCATTCTTCCTAATTCCAAAAAGCTCGAGGAGAGATTTAAGGGACAACAACTTTAAGTGTCGGTGTATGACATGCCAGTTTTAGATAATTATAACAATGACTCGACTTTTTCGAAGCTCGACTTCATGAGCTAGCCACACGGTCTTTAATTAGACGACATAATGCTGTAATTCCCCAGGAATAGTCTCGTCAAGTAAAAGTAAAAGAGTAAAAGTAGATCTTGCACAGTGGATGATTGATGCCTATAATGTCGCAACCAGGAAAATAGACACCTAGAATCAGATCACCAACTTCCTTTTTGAACAAGTTAACTGTCCGTTAGGCAAGCGAAAACAGCTTCAAGTATGCAAATGTCAATGTAGGTCATACTTTATGACCGCCTTCATATTATTGATTTCGTTGCAGAAACCATGCTATCACCAATTACGCAATCGCCATGGCAATCAACCAGTAACAAAAAAGAGTTTACACTTAAATGGCCTAATGGAATCATCTAAATGTAGAAATACGTGAGGTTGATCCTTGCATTAAAATGAAGAACTTTTAGAACGACGAAACGTTGAAAGGGCTACCAATTTGAAAGCTAAGATTAAGTCTAATACCGAATTTAAAAATACTAAATAAAGTGAGTGTATGGCTAGAGAAATGGAAGGAAGGAAGGAGTTAGCTTGCCAAGAAGAGGAAAACTTCGTACGGCTAATTCAGAAGTAAACTCCAATACGATTGTTTAGGGTGAGTGTAGCAGAGGAAATAATCGTTAGAGAAAGAGAAAGAGAAATGGGCGAGAGAGAGAGAGAGAAAGAGAGAGAGATCCAAAGAGGCGCGTCGAAGAGTCATGCTAAGATGGCACTGATTGATGAAGAAGGAAAAAAATGCTGAAATGTTATGGGCAGGGATGGGCGGGTAGATTACGTAAGGTAATCTACGTAGTTGTCGACACGTAATCTAGCACGTAGATTACATACCGATTTTTTGCTTTTCAGGCGTCGACAACGTAGACAACGTCGACAACTTAGAAAATGATATTAAAAACTAAATTTTTAATTATTTTACGTTAACCGCACTATTAAAATTGATGAATAATTACTTAAATTTAATTCTAACATTTTTACAACCATTTTATAAATTTAAAATCTCTGAACTAGAGGCATCTCTCTATCTATCTAAAACTATTGAATATTTCAATAGATTATATGCTTTGCGCGCCATCTTTTATCAAATAGATATATTCCTTTGGTGTTTTACCAACACAATTGTGTGGGTACGACAAAAGTACCATGTCTAAAAATTTTATACTTGCACATTTGTGTGGTTTGGACTTTAATAGAGCCATTTTTTTTTGGTTGAAAAAGAGATATATGTAAATGAATAGTTTATCTTATTCGAAGATACTACAATAAAGCAAAATTAAATAAAAAGTCAGCATAAATCATAAATTAACTAATTATTCGCCGCGTAGTTATGAATAGTAGAAGCTTCAAAATTTCATTCGAGCGAAATCACGATAGACTCAAATTTTATTCAAATCCGCAAATATAATATGACTTTTTTCGATTGTCAAAGAATTTATTTCGATAATGGATAATTATTAATTTATTACGCAATTTATGATACAAATGTTAGGTACAGTGTGTTTTAATGATTCATAAATACAGTGCCAGCTATCAATCAGTATAGTAAAGGCAATTTATGCTGAGTTTTATTAGCTGCGTGTTTTTTTGAAAATAATCGAGTAGAGTTCGCGATAGCTATTTTCAAATTTGTCTAATTTAAAATTAAATACTTAATTTTTTTTAAATTAAATAATTTAGATTTAATAGAAATCTATGTACAACCAAAAAAATCCATCATAAAAGTTGTATGGTTTTCTTGTAATATCGTTGTTCTGTATAGTTCTGTATAATAACGGAGTAGTTCAGAACTATGCAGAACAATGATATTACAAGAAAACCATACAATTTTTATGATGGATTTTTTTGGTTATACATAGATTTCTATTAAATCTAAATTATTTAATTAAAAAAAATTAAATTTTTAATTTTAAATTGGACAAATTTGAAAATAGGTATCGCGAACTCTACATCGAGTAAAAAAACGCAGCTATTATAAGTTTCGATAGATGGCGTAAATTAATTTTTCAAGTAGTTCTCGACGTTGTCGACGTAGTCGACGTTGTCGACGAGTTGTCGACGTTGTCGACGTTGTCGACGAGTTGTCGACGAAATCATGTAAAAACTAGTAGTCGACGCGTAATCGCCCATTACTGGTTATGGGACACAAGAGCGAAGGTCGTCGAAGCAGGTGCATCCAATCAACATTTAGCCAGATATCAAGTGGCCGTAACTACAACGTATAGGAAAAGCACAACGGAGCATATATAACAAACGACTATCAGAAAACAACAACAGCACACGTACCAAGGAAAAAACAATCGCAACACGACCAAGGTTAGAGATTTGGTACCTTTCGAGAAAATTTAGCAAGACAGTAGAATTCAAGAAAGCTTAAAATCAGATCTTAATATTCACAATGAGGTTGGTAGGTCCATCCAAAACGTTTAAATACTAGCAAATTATTGCTTAGCCTACGAAATTCGATTCTTTCACATGTTTCATCTATTCTCACAACTAACTTTCCGTGTTTACCAATTTTTATATTTTACTTTGTTTTTTTTTATTGTGATTGTTCCATACATTGGTTCATTGGTAATTCCAGAGTACTTAAAAGTCAACCAGTGTACGGAACAATCTTATTAAAACCATTACAATAAAAAAAAATAAAAGTAAAATTCATAATATCATTGACATTTAATAAACAAACAGAGACACTCAGAATATCAATGGCATAGAAAATAAAAACTAATCAGTTGTTACAGAAAATTTGATTTAAAGACGGACGGAGAACTAAGAACAAACTTGGATGAAATTCTATTTAGTATGGCAAACATATTTTCAAAATTAAGCAAAATGAACCAACGAAGTGACCCTTATTCGAGTAGTTGGTCCACTAGGCGAAGAGGTATTGGTCCCGTATCTTACAGTAGAAAAAGTAGACGCAACTATTAGTTGAATTTAGTATAGAAAAGAACCCAACCTCCACAGAATCTCGGCTTAATTATTAAAACAAGGACTCCTGCATATTATATTTATGATCTCATCGTAATACTTTGGGACAAACAAGTGCTACCGATTGGAAGACAGCACTCGTTTATCCGGTAAACAAAAAGCTGGCCAGGCCAGAATCAAATCCGCATCGAAAACATCATCAGCGAGTATAAATTTGGTTTTTACCCGAACCGATAAACTACTGATCAGTGTTTCACGTTGAGAGTGATCTTGGAGAAATACTAAGAGTACAATATTATCATTAACCAACTCCATTTAGATTTTCATAAGGCATATGATAGCATCGATTGAGTGAGTCTCCGTGTAAGCTAACAACATTTGGCTCAATCTTAAGAATCGTAGTAAAAGGGGCAGTATTTGACCGGTGTGAAGTTTTCAACATTTATCAAAAGTGTAGCTACACAAATTAATAAAAAATAAAAATGTAGATACACAATTTAACAAAAAGTGTAGAACTACATAAAAAATTAAGTCAGGGTTGAATTTGTTATTTATCCGACTAGAAATTTTACAAAAAAATTGGAAAATCGCCCGAGAAAAATTTCAAATAAGCAAAATATTACAGAATTATTGGTGTCGATTCCGTGTGAAAGTTCGATTTTCTTTCAATTTAGAACCTGAAAGATACATAGAAGATTTTCACTGTTTCATCACCAATTTTTGGTTTTTTTATCACCTAATAATTCTATATATTATTAACTAGTTACTACAATTTTTAGTGATACGCGGAATATCACAGCGACTTTCGGAGAATTTTTTTACTTAAGTTTAAATGGAAATAATATCGTAAAAACTGTAAACCGGGTCTTGTGGATGCTTAAGGGCCATTAACACTTAATTCTAGAGATGGCAGTACAACTCTGAGTATACTGGCATTTCAGGGACACTTTCGAGAATTTTTGGTTATATGCGGCCTATAACTGCGACATTCGGGGAATTTTTTTTAAGTGTAAATGGAAATATTATCGTAAAAAGTGTAAACCTGGTCTTGTGGATGCTTAAGGGCCATTAACACTTAATTCTGGGATGGCAGCACAACTCTGAGTATACTGGCATTTCAGGGACACTTTCGAGAATTTTTGTAAATGGAAATAATATCGTAAAAAGTGTAAAACGGGTCTTGTGGATGCTTAAGGGCCATTAACACTTAATTCAAGAAATAGCAGCACAACTCTGAGTATACTGTCATTTTGGTGACACTTTCGAAAATTTTTGCTTATATGCGGCATATCCCTGCGGTCGCAGTGATATGCCGCATATGACCAAAAATTCTCGAAAGTGTCCCCAGAATGCCAGTATACAGTGTGTTAATGGCCCTTAAGCATCCACAAGACCCGGTTTACACTTTTTACGATATTATTTCCATTTACACTTAAGAAAAAAAATTCCCCGAAGGTCGTAGTGATATTCCGCGTATCACTAAAAATTGTAGTAACTAATTAATAATATATAGAATTATTAGGTGATAAAAAATCAAAAATTGGTGATGAAACAGTGAAAATCTTCTATGTGTCTTTCAGGTTCTAAATTGAAAGAAAATCGAACTTTCACACGGAATCGACACCAATAATTCTGTAATATTTTGCTTATTTGAAATTTTTTTCTAGCGATTTTCAAAATTTTTGGAAAAGTTCTAGTCGGATAAATAACAAATCCAACCCTGACATAATTTTTTATGTAGTTCTACACTTTTTGTTAAATTGTGTATCTACATTTTTATTTTTTGTTAATTTGTGTAGCTACACTTTTGATAAATGTTGAAAACTTCAGACCGGTAGTATTTGACCCCTCCGAAATGACATCTGGTGCGTGACAGAGGGATGCGCTAGCGCCTGTTCTGTTTAATTTTGCGGTCGAATACGTAAAAAGGAACAAAATAGGAGGCTCTGGTGTGAGAGTTTATTGTCTACTTTAGAAAGAAAGCTCATTTGATTTATTTATGGTCCTGCTAAGGTTGCAAATAACGAGAACTGGATTCAAATGAATCACGAAAAAAGCATCTGGTTTGTGACTGACATATTACCAAATTCGATATATCGAACCAAATTAGATTGCTGGCCCATGTTGAAAAATCACCATTAGAACGAAACATACGAAAGGTGTTCCATCAACAACTGGTCGGCGTGTGTTGAGGAGGAAACCCTACACTACGCTGTGACGATGACATGGAACTTGATATTTGCTTATAGAACGTCGAAAGTTGAGGAAGCGTAAAAAGTTTCTTGGAATGAGAGAGAGAGAGAGGAAGAGAAAGAGACTATTACATAATGAAAGTCCTCAGAATGTTGTATAATTCTTAATATGAATGGAGAATTGATTCTGTGGATTAACGACGTTATACAAATTCGAAATTTATTCAGGTGATATGTTCATGCATAAGAGGATACTCGTATGCGTGTAGTCGTTTCAGCTAACATTTCACAATTAATTATCATGACCACTTTAGAAATATTAACCATTACAATTGATAAACAAATTGATTGAAGAAAATTTCATCAGTCTGGTCGTATTTCGCTTAAAAAGTCTATAGCATACATTAATTGCCAACGTATACTAAATCAAATTTTGTGACAAACCGTTTATGTGATGTGTAAAAATAAATTGATAACATTTTAGAAAAAAAAATACACATTTTAATTAGATTTACGTTATTCTTTCAATACGATACAAATGTCCTCCTAACAAGGTACATCTAAAAATATTTCACTTACCTACAAAAACCTTTTATAAATCGTTCTATATGTAATCGTACCTGAAAATAAATAAAGAAAACGAATGGTTAGGATGGAAGCACAATACGAGTAATTTAATCGTTATGACATTTACAAAAATGTTAATCCTACAATTAAAACCGCATAATCGATTTATCGCCGTATCGTTAACAACCTGATGTGATCATAATGCGACCAAACCCTAAAACCTATACCGAATGGTAAAGTGAGTCTAAACAGCATCAATAACTTATACGATTTGTTTTACTTTTCTTACGTTTTGTACTTGTATTTGTTGTTGCAATTTATAGCATATACCCTCAACATTGAATATTTTTCTTATTTTACTTATATACAGGTAAATATACGAGTAACTAAAATATAAAGTGGGTGTGTTTCTGTAGCACATTGTCTTGATTATCACATTCAGTGTTGTATGGTGTTATAATAATATGCCAAAATATATAATGAAAACAACAACAACATCAACTGGTAATAACTTTCCTGCTTGCTGTGTCATAATATCACATTATATGTTATGTTATTTAGAAGATAGACACAAACATTGCATACCGTATTATGTGACTTGCATCGAGTTTAAGAAAATTTTCTTTTCATCATAAAGTTGTAAAGTATCTTAAGAAATAACTATTTAAAGTGTAAATAAGATTATTTTTAAATAGGAAACACTTGTTCTTAACGTTGATTACTGTTACAATATAAATAATTTTTTTTTTATTTGTATCAAGTGTCTACTTACATTTTATATAAAATAAATATAAGAGAATGACTCGTGGTAAACGAATGAAAACCCCATCGATCATAAAATGAGGAGAAGAGAAAGAAGAGAGCGCCCTTTACCAGAAAACCTTTTGCAATTATTGCCGCCATTTTATGAAAATTCACGATACATTTAATTTTATTAGTTTCCTTACCGTTTAAAATTTGCGCCGTCACATTACCCGCTTCATTATTTAAAAATTGCATGCCTCAACATCCATCATCAGGCGCTTGCTAATTAAAATGATGTTGCTCATTCTTAATTTCCGCGCTATGGTTTTTTAATATTTGTTTGTGGCAACTTCGCGAAATTGGGCTTTGGGCCAGATATATCCATGCAACTTGTATCTGAACAAAAATTACATTTAAATTTGAGTTATCAGTCGATAGAGGAAAGTTTAACGTATATGAAGTGTCAAAATTCACTGGTATTTTTAGTAATAATGTACGTTTAGCAATGTTTGTTTAATTACGAGTTTTATTGTAATATCGTTGTGACGATCTCAAAATAACATTTTTGTTCAAATACGAGTTGTATGGATAGATCTGGCCGAGAGCTCATTTTTTCTAACTTTTCTAAATGAAAGGCAAGAGCATGTCGATCTCAAAAGCACATATTCTTAACCCGACTTTTAATGTGTGAAGTTTAAATTTAAAATTCGCGCTGTAGGGATATATCTAATGAAGGGCCCAAATTCGGAAAGTTGCTACGGAATAATTTTTTTCTACCTTTTGTAAAAGTAAGACACGTGTGTGATCATCTCAAAACTAAATAGACTGAATCCGATTCGTTTATACTTTTAACGTGCCAAGTATCTTTATCGTATGTCTAAAGTAATTTTAGTTCGTACAAATAGATGTTATTTTCATATAACGGTAGCATGGCCAAAATTCGCAAAATCCAAAAGTAACGAATTTAATTTTTGTATTTAACGTGATTTTATATAAATTCCGGACTGGGCTAACTTCACACAAGAGCAAAAGGGAGAACTTATTGATAAATGTTCACTGATGATTTTTTTTATGTTTTATGGGTTAGAATCGTGCAGGATAACTTCACATACGTGTTTTTTATCATATCACGTAATTCCGCTAAGGTCATGGAAAGATTGTTAAATTTGACAAAAATGTCCCTAGTACAGAACATTTGGGGGACATATGATTTTATTTGACAAAGACTAGAAGCTAACGAGTTGTAAAACACATTTCACTAAGATTCTCGTGATAAGACAGAATTTATCTTGAGGTTGAGGTTGATTCGAAAATCAGATAACTCGGAAAAACGTAATATTTTTAAATTATTTTGGAGTGTTTCCATACTAACGCATAACTAGAGGAAGTTATTACGCTATTAACCACAGGAAGTATAAGACAGTCGAAACTTGGCAGTACAAGTTTAATAAAATTTATGTGTGGCCCATAAACGACAGTTTCTTTCCGACAGTTTCTTCTTTCAACTGACTATGTATAAAAAAATCACCTCGAAAAAAAATAATCAATTTTGCGACCGACAAATACCATAACACTATCCTTTCGGTTACTGGAAATCAAACACGCCACATATTTTTTACACAAAAACATCGTATTAATTACCATAATTAGGACGAGGACTTAATAGACCGCATTAGAAATAACAAAATAGATAAAAGAGAGAATATTCAAAAAAATCGTTACAGAAACGTACAAAGTTGTGGAAGCAATCTACACAGCATTAAAAGGCTTTAGTGGGAAAGATAAATCTAGGTTTAGAAAAGAACCTGTGGGTTAAGATAACATGGTAACGGTAACAACAGCATCCGGCAAAAGAATACACGTGTGCCTTATACACGTTTCTAATACGGCTAAATGAAATCCATTTGTTTTCTATATCTCATTAGATCACAACAACGTCCATTAGTATTTACGACTGCAACACGCCAAATATCCAACATCAGTTTAAATTTTAATTTAAATTTAAATTCACATTCAGTTTCCAATTTCTTATTTCCAATTTCTAATTTCCAATTTCAAATTTTCAAATTCAAATTTCCAATTTCCAATTTCCGATTTTAAATTTTAAAATCCTAATTTCCAATTTCCAATTCCAAATATTAATTTCCAATTTTCAATTTCCAATTTCCGATTTTTGATTTCCAATTTTCAATTTTAAATTTCCAATTCTCATTTGCAAGTTCCCTATTCTTAATTCCCAATTCAAATTTTCCAATTTTAAATATCCAATTTCAAATTTTCAATTTCCAACTTATTTCCAATTTAAAATTCCCAATTTAAAATTTTTAATTTAAAATTTCCATCCAATTTCAAATTTCCGATTTCTAATTTTCAATTTTTTGGTTTCCGATTTTTGATCCCCACTTTTAAATTCCATTGTTCAATTTCCAATTTTCAATTGCCAACTTCTAATCCCTAATTTTCAGTTTCAAATTTTCTGCTTCCAACTTCAAATTTTCAATTCCCAATTTCCGTTTTTTAATCTCCAAAGTGACGTTTCCAATTTCCAATTCCCCATTTAATATTTCAAATTTTAAATTTCCTATTAATATTTAAAATTTCTTAATTCCAATTTCCAATCCCCAATTCCAAATTTACAATTTCTAATTTTCAATTTTTAATTCCAAGTTCCTAATTCTTAATTCCCAATTTCTAATTTCCAATCTCCAATTTCCAATTTTCAAATGTCAAATTTCCATTTACAAATTTCCAATTTAAAATTTCCATCCTAATTTCCAATTCCAAATTTTATTTTTTAATTTTTAATTTCCAGTTTCCAATTTCCGATTTCCAATTTTGAATTCCCATTTCTCATTTCTTAATTCTCAAATTCCAATTTCTATTTTCAAATTTCCAATTCCCAATTTCCATCCAATTTCCAAAATTTTAATTGCCAATTTTTAATATCCAATTTTCAATTTTCAATTTCCAATTTCCAATTTCCAATTTCCAATTTCCAATTTCCAATTTCCAATTTCCAATTTCCAATTTCCAATTTCCAATTTTCAATTCATAATTCTCATTTGCCTATTCAATATTCTTAATTCCCCTTCAAATTTTCTAATTTCTAATATCCAGTTCAAATTTTAAATTTCCAATTTAAACTTTCCAATTTAAAATTCCCAATTTGAAATTTCCAATTTACATTTTCTATCCAAATCCAATTTCCGATTTCTAATTTCCAATTTCCGATTTCCGATTTCTTAGTTCCAACTCTCACTTTTAAATTCTAATTTTCAATTTCCAATTTTCAATTCCCAATTTTCAATTGCCAACTCCCAATTCTTAATTCCTAATCCCTAATTTTCAAATTTAAATTTTTTGCTTCCAACTTCAAATTTTTAATTTCCTGTTTCCGATTTCCAATTTTCAAAGTCACGTTTCCAATTTCCAATTTCCCATTTCAAATTTCAAATTTTAAATTTCCAATTTCCAATTTTAAATTTTAAAATTCCAATTTCTTATTTCCGATTTCTAATTCCCAATTCCAAATTTCCAATTTCCAATTTTTAATTCCAAATTCCAAACTCCCAATTATTAATTCCTACTTTCTAATTTCCAAACTCCAATTTCCAATTTTCAATTTTATTTTCCAATTTACAATTTCAAATATCCAATTTCCGATTTCCCATTCCACTTTTAATTTCCAATTTCTTATTCCCAATTTCCAATCCTTAATTCCCACTTCCCAATTTTCAATCCCAAGTTTCTAATTTCCCAATTCCAAATTTCAAATTTTCAATTTCCAATTTCCGATATCCAATTTCCCATTCCACATTCAATTTCCAATTTCTTATTTCTAATTTCCAATCCAATTTCCAAGTTTTAATTCCCAATTCCCAATTGCCAACCCCCAATCCCTAATTCCCAATTCCCAATACAAAATTTTCAATTTCCAATTCCCAATTTCAAGTTTTCAATTTCCAATTTCCGAACTTTTAGTTTCCAAAATCCTATTTCCGATTTCTAATTTTAAATTTTCAATGTCCAATTTTAAAATTCCAATTTCTTATTTCTAATTTCTAATTCCAAATTCCACAATTTTCAATTCCTAATTCCCAATTGTTTTTCCCCAATTTCCAATCTCCAAAATTCCCATTTTCCAATTTACAATGTAAAATATCCA
This sequence comes from Nephrotoma flavescens, assembly GCA_932526605.1. Lineage (NCBI taxonomy): Eukaryota > Metazoa > Arthropoda > Insecta > Diptera > Tipulidae > Nephrotoma > Nephrotoma flavescens. Next base: position 29,129,127 of record OW052222.1, on the reverse strand, counting down.
ATTTCCCATTCCTACTTTTAAGTTTCAATTTCATATTTTCAATTTCCAATTTTTTAGTTCCCAATTGCCAATTCCCAATCCTTAATTTCCAATTTCCAATTCCCAACCCCCAACTCAGAACTTCCGTTTTCCAATTTCCAATTTCTTATTTCCAGTTTAAAAATTTCCAATTTCCAAATTCTTGTATCCCATATACAATTTCTAATTTCGAAATTCAAACTTTCAATATCCAATTTCAAAATTCCAATTTCCGATTTGTAATTTTCAATTCCCACTTTTAATTTCCAATTTTCAATTTCCAGTTTTTAATTACCAATTCCCAATTGCCAATTTCCAATTATTAAATCCCAATTCCCCATTACCAATTTTCAATTTCCGATTTCCAAATATCCAATTTGAAATTTTAAAATTTCAATCTCCAATTTCCAATTCCAAATTTTAATTTCCAATTTTCAATTTCCAATTTAAATTTCCAATTTCGTATTTCCAATTTTCAATTCACAATTCCAAATTCTCAATTTATAATTTCCAGTTTCCGATTTCCGAATCCTTATTTCAAAATTCCAATTTTTGATTTTTAATTTTTTATTTCCAATTTTCAATTCACAATTTTGAAATTCCAATTTCCGATTTAGAATTTCCGATTTTTGAATTCCATTTTCCCATTCCGACTTTTAATTTCCAATTTTCAATTTTTTATTTCCAATTTCCATCCAATTTCCAATTTTCAATTCCAAATCCCCAATTTTTAATTCTCAATTTCCAATTTCTATTTCCAATTTTCAATCCCCGATTTCAATCCAATTTTTTACTTCCAATTTCCAATTTTTAATTGCCAATTTTCAATTTCAATATGATCAATTTTCAATTTTTAATTCCAAATTTTCAATGAACAATTCCAATTTTGCAATCCCCAATTTTCATCAAATTTGCAATTTACAATTTCCAAAGTCCAATTTTCAATTTTAAAATCCCAATTTCCGATTTCCAATTCCAAATTCCCACTTTTAATTTTCAATTTCAAATTTTCAATTCCCAAGTCCCATATTCTTATTCCCAATTCTTAATTCTCAGTTTTCAACTTCTAATTTCCCATTTTAAAATTTCAATCTTCAATTCCCAATTCTCAATTCCAAATTTTATTTTCCTATTTTCAATTTCTAATTTCCAATATATATTCAATTCACGATTCCGAATTGCCAATTGCTAATTTCCATTTTCGAGTTTCCAATTTCCCATTTCCAATTTCAAATTCCCTGTTCCTAAATCCTAATTCTTAAAATCCAATTCCCAATTTCTAATTCCCAACTCTCAATTTCCAACTCCCAATTCCCAATTCTCAATTCCCAATTGCCAATTGCCAATAGCCTAATTTCAATTTCAAATTTCCAATTTCCAATTCTCAATTTCTAATTTCCAATTATCAATTTCAATTTCAACATCAATCCCATTTTATAATAACTATCATCATTATTCTAATCACGATGGTCATGCTAAAACTACGAAATGGAAACAACCAAATGATCGCGCTTCAATCACAAAAAACAGTCAGTCAATAATGGGCTTTCAACTAATTTGAGCTTTTGAAGAACATCCGCGAGACGAGGATAGTTTAAGGGGGTATAGTTAAGACGACAGGAGCACACAATCAGCAAAAAGCGAGCAACACGTTGTTCAATTTGTGATAAATTCACAATTGGGCGAAATATACTTCGATTAAAGATATTTTACAAATTATTTTGTAAATTTATAGCCTAGGTATAAGTTTGAATTCAATAGAATAGACATAAGTCCATTAAAATTATTTTATAAGTTTTGGAGAATATTGCAATCAGTCGAAGCACAAATCTAAAAGCTTAACAGAGACACCAAAGACAATGCTTGTTGTACAATCAAAAACGCTGCAAATCTCAATCAAGGCATGAGTATACGGCAAGGCATGTGTTTCATCCTTGTTGTTGTTTTCTGTGAAAAATTAGGATGAAGCAAACTAACATAAATGTACCTATAATAGAATAGAGAGGTTTCACATTAAAACAACAAATTAAAGCTGCATTTACCAAAAGTGGAACAGATACGTCATGATACGTGATCAACACTTTTGACTGGTTTCGAATGCCTAACGCGACAAGCATAATTAATGATGATTCAATATAACGTTTTCTTATAACCGAAATACCTTTTGATGAATAATTCTTACGTATTCACTAGTTCATCCTAATAATATTATATTATTTTGTAATAAGTGACAAAAAGTATCGCACATGCCATATACAATAAACATAAACATTCTAATTTATTCAAAGTCATCCAAAAATTTAATACCACGCACCAAACAAGTTTACTATATCTACAGAACGGCAACTAAAAACAAAATTTCTGATGACATTAGACTTAGAACCAACATGTTACCAAAAAAGTGCGGTTAAAGCAAAAAAAAAAAAATCTAAAATATTTTGCAATATGGAAAGGTAATTGAACTCTAACGCCAAACAAAATATTAGATAAATGTATAACGTCAACAAATAAATCGAAATAAATAAATCGCGAATTTTATCGTTTAGCACGCTAAATATTTGGTTGAACTTTTATAAATTCCTTAAAATATTAGTAGTTTTTTGATATTTATACGTTTCTTCGGAGATTGTTGAACGATAAAAGAGTTCAAAATTTCGATAAGACCGCAACACCAAACTATCATTTCTCCACACAATAAAATGTCACTAGACACTAAAAAAACAGTTAGCATTGTAATAGGGTAGCAAATTAAGTAATTTGTATCCATATGTTAACACATTTAATCTTGAAATGATTTTTTAATTTATTTTTAAGATATCTTGATTGAGAATGAAGATCTAGATAGCATATAAAATTTAATTGTTATAATATTAATTGGTGGCCATTACATATATTTAAAACTTATTATCTTATTGGGTATACCTTTTTATATAAAAAAGTACAAAAAAATTGTATGTAAGATAATGATAAATTCAATTTCTGCCCTTAAGAGTTTTATGTTTTATATTTTTGTTTTTACATCATTCCGCATCTCATGCTGTGCCATCCAATAACAATAATAATTATTGGTATATTTTTAGAACATAATCGATTAATATTAATTACTTATAGAGGTAATAATAAAGTTTTTGTTGTTGTTGTACTATTTAATCTTCCTTAAAGAAGAAATTATATATTGATTATGGTAATAAAAATTAATGGTTTGATATATTGAAAGGTTGTCAAGGATGATGATATTTTTATGTATACAACCCCCAAAAAGGAAGATGTTTCGATAAAATTAATGACTTTTTGTTTGTTCGTATATAAAGCATTTTAGTGTTTTTGGGTTAATACGGAAATTAATATTTTAACATTGTTATGAATGTTCCTGTGTTTAGAGAAGAGTATAAATTGAATGGTTTTCCACATTGGGTTCAAACTTTTACTTATGTAAAACGGTACCGATAAGAGCGGATCTTGAAATAATAATAAATGTGGCATGTCCGCACAAGATCCAACCACTTTTATATTGGCTCGGTTTATTTGGAAATGATTTTGATCAAGAATGAAGAAATTAATTATTGAGCCAATAATAGAGCTCTTTAATTTGAGAACATTTTTCATGTTTTATACTGAAATCATTGGGTCAATAATTCAATTCCATGCGGCATGTACAAATGGAACTATACTCTCCAACAGAATTCTACAACTTATCTGCAAAATTAATTGGGATCTTACTGACAAATATTGTCATATGATATGAATATAACGATGATTCAAAAATTTCAAAAACTGTCTTGTTGAGTAGAATTGTTTATTAGAATCAAAGTTTTCAAAATATTTCTTTTTCCATAGTAATTGGTGGTTTAATTTCATAGTAAAATTCAAAAATGATGTATTGCACGTTGGTTTAAAAAACAAAAACAATCTATTCCTATTAACTATCAAAATAACTTTATTCCTATACAAATTTGTAGTGTAAAAATAAAACACAACGTATTCCAAATTTTGACGCGAGAACCCTAAATTGTCAAAAATTAAAGAGAAAAAATTTAATTTTTAGTTAATAGTCATTGTGGGTGGAGGTATTTTTACAGTTGCTGGACATAAAATGTTTATAATATTTATAATGTACGAGTAAAATGAGTAACGAGTAATGTACGAGTTGTTATAAAGGTTTATTATTACTATTAAAATAATAGGTTAATCATGGAATCCATAGAAACACATATTGTAACTGATTATCCACGTAAAAGAAAGTCTATTTCAAGAGCTCGGGAGCAGGCGAAACAACAAAGGTAAGTTAGTTATTAAATTGATATAATGAAAGAGCCACATAATTTTTAATTTTTAACATTGTTATAAATACAAGAGAGCAGGATTGCTATAGTTATCCCAACATGTGACCATAACGGTGATCGCTACTAATGTCGATTGCTCAAAACCGCTCATGCATTGTACTTTTCCGATGCATTTTACAAAATTTGTTCAAAGTGAGCCCAATATGTTTTATTTTAAGCTACTGTTGTATTGACAAACTTCTAAGTTAAGGAAAGGAGGGCCAAGAAAAGCGTTTACAGTAAGGTATTCGATGAGAACCAACACAAAGAAAGTTGCCAGAGTATATATATATATATATATATATATATATATATATATATATATATATATATATATATATATATATATATATATATATATATATATATATATATATATATACATATATATATATATATATATATATATATATATATATATATATATATATATATATATATATATATATATATATATATATATATATATATATATATATATATATATATATATATATATATATATATATATATATATATATATATATATATATATATATATATATATATATATATTCACATATAAAAATGGAATTAAAAATTAACACACAAAATAACTAAACATGTAAACATATCATTTTTAAACATATCACTCACATTTTAATAATTGTTTATTTTCTTATTAAATTTCACGATTTATGATTTATTAAGTTAAAGCGTTTATTTGCAACACCTCAATTGCAATCGTATAATTTTCGTTTATATCTAAAAAAAAAGCGCGACAAAAAATTTTCACAATAGACCCCCCAGTGCGGCTCTAGTCGAACACCACCAATATTTATCAGGGGAACTCTTAATAAACAGAATCGCGAGAAATTATAAAGAAACACATCTAAATCCTGTGAAATCTAGCTATTTCTGTTTCAACATAGCATTTAAAGATCCTTCATCAAACGTATGTTCGGCATGTCTGTAACTCAAAGAACACTTTAAAATAAGTTATTATCACGAGAAAAAGAATGAGGTCATAACAAAAGTAGCGGCAAAAATAGGACGGTGGGAAAAAAATATTTTTCACAAAAGTGCTTTGGAATTTTTAATTTTTTAACAAATATTGAAGAAAACAGTTATTTATGGTGACACATATAGATATATTGGTTATATGTAAAACATCCTATTTTTAATTCTGCGGAACAAAAAACAAGTGATTAATAAAAATGTGTTTATTAAGTATAAGTGTGTTTCGCCAAGTGCCTACGGCAAATAGCGTTAAAAGTACTATTTTTAATAGTTAACTTTCAAAATGGCTTATGTCGAGATAAGCTGTTTAACATTTCGACTACAGATTTATTAAAATATATAACTTTGCCATAGGTTATGGTAGTCCGGCAATGTAATGGCTGTGGCCAAAAAGCAAACTAGGAGACTCTTGTTCAAAAGATTACAATGATACAGATGACATGGTTTTAGGTTTTGAGGCTAAGATGACATATAACTAAGTATCCGATCTGGATTTGCAATTCCATAATAAACTTAGGTTTTTGTAACACAATAACAAAATAGGTTTAATATATTTTCAAAATAAAGAAAAAACTATAAATGAACACTTTGTTAACCCATTTGATCCCAAGCCAATAAAAATTTGTATAAAATTGGTAAGAGTTAACTTATTTTATTGGTTTCAGTTCATACAGTTATACTATATTATCTAAAGTAAAAAAAAGTCGTTATATTCTTACTTTTGGGGGTGTACCTGGGCGAGTACAGTGGGTTCTCGCGATGTATTTTGTGTATGAAAAACTTTAAAGCAACTACGCTCGACACATAATGCAATATTGCATTTTTCACATATCCACCGTATTCGTTGGTGACATTGACGGCATCTAAGGGGATTTGATATTCTTAGTGGGAAATGGCCACCCTCGTTTTGCACAATACTTCTAGGAACCATTGGTTTTGGAACACTTTTTTTAAAAACTGCCTTCTCGTTACATCTGATATAATGCCGAGTTAGTGTCCGTTGGAAACTGAGTAAATCGATATCATCCTCTGATATTAGGTTATGGAGTTTCTACGCGTTCACAACAGACATATTTACTATTTGAGTAAATAAAACCCACCACCATTTCTTCCCTTTTATCGCTATTCGATAGTTATTCACAAACTGGTCGTGAGAATCTACTCCACCCATTCCACTGTTGTAGTGCGAAAAGGGAACTGGCTGTAGTACATCAATTTTTTGTTTTTTTGTGGACGACCATCTTTTTACGGCTCCGAGTGGTTCAATGCTACCGTGATTCGTAGCGATGGTAACGACACTATTATCCTTCCACCGCACAAATAAAATTTTATTATTTTGGTCAGTTCGATATTCATAATAACCACGTTCCTGTTTTTTGAGCAGTTTACTGGCTGTCAGCGGACAGTTTTTGGTTCTGTTTTCTCTAACAGTCCCTATAGCTTTAAAATTTTTTTTTTTAGAATTTCCAATAGATCATAGCTCGTGAAATAATTGTCAAAAAAAACGATATGGTCGGAGGGTACTTCTACAATTTTTAAAAGATCGAGTACAACCCTTGAGCCTAATGGAAGAATAGCAGCGTTTTTGTCACAGTTCTTTGCCCCACAATAGGTATCAAAATTATAACAATATCCATCAGCACTACACAAAAGCCAATTTTTGTACCCAAATCGTACTGGTTTACCCCGGATAAACTGCTTCGAAGGGTGATGACCGAAATATTTAACCATCGATTCATCAATTGATAGGTTTTTGGTGAAAAATTCCCCATTGTTGAAAATTTTGTTTACTAGGTTTGTTAGACCGCGAACTTTAAACATTTTGTCATCTTTGGCGATATTCAAATTATCAGCCAAATGCAAAAATTTTTTTATTTCCTGAAATCTATTTCGAGATATTCTGTCTGCAACAAATGGAATTCGGGTGTCTTCATCTAGACACCAAAACATTCTTTCCCGGGCTAGTGAGTGATAGCCGGAAAATAATAGGACGGCAATAAATATTTGTATGTCGCTTGTTGAAACCGAAAATGAATGGTTGTTTTGTTGTCTGGCATATAAATTTGTATGGTGAACAATGTAGTTGAAAACTTCAGTATCAAATATTTTTTCAAATACTTGTATTTCGTTCAACCCGAACAATTCATCTTTCAGTTTTGCTAAGCGCTGAATATATCCATCCGTGGATTCCATGTCTATATTTATAATATCGGAACTCCAATTGGGGCTCACTTTATGCGATTTCTTCTGTCTCTTGTTGAGTCTCTCTTCGACTTCCTCATTTTCAATATCGACGTCGGAAACATGTAATTCAATTACACCAGGTATGTCTTTTGGAAATACTGTTGATAATAAATCGTCTTCGTCCATTTCTTCAACATCACTAACGATATCTGGATCAGGCGGAATGATTACTAAATCAATTTCATGTTTGCTTGAAATGTTTTCAATTTCATCTTTTGCTTCCTCTAAATGCTGGAAACGACGACCATAAATTTCATTCGCTGAAATTTCGCATGGTACTTCCATTTAAGAAAAGTTCTAAAACCATGCATAAACAAAAAATAGTACACTGTAGTCCCATTGTACCCGTCTGGGTACACCTGTATTTGCTTTACAATTTACATACAACATAACATAAAAAAATTAATTATTATTTTATAATAACATACCTTATAAACTTATAAAGCTCACAAAATTTTAATTTTTGTTATTCTTTATAAAATACCGTTAAAAATTTACACCACTAAGATAAAATGCTAAAAATATAAATTGTAATACGTAAACTTGTTGTGCAACTCTCAAAATCCTTTCCGAAAATGGCAAAGTCGAGCAAAACATGATAGAACAAACTAATAGTCATGTATAACGGTAAAAAAAATACAGAAATTAGAAAAAAAGCAGCAGTGGCGTCGAAAATGTTGTAATTGTTTTTGTACCCGTATGTGTACAGTGGGATCAAATGGGTTAATAATAAACGGAAGCCTCGAGAGGCTTTACATATTCATCTTTTCTCAAAAATGTTAACATAGCAAAATAATTTTGTATTGAGCATAATATATTTCAAAATTAAATATGAATAAAGGCAACATATTTTATCTAGGATTCAAGTCAGAAACATTACAAACTACAGCTGGTACAGAAAATACAAAAAATTGTTTTCTGCGTACACAGTTTAAGATACTTGAAATAATTTTTGTACCAAGTGTACTAGGGTATACGCAAGAAACTCATTCGAATATTGTTGGTGGATTATTTTGAAATTCAAAGTATGTAACATGTTAAAAGATTAAACTTAAAAATAAATTAACTAGAATATTGTTGCTTTCTGTATAAAGCTTTGGGTAAATATTATCTTTACCATATAAACAGGTATTAACTATTTACATCAAACTAGGAAAATTAATTAATTTTAAATTTATTTATTTATACGAAATTTTAATGCAATTTATATTATACTTAAAATAAAATGAAGATAAATAGTTTATAATGGTAAATTTGTGTATCGAGTATGTAAATAGTTGTAGGCGTAATTATTATTAAATTATGGGGTGAATGCTCACATAAAAATATTATTCTAAATATAACAGAATTCCGATTGCATAAAAACCTACTAACCTTCAAAGTGTCTTACCTAAACACATTTAGATTTTAAGATTGATGTCGCATAATCCATAATTCGAATTATGAATGCTTAATGAGTTCGCATGTGCCAAAACACTTCATTATTTAATACAAAAACACCTCGGACTATAAAAATGCATTTTATATTGGAATTTTATTTGTTTGTTATCATGAACGAAAAACGGTGGTGATTGTTAAATGAAAGTTTATTTAAAGTTATCGTTTTATTTTAAAATCGTGAATTAGATTAACAATAGATATATGTATTGTATGTATACATGTAAGTATTTCATTTAATGTGTTTATAATTTTATTGCAGCGATGGTGACGAGGTATTTAGTAATCTCGTATTGGAAATAATCCAAACTCGATTTATTGATATTGACCTAAACATTATTTTTATGTGATACATTATGCAATACATTTTTAACCCTTGTTGCAAATTTATTTTGAACCTATTATAACAAAATATTTTTTAACAAATTACAAGAAACGTCATTAATGTGGAGAGGCTTATATTCTAAGTTTAAAACTGGCCATTAAATTTTCTTCACGATTCATTGAGTCAGCTTTCACATTAATCTAATCGGATTAATCTAAGATGCCCCATAGTGCCACCAAATGGGCCAAATCTCATCGATATTTAGAATATATAAATTATAAGAAATATTTTGGGACACAAAACTAACTTGTTTGAATGTTTTACTGTTGGTGGTTTAAAACTTTATTTTAAACGCAAAATTAACTCGTTTGATTGTTCTATATTAAGATCAACAACATTAAATACGTAGAAAATATTGTAAGGTGTGAATTCAACCACGCGACATATAGCAACAGTTTTTTTTATAATCAATATTTAAATTCAATTTCTGGCGACAGGCTGATATCACGAATCACACCTCTATTATTCTAAGATTTTATAATTTCCGTGCGATTTGGCAATAAAACGAGGCGTGTACAATTCCGTAATAGGCCTCTTCCTTATTTTATGAAAACGCTCACTTATTAAGCAAATTTTAAAATCGGGATCTTGTAGCAATGCAGAGAAATGTATAAGGGTATTGCCACTATTTCGTTTAAAAAAAGCTTTCCCTGGTAGGTCATTTGTTTGTAATTTATATTTTGTTCCAAATGGTATTTCAAATTCTGTACTAAACGGGAATGTACAATTCATTGTACCAACCCAATTTATATCAGGCTCTATCAAAGCTGGAAAATTATGTGCTAATGCTAGCATTCGGTTGACTCTGGGGTGCTTTACTATACTTTGCAAATTTACAATAACAACACATAAAATGATAAATATATATATATATATATATATATATATATATATATATATATATATATATATATATATATATATATATATATATATATATATATATATATATATATATATATATATATATATATATATATATATATATATATATATATATATATATATATATATATATATATATATATATATATATATATATATATATATATATATATATATATATATATATATAACAGCAATTTGTCGTACATCAATTTCAATAGTCTCATTCTCAAGATTTCTAAATTTTCTACAAAACAGCTTATTTGGATTTGTGAATGACACATCAGGATGGTTCATTGGCAGTCTTAAAGTTTGGGACTTTTTTCTCTTTAAAAACATTGTTTGACTCATGAAAAAGTCATAAAAAAACTAAAATAATAAAAAACGGAGATCAGTCTCGGAAAGTAGACTAAATTTAATACATTTTAAAAGTAAACAAAAAAATTTAAACCGACATTTCACCAAGATACAAGCGTTTGAAAATAGGGTATTTTTTCTAAAAAATTTACTGTTGCGATTTTTGTTTTGCGCAGTGTAGTTAAATTTAAATTTATACTGTTCATTACGAAATTTTTATATCATCCATTAGTTATTGATAAATCTTTCTCGACGAATAACGAATGAAATTATCTTTATCCTAGACGAACCAAAGTGTCTTCGCAATTGCTCGATAAAAGTGATTTTCGTTCAAAACGATCATCCCCATCCAGAGCTAAAATTTGAACCTTATTTAGCCCAGTTACTTAGAGTATTGAAACCAGTACATAACATTTATTTTATTCACTACATGTAGCATTTTGCATTTTGACAGGTGTATTTTTATCACGAACTGAGTTCAATTCCAATCGGTTTAGAAAGTACTAATCACACCCGAAATTAATAAATGCCATCTAATTTGTAACTTATGCAAATCGAGATTTTGCCGTAAAAATACAAATTTTAATTCTCATATTAAATATTTTCCAGAAAGAACCCTTGACTTTTTAATGTTTGTTATCCAAGAATTTTTTTTATATCCATGATTTTTAAATTTCGCGAACTCCAGGCTATCACAGCTCATAAATACATACATATCCAAATATTTAGATTCAGGCGGAAGCCAAATTTTTATTAAAAAATTGTAATTGGCCCATAAAATTACACCATACAAATTATGGTAGAACGTGTACAAAACAACATGCTACACCTCACTTGCATCTTAATCAACCTGTAAATATTTTTTTATATTTTTGGATCGAATCCAAAATTAAATACATGTACGAGTTATGATTGTAGCAATTAGCACCTTTTGTTCAGGAGCACTATAATAATATTTTGAATCGTGTAAATTTAATATATATAAGCAATCTACTAGCTTGGGTATCTTAAACAAATATTAAGAAGGTAAGAATTTATCCTCACCTACATACAAAACTGTTTTAAATCGGCGTTATACCATAAGTCGCGTAAACAAACAACATAAACTGAATTGCCCTTAACCATCTACACTTTTCTATAATGTAAAGGTATCGACGCGATATGAAATGATATATTCAAATTTTATCCACGTGGGGAGTTTTGTTTTTTTCTTATTCGAGTACCTCCTATATACGTAACACTACATAATGAAAGTAAAAATATATAAATAACGGCTTATTTTCATTCATATGTGATATACATAAGAAAATGTATGTGGTATACGTACGAGATGTTTATATAAAGAGTATAAGAAGGAATAACAATAATCTTAAGAATTTCGTTTAGGTTACGCTTAAAATGTTAAAATGTATGTACAGAAACATGCCATACGAGAATTAAAATTCTGCCAAAGTAAAAGTAACACATGTTACGAAAATTGATAAAAAGTATAAGAAATATAAACAAAAATTATTGATTCCAAGTGTAAGTTGGTAAGCAAATCACGTATTATTATAAAACAAATCTGAATTTTTTTTTTTTTTTTTTTTGTTTGTGTGTCAAGACTTTTTTGTATAACATGTAAAGTGATTTTGATTTGTGAATAATGGGAATACATTTTTTTTTTCATTTTTATTTTTTAAATTATTATTTAATTTGATTGATTAGACTACGTCGTGGTCAGTTTTGGAAAAGAAATTTTATTGGATTGAGGTAGCGTACATAAACAGAAAGTAGTGTGAAGGTCGTTTGGGTGGAATCTTTTTAAGGTGGTTAGAAATTGGTAAGGACCATGAAATTTGATTCAATGTTATTCTATTAAACACCTAGCTGTGGCTCGCAACGTCGTTCGCGTGGTCTACCATTTAATTCTATAACCTATTTAGTGCGAGTACCCGGGATGCGTTCGAAATGCAATTTAAATCAGCTGTAGTATAATTTATCTTTCAAAAAATATATTCTCGTTTTGAGGATTATAGCCATTAATTGGCCAACACACCAAATACGCTCGATTGAAACATGGTCCTTTGAGTTGGTTGTCATCAATAAAATTATCTGCCGCACGGAGAATTATAACAAACCGTAAGTTGAATTGTATGACTAAAAGCCCATTTTGTATAAACGTTCTCCTTGTATAAATAAATTTGTGAGAAAGTAACCGCGAGTGACCATCTCAAGGGTCATTATCACAAATCGTAAATAATAGTTTAAAATGTGTGAAGAGCATTGTCAATTGTCAAATCAGTTGTTAAAGTGAGAAAATATTTTGTGAAGAATTCTAGAAAGCGTTATACCGTCCATTCGTTCGTGCTTGATCGATTTTTTAGTGTGAAGAGCTGACACATCAGATTCTGTGAAAAATTATCCTCGATAAAGTGTTGCTCATAAAGTGTTACTAAAGCTTTGATGTTTGAGGTGGAGTTTTGATGTTTGCACGCTATTCAGTCGCTTATCCAGCAGCTATCTGCCAACGGCTATTTTAAGAGTTCAAGGTAAAAGCGCCCAGTATCAGCTATGCTAAGTATTATTCGATTCCGGGTCGGGGCGTGTTTAATCACAGACGCTTACGTTAAAAGACTAGAATAAAATCGTAAAAAATGGCGAATCAGGATGAAGCAGAAATGTGTTACTACAGGGGGAATAGTTGACATAACAATATCACCACATTTACTGTCAGACCTCATTATTTTTGATATCCTTAGAAGTATTGAGATCAGCACCCTTGCTATTTGAAGATCAGTTATGATCGGAATATATCTTTAAAAGAACCAGATATCTTTAAAAGAACTAGTTTCATCCAGAGTTCATCCACCAACCGATTCTTGTGACTATTTGTATCTGCCATGTCATGGAATATTTAAAGAAACATCCACCATAACAAAACTACGTGTCGTGTTCGACACTTCTGCCAAAACAAGGACCAACATTGCAGAATTTTTTAAGCGATATATGTAAATTTCCGAACTCAGAAAATTGTGTTTACCACAGATGCAGGTAAAATGTATCGGCCAATATGGCTAGACCCCACTTATCTTCTGTTATCAACGTATAGTTTGGCGCACAACACCAAAGGTGGCAGTAAAGCGCTATGAATTAAGAACATTGACATATAGTAGGGTATGTCTTCAGTGCCTTATCTTGGCTCGAGAATTATCCACCAAATTGCCTCAGAGTATTCGAATACATATCCAGAAGCACCACTGTTATTACGAAACGATATGCATATAAAAGACCTTTTAGCTGGAGCTTACTCAGTATCAGAAGCAGTGAAATTACGGCGCAATAAACTTTGGCTGCTGGAATCTAAAACTAGTGCAGCTCGTCCCAAATCACTTTCCAAAAATCCGGATGAAGTAAAAGTGTAGGGTATGCAGTGGCAACCAGTTGCAGACCATGTTTTTGACCCAACTCTAACAACAAGTGAAATTCCAGATTCAGAGAAGGCCATATTTTCCGAAGCTAGTCGGATCTTTGCTCCACTTGGACTGCTGGCACGTTTTACCATTGAAATTAAAAGTCTTTTCAAGAATTAACTGTTTCAACAATTTCTCAATAACGCTGGCGTATTACGAGTAGGCCGACGAATTGAAAAGGTTATTGCTCCATATTACACCTGACACCCAGCTATTCTGTCATCAAAATGCAAAATAATAAAACTAATAATCGTAAATTACCATAAAGCTAACTTCCATTGCGGCAACGAGGCAGCTTTTGAGCATGATTCGACGAATGTTTTGGATTATTAGAGGGAAGGATGTGATTACGTCGATACTTCAAAATTGCGTGTATTGCCTCAAACAGCGGCGACAGATTAAAAACTAATTAATGGGTAGTCTACCGAAAGATACAGTACAGATTGATCATTTCTGAAAATGGGTGTAGATATTGCAGCTCCAGAAAAAAACGTAACTGACGCACGGATCTCAAAAAACATATATATGCCTCATAGTTTGGCTGAGCATCAAGGCGGTACTTTTAGAGCTTGTAGGAAATTTAACCTCCGATCCGTTCCTGAGCACATTGAAAAGATTTTTTGCGCGTATAGGTCTTTGTAGTGATATATTTCCTTTCTGAATATGTTTTCAAAAGCTAAGTGACGCAAGTTTGGTAATCAACCCCTCTAAGTTGTGTTTTCACACTTAGAGAAACAACTTGTCCAGGATTCCGCATATCTGCGAAAGGGACATCTCTGGTGTGTTTTAGGCGTGATCAATTACTTCCGAATTTTTCTGTTTTGAATATGTTTGACGCATTTTTTTGAATATGGTTGACGAATCTATATGGCCGCAATAGACGCGATGTTACAACAATATTCCTCAGATGGTTGGCGCAGCCACAATGTATTTTCATGAAAACACAATGATGCTGAAACTTGATACAGATAAAGGTTTTGGCGGGTTAAACCGCGTGAATCCGGGGGAGGCTTATCGTTTTCTCCAAATACAAACCTCTAATTTTATTTTACATCAAAGTCATGAAAATGCATCACCCGATTTTCGTTACATTTCTGGTATAGAAAACATTGTGGTAAACGCTCTTTCATACTGTAAATGTTAATTGCGGTGTCGGCTTCTTCGAGATTTATAGCAAAATGAACGATCCAAACTTATTCATTCACAAGGCACACTAAAATTTGATAAATTTCCGATAATCGGGACTAAAAGACAAATAATACGCGTTGTTACAAACGGAACAGAATGCCGGCGTTTGGCCTTCGAGAATATAAGATGGTGAGAAGCGTGGCCAAATGTGGTCTGCGGTGTCCGAAATACAAAAAATTACGGCATATTAAAAGGGAAACAAAAATATATTTTCCGACCAGTAAACGTTTTACTGAAATTCACATTATTTTGGCAGAACCACTGCTAGCATCTGAGGGTCACTATGCGATTGATTGATTCGATTGACTTGGAAAATTGTGGAGCTGGTCATAGTATAATAAATTACTAAAGTTCATTTCATAGCTACCACTTCGAATGTGCCTAGATTCTGGAAACATATTCCTGTCGAATGGTTATAAGACATGACTTTGGTCCGCTAGTATATGCAGGAGGTTCAGATTATCGCTAATACCTGATGATAAGCTTTCGGCAGCTTTTTGGCTGTTGCTTGATTTTTCATTGTGAACTGCGTTATATTTTGTCGTGTTGGAGCATGCTGTTTTATATTTTCTATTTTGAGCCATTTCTGATAGAATAGGATCACGATTTCCAGAGTGCAATGTTAACATGATATTCGGATTCGTTATAGTTAGGCGTACAGCAAATAATTTTTCCAGGATTCTGCATATCTGCGAATGGCATGTATCAACAATGTTTAAGGCGTGATTAGTTACTTGACTGAGTTTAGTCAGCAAAGCTCTCCCCATAGAAAATGTGTCGAACTTAAAAACTCATCTTCATCCGAGTCGTTTGCAATAGGAGCTACATACCTTGAGATCACACATGAAACTTCTTAGGCTAGAAGTGTTGCAAGTTTCTCGATATATATCGTGTGAGTCCACCTTCTTCAGGAGATCTTGTTTCTTCGAATTTACTGCTCCCTCTCTCTCTCTCTAGCTTTTACATCCCATGACGGGATTTTTCTGCCTGCACTATTGTAATCCAACCGTCTCGATCCATTGCTCTCATTATCCAGTTTCGACATCATAATATGCGTATGTCAGTCGGGGTGTTCCTTTATGATGGAACACTTAAAACCGAGTTTGTGATGAATCCGATATGGTAATTCGAGGTCTTAGAAAGTTGTTGGCCTGCCATGACGTGTGTGGATCACGTACTGGTGGGAATTTTAAGGCATCCAATCCTACTTTGAACACATTTATATATATAGTTGGATACAAGACAGACGCCCACTTCAGCCGCGAGAAAGAAAATACTAGAGAATATGGTTTTGGTTATTGGTGTGCTGGAATTAAATATGTTTCTTCTATTATTAGGATTGCGTCTTTTGAGCTGCAGTTTTTTAAAGATTTCTGATATGGCCGGAAGTAAGGATGTCCGTCTATATGACTTTTATTGTTTGTTCAGTCATCTTTCATTGTAAAATTTCTATATTAACCTTGTGATCCGCATAGATATGTAGCGTACTTTTTCGAAACTGGGTTTCTTTCATCTATTGCTCTACGTAGGTGGACTATGAATAAAATTTGAAGATTTTTCATTTACGAACTTTTTCATTAAAATTATGAAAAATAAATGAGCCAAAAAAGAACACGATCCACACAGATGCATGAGTATTTTTTCTACTGTATATACTGTGTAAGTGAAAAAATTTTCAGGATTCGCTGCACATAGTTTTCATTTTCAGTTGTTTTCATTATAATTATGATAAAATGAGCGAACCAGGGTGAAGTATCCTGACGATCCGCATAGAGATGCAACGGTTTTTTTCTTTTTCAAAATATGAGAGGTTATCTCTTGCACCATGTCCGAAAATCTATATAGCTTTATACATGACTTTCATTTACGGAATTTTCATTATAATTCTGATAATGGAACGGACCCGAAAAGGAGGAACCGTGACGTTCCGCATAGACATGTGGCGTATTTTTTCAAAATTGGACAACTTTCATCTATTGCATTATATACAAATGTGTATGTGGCAAAATCGCTAGAATTCGGTCGATAGGAATTAAATTTACAGACTTTATCGTTATAATTATATGAAAATAAATGCGCCCAAATGAGGTGCCTGACGATCCGCAGCGACATGTATTTTTATCTATTACAATACATAAATGGCTCTAACGTTTTTGTTATATAATGAAAAATCAACGAGCCAAAATGAGGCAACCTGATGATCCGCACAGACAGAAGCTGTGTGGCAAAAGCTAACTTCTTATGCTGTTTGCATAAATTTCAAGAATCCACACCACAGAATTTCCAATTTCAGTCTTTGTCATTATTATTATGAAACAATGAATGGCGTTCCTGAATTGTTTTAACTGAATTTTCAACTTCGAATTTTTGGATTCTAATTATGCAAAGGGAACTGAGATCGAGGTGATGCACCGTGACGACCCACAAACAGACGGACAGGCCTTATCTAATGCACTGTGTAGGTGGCTATGTGGCCAAATTCTTATTATTTTACCTACCGGTTTTGTACTTTATTTCAAAATACTTCTAACGATTACGGATTTATTTAATGTTCCGTCTTATACAGGTAATAAAACTAAGCCACAAGTAATAAAATTGTGTCGGTAAACGATTCGTTAAAACTTCCAATATGTGATTTGGAACTGTTTCAATATTTATCTTATTTGTAATTAACAATAACTATGCGTACGATCATTCACAAATATCTTTAATAAACTAGAAACATATACACGCATATTTCGCTAAATTTACATCTAGGTTTTTTGCTTGTGTTGTATCGTATGGCGGTATATACGAAAGCTTTGATAATGTGTACGCAAACAATCTTAATGAAATCTGAGTCATTCCGTTAACTCAAAATCAAGTTTAATAACCTCTAAATATTTAAAAATATAATGCTACGCATAAATCGATAAAGGTATGTGTCTAGACCGCGTACATGAGAAGTGAAATCTCACCTTATTTATTATACGCGTACTTACATACAAAATATAATTATACCGGTAATTGAATTAATTGACAAAAATCCGCCAACTCGAGTTGAGGTAATAATTTGGCATAATTAATGACACAATTTAAACACAAAAACTATTTTGTCGTAAACTGAATACGACGCAAGCCCATTGTTGACGACCGCGACGACGTATACACATAAAAACAAAAATAATTATAAGACAATTAAAATGTGACAAGAAATGTTAAAATATAATTGAAATTAATAACAATTTGTTTTTATTGTATTGTTTATATTTTGTTTTGTCCGTCGCGAAATATTTTTGTTTTTGTTGATTTTCTGCACATTACAACTTCTTCAGGTTGTTAAGATATCAATTTACCGATTTTTTTTTGTTTTAATTTTACGAATTATTCAAATATTTTTGTGAAGTGGGTGATTAAAAAGCTTTGCATCATTGATAAAATAAAAGAATTTCGATTTTTTTGGAAACAAAATATTTTAAAGATTTCGTAATCTGTAGGTTGGACCCGTGAATATTGTACGAAAATTAGTTGTCAATTTATGTGTTAATATTCTAAAACGATATTTTTTTTGCGTTTCGGACTTTGTTATTATTAATTATCACAAAAGGTAAATGACTTTGTATAGTTGCTCATCGTGATTCCAAACGCATTAAGTAATAAAATCAAATTAAATATTAAATAAACCGCTAAGTCGTATTTTAAAAATTATATTATTTAAAAATAAGAACATTATTTATAAATAAGAGATAATTAAAAAAATGTTTGCAATCCGTTATCAGTTTTACAGTTGTCAAATATTTCAACAACGAATTGAACACTGTTTTACTATCTGTGCAAAAGCATCATACCCTGAAAGTGCGAATATTATTATTTTTATCTTAAATACTCGTACTATGCAGTTTGAACCTAGACTGCTGTGTGATTTAAAATCTGACGATTCGAAATGCAAGCGAAAATACACAAGCATAGAAAGCAAGCCCAGGTTTTCATCCGAGAAAAAAAAAAACCTCAAACGATATTGTTTGATCTCATTTCACAAACATAACTTATAAAAAATTTTAAACAACAACAAATTATCCATCCCAGGAATTTTCATTTAATTGTTAATTTTTTACTCTACGAACAGCCTATGATAGTAATTAACGGTGGACAGAAGAACAGTACACTCAGAAAAAAATATGATAAATACGTATCTATATACAAGTGAAGTATTTCCTAAAATCATAAAAAATATTTTAGGTATATCTTTTAGGAAAAATTTCACGCGTGTCTGGACGGTTGTGAAGATTTTCCTAAACCTCTAAGTTATTCCTAAAGAGCAACAAAAACAACTAAAAATTTCAGTATATTGGTAAAAGTGCGAATTAACGAATAAATCAAAACTACGGATTAAGAAATTATATTTTTTTTAATACAATTGAAATTTGTGAGGTGCAGTAGAATAATAAGCTCAAAATAAATAAAAAAACAACAAGAATATTTCTGTAATCAGTTAAAACTACACTTTCAGGTACAATGGATGGACGATTTTTGAATATTCTATAGGGATGAATCAATACGATAGTATGTCGAGATTCCTTAAATTCTCCTGATTTTCCTAAACACCGGCCATCCTTACGGAAACTGGTTCTCGGTTAGTCAAAAACTGCTCTAACAGAAAACAAGTGATTAAAAAAAAAGTTTATGGTCCCAGGCACTAAGGATTGACGATTTTTGAATAATTTAACGATTTTTAATTTTTCTACAGAGAATTATCATATATGGAGATTCCCTGAATTTTCTTGGTTTTCCTAAACACCGGCCATCATTACGGAAACTGGTTTTCGGCTAGTCAAGAACTGCCCTAACAGAAAACAAGTGATTTTTAAAAAAATCTATGGTCGCAGGCACTTAGGATTGACGATTTTTGAATAAGTTAACGATTTTTGATTTTTCTACAGAGAATTATCGTATATGGAGATTCCCTGAATTCTCTTGGTTTTCCTAAACACCGGCCATCATTACGGAAACTGGTTTTCGGCTAGTCAAGAACTGCTCTAACAGAAAACAAGTGATTAAAAAAAAAAGTTTATGGTCCCAGGCACTAAGGATTGACGATTTTTGAATAAGTTAACGATTTTTAATTTTTCTTGTGAGAATTATCGTATATGGAGATTCACTGAATTCTCTTGGTTTTCCAAAACACCGGCCATCATTACGAGAACTAGTTTTCGGCTAGTCAAGAACTGCTCTAACAGAAAACAAGTGATTTTTTAAAAAATCTATGGTCGCAGGCACTTAGGATTGACGATTTTTGAATAAGTTAACGATTTTTGATTTTTCTACAGAGAATTATCGTATATGGAGATTCCCTGAATTCTCTTGGTTTTCCTAAACACCGGCCATCATTACGGAAACTGGTTTTCGGCTAGTCAAGAACTGCCCTAACAGAAAACAAGTGATTTTTTAAAAAATCTATGGTCGCAGGCACTTAGGATTGACGATTTTTGAATAAGTTAACGATTTTTGATTTTTCTACAGAGAATTATCGTATATGGAGATTCCCTGAATTCTCTTGGTTTTCCTAAACACCGGCCATCATTACGGAAACCGGTTTTCGGCTAGTCAAGAACTGCTCTAACAGAAAACAAGTGATTAAAAAAAAAAGTGTATGGTCCCAGGCACTAAGGATTGACGATTTTTGAATAAGTTAACGATTTTTAATTTTTCTACAGAGAATTATCGTATATGGAGATTCACTGAATTCTCTTGGTTTTCCCAAACACCGGCCATCATTACGGAAACTGGTTTTCGGCTAGTCAAGAACTGCCCTAACAGAAAACAAGTGATTTTTTAAAAAATCTATGGTCGCAGGCACTTAGGATTGACGATTTTTGAATAAGTTAACGATTTTTGATTTTTCTACAGAGAATAATCGTATATGGAGATTCCCTGAATTCTCTTGGTTTTCCTAAACACCAGCCATCCCAAAGGAAACTGGTTTTCGATTAGTCAAGAACTGCTCTAACAGAAAACAAGTGATTTTAAAAAAAAAATGTATGGTCCCAGGCACTTAGGATTAACGATTTTTGAATAAGTTAACGATATTTGATTTTTCTACAGAGAATAATCGTATATGGAGATTCCCTGAATTCTCTTGGTTTTCCTTAACACCGGCCATCATTACGGAAACTGGTTTTCGGCTAGTCAAGAACTGCTCTAACAGAAAACAAGTGATTTTTTAAAAAATCTATGGTCGCAGGCACTTAGGATTGACGATTTTTGAATAAGTTAACGATTTTTGATTTTTCTACAGAGAATTGGCATATATGGAGATTCCCTGAATTCTCCTGGTTTTCCTAAACACCAACAATCCTTACGGAAACCGGTTTTCGGTTAGTCAAGAACTGCTCTAACAGAAAACAAGTGATTTAAAAAAAAAATTATGGTTCCAGGCACTTAGGATTGACGATTTTTGAATAAGTTAACGATTTTTGAATACTCTATAGAGAATTATCGTATATGAAGATTCCCTGAATTCTCCTGGTTTTCCTAAACACCAGCCATCCAAACGGAAACTGAATTTCGGTTAGTCAAGAACTGCTCTAACAGAAAACAAGTAATTTTTTAAAAAATCTATGGTCCCAGGCACTTAGGATTGACGATTTTTGCATAAGTTAACGATTTTTGATTTTTCTACAGAGAATTATCGTATATGGAGATTCCCTGAATTCTCTTGGTTTTGATAAACACCAGCCATCCCAAAGAAAACCGGTTTTCGATTAGTTAAGAACTGCTCTAACAGAAAACAAGTGATTTAAAAAAAAAATTATGGTTCCAGGCACTTAGGATTGACGATTTTTGAATAAGTTAACGATTTTTGAATACTCTATAGAGAATTATCGTATATGAAGATTCCCTGAATTCTCCTGGTTTTCCTAAACACCAGCCATCCAAACGGAAACTGAATTTCGGTTAGTCAAAAACTGCTCTAACAGAAAACAAGTGATTTAAAAAAAAATCTATGGTCGCAGGAACTTAGGATTGACGATTTTTGAATAAGTTAACGATTTTTGATTTTTCTACAGAGAATTATCGTATATGGAGATTCCCTGAATTCTCTTGGTTTTCCTAAACACCGGCCATCATTACGGAAACTGGTTTTCGGCTAGTCAAAAACTGCTCTAACAGAAAACATGTGATTTAAAAAAAAATCTATGGTCGTAGGCACATAGGATATACGATTTTTAAATAAGTTAACGATTTTTGATTTTTCTACAGAGAATTATCGTATATGGAGATTCCTTGAATTCTCTTGGTTTTCCTAAACACCGGCCATCCTTACGGAAACTGGTTTTCGGCTAGTCAAGAACTGCTCTAACAGAAAACGAGTGATTTTTAAAAAAAAATGTATGGTCCCAGGCACTTAGGATTAACGATTTTTGAATAAGTTAACGATTTTTGATTTTTTTACAGAGAATTATCGTATATGGAGATTCCCTGAATTATCTTGGTTTTCCTAAACACCGGCCATCATTACGGAAACTGGTTTTCGGCTAGTCAAGAACTGCTCTAACAGAAAACAAGTGATTTAAAAAATAAAAATCTATGGTCGCAGGCACTTAGGATTGACGATTTTTGAATAAGTTAACGATTTTTGATTTTTCTACAGAGAATTATCGTATATGGAGATTCCCTGAATTCTCCTGGTTTACCTGAACACCGGCCATCCTAACGGAAACTGAATTTCGGTCAGTCAAGAACTGCTCTAAAAGAAAATAAGTAATTTTTAAAAAAATCTATGGTCCCATCGCCTGATCAAGATCTCTAACTGAAAAATATAACATAGATAACACTGACGACATCCAATCTACTGATTTGCCTAAATAAACAGCTTAAAAATCTTCGCGTACAATCATGTCCGTTTTAAACTTAGACGTTGCTCTAAAAATCATTCCTGATTTTGATGGTAGCACAGATCGTCTACATAAATTTTTATTATGTTGTGATATGGTATATAATGGTTTATTGCACACGGAATATGAAAAATTTCACAATTTAATCAAAACAAAACTTTCATATAAAGCATACGACATAGTGAAATATACTGATTATAGTACATGGAAAGAATTGAAAGATGAATTAAAAAATAAATTTCAATGATCCAAATCCATAGAACAATTACAAATAGAGCTTATTAATATTAGGCAACAAAGAACTGAGAACGTTACAGCATATGCAAGCAGGGTTGAAAAATTACTTTCCGAATTGAATGAAGTGTGTATAGCTATAGTGAAGGTACGACAGCTTCAAAAACCATTGTAAACCTAAATTCTAAGACAGCTCTCAAAGCCTTTCAAGAAGGCCTACTTGATCCAATCAAATTAATCATTAAAGCTTGTCGCTTTACTACACTTCAGGATTCCATAAATAAAGCTTGTGACGAAGTACTTATTTTAAGTACACGTAATACATTCCATTCTTATGATCAAACAAATAAAGTTAAGTGCCAAATATGCAAGCGAGTTGGGCATTCAGAACAGAAAACCCAAATTACAAGTGGAATTATACCAAATCATACGTCATTTAAAAGGTATAGTGAAACAGGACGTCACAAACAAGAAATCGGATTAGTTCAGAAAACTTTAATTTGTGCTTACTGCAAGGCGCCTGGTCATCATATCAGTATTTGCAGAAAACGCCAGTTTGTTAACACGAACAAACAGAACGAAATTTCAAACCAAGATATTCAATCTTCTTCGGGAAATGCCTCGGGATCCGTTCCAGCAATTTCAGCAAACACTCCAGTTTAGATCCAGAATTTAAAGTAGAGTGTTTCCCAGATTCAACCATTAATAATTTACCAAATAATCATGATAATTCTAATTTCTTAATTGTGTCTACCAATATTAATTCACATCGTTTAATCACAAATCTAATCCAGATTCAATTCATAATTCTTGCAACCTATATTTAATGCTTTATTCAATTAACATGACTAATCACAACAACAATAAAAAATATATTAAACTACAATTGGACATATTGAATACAAAATCTTTTCTCTTTTTGGTCGACACCGAGGCTGACATTAGCATAATAAAACGGGATTTCTTGGCTGAAGATACACTATGTTACCCAGAAAGAAAATGTTAAATTAAAGGTATAACTACTCAACTAATCGAGACGATAGCTAGTTGTGAAGGCAATATAATTCTATCGGAAACCCTTTCCATAAACCACACATTCCAAATCGTTTCAAATTCGTTTCCTATCTCATGTGCTGGTATTATTGGTAAGGATTTTCTGTCTAAATACAAATGTAAGATAGACTTTTCTAATTACATTTTTGAAATCTTGTTTAACGATATTTCAATTCAACTTAAATTAACCTCTAAAGATTCTGTTCTAATTCCTGCTCTTTCAGAAAAAACAACTTCAATATATTCCAATATTCCAAACGAAGTCTATTATGTATGCCACTCATCTCAAATTGTCTCTGGAGTGTATATAGCGAATTCCATTATTAAATCACAAAACAATCTCGTTACTATCAGCATAGTAAATACAAACGATTATGAAGTCGAAATAGAAAATCTTAATTTACCACTAACGAAACTAGACGAGTTTGAGGTAATTCAGTTAAATTCTTGGTCAAATGTTATAAGCAATCGATTGCAAATTATCGAATCTTCTCTAAAAACCGACCATTTTAATCAAGAAGAACGAAACTCTATAATAAATCTGTGTCGGAAATACGATGCACAAAATTAGAACCATTAGTAACGTAGAGTCCATATATGTCAAGCAATACCGGTTACCAGAGTCCACGAAAGCTGAAATCAACAAACAGATAACCGAAATGTTGAAAGATGACATAATTGAACCCAGTACAAGCCCATGGAATTTTCCATTAATTGTAGTCCCTAAAAAAAACTCCTAACAATGAAGAAAAGAAATTGAGAATCGTGGTGGATTTTCGTAAATTAAACGACGTAACCTTTACCAAACATAAGTGATATCTTGGACCATCGTGGCAAATCTAAATATTTTTCAATGTTAGACCCTGCCAAGGGCTATCATTAAATTCTGTTAAATGCCAAAGAAAGGGAGAAGACTGCATTTAATATTCACTTGGGACATTTTCAGTTTAAGCGAATGCCGTTCGGGTTAAAAAGTGCACCGGCAACGTTTCTTCAACGTTTTATGAATACTACTCTAAGTGGTTTAAATGGAATTAAATGCATTGTTTCCTTGGATAATGTGATAGTGACTGGTTATAATTTTGATGATCATAACAACAAATTAGAATCCGTTTTCAACTGTTTCAAAATCAATAATCTGAAGGTCAATCTTGAGAAATGCCAATTCTTATCTAAGGAAGTCATATACCTGGGTCACACAGTCACTGAAGAAGGAATTAAACCAGATCAAAAGAAAATAGAAGCAATACAAAAGTATCCCCAAAATAACATTCAAAAAGAAGTTATATCGTTCAATTTTCCGAAATAACAAAACCTCTTACTATTTTATTAAAGAAGGAACAACCATTTATTTGGAATGCGTTTTGCGATGAAGCTTTCATTAAACTAAAAATCTGTTTCCTAAATCCCCTGATTCTACAACACTCTGATTTTTCCTTACCCTTCACTATAACCACCAATGCAAGTGATATTGCAGTCGGCGGAGTGCTCTCTCAAAACATAAACAACTTTGATTTACCAATTGCATTTGCTAGTAGAGTGCTCAATAAAGCTGCACTTAATTATCCAACGATAGAAAAGGATCTGTTGGCTATATAGTATGGGCTTGCGAACATTTTCGGCCATATGTATATGGTCGGTAATTTTCCAGAATTACAGATCATAAGCCGTTGATGTGGCTGTTTAATTTAAGAAACCCTTCTTCTCGGTTATGAGGTGGCGCATTAGATTGGAAAATTTTGCTTATAAGATTTACCACAAACCTGGAAATCACAATCAAAATGCGGATGCTTTAAGCAGAGTAGTAATTGTACCAGATCAACCTGCAGAACTTCCATCAACTACCAAAGAAGTCAATGTCACAACGCGATCAAAAAGCAAACCACTATCTGAACTGATGAAAGATCCTAATACAAAATACCTCATGGGTCCGAACGTTGAAAACATATATTTTATGAATAAACATTTCTGTATCTATTTATTACCCACACACAAAACACTAAATTCAAATTAATGTATACACACGTGCGGAAACCATCGCGGCACAAATACATCGCACTCGCTCCCGCAGTTATAAATTCATACGTTCAAAACACTTCCACTCCTTATGAAATTAATGGGCCTATTCCATGGAAATAATCTGCTGTCAGCAAAAATCAAAGCGAGAAAAAAATATGGAATTTTACTTGGTTGTGTACGAAACAAAACATGTTGTCAGTAAAATTTTACTGAGAGGGGAAGTTGCGATAGGGGAAGTTTACTGCCATAATGGGGAAGTTTACGGCCATAAAAAATGTAAATTGGAGTATTTTTTATGGCAGCATTTTTCACACATCTACAAAAAGTGTATGTAAAGATAAGAAATTTTTCTCACACTCATACAAAATAGATGTTGGCCATTTTTAAAGTCAAATGACGATTTAATTTTTTTTTTCGAGTTGAAATGTCGAGTTAAAGTGTACAAATTAAAAATTTTATTGAAATTTTTAGGTTATGCCAAAATGTAAAACCATAAAATTTTTCTATAAAATGAAATAAAAAATATTTCCCTTCTTTGTCACTCTTATGAAATTTTTTTTTTGCGTATTATCAGCCAAAAAATTGCTGTCAGCAAATTTTATCCATGTAATTAAAGCAATTCTTGTCCAACACAGTTTGTTATTCGCTGACAACGAAAAACAAAAACAACTAAAGGAAAATTTCAAACAAAACACAATGGCAAAAGAGGGCCCCAATTAGAAGGGCTCCACCACTACACAGGCCAACGGCCACACACAAATAACACCAATGAAATTATATAATACACAAAAAATCAAAATAACAGAACACTAAGCTGTATTTCCCAAGGTCGATTCGATTGGTGCAGTCCATCCCCCACACGTGTCGATCGGCTCTCGTGATAACATCGGTTTTCTATATATCGCCTTTTCGTTGATGTGGTAGTGGTAGTTGAAAAATCAGTTTCGTTTATTAACTCATATTTATCTCCAGAATCGGTTTTATCCTCACTTTTTCCTCCAGCAGCTGTACCCGTTGTAGTCGTATCCGTTTTACCACGTGCTTTAGGTTGACCGAATTCTGGAGACGGAGCCATTTTGAAATTACACGAATTTCTTGCTACACGTCACGTTCGTACGCGACAGCACACAATATATTCATTTTTGCAATCAGGTAAAATATGCATTATTATTATAAAATCTGCGAATTAAAATCGACTTTTCGCTAAAAACACTACTTGCCTTTTCGTTATGGTATTTTGCCCAGTATCAGTAATGGATTTCTAATCTCCATGCAAAATATAATATACGAGTAAATTCGTATATAAAAACCTCACTGACAATTACAATTTATGATTTATAAAAATTTTAATTTAAAAACCGCCAGTCAGATTTTGGGTATCGATTAATAGACACAAATTATAAAAATACATAAATAAAATAGAGAATAAAAAATGTCAATAAAATAAATAATCTTAAAAGTGCATAGTTTAGTTTATTTAAAAATTGAAATTGAAATCCTTAAATTTCCACACCGTTCTACAACAATGAGTTTCTCTAAGAGATCGAAAATGGTGATAGGTACCAACTTTTTGTATTTCTATTGGACACGACATGCCGTAATGCATGGCTATTGAAAAAGTGGACAAGCGATCAAAATATAACGTATTGTGATTTTCGAAGAACGATTGTGCAATCCTATTGCTTGAAATACGAAGTACCTGCTCAAAAACGAGTCTCAATTAAATTTTAAATTTCTTTTAATATTAGAAAGTGTCGCCTATATGTGATACCATTTTATATCTCAAAAGACATTACAAACCAAAGAAAAGAACACTCAAGATATATTTTTTCTGTGATGGAACAAAGTAAAAATATAAAATAAAATATTTTTGTTTTAACGGGAACCACATTCAGAAAAAAAATATGATAAATACATGATTGCATTTACCATAATATTATAATTGTATGTGAAATACAATTATTTAAATGATTGATTTTATCATACTATGATTGGTTTTATCATACTATGATATTCTTGATTATTTTTCTTGATTTTATTCATCACAACAATGATGATCACTGAAATTTTTTTTTTTTAGTGATCATCATTTTTATGATGAGGGAAATCAAGAAGAATGATCAAGAATATCATAGTATGATAAAAATAATCATGTATTTATCATATTTTTTCTGACTGCAATGAGAAGTGACGTGATACGAATCTATAAACATGAAATCTAACATATTTTGTTTTATTTAAAAAAATTATATAGGCAAAAAAAGTAATAAATCTTTGGTTGGACACTCTTTGAGGTACACTGTACCAATTATACAGTTCGCTTGCATATATTTTCTGCATAATGTAAGGATTGTCGTGTTGTAATTGGCGAGAGTAGAGATATTCCGTTTATGTAAACGAAGCAATTTACTGATGTTATGGGTAAAATATATTATGGGTGGCGACGGTTATATTTCATCCACAGATTGATAAATTTACATAACAATATCTATACATATAAATTCAAATACAGCAAAAACAAAAATTCATTTAAATTTTAAATTGGAAATTGGCATTTCGATTATCTGAGAGACGAGTTTAATATTGACATTATAGCTATCTACCGAATACTCGTGTATTATATGAAAATGATTATAATTTCCAATCAACCGTGTTCTCTACCTCCACAAACACGTTTTTATCATTCATTTAATATCAGTGACACATGACTGAAGTTTCAATTTTTATTTTTTGTTTTATTTTGTTTTCTTCAGTGGCATTTTCATTTTCATCTGTAGGATAGATTCAGAATATTTATGTTCTAATATTTTTCTTTCTCTCTATAGATAATATATCGTCTAGACAAATTTGTTCTAGTGCATATAATAATAACCTGTGTACATCAAGATTGTGTTAACGAAATGGAAAAAGTTATGGGTACATGAGACACATAAAAGTGTTAGTCATGATTGCAATCAGTGAATTAGACATAAATATGTATAGTACATGATTCAAGTGGTTACTGATTTTTAATTAATTTTTGTTTACCGATTTATAATACAGGAAATTCCTTCGTATATGCGTAAACGCTGTAATTATTTTATGTCTTTATTACCAGAACCACGAAATAATTAACATTTTTACTTCTTTGCTTTATGGTTTGCTCATTATCATAAAACGAAATTGTGGTTGTAAGGAGATTATGATACATAAAAAATGGTAATGACTAATCTACATAGGCGGCCTAAATGAAACTATTTGACATATCTGTCATGAAAATATGAATCTATTTAATGCATGTTGCATAACCTTGCAAACGTCAACGAAAACTGCATTTCTCAGTTCCACGTACTTTCAAAAATTGCTGCAAATTGAATTTTATGAATTTAGTAGTTCAGCATTATGGTATATAAACTAGACGACGAAGCAGAAAAGATCTGCATAATAAGCAACAAATAATGCAAATTTATTTTATATTTTCATCCATTTCCGATTTTGCATCCTATAAAATTATTTATTGTTCGTATTCTTAAGTTTATTTAAAAAAAAAATAATAAGTCTTGAATAAAATGAAGCAAAATGCACAACCTATCAATATGTTATACAATGTATAGAGACAATCATAATGACAAAAAAAAATCAATATTATAAATTTAAAACAACAAAAAGTTCGAAATAAATTAAATAAATAAAAGAAATATGCATTGTTAATTTTAAATTTTGTGATACTTGATGATGATGAACTCGCAGAATATATTAGAGATCGGTTAAAAAACAAAACTTAAATTCGTAGTTTTTAAATTTTGCGAAATTCATTTAAATTGAGCACGGTAAAACTATAAATTTGTTGAACTTAGGCTAAATTTTTTTGAAATAGTCATACACAAGCGATAATTTTAACAAAATAAAACTAAATTTGTTCCAGGACAAGTTATTTATATTAGCTCTGAAAAAATTTGAATTATGGAATTTCTTATTATCAAAATAAATTTTATACAACAAAACCGTAATTAAGTATGTACAAAAAATATTTTAGCAAGCTATACCACAGTAAATGTATGATTTAAAATGCCGCCTTTATTAAGAAACATTTATATGGGTCCTATTCAGCGAGCAGCCTTTTTTGGACTCAGATTGTAACAAAAAGTAAAATAATTAATAATTGCTCAATATAATAAATAAAAAAGAAAACCTTAGTCTAGACGTTAAAACCCGTGTAAACATTCGGGAAACGTTTTGGTAATATATAGTAACAGCATCATCGCGAAAGTGATATTATTGATTTACTTCTCTCAAAAGGGGAGGAATGTTGTGTAGTATACCTGAAAACTTCGATAAATTTATTTGTTTTCCGTATGGTTAAGTAAGGTCTTTAAATTTTGACAAAATAAGCACAATTGCATTCGAAATACGAAAATGCAATTATGCAACCTCAGGAAATGTACATTAGTCATAATCAGTAATTATTTGGTAATAAGTTATTAGTAATTAGTCATCAATAATAATTTTAGTTTTTAAATTTAAGTTGTTTGAATTTAAAATAAGTTGTACAATAACTGTGATGGTTCATCTGTATGCAATTTAATAATCAAGGAATTCTTTATTGAATACCATTCCACCACAAAACGAAGTCTAATTCTCATCAAATCTACATATAGAGATGACGAGTTAATCAGATTGGTATTAACCGGCATTTTCAGAACAAAACGGCTGATTCTGGTAAAAATACCTGACTTTTTCCAGCCGTTTGTACGTACTGTTTTTAGAGTAATATTTAAGTACCTGCACTGCCATGCAGCAATTAGTGCTGCTACTCCTAAAGAGACTTACCTTTCTAATAAAAGAAATAAATCTTCAGAGCGAATCATTCAAAAGTAGAACAAGTAGTTGTAATTCTAGGACAAACATAATTAAAAATATATTTGAAAATAAGCATGTTCTAGTATCTTCTAGGATGTGGCACAGGCCTTTGATAGAGTATGGTTTACAGACTTGGAATGTTAATTACATAGAGACTTGTCTTTTTATGAAATACTAAAATTTTACATATCTAACCAACACTTTCGTCTTAAATTAGATAGCGAATACTCCGAAATAAAGAAAATGTCGACAGACGCAACTACTATGTAGTGAACCAATTTTATAGATTAGATACGTCAAACCTGAAACGAGGAATCTAACATAACAACGTTTGCAAATGGCATGGTCATCTTAGCAGTAACTGAAAGCATAGAAGAATACACAAGCAAATTGCAAAGAGATTTTCAGTACCTATAGGAAGAGATGGCACATAAAACTTCACCATCAGAAAGGTAAACGGGATACTAGTAGAACTGAACTCACAGAAAATTCTTCATGCAAAATATTACTTAAAGTATTTCCCCAAATTTGAAGAGCCAAGTGAATTTTGGCCAAAATCTGTTTACCGGAAGCGATAGCTTCCATAGGAGCATTGTGTTATGCACATGCATAAAAAAACTCGAATGGAATAGAACGGTCTTGAATGTGTGAAAGAGGTGAAATAGAATTGGTTTGCAAGCCATACATTTTGATCCTCGTTTTAAACATGATTACGACTGATCTGACGAGATTAAGTTGAATAAAGACACTGGTTCGCCTGTAAGCTGAACAATCCAATCTTTGGTTTTCGATGAGTGAGATTCTGTTGTCAAAAATTATCTCATCATAAATATGCACTTAAACTAGAACCGGTTCAACCGCTGGAGAGAAATTTCAAATAAACAAAATATTACAGGATTATTGGTGTCGATTCCGTGTGTAAATTTTTCTTTTACACCCCTTCTGTATGCTTCCAAAATTTGCTAGGCAACTTGATGTTAAATCCAAATTTTAAACCGGAATATATAATTTGTTCGTGAATTCTGCACCGATTTTTCATAGTATAGAAACAGTAGAACTAAAGAAAAGATGAATAAGAGATTTTCACTGTTTCGTCACAAATATTATTAATTGGGCTATTACGAGAACAACATCAAATATGTTTTAGAATACTCGAGGCTGATGATTACCGGTAATTTAATGCGACCTTTGTGTAATCTTTATATAATCTATGAAAATTTAAAATCTAAAAGTGCTCATGCAAAAAGTGTAAGCAAGCTTGTGGATGTTAAAAGGGCCATTAAAAAATAATTCTAGAGGATTGGCTCCACAAATCTGAGTGCACGGGCATTTCGGGGAAACTTTCGAATTTTTTTTAGTGATGAGCGGCATATCACTGTGACTTTTGGGCATTTTTTTTTGAAATAATTTATAAGAATGAACGGCCAAAACTTTAGACCCTCTAAGGGTTTGAGGGAATTAGTAATTTTTTTTATCCATTATTTTATTCAAATTTCTTAAGGTGGTGGGCCATATGCAAACGGGCATTTCGTGAAAATAATAACATGCTTCTGATATTAAAATTTTTATCAGAGTTAGTGGACATCTTGATGAGTCAAAATCAAAAGCCAAATCTTAAGGAACTCTACAGGTTTGGAGGAATTATTAATTTTTTTTATTGATTACGGAAATTCTAAGATACGGCTGATATCCAAATTTTTCTCAGCATTAGTGAACATCACGACGAGTTAAAAACAAATGTGAAACTTTAACGCACTCTATATGTTTGAGAGAATTGTAATTTTTTTTATTCATTATTTTATTCAAATTTCGTATACGGTGGTGGGCTAGATGCAAATGAGCGTTTAGTGCAAATCATATGAGAGAGTTGACATCAGGTCACTTTCGGTCTCAAATTTCAGTGTTTCATAAAGATATATATCATTTCCATATACGATGATTTTCAAAATTTTTTCATTGCAATTTGCTTAACCAACCATAACATAAATGTAATATATGCACCTTAATTTTAAAAGAAGATAATAATCAATATATTTCTGGCAATATCACATGCAACATTATAATAAATAATACATAAGATATAATATATTGTAATATATTCATATACGGAATCTTTTATAATATAAAAAAGGATTCTTGTATTTATGTATAATAAATTTTCACAGCACCCGACTGCTTGACATATATTAAACCATAGTTCAAATTTATTTGAAATAAAAACTTCTTGTTACACGTTTGGGATAACGTGCTATACATATGTAGAACAGGTATACATTTCTTTTTATGGAAAAATCATTTTTCCATATTTACGTAGGTAACATGATTTTGTGTCGTGTACACAAAATGATGGTATTTAGTATTAACAAATATGCAATTACCTGACTACAATGTAATTATTACTTTTTTTTTATAGCCCAATTTAGTTTGACATGCACCGATATAATAGCTACTTTCGATATAATTTTTTGAATAGTGATATGGAGTACATCATGCCTGTACATGTTAAACATACTTTTAAATTATAATAATTACTGCTGAATATTAAATTTAAAAAAAACTTAATTCAACCAATTATTTAATTAATAAACTGTATCGCATTAATTTAACGGTCGCGTTTTACGTGAATTTATCGTAAGGATGTTTTTTTGATGAGACGCATTGCGAGACATAATTATATTAACATTTTAATTAATTACTTCATCCAATCGAAATATGTTGTATGTAATACAATGTTAATGAGATGACAAATTGCTACCTTTTAGTTATTTAGTTACGTTAATCTTGTATGAGTTTAATGAGAATACCAGCAAAATTTTAATGAAGTCATAATTGCGAAATATACTACCGATAAACAGATTTCAGGCAAAATTTACTTGGATCTCCAAGTTTGTAAAAAAAGCTGTATAAGAGCCGAATTTTTGGCTGTATAGGAAATGCAAACCCTTTTTGTTGTCGAAAATCTTAATTTCCGCTTAAATTTTGGAAAGCTGATCTTGTCCAATATTGTTTCAAAATTAATTTAGAATTTATTAAATAAGATAAAATACTTTTCAAAAAACTTGCACAAAGCGAAAAAACGCCTATTAACCTTTCATTTTTGGTGGTAAAACGAAAAACCTTAAGGAAGCTGTTTCTTCCGGTGTACCAGTTTCATAATTAGTAATTAAAATATAAACAAATGACGTGTTTTATTTAAACAAAAAATGAAAAAGAAATTAATTTTCAACAAAATATCCGGGATAAAGATATCTTAGGGCTCTTAATGATAAATTAATTTTATAATGCGCTATAAACAAGTATTCAATATTCAATATAAATTAAGGGGCAATTCAATAGGTTTCACTACCAAAGCTGACAGGTCGTGAAAAACCTCTACTTTGAATTTGTGGCTAATAGCAAACCGATGATAATAAAACCATTTGAAGTATTGGCCAAAAATGCGGTTCGATTATTATATGATACGCTAGATGATCAGAAAAAGCTATGGCGAGTCCGGTAAGGACAATTTCGAAAATTTAAATAAAACAAACCGAGACCCCAAAAGAGATCGTCGCAGAAAATGTATAAGACTTCAAATTCTTAGAATGGTTTTTATTTTAACAATCTGGTGACGATTCCGCAAATAACTCTCAAACCATTCATAATTTTTTTTTTTTTTGATCAACCGACTTAGAGATATTAACAAGTAACGAATTGTGTGTGGTCTAAAAAGTGCAAAAGTGCTTATTCTCGATTTTCCTGTGAAAAAAGTGAGCTGGTTACCATGCAAAAAATTAATTTTATTGAAATACATCATACGGCTGCTTTAGATTAATTTCTCTTTTTTTTGAGAACTTGAGAAACCAAAAGCAGTTTTCCATTTCGTTTAACCCTTTACATCACGTATTTTTATAACTGTTTGTTTGGTTGCAAAATCTATGTTAAATTATTAGCTTCGAAGAAATAAGATGCACTATAGTCTTTTTGAACACCAAAAATGAAACGTTTTTAGTTCTTTTTACTTTTTACGTTATTTGCTGTAGGCACTTTGCAAAACATCGCCTTCATGCTATCCTCCTCCTCCTTTTTTATTAATATTTCCGTATGACTAACAGCTAGTGGATTAATTTTTATTGAAAATTTTTTGTCCCTCCTTCTTTTATTTATTTTTTTTTTTGGTTTTTTATGGTTTTAAATCGAAATCGATCAAGTTATTTTTTAAAATACTTGAACAAATTTTTTAATAAAAATATTCAACAATCTAATTTTGCGAAATGAAAAACAAGTGTGATTATTAAGACTGTTAAGAATAAAATGTGTTTATTAAGACTAAGTGTTTTAATTCTATTCGAATAATTTCGTTAAAAGAACTAGCAAATTGCGTGAACAATTTCTAACATTTATAAAATATTTTTGGAAATCCGCCGAAACTTCTTGTGTAGATATATCTCTACAGTATCTGATTGGAAGCGGTAGATTTCATGTAATGCTATATTGGGAGAATTTCACGAAAGCTAAGAATTCGTTTATGCTGATTTGAGTTTGTGTTTAGCTAATAAATCTTTGGCAATGCAGACCTTCACTTTAACCTTTTTTGCAATTTTTCGTAATAAATATGCAAGTTGAAGCTCTTTTTGGTTAAATTCAACTACACTTACACTTCCATGTTTTAATTCGATTCTTATCCCTAATTTTCATGCTGATAACAGCTCACAAAACGTGTACCTTAGATGTTTACCCCCAAAAATCAGTTTGATGGCACGTATAAATACAAAAAAATTTCCACTGGATAGGTATTTAAATAGACTTTGAATCTGCATTAAGAAAATTAAAGAAATTTTTTTTTTTTTTATATTTTTGAACTTTTGTGGAAAATTGAGGAATGTGCAATTTTTTTGCACCCAAGTGTATATTGAAAATATAATCGTAACAAAGATTAATTATCGATTCGCTGTTCTGTGGACTTTTGCCATGTATCAGGTAGATGATAAATGCCTTCGTTATAGAAACTTGGTGGTAAAATAATTTTTGTACATCTTCAACTTTCATGAACCGCAGGTCTTTCAAATATGATGATATCGATCTGAATAAGTAGTAATCAGCTACATGCTGTTAAACTTCCCGGCCTAAGGAGAAGACCCTAGGTGGATTTTGATGTATGTGGCGACCAATGTCATACATCAATATTTCCTTCCGGCTTCCTTGGCCCTTGAATGGTTGTTTTTCCTCCAAAGCATAACTTGATTTTTTTTAATTGGGCCTGGCAACGTTCAGCTGTAAGTAACAGTTTCACCAGGTTCTAGAAGCTCGTAGTAAATGGATTCTTTACAATCCTATAGACCACACACACAGTAATACTTTCTTGACATGAATATTCAAGTTAGCCGCTGATGATGACGCCGCTGAACAAATTTTGATAGAAACTTAATCTACAATCTCTTTGCTTTTATCGATTTGTAAATACTATGTACTTATTAAAAAATTTGCAAAAAAAAAAACAAGAAAGTGCCACTTCCGGTGAATCAATTCTCGTCAAAAAATCACATGGAATCACTCAATTTATGAAAAAAAACTCAAGTGTAAAATTATATTCTAATCACGCAGTTCGCCTGGGATTTTTTCAAAAATAATCATTATTGCTAAACTTTTGGAAAACTGGTCTAGACGGGTAACATTGCAAAACTGAAAAAGCCCTTTTTCAATTAGTGAAAACATTTTCAGGATCTCTCGATTTATGCATATGTGTGAAGTTTCAACACGACCAGCCAATCCGTCTTGGCTGTAAAGAACTAACAATATTAAGTCTGCACAACGAGACTTTTTACAAACCACTTTTTTATCACCGGCGATATAGCGAATGGTACAACTGCAAAAACTTGCGAGTTCAAAAGTTATTAAAATTACTATACTTTATTTTATTGTACTATATAGGTAAATAAAAGTAAACAATTACGAAACCTGTAAGGAATGATTGATCTGGTAGCATGTGATACTAAAAGCAGAAATATGAAGAGCAATTTAATACAATTGCAAGCCGGATTAGGAGGTTGTGGAACACCTGGTTTAGTAAATGTAATAACACAATTTTAACAAAAATTATAAGATATTGAACTGGCTGCAAGATGACAGCCATTTCGTTTGCTCTCTCTATCTCTCTTTCTCTATAATAAAGTTGTATAAAGTAAAGTGGTGGTTTGGGTCCACAACCTGATTGTGGGTTGTATCTAGAAAATATCTGCACTATTTTCCTTTGACTTTTTTAACTTTGATCTCAAAGGAACTTTTAACGGTAAAAAAGAAAATCTGGAATTGCTACTGGAAGAGCAAAGGGCTGACAACAAAAGTACTAAATAAAGTTTTATTGGCTGTGTACTGTTGAACCCATTTTATCGGTTATGGATAATTATTTTAATTTACAAGCTGCTCATGAAGCACCTCCTTAAACCTTAATAAACATTCCAAGAGACGGAGAAGAATAATCATTTCAGAAAAATCAAAAAAATCAAGACCTGCTGAAGATCAAGTCTACTATTGAGTCGTCAGAGTATACAAATAATGGCCAAAAATTGTCAGAGTGTTGTTCTGAACATCCACGCTTAGTAAAGTACAGGTTATTAGTCCTTCCGAGAAAGTATGAAAAACCACAATTATCGAAGTTTTTGTCATGAGGAAAAATCATAACCAAAAAGTTTTGGCCATGATTTGCCCTCATCGCGGGCGGATGTTAGCAGCCGATGTTGACACCTGGCTTTCACAAATATTTTGGTAATAATTCTGAATTAACCTGCCTTACTACATATGACCTTACGTTTAACAAATTTACATTTTACGTATAACTTTTGATTTTGTTAAAGTCATGTCATAAAATTTTCCGACTCGTGTTGATCAGATTATCTATATTACAAAGTTTCACGTAATTGAGATCTTGGATGACTATTTAAAAATTAATATATTCAACATTTTAACTTACATTAATAAATCTTTTAATACCGCAATGTGAATAAAATTGAAGATTACAACCAGTCCCGTTCATCATATTTATTATTTCAGGGCTCTTCCCATCTTTTTAAAATAGAAAGTAAATTGTACGTAGGTACATAAGTAGTTTAAACTCGTCTGATCAGAACCAGAATATTATTCCAAACCATTTATTTATGTTGCACGATTTTTAATATAATCCGCGTGCACTATCGTCCGAATCAATCTTGATAGCTGGTTAATATTTATGATCATTTCCTTATTAATTACTAAATGTATCATAGTAAATTAGCATCAACGGGAATATTCTCACTTCGCGCTTATCTTATAAATATGCATTCAAGGATGTTATATTTTGTACAGAAACACAAATCGCACGCCGTCAACCGATTTGTCAAATAAATTACAGTCCGCAGGGTATGTTGAGATTGCCCTTTCTAAAAAATATTTAAAAATAAGAAGATCACAGAAACTTGATACCTGCAGTTGGAAAATATAAATGCAAGTGACACTACTTATTACAAAGAATTTTAATTTAAATTTGCGCCAATTAGTGCGTAATCATAATTAAAAAAAAATGCTGCGATATTTTTTTTTATAGAAAGGAACTATTACGCAGACGACACCCGATACACTTTTTAAATATCTTCATTTATCAAAAGTAATTAATAATTCATCAATATGCTGTGTGCCTCAACTTGTTATTGCGCTCGTATACATATCTAGAGTATATGCGCGAACGTCCTTTCCATTATTTGTTTTGTCGGTGGATTTATCTTGTATCGCTTTATATATTTTTAAGACGATTTTTTTCTGTTAAGCTCGTACTCGTATACGTATAAGTGGAATGGATGTGGGGTTGAAGAAGATTTTGTTTACAGTTGATTGTTTTTTTGTTTTTCGCTCAATTTCAACTTATCTACGACCGTTATTGACATTCAATTTTAGTTAAATGGAAAAAATACAGTATGAAAGCAAAACATTTATATATACAAGGCAGCATCCATGACATTGAAGAAGGTTTTTTGTACTTGAATGATAATTAACATTTTTTTCCATTTAGTTTGTGTGTTACATTTTAATTTTTTTTTTTTTGAAAAAGATTTGCGTGGATTTGTTTTAAAAATGTTTTCCGTGTGAAGACGTCTTCACGATGCTAAATAAAAATATAAATTCGCATTAGCCATTTTTTCTGATAAAATTTGAGGATTCCACCCTTCTCAAGGAAGACCAGCTCCATGGATTGAACTGATTATAGAAAAAAAACGGTTTCCGTATAACTATCTGAGTCTGGAAAGAACAGAATGAATGATTCTAATGAAAAGCTCCAGAGACCTGATATTAATGTTGCTAAACTGGTAAACAGCCTGAAAGAATATTTGACGGACTCAGACGAATTGAATAGGAAAGCCGGTCACCATCCATTATTTTCTTTACAGCCATCGTTATTTTCAGGCACATGAACTTTTAAATTGTTACTGCGTGAATTGCATTTGTAAAATTCATTTAAATGTTTGCACAGTTTGCCATTCAATGTATGTAAACATTAAAATTAACAATTAGAATTTGCATTCACATGCCAAAACTTTTGGCCAAAACTCGACGCGAAGTTAATATAGAAAATTTGAACAGCGCAGAATCAATGAATCACTGATTTTGTCTCCCGAACACAGCCAAAACGAAAAATCTCAACAATCTTTTAAAAATTAATGAAAATACTGACAAAACCAGTAAATTGTTAATAAAGTTGATAATAATTAGGATACAACAAAGTGTAAGCATTCACAGTATTAAACAGCCAATAAAAATTATAGCCAAAACACTGGATCCATCGTGCCATAGCCAAAGGAAATAAAGGTAGATATACTTCTGAAAAATCTAAAAATTGGTGCGTAAGATAGCCAGAACTTTTAAAGTCAACTACGATGTTTTAAAGGAGATGTTCGTTATACCCTTGAATCGTGTGCTGGAATAAAACTGGACTATATAACAGGTCTGTTAACCTATGCCACACCTTTAAACTTATTTTCACATCAACATACAATAAAAACAAATTAGCGGTAAACCTAGAACAAGTCACGAACTATTTTTTGTTGTGTTTCAATTTTCCAACATAAATTTTCATTTTAATACATTGTAAGTGCAATAATTAAATATAAAATATATACACTTAGGAGATAACGACGTTCACATGCACCTACCTACATTACGAGTATATATACACAGTCTGATAAACAACATTAAACAAAATGTTTAAATAAAGCGGCTATTTTATGAAGACGACCTTGATATAATTTATATTTGATAGTTAATTCGATTTTCCGGTTTTCTTTTATTATGTTTTTGGGTCTTCTTCCAGGCGTTGGCGTTTTCATTTTCGTTTAATGTGATAAGACAAGCTATAAATAGGTTGGAGGATTGTGTATACATAAAATAAATATTCGTGTTAAACGCGTTCTCTTTATTATTCAAGCAAGAATTTTTGATAAGTCGCAATTAGTTCTTTACTGCAATGGCAGGTTTTTAAGTTCAAAATTTTGTTTACAACTCTAAGATTTAAAAAAATCGATATTAAAACTTTTAACAAGAAATTTTTGAAGGTCTAATTTTTATATTACACGATAAATAATAAAAAAAATGATTGACGAATTTTGGAAAAAATTCAGAAAATTGTTGAATCAATGACACATGTATTAACACACTAAAATATCAAATACACAAATGTTCCGAACTCTGCCGATTTTATACAAATCGCTAGAAAATATTATGAAGTGATAACTCGCAGCATTAATTTGGATATTTCAGAATATAACAAAATTTGTATACAACAAATTTGTGTAGTGAGATAAAAGTCAAGAGCGAAAATCGCATTCCAAATTAAAAAAAAAAATTATTTAGTATCCTAAGCTAGCAGAACGCCTCAAAGTATGCAACTAAGATTATATTTTCAACACGCCAACACAAAATGTTCTTTATCGATAAACTTAAAAGTTTAGTTGATAGATGCTTTCTAACACCGAAATAGTATACAAAGATTTTATGACTCAGAATTTTAAACTCGAAAATCATAAACAGTGTAAAGGAGAATTATTAACAGAAATAAATTCAATAACGTCCGAGACATTTAAGGCGGTTTCAGTGTTGCATTCTTTCTTTTTTTTCGCTTACTATTTATTTATTTATTTACAATATAATTTAGAATAGAACCATACACGTACATTTGTTGTTAAATGTGTAGTTTATTAAATTCCAAATACAGCTATTTTCTTCATTTAACGGTTATCCCGAGAGCTGTCTTCTAATATGCGGCACAGCATTTGACTAAATACCTTCTTATGGATAAATTTATAAGGCCGGTAGCTAGCTTATGCTTATTTCAGACACGGGCTTTTAATTCTCTTTGACCATCTTAGTTCAACCCCACATCTATTTACAATAAACCTTACAATTTTGTTTATTTACAATAAGCAGCAATTGACCCCAAGGGCCCTCCAATAGGATCGCAATTAAAATAGATATAGATAACTAAGTTAAAAATAAAAAATATAAAATTTACAAATTGAAAAAATAAAAACTCGTCAAGCTGACATGAAAGTCAAAGACTTTCGTTCCTTAATTCCTTCTGAAATTTTTTTAAATTAATTTCACTGGTTAAAAATTACGTTTTTTTACTTGTGAATTTTTTTCAGCCACTTGGATTGATTTAAAAAAATTCAGAAGGAAGCTTCCTTCTAACGAACGAACGCAACACTGAATAAAGCTTTGACCAGCGAGTCTGTAAGAGTCAG
Organism: Nephrotoma flavescens; assembly: GCA_932526605.1. Lineage (NCBI taxonomy): Eukaryota > Metazoa > Arthropoda > Insecta > Diptera > Tipulidae > Nephrotoma > Nephrotoma flavescens. The sequence continues at coordinate 29,087,076 of OW052222.1, read as the reverse complement.
CAACGAAATCTTACAGAATTTAACGAGAACGTTTTTTTACAGAATATTTGACAGTTTGACCAGCGAATCTGTAACACGATTATTATTGTCAATTGAATTTTTAAATGTCAATTTGCAAAATAACAAATTAACCACACACACATTTTAGTCAAAAATGATTCTATTTGAGAAATGTGAACAGCTTTTTACCCTATTTAAAGGACGAGGGGGCAAACAATAAAAAAAACCGACTTTTGTGGTACGAGAAATAAATCGCACAAGAGACAGATTACTATGTATGTAACAAGTATATAGATTACTATGTATGTAACTACGGGAATTTAGAGATTTATGTACATAATTTATTAAAGGTAACAACTTTAGAAATTAAGAATTGTCAACAGCAATTTTTTATCCACACTCGAATGACATGAGGTTTTAAACATGCTGATGTACCTTGTGCGGCCACAAATGTTGGTGAACAATCGGAATCTATTGAGCTGAAAAGAGCTGATGAAAATGTACATAAAATATTATTTAAATTATTAAAATATAAATAAATATTTGAGCACATAAATTATAAAAATGTAACACATATCAACATACCGCCATTTCAAATATACAATTATGACGTTTCCCTCAGTTTGAGTGATAATTTTCGCTCTTGTTACGGAATGCTAAATGACAATTCAAATTTAACGAAACTGAACGAAAAGTACTTTGAGTTTCGCTGGTCAGTAATGTCAATAAACATACATTTTTCAGATGTCGCTTTATTACTTAAATTTCTTACAGACTCGCTGGTTACGCCTTAAGAATGAATTTCTTAAGAAAAAATTAAAAATAGAAATTTTGAAATAAAGCCTGCTTAGTTTGATAATTTTTCTTCGGCATGCCACAAAAACAGAGTCTTTCCTTCACAGATAAAACTTGGCACACCTCGCCTCAAATGCAAACGGGTCACAAAATGGCAACGGGACACAAAATGGCAACGAAAACGGCAAACGGGGTTTTGTTGGCAATTAATAGTACATTAAAACCCCGCTTTCGGTGAAATCCTATCTGATCATTTTTCGAGATTTTCGCATTTTCGTGATTCTTCATCACAATTAATCGATTCTGTCCCAATTATTTGTGCTTTTTATTTTCCAAGATTTTTATGCTGTATATATATGGTTTTTGGGGTCACTGGACCCGAATATGATAGGCATTTTAACTGAAAACGGGCCAGTTGCCCACTATAGGCAACTTTTGGTCATTTTTTGCAGTTTTTTTTTAACTTTTTTAAAGCTTCAAACAATAACCAAAAGTTGCCTATAGTGGGCAACTGGCCCGTTTTCGGGCCAAACGCCTATCATATTCGGGTTCAGAAAAAGATAATTAAGGCATTATATATATATTTTATTATATTTTGATAATTAAGGCATTTTTTTTATAAATGCTGTGAAGAAAAAGTGACTACAGCTGTAGTTGCTAGCAATGGTTGACCACCTACTTAAACCACCTACTTAAATGGTTGACGAAAATGGTTAAATGGTTTTTTTAAATGGTTTGATAGTATGATGAATGACTTATTAAATTTATTTTGAATCTGTCCCAAAATTTCATAAATTCTCTGTGGACCGATTCACCGGCCTGTTCTGACCATAAACCTAAACCATCGTTGTCTAAAAATGAAATGCCCTCTTTCAAGTGATCAAGTATAATATGGATTTTCAGAGTTTGAGATGTTCCAGTACTTTCCAGATCTCTCCGGTGTTTTTCCAAGTCCTGATCTAAATCTGTTATTGTTATTATTGTTCATTGTCTTAAAAGCAGCGACATATGGCTGTACCTTGAAAGGAACAACATGCTCGCAAATTTCAGGATCAAGCAAGTTATCCGATTCTTGGAGAAGTTTTCGGCAGGCATTACCTTCAAAAATTTCACCCTGATAATTTTTTGCTACCAAGCTCAATTTTGTTGGCCAAAGCAGAGCCTTCTCACGCCCTACGGCAGGGACTATGCCGTTCCAGAATAGGTGGTTGATAAATCCTTATAAAAGATGAAGTTCGGGCAAAACACATTTTTGCAGAACATACATGTTAATGTCATCTTCTTCTTCCTCGTTAATGACATCTCTAAACTTCGATTCTTTTTCATAAAATAAGAGAGGCATATTCACTGTACTATGGCATTCCCTCGCATACTTTTTATCTTTGCCAAAACATTTAAATTTATTATAATCATCTCTTAAATTCTTGAATGTTTTCAAATTTGTATCATCAACGTCAACTTCCATCGAATTTTCTTTATCGGCCTCACCAGTTAATTTTCCAAAAGTTTTTAATTAGCACAAAGTGATGAAACAGTAGGGGCAAGGATATGTTGCTGTTGCAGTCTGCTGTCCATTAATAATTAGTAGAAGCTTCAAGTCAGAGCTGAATTTGAAGGGTATCTGGTTGACCTTCGTCAATTCAAATAAGGTCTTTACATTTTTGTAAGTTTCTTTTATTTGAGGAACAATTGACAATATAATTAATCTGTAAACGCTGTTTAAATTCCAGTTTTTGGACACACTTCCACCAGTATAATATCGAGTTCTTTTACGTTCGTCTAAATATTGATCAGATTCTTCTTCTTTTTCTGTCAAAACTGCTGTAGATATATTAAAAAAGCCTTGCCTTCCATCTGCCATCAATTTTATTTTCGCATTCTGGACGGCTTTAACATTGAGATTCTCAAATATTGCATCAAGAAGATTTGATGCATTCGCATATACAACAGGTCTATCAACCATACCTTCTTTAGCTTCAAACGGGCACACAGCTTCTTCATAAATACCTGCCAATGAACTTGATTTTTCACGCATATGTTGTCTGTAATCTTTTGGAATCGATTTTTTTTCCAGCAAAACTTCTATTAAAGTTAGTCATCTTATTCATCTGATTTTGAGATGCGCCAATAGTTGCTTGGAATTTGTCCAAGCCCCCGGTAGTAAAAACGACTTCCTTTTGAACCTTTTCATTCAAAGTTACCCTCATTTGAGACCCTGGGGTATTTAAATTAATGTCACCATCCATGGTACTTTCGGCGGACCTCCTTTTTTTAAAATCGATGTTACTACGTGATTTTGTTGTTTCTCTGGTAATTTTTCCACTAGACTTAAGACATTTTCTCGAGCGCTGGAGGAAGAAGGACCTCCACAGCAAGAATGACGCACACTTCTCCCAATTTGTTGAAAACAATCACAGCAAATGTTCATGGACGTTTTCTTTTCAGCATTACCTCGCTCAGTTGACACTTGACCACTTGATGCAGAAGACACTTGACCACTTGACGCAGCTCCATACAAGTGACCTTTGCCTTTGACTAATTTAGTCTTAGTTTTTTCTATCAAAAGCCGTTCCGGTTCTGGTTTCTTTTGTTAATTTAATGTCCTCATAATTAGACATTCTTGGAAGTGGTCTCTGCATATCACCTTTTTCCATTCTGTTATAGTATGTCTACAAGTAACACAAATGCCCGTTTATAAATTTTTTTATTAAATCTGCAAGTTTTTGAGTGATTGAAAACTGTGATTTACGACGGCCGCCAAAAATGATCTTGTTACCATACGGTGCACATAATTTGAATCTATTCTCTTCGTGGTCACATTGTTTATTTGAGTGGGTTGATATAATATTTTCGTCCATGATCTTGGAGACAAAAATAACTAGATTCCTCAAGAAAATACTTGTTACTGATGATAAACAATGTAAACATGAAAATTATAGGCAGCGCGATCTTGCTCTACAGTTTAGATATACAGTTTAGTTTACTTGTATACAGTTTAGATTTTATATTGCCCGCTCGACTATGCGCTGCATAGCGGCGATTACCATAATCAACTTTCTTTGTTTTGATTACGAAAAGAGCTAGGTTGCGTTTTCACATGTATTGGTATCTGTATATACACAAGGACAGGCGCGCACACACACACACACGAACACACAGGAAATCTCATACACCCATTCACACACACCCAAACACAAACACACTTTCCTGCACAAAGAATATCAATGGCAAGAAGCCTCATTGTGATGACAGATTTCACAGAAGCGAAGATTTTCATTCTCCAAGATTTCCAAGCTGTATATATGGTTTTTGGGGTCGTTGAACCCGAATATGATAGGCGTTTGGCCCGAAAGCTTTAAAAAAGTAAAAAAAACTGCAAAAAATGACCAAAAGTTGCCTATAGTTTGGCCCGTTTTCAGTTAAAATGCCTATCATATTCGGGTCCAAACCATATATATACAGCATAAAAATCTTGGAAAATAAAAAGCACAAATAATTGGGACAGAATCGATTAAGAATCACGAAAATGCGAATTGTGATCAAGAATCACGAAAATGCGAAAATCTCGAAAAATGATCAGCGGTTTTAATGTACTATTAATTGCCAACAAAACCCCGTTTGCCGTTTTCATTGCCATTTTGGGTCAACCCGTTTGCACTTGAGGCGAGGTGTGTGGAATAGTCTATTCATTTTGTAAGAAAAAACTAGCTTTCGACCAATACCTTTGTATACCTATTCAAAAAAATTTGAAGGGCTTGTAGGATATCTCGACAGAGTTCATTTTTTTAATGAACTGCAATACGAATTTAAGGCAAAGCGAGCAATCATTTTGTCACCATTACAAGATCGTCTTAATGCATGGCTCGTATATGCAGCGCTCTTATTAAACGTAGCGAAAGAAGAAAAGAAAAGAAAATCTTTTGATACTGTCAGCTATTCCTCGTTGTAACGGAAAACAGGCATGCATTTATCAAGTTATTTTTTTAAATCGATTCATATATAATTTGACAAGTGTCGGATTTTGTTTTTACAATGAGTCACTGAGAAAAATTGTTGGTCTTTGTAAAAAACGAAGCTTTTAATTTCTAAAAGATATAAATTTTTTTGAATTTAAATAGAATTTTTTTGAAACTAAATGAAATTTTTGCAAACTAATAAATAGCATTTTTATTTAGAAAACAGAATAATTTATTTCAAAAGTAGAGTTTTAAAACAATTTTTTTCATAATAATGACAACTAATGAAAATTTTTATATTCATTGTTTTGCCAGACATCCCGTGGTTTTATTTTTCAATTCGTCTATATTTTATATAATTCACCAAATCTATATGTTCTTGTGTTATACTAAAGGTATGAAGGTTTGAATTTTTGTAGTTTGGTCGTTACAACCTGACGAGTAGACCAACTTTTTATCAGTACGACTTGAGGAGGTTCTAATTATGTTTTGGTAAGGGTTGTATGTATGTTTACATAATAGTCCTGGGGGTTAAAAATTGGGGACAGAGAGTCAATTTTTTGTGGTAGATATACATGATTGTAAAATACATACCAAAAATAATACGAAAAGTGTACACTGCTAAATTTAAAAATATTCCAATTGGATTTGTTTTGTGGTGAAATTGAATTATTTTTATATAATCTTTAACATTTATATTAGATAGTTCCCTAAGTTCCTAATAGTGTCGCTGTAAAGGCCAAATAATTTTCTAACGATTTGAAATTAAAACGAGAAAATCGTAAATCAATTTATCAAAATTATATTAATTCTAAAGGAGACTATTTTAGACTATGTTTCTAGTTTTATATATCCGATCCTAGAAATGTTCACGGGGTCCCACCTATATGACCGAATAGCGAAATCAAAACCCCACATGTGTAGTGAACAATATTTAATTATGATGGTTTTTAACAAGTCCAGCGCATTTTTAAACAACTATATGGTTTTTGATTTCAATCTATTTTCTAATATAACTGATTCTAACTGCTCCAAGAAACGTTCACAGTTCTTAAAACGTAATTTAGGATAGCGTAGACAAAGTTGTAACACTGAACAAAACATGTATAATTTAAAATGATATTTACAATGCCATACAGTCTACTTAGAAATTCCATGAATTTTAATAAATTTTCAAATTTTATTTCATCGGTCCTAGAGATGTTTACGGAGCTCATCTACATGGCCAAATATATAAGTCAGGGTTTTGAGTGTGGTGAATAGGATCTGATGATTTTTAACTCGCCCAGAGACTTTTTACGTTTACGGTTTTATCCCATATACCAGAAATGTTCACCGAATCTCTTCCATTTATTCGAATAGGTAAAAAAAAAACTATCTATCAATATTGTAAAAACGGGTCACGAATAATGATTTTCACCTTATTTTCAAAATTTAAAACTACATAATTTTCAATTTCTTTCTCAATTGAAAATTTTGGTATTTTCTTCAACGGGATTTTTTCCCAATTGACATTCCCAAATAAGCTACGAACCCGATTTATTTCAATAATAATCAAATTACAGAAATCCTAGAGATGTTCACTGGCACATGTTTATTCTTTTAAATACTTCAAAGATACGGCTTTCGATAATTCCGGACAGGGTTCGGTTATGGCGATATTTACAGTGTCAAACACGACTTAGAAGTTTCATGAAATAATTTTAATAAATTATCAAATTTTATTTCACCGAACCTAGAGATGTTCACGGGGTCTCACCTACATGGCCAGATAGATCAGTCAAAACCCTATGAGTGTGGTGAATGGGATATAATTCTCATAATTTTTAACATCAGAGGGTGGGTAAACAAATTATTTATCAAATTTGATTTTCAACTTGTTTTTCAAAATTTAAAACTTCTTTATTTTCAGTTTCTTTCATAATTGGAAATTTTGGTATTTTGTCCAATAGGATTTTTACCTAATTGACATAACCAAATAATACAATCAGTCCAACGCCACTCTAACATTTCGATGCCTTTTTGTAGAATGATTTACCTTTTTCTTCAAAATAAGTTTCAATTTCGGCAATCATCGACGCGTTGTCGTTTTTAATCCATTGTGAGCAAACGCTGTACTCAATTTGAGCACAGCTTTCGCATGGACAAATGTTCATGCTAAATATGATCCACACGTCAAACTACTGATATCTTTACAATGTCAGCTCACGCAACCTCACTTTACGGCATTTCAAAACAATTTCGTTAATTGTTTTATGTTTTCTGGAGTCAAAGCCTCATTCATAGGTGGTTGTACGATTACGTTTAAATTTAGCATACCAGTCAATGATGGTTGATTTTCCTGGTGCAGAGTTCGGATATAATTTATCAAGCCACTGGTTTGCTTGAACGGTATTTTTTCGATCAAAAACAGTGTTTAATCAACACACGGAAAATAAGATGGAAATCATCATTCGTGTCCCGTTCTCACAATGTTGATAGATAATTTTCTGACCTATTCGAATATATGAAAGAGATCCCGTGAACACTTATGGTGTATAGGAAATAACCGTAAACATTAAAATGTCTGTCTCTCTCGCTGGCACTATATCCCATCAAGGGATTTGGCCGCCTCCAATGAGGTTTCATAATCATACTTTCATTTCGGATAATGGGTGATTAGTTCATTGATCCTAAACAAGCCGTGAAAATTTTTCCTTGTCACCACCGGGATTCAAACCCGACACCTCCGATCGCTGGAACAAGCATGCTGACCACTTTGCCACCGGGGCGGCTTAATGTCTCCGGGCAAGTTAAAAATCATCAGAAATAGATTCTCATAGGGTTTTGACTAAAATATTTGGCCATGTCGGTGAGGAACCGTGAACATCTCTAGCTAGGTTTGGTGAAATACATTTAATTTTTTTATTTTTATTTTTTATGTTTAAATCTATGCAATCTTTTCTGGGGCCGAAGCCCAGCTCTTTCGCGGTTCGCTTTTCACGTCCTCCTTTACGCATTGCTTGCCAAATCGAGGACGTACAGCTATAGATGCCAGCCTATACTAGCATGGAAGATGGGTCGGCCCATGAATTTTGCACTCCGACCCCGTAAACTTCTCTCGGTGAAATAAAATTTGATAATTTATTAAAATTATTTCATGAAACTTCTAAGTCGTGTGTCGCACTGTAAATATTACCATAACAGAACCCTGTAAGGAATTATTGAATGTCGAATCTTTGAAATGTTCAAAACTATAAACGTGAGCCAGTGAACATCTCTTGGATTTCTGTTATTTGATGAATATTACAATAAATCGGGTTCGTAGCTTAGTTGGGAATGTCAATTTGGTAAAAATACTATTGGATAAAATACCAAAATTTCCAATTGAGAAAAAAATTGAAAATGAAGAAGTTTTAATCGGGATATAACCGTACACATAAAAATGTCTCTGGGCGAGTTAAAAATCATCATAATTAGATCCCACTCACCTCATACATATTGGGTTTTGACTAATTAATTTGGCCATGTAGGTGAGACCCCGTGAACGATGTTAGGAAAGCACCTTATTCACTTGATATATTTTTATAGTATTTATGGCAAATCAAGTTAGTAGGAATAATTTGATTTCCTTTGGGAAAAGAAATTGTTTTTTTTGTTTAGAGTTGAAAATGTTCGTTGGAAGTCGAGAGATCACTAAAATTTGATACAAACGGAATTAATGTACAGTTTGAAAATAAAAATTATTAAAAAAAAAATAAACGTTAATTAGTGTGATAGTACAACGTTTAAAATAATTATTTATGCGAGTGTAAAAAAAAATAAAAATAAGATTTATATAAATAAAAATCTTGATCGAAAAAGTTGTCGGCCTATCGATAATTGGTATACCCCATTTAATTTTATTGGGTATAAATATTTTTTTTTTTTGTTTTACATTGTAATAAAACAATTAAACCATGAAAGTTCATTATAATCATATGACGAAGTGAATCATTCTGACGCTGGCGGATTAGTAAACTTAGTACATAAATAAATATTTGGATGAAAATTTGAAATTTCGTACAACTATAAGACACATGCAAGATTTTGTCTACGAAATATTTGATTGTGGAAATTATAATTTTTGGAATTTGATCACACCTATATCAACAGTTTTGGGATTTTCGTACATTATATGAATCAACATTTGGATTTTGCTGTTGTACATTGGAATTTACTTTTGTTTATATAAATTTTATTAATTTATCCAGTTCTCGCAATGCTTTGGGAGTAGTACTGCGATTATACTTTGAAAGTTCTTTTACTTTTGTTTTCTTTTTTTGTTTCAATTACTATAACAACAAAATATTAAAATCCATTTAATAAATTTTAACATTTATATGTACATAAATTTTATAATTTCAATAATTCTAATAATTTTCATAATTTTTTTTGTTTAAATGTTTAATGATTTAATTTTTTTTGCTACAATTAATAATTTTGTTGAAAAGTTAAATATAAAATAAAATATTGTAAATATTGTCATAGATAAAATTAATTATTTTTTTTTATTGACTAATTCATGGGATGAACATCGATTAAGGATATATTAACTCAAATTTAGTTCTAATTTTTTTGTGTAAATATTGATGCAGCGAACTAGTTTGGAATTACTTCACTGTAAAATAATACCTACCCAAAACTGAGCTAAATGTCGGGAAAATGCTGTATACAATGAGGCTTCAAAAAAATTTTCGGTTAACAAAAAGACAATTTCTTTATTTCCAATAATAATAGAAAAGGTGTTTTTGTTACAACGATACGAACAAAAGAAAATTGGGAAAAAAAAACAACAAAGATCTGGGTTTATTTGATTAATCACAGCTGATATTAAAGAGATTCGAACGCAAATTCAGTAGGTATGTAAAATGGATGATGGAAAAATTTGAAATATAAATAAAAATAAATTAGAACTAAAAAAAAGGAAACAAATATTACGATTTGATTCAACAAAACGCTACCTCCAACGAGAACGGTAAAACCAGTAAAACAATTGCAACGAATGCGTCATAACCTGGTTGAGGTGTAAGAAACGCAAGGAAACTTTGTCCGACGAACATAAAAAAAGGAAAAGTGAAAGCTGGAATTGAACTCGGTTAGTGATCGGTTGATTGCTTTGACGCATCATTTTTACTTTCCAAACACAAATAAAGGAGCGCGTAGGCCAACTAAATGCGCAATGTTGTATAGCATTCTACAATTTATATCATATCTCGTAAATTTGTCTACCCGAGTAATTATCACTCTATCGACACGCTATACAGAGCATAAAATTATTTTAATATATCTGTGGGCAGTGTTAGCACCATTTAAAATATAGATATGACTTCATGTGATTATTTTATTTTTCAAGTTTGAAAAACATATTAAGGAGGCTAAGAATTTTATGTGACAATGAAGTAATGCCCACTTTAGGAAGTATTTTGAAGAATAGCAGAAATCATTTTATTTAGATGGTTTACACAAAATATTCGTCAGGTGTAATAAGTGTAATAAAATTTACCGCAATTTCATAAAAATTTACCGAACTTATTGAACTCTCCACGTAGATTTGCCAAGAAGGTTGTGATAGTAATACTATGTGCGTCGCTTCACAAATGATTTACTATAAATATCTTGCAACTGCTGTGTTCGCCTAATTATTTAGGCAAACAATATTTTTTATCTTTGTTGACATATTGTCTACATAACATTTATCTACACCTGTATAATATTAATTTTTTAGGCGGTGTAGACAATGCAGTACAACAATAAAGAAATTTCGATAAACTAAAATTGCAAAATCAACAAAAATCGTTGACAAAATTCGACAAAATCGACAAAGTTTCTGGCTTGAAAATTATACTAGCAGTTCTAATGAGGTTTGAAGAAGGATTATATGACCAATGTACCAGAAACTTTTACTTGTTCACATGTAAGCACACAGATGTCACAAATAATATAGCACATTTGCAGAGATATCGGTCCTTTAAATCTTGGCAGCCCTGTGCTTGTCCATATCTGCCTAGTTATTGCGTTTGATATATGCAATCAACCGATTTGTCGTTTACTAGTCTCTCCTTGACGCACTAACTCGCACGTGGCAACCTTTTTATCAGTTGCTCCGTTAGAAGAGCTGAGTTCAGTCGTACTTTGAGGAGTGGGACTATTTTGTCAACAATTTTAGGCACGCAAAAACATTTAGAGGCAGAAATCATTAGTTATTATAGATGGCACTGTGCAATTTAGGTCTCCCAATCCCATCTTCTATCAAAATCACTTTTTCAAAGGTGGATGCTCAAACAACAGGTTAACCTAATTAAGGAGTAAGTTGAGCGTACAGTTCATTTGCAAAAGTAGCTAGGATGCTTTCCTAATGAGTTATGTACACTTAATTTATTGAACCCTTTTTATAAATAAATTTAGGCGAGCTAAAAAATAGTAACTCTTATCAACCGCTAATAACAAATTCTTTCTTATACGCAATCAATTGGTACGCTAGTAAAGCACAGGCTTGCCATAGCCTATAATCATCTTGTGATTTATTAGAAATTTTCAACACCAGACCTTGGAACTAAAACTTCAGAAATTTGTGATACGTGTTGCGCTTATCTAGCCATTAGATGAGATTGATTCGTGTTCAATCACTTTTTATGGGGTGGTTCCAATATTACTTACAGTAAGACTTTTTTGTTGATTATTTATTTTCACGTACAAATGTACAAATTTATTTTTTAATTTCTTAAGGTACAAAAATTAATTTTTAAAGATAGAAAACTAGCGTATTAATAGTTATTCTTTCTCGAACTTGGGCCTTGATTAATACCACTGGAGAAATTCAAACACTTTTGATATCAAGCCACGAGCATTGTCTTTATCTATACCCATAAAAATATGAAACAAACCTGTTTCGGGTCGGGTAGCAGCATTGATCAATTATGTTAAGCTTCGCTGGAGTCTTATTATTTCATGGGAGATTGAATAATTTTGGTTGTATTGTGGGGCTTTGTTTGTCAATTTATAGCTTTCTGGTTACTTCACTAAATAGGTGTTCGATTTGCCAGTTTGTTTTTTTTGTGGCCTAACATGAAATTTTAAATGAGCAATGAATAAGAAACCAAGCTGACAAATGTGGTGGCAATTTTTTATCAGTATGTGCATAAGGCGGTTGACCGAGTTAGAATTTGTGATAGAATCCTCTGGACTCAATTTTCGGTTAAAGTAAATTTAAATAATATTTATTGACTAAAATGTTTATTTAATAACAGAACAGCCATATTATAGGGTGTAAGTGGTCACTCGTATTAATTCCATTAAAATCCAATCTCATCGAAATTGGATAAATATCATAAACTGTTATTATGAGATAAATATAAATATAATTTGCTCGGCCAACTATTTTCTTACTAAATATAGATCCATATCAAAAGAGGAAAGACACTAATGGCACATAATTACCTCCTTACGACATAACTAACACAAAATTAATCAACACATTAAATTATCGTGATTAAATCTTCATTGGTCGTGTTATACAGCACCACACTTTGTTTTATCTAAACCAGCAGTAACATATAATCTTACATATTTTTTCTTATATATGCTGTGTTTGTATATAAAATGTCCACAAATTCTTATCGCATTTCCTTTTGTATACGATTTACCAACCTAACACATTTTTTTGCGCTTCTTGGCTCGCCTTCTATTTACATTACACCTAATTATACTTTGATCAATCGTCTTTTATATTTTGCTGTACGCACATTTTATTTAGTTTTGTGTGAAAAACTTGGTCAAGGATAATCGTTAATCGTTATAATTCTATCCGCACTCTTTATTTTTGCAAAATGTATATAGTAACAACAACAATCCATATGACGTATATAAATTATATAGAACATGATGAACATGGAAATAAGATTGATTAGTTTGGCATTCCTGAACGTTTTTTTTTTGTTTATTTCTACGCTACCGATGCGATATAAGATAATTTTAGGATATAATTAAAAAATGACAAGAATAAGGGTATGGCATTTTTTAATCTGAAACGCGCGCAATCTGATAATTCACATTGGCCCTCTCATCATGATTGATATGTAATTAAAATTAATGTACTGCAATTTTTTTAATTAATTTTTGTGATGAGTCTCGTCTCTTAATATAACGTCCAAACACGTACCATGTAATTATACATCTGAAAATTGTTACCGAAATTAATACCACACAGAATTGGCAAAGGGCGATTGTTATCTAGATCGCGCGTACATGACTGTGTACAGTATACATCCTTGATATCATCTTCAACGATATAATTCATTACAATTTTTTTTTGTAGACGACGAAATATTACAAAAAAGTGTTAATTGATATCGGATAAATTGTAAGATGCTGTAATTCCATCAATTTTTCACTTAAAACTCATAACTCATATAAATATTCCTTCTTAATATTTACCTTCGCTTTTTTAAAGGTTTACAAGTAATTAAAAAAAACCTCTATACGATGGAAAGAAATTAAAAAAAATATGTATGCTGTATTTTGAAAGATAAGCCAAGTTTTTACTAGAGATTTTCCCTTGTGCATATTCAATCTTTTTGGTGTGTAATACTCGTACGTATCTCAGTTATATACCTGTCATATTACCTAAATGTCATCAACACAATTGTTTATTGTGCGATGCTTAAAACGTCCGTGGAAATTGGTTTGACGCTAATAAGAACGTACGGAATTAAGAAAGTCATTTTAGTAATAATTTTGATATTATTGCCTTAAATGTATGCAAAGGTATATGGCAAAAAACGTCAGTGTTTAAGGCAGACTATAAACATAAATAATAGGTTCACGAAATTAATGACAACAAGAATAATTTTGGCAAAGAAATTTTAGTCAAAGATCTATCTATATGTTTTAATTGGTAGCAACCAATCAATTTTGATGGCGGCATTTAACATATCGCTCACATCATTATAGGCATCCTTAAAGGCATCCTGATATTTTGTGGCATCCTCAATGTCATAGGAACAAAATAGGGGGCGCGCAGACGTGGCCTTAGAGTCCTTTATTACCCCACTCAACTCGCAAAAAATCTACAAAGGTCTAACTCTGCATTATGCAGATAGGCGTGATATAGGTGCACTCGATTACCAAATGATGACTTTCTCAAAGAGTATATCAACACTTGTCCCTAATATTGACTAAACTGTCCTCTATGGACCTAGGACAGAAATATGCGGTATCCCGTGAAAATACCTTTATTTAATTCTGCACAACAAGATCATCAAGGCAAGGAGATAAAAGCTTATGATGTGGTCGAAAATCCCGAACAACTAGACGATATTAATTTTTTAGATTAAAGATTATTCGCTCCATTATATTTAGAACAGCAAGCAAAGAACGGCAAAATTGTAAAATTTTTGTAAATACAGGATCAAATAAAAATTATATACAGTTTCAATATGTTCGTAACCCTATCCCCAACGAAAACCCGTTCATTAGTTTAATTAATTCGATCAGATTAATTTATTTGAACGACGTTGGAAACTAAAACTTTTCAGCCTTCCCACATTCTTAAACAACTCAGTGCTATCATTCACACGAATAATGGGTATATGTTCATTCATCCTAATACAAGAATTCCACTAAAACAGCATATATCAGATTAGGTAAACAATATAAATTTATGGGTATAACACCTGAATCCAGTATGAAAAAGGGCCTTAGATAAAATAATTAGCGCAAATCCTAATCTATTCAGTGCACCAGAAGAAAAAATAACGTTTACTACCACGGTAGAAATGAATGAAAAAATCAGGATGAAACTCACAGTTTTGATAATTTTACGGGCTGAGATTTTAATTTATCTTGGAAACACACAACAAAAAAAAAAGTCTTTTCGGGATGGTTTTTTCGGGCTAAATTAACAGACATTTGAATAAGTGCGAATTTCTAAAGAAGGAAGTTGAGTTCCTAGGGTTCATTATCACTGAAGGCGGAATCAGAGCGAATAAGAAAACAGTTAAAGCTATAACATAATTTTCCATCCCTAAAACGGTGAAAGAACTGAAATCATTCTTGGGAATGGCTGCACTGAGCAAAATTTTGATTTGTAAAATTAAAAAACGAAGTTTTTAATTTCCAAAAGTTACAAATTTTTTTGAATATAAAAATAATTTTTTTGAAATTAAATGAGGTTTTTACAAAATAAAAAATAGTTTTGTTATTTTAATAACAGATTTTATAAAATGATTTATAAAATGCTTTTAAAATTTAAAAAGGTTATTTATTTAAACAGAATAATTTATTTCAAAAGAAGAGTTCTAGAATTTTAAAACAATTTTTTTGATATCAATGACAACTTAAGAAAATGTTTTTATTTATTGGTTTGCCAGAAATCCCGTTGTTTTATTTTTCAATTCGACTATATTTTATATAATTCGACAAATCTATATGTTCTTGTGTTGTATGAAGGTTTGAATTTTTCCAGTTTGGTCGTAGCAAACAGATGACGAGTAGACCAACTTTTTATCACTATGAAACCAAACTGCCAAGAAAGAACATGGGGAAGTTCTCATCATAGTTTTTCAAGGGTTATGTGTATTTTTACACAAGGACCCTGAGGGTTAAAAATTGGGGAGGGGCAGTTAATTTCTGCTTTTTGTATGGTAGATATATTATGTTATGAGTAGATGACTTCTTTTTTTTGCTGGCTTGATTAGTCTCAATTCTCAAATATTGTGAATTACTCATTGTATTTGTAAAGTGTATCACGGATTACTTTGATTTAATAAAATTGTGTTGTATTTGTTAATAAATAATTATTTAAAAATTAAAATAAATCTTTTAAAACTAGCCAATAGTATTTTATTTTTAAAAAACAACCTCTTAAAATTTAAAATCTCTTTGACAAAAGTAAGGAAAGTATTTTTGCAAATAAAAGGAATTTTTTATTTTTATAAACAAATTTGGCGAAAAAATTTATATTAAAAAGAAAAAGATTATCCTTTTGATTTTAAAAACGAGACTTTCCGCCTAAAAACAATATGTATATTTTTTTGATTTTACTGATTTTTTTCTCAGTAAAGTGTATTCAAAGTTATATATTAAATAAAATAAATAAATTAACAAAAAATATTAGTGAAAAATTAAAGAATAAAAGAAACATTTGTTTTTTTTAATTACTTGCAAAAACAAAATCTTGACTTTTATTTATACTTTTCAGCTTTTGTAAGATTTTTGTCAATTTATCGGAAAAATCACGCAATTGTCATTACTTGTTTTCAGTTTGTCATCTCTATACGTAAATATTTATTGTAAAAACTTGCTGAAAACTGATCATTTCTAAACGACCCGACATGTTCGGGTCTGAAACTAATGATTTTGTAAATCCGAAGATTTGATCATCTATTATTGCGGAACGTCCTTACATAACGATCAATATTGTAAAAATATAATTAAAATTTCATATTTGGACGATTAGGATAATTTGGGCCTGGAAAGTTGACCAATATTAATATTTTTACAAATGAGGATAAGTTACTTGTAGTTTTTGTATGATCATATCTACGATATACGAATACAGCTAAAGCAGCTAAAGATTTTTAAAATTATTAGTATTGGTAAAATTTCTAAAAATTTCTATTTTTCCAATTTTTTTGTTATCTTTTCGTATGTTGGACACTTCACGTGCAGTAAGACGATTGCTGAGAACAAAATCAATTGGTTTAAGGAATTATGAACACAAGTGCAAAGACTACTGCAGTAAATAACCTATAAACGGAGCTGAGCAATGGGCCTCTTCTCATTCACAAGTGGGTAAATTAAGAAAAAAAATTTACTAGATGGTTTGCATTCAGTTGCAATAATTTATATAAATAAAAAAAAAATATTCGTTATGAAGGGATTAACAATCGAAAACAGCTAGGGAAATATCAAACCTAAATAACAATTGTCCAAACATTTTTGCTTGTTGGTACTCGTATATACAATTATTAGTATTGGCCAGCTTTCCAGACCTGAACACTTCGAATCTTGCGGAAAATGAGTTCTTAACGAATTTTCGTGTTAAGTTTGATTGAAGACCAAACGATTCCGATAGCTGGATTTGCAAAAATAATAGTGTTTTTTGAAGAAATATTTTTACGAATTGCAGGCGTTCGAAATAGCTTCGTGCTCGAGTTTGCAACTAAAATTTTATCGATTTTCTGCAACAATTCACTTAATTCACTTGGTTACTGCTCATAATGCGCTTCTATTGAGTTTACTTTAACTGATATCTACTTTTCACTTTTTACTTTGCGGTCAGCGCTGTTCACTGGTTAAATTACATTCGCACGTTTTTGTCGATTTTTTCCATGACCATTTTGCATGAATTAAGCCAAACTTCTGTTAATTTGAAATATAGTGGCGCCGATCTCAGAATAGACTACGCCAAACGAGTAGTGGTCACAGGCTTCTGAATCAGTAGATAACACGACAAAAAAACTTCATTACAGTATCATGGGGAATACTGTTAGGAAAATACGAATTTAAAAGAGAAACTTATGGCAATGCAGAAGAAAATCGATAATTTAGAGCAGCTTGAGTATCAAAACTCAATCGATCAGATCTAAATTATTCATATCGTTTGAAACGTAACGTAGAAATTCTGTCTCAGGAAGTGGAAAAATTTGTGTAAAGTTTTGTTGTCGCAACACCAAGGTTGAAGTGATGTAAAAAAAATTTAAAAATTAAAACATCTTAAGGCGTCGGACTGTAGCTTTCATTTTTTTGAACATTTTTTTGCTAAAACCGAAAAACTGGAAAAGAATTTAATACATTATTGGATACGGAATGCGAAGATATTCATGAGGGAGGAAGGGAGGGGGGGGCGATAGACTATGGAAATCATACATTTTGTTTTTGCTTAATTTTTTTTCCTTTTTAGATGTCTAATGTAAATTGTGATGGTCAATATTTGCTCTCCTTCCAAAGATAATTCACCAAAACTTTCGTAGTTTACGAAAAAATCGTGATAAAATTTTTGCACATCTCTGTTCCTATACCACCTTGCCTGATATTAAGTTTTTCTTAGAGGTTTGGATTGGTACTGATGAAGTTTCTAGTTATAGCATTCCTAATTTTAACTTGGTTGAAGGCTGTAACAATAGTTACTCAGCCGGAGGTATTCTTGCATATGTGAGGTTATTTTTAAATTTCAATTTTGTTAGAAAATATAAAAAACTGCTGATGTATTAAGAATTAATTTTGCAATCGATTCTGAGAGTTTTTGCTTTGTTGGAGTATATCGTTTTCAATCAATTTCTGTGAATCAAAATGTCAACAAATATCTTCAAATGATGTCTTCATTTGGATTGATCTCTTTAATTCAACATTTTACTAGAGTTACTGATACTTCTTCGAGTACTATTATAAATTATCTGACCATCATATGTTATCTCTTGACGTCACAAAGGATAAATTTAAACAATTGAATAGGTCAATTACATTTTTCCTAAACGGAGTTTTGAACTTTCCATGTAAAAAAAGGTTTTGATTCTAGAGAATTGGATTCACGTGTTTACTGAACAAGATCCAAATCAAGCATTTAATAAATTTCTCGACACCTTTTCAGCTCATATTACCGAATGCATTATAGCTCAGCAATTTCGGGTTAAACTAAAAACTAAAAAAATCTGAATCCGTCCATACGGAAGCATCCCAGAAAGCTTAAATTGGTTCAAAGTATAACGATCTTATAGAGAAAAAAATAAATTCAGCTATTTCGATAGAAAAGGAACTTTATTCTTGTCGACGTTTTAACAACAGTAATCGAATTTTTAAACGGTTACAGAGAAAAAGTCCATATTGCGTCCATAATGACCGAGAATAATGAAATTCTGGAAGAGGAACTAAAAATTGCAAACGAATTGCATAATTATTTTGTTAATGTCATTAATGATCTTAAAGGTAGCATCGCGCGTAGAACTCAAACTGGATTAGAAGAGTCGCAGTATTTGTTCCCTTTAGTACAGCAGAATTCGTTTTTTTACTCCAGCTGATGACAATGACATACACGATATCATTACCTCTTTAAGTGGTTCAATGGCTTGTGGTTACGATAACATAAGAAATTCTGGGATCAAATCTGCTGGGTCGCTCGTTTTACTTGTTTTAACTTTTATTTGTAATCTTAGCATGTCAAGCGGTGTTTTTTCTGAGGTTCTCAAGAAAGCTGTCGTAGTACCACACTATAAAAAAGATGATTCCATTAAATTTGGTAATTTCTGTAAATTTGGAATTTTCCAGCTCAAATGTCAAAAATGTCTGGACCAAACAGGTAGTTGTTTCAGGCTGCTAAATCATTAGATAACACGACAACAAAAACTTATTACGGTATCATGGGGAATAGTGGTAGAAATAATTTATTGAATCATTCTACCACCCGAGTATTTCAGAGACTAAATGGAGAAATTCATAATATTTCATAATACTCGGGTGGTAGAATGATTCAATAAACTATTTCTACTAGTATTCTCAATGATATCTAATGATTGAGAAACCGGAAGCTACAATCCATTTGGTCCAGACAATTCAGAGATCGGAACTGGAAAATTCCTAATTTATAGAAATTCATAATATTTCATAATACTCGGGTGGTAGAATAATTCAATAAATTATTTCTACCAGTTTTCACCATGATATCGTAATTATCTGGATTTTATGTTGTTTTCATGTTTTATGCTTGATTTATTTTTGTTTGTTGCAAGCATCCAGCTTGTTTTTTTAAAAACGTAATTTTAAAAAATTATTATTTTTTCGGGATGAATTAAAATTTCATGTTTAAAACGTATTTTTTTTTGTTGATAAATATTTTTTCTAGGAAAAAAAATTCGGGATGAATTTCTTATTACGATAATTTTTTAAATTTTTTTTTGGGCTGATATTTGAATTTATCATGGAAGCACAATTGTCAAATTAACAGACATACTAAATGCTTAAATCAGCATTTTTATCACACACAACTTAATAAAAAATTACGCTATTTTCTCATATTAAGAATCTTACACAAAGCAAAGGAAGCGTTGTATCTGCATTTATCTGAAGTTGATCTGTATTTGAAGGTCAAAGTTAGTGTTAGCACAGGTATGTTGTAAAGGTTACGATCATGAAATTCTAAATAATAGACTGGATTTCATTAGCAAATTCCATCGAAAATTTTAAAACGACATATCCAAAAATCTTACATGGGACACGGATACCTAATAGTTTCAATTTTTTTTCGTCGAAATTGTTCTTTCTAAATTTAGTATCTTAAGATTTTTTGGTTAAAATCTAGGCTTACAGTGGATTTTTGGGGACCCATGTATGTTCGGCGCTACAATATTGATTATTCTTTTACCCATTGATGTTCTCAATTTGTCAATGGGATTAAGATTTGAAAAAGAATTCAACAATTTAGTTTGAAGACACTTTTGTCTCTATTTAAATGAAACTTTCGATACGATCGTGCAGGTTCTTCAATAAAGATTTTATATCTTAATGAAAAACATTCAACTCTATGATTACAGCTTTGGTTTCCTTTTTGCAAACTTGAAAATCAATAAAGCCACGGCAAATTATAAACTTAAAATCGTAAAATGACAGTGGAATCATTTTAGTAAACAAGTCCTCGTCATTTTAATGTATCAATAAACTGCAATCGATTTAAGTACCATTAAAAAACATTTAAAAATGTAATTCAAGTAGTATGAATACTTGAATGCAATTAAGATTATTTAAGTAATTAAAATAACAACTTGATATTATTTTTTTTTTGAACGAGCGCAGACTTCTTATTTTGTACAGCATAATGCAAAAAAAAAAAATAATAAGATAAATATTTACAAAGATTATATATAAAAATATTATTCAATAATATTCATCGGTGATTTAAAAAATCAAAATTCATAATTAACTTTTTGTAGTACAGTGGACAATGTATGGAAAACACAATATTAATCCGTAAAGACTATATACGTTTTCTGCGAATCCATTACAAGACGATACCTAAAAGTGAAAATGATTTATAACTATTTGACATGGTCACATTTATTATTAAAATAGTTAATAATTTGCTGTCACTTTTAAGTGTATATGCAGTTGAATTTACGAGGTTAACACTATAATTTGACGTATGCATTCACAAATCTTGTTTTTGGAACAAATTATATATCTAAAATCTAAATTCTATAATGGAACCATAAATTTGTATTTATATAAAGCAAAAAAAAAAGCAGTTTAAGCTCCCCCGGAGCAAAAAATACAATTTAAATGTCACCGCGCATTCAAAATCCTAAACCTGGTTAAACTTTTCAATTTTGCCAAAAATCTATTTTTTGTTTAATTTCTAATTTTGCTAATTGATCCATCAATTAGTATTAGACACCCAAAGTGCATATAAATCAATGCGTATCTATTTCACTTTTGTGTAAAATTTGACGCGAAATCTATATAAAAGATATACCGTGCAGCACATTTTGATGATTTAATTAGAATATACACAAATTATTTTTCAAGGCTCTGGAATCGTATCCATCTGGCATTTAAAAGATGCATGCAAAAAAAAACATGTTCCAATTATAAAATATTCAATTTCATATAGTTTTGTGTGATAGTAGTTATCCTAAAATTAAATCGTGAGAATGGTATTTTGCACATACAAAAAATTTTTTTTTTTTTGCCATAGATTTGTGTCATTGCGTGGTATTGATTTATTACTTGTATGCAGCGGAACCTTGGTGTATATTTTATAACTGATAATCCTTGATTCAGGGCTAATTACAATGTAATTAATATGCGGATGATAAATTTTAATGGCCGAGTGTCATCTCTTGTTTATATATAAATGGTATAAATTATTATAGATTGGCAATGTCTTTTTTAATATTTATGAATATATATGTGGTTAATTATTTCTCAACTTCAGTATTGTAAAAAAATTGCGGACTGCTTTTATTTTGATTTAATTTTTTGTGAATAAATTGTTTTGTTATGTATTTTAAAGTGACATGCGGTTGACTTTTTGGGTCATTAAAAACTATTAAACTCATTTTTATTTTACTACATTAAAAAAAGAACACCTTGAACTAGCCATCCTAAAATGAAGTTCACATTGCCCAGAAGAAATATTTTACTTTTATTGTTATAAATATGCAACTGATGTAATGCTATTTACCAATGTTTTCGATAATTTAAAATCATTGAAATTGTTCATTATATTTGAATAACTGTTAAATTTAAATTAATCCTTTGGGACCTCTGGCAACATATGTTGCCAAGGCATAATCTCGTTTGTTTAACATGTCAAAAACGACGTTTACTACAAATCAGTTTTTGACCACAAAACTTGGGTGGGCTAAATACTGGCCGATCTTTTGCTTTGCTTTTCATGCATGGTGGGATAAATTTTAACCCACCTTGGAAAGTTGAATTTATTGTGTGTTTCAATTGGTTTAAATCCGCAACTTAATGGCAATGTATTAAGGCCACCTAGAAACAGTCCTAATTACGATAAACTATAAAATAAAGTTAGATCTTTCCTGAACAAGAAGGAAAAAATTTCACCAACAATCTGCATCTCAGTATAAATTTAGGCGTTAATGAATGTATGATAAAATTTAAAGGACGTACAGAAGCATCTAACAATAACTTCCCAAAAACCAATTCAAATAAGATATAAGGTATAGATGTTGGCTGATAGATCTGGCTACTGATACAAATTCGATATATTTACAGGTAAAATTAACAATCAAGTAACAAAAAATCGTGGAGGAATTGTAAATTATCTTACTGCTGATGTCAGTGGAGAAGAATACAAGATTTTGGGCAATTATTTCTCTTACTTGTTTAGAAAATTTAACGAAAAATAAAATAAATGCTTACGGGGTTGTAAGTAAAACAAGGGAAGAGCAAGGATGAAAAGGCAGTATGTGAAGTTATCCCCGGATTCTATCATCAAAATTAAAATAAAATAATCAGCATAATTACATCCATACAACCAGGGGTGCTTTCCTACCGGTTCGCACCGGTTCGTGCGATCCGGTAGATGTAAATTCTATGGTTCGTGCGAACCGGCTATTAAAATAAGCGATAAATTTTCGCGATAAATTTTACTTTGGCAAAAAAAAGCACGCAAAAAAAAAATTATTTAAATAAAATTTATTTACCATTTGGTGAAAATTTATATAAACAGTTTGAAAATTTTATCTAGTTTTCATTGCGATTCTAATTTTTTACTTTGTAGAAATCTTTCAGTTACTGCGACGTCCATTGAAAACTTGGAACGCAGTTCCCTATGTAAAAACTTGGTTGAGGAACCATAACTCAACAGATGATACCAGGGTTAAAAAATCTAAACCGAAAGAATATACCTACTGAAAATCAATTAGCTATTTGGAAATATTTTAAATAATATAATTACTTTATAACAATAATATTTACTAATATATGCAATTTCACAATTTTTTTGTTATGTTCATTTTTTTTATGTAAATTTTGTATCTCTTGAAATGAATAAATAAAATAAAAGTGATTTTCATCTCGTTGAATTATTTTTTAAGCATTTTTGTTAAAAAAATGCTATATGGTTTCGGTTTGCCGTCTGTCCGTCTGTATGCACGATAACTTGAGAACGGATGGAGGTATCAACTTAATTTCTTCTCTAAAAGTTCAAGCAATTCATGGGAATGATCCCTATTGATTTGGACATTTTTGTGTTTAGGGTGTTCGGAGATATGTAGTGTTTTGTTAACCCCCCTCCTCAAAATCGATAGATTTTTTTAAATTTTTTCTATTCTATTTTGGTTTCATCGAGTATGTGAATGTGGAATAAAAATATAGCTCGTCTGGATGTGGGTTTGTGTGGGTGGTGTAGTATTGGGGGGGGGGGGGGGGGGTAGGAGTGGTGGTATGGGAGGTGGAGGGGGTGGAATGAGGCGTTTTGGGTTTGGTGGGTGAATTTTGATTTGGTGGATGCTGGTTTGTGTGGGTGGTGCGTGTGTGTGGAAGTGGGTATGGAGGTGTTAAAGGGCGCGATAACATGGATGGTGCAGGTGAGATGGGTTTTGGGGTTTTAATTGGATAGTGGGTGGGGGATGGTAATAATGTTTAGATGTGGTGGTATGTGATTGGAGTCAGTTGAAATATGATGGATTGGGGTCGGTTGGGCTGAGTGTAGATGGGGTTAGGTGGGTATGGAAGTGGGTGGTCGTAATATTTAAAAAACGCCAATCAAACGGCATAGAAGTACTTTATAGGCTACAAAAATGCTTAACGAGTTCGGCTCCGAACCTTTCCCGTTTTTTTTATTCTCTTTTATCCTATTACATTATTGTGCAAAGGATATGAACGATAGTTAAATATTCTTGACTTAGTCTGCTACTCTGAAAAACCATAATATTTTGATGGAAATATTAATATTAAAAAAATAAAAAAATTTGTAAGAAAATATCACTGCGAACCGGTTGATAAATTTTAGAAAAGCATCCCTGCATACAACTCTGTGTGATCACCGCCCCATTTTACTAATGTTCCAAATTCACTTCAAATGAAGTTGGCCCGAATTTATTATATGAAAAATAAAAATGTTTATTAAAATGACTTTAATTCGCAAAACCTACAAAATAAATGTAATAGTTTAATAAAATGAAGTAAAATAGTTATTAAATTGACACATAAGTTTGTCAGATTATCATAATTTGGTTATCAGTGGCACTATTCTGGTAATTCCCCGGGAACAGAGAATTAGGGAAAGATTTTATATGTAATGTCAGTTCAAATATTTTTTTTCTAGCTTACTAAGGTAAAAGGCTAGTGTTAATTTTTTTCAAAACAGAATTAAACTAGGAATGATTTTACTTAATTCCCCATTCCCGGGGAGTTTTCAAAATAGAGACACAGATGAAAAACAGATATCCTACATTTAGGAAAACAAAATACTGATTAATAATTCAAAAAAATAATACTGTTAAAACCGGTACCGGTAAAACTCGGCAAAACCAACTCGGCGATGGACAACTCTGCAACGCTCAACTCAGCGGCAGCAAACTCGGCTACGGTCGAATCAGCGAAATCAAGTCGGCAACGGTCAACTCGGCGACGGTCAACTCGACAACGACCAATTCGGTGATGGTCAACTCGGCCACGGTGAACTTGGCGATGGTCAACTCGGCCACGGTGAACTTGGCGATGGTCAGCTCGGCGACGGTCAACTCGGCGACGGAACTCGGCAATGGTTAACTCGAAGACGATCAACTAGGTGTTGGTTAACTCGGCGACGGAAAACTCGGCGATGGTCAACTCGGCGACGGACAACTCGGCGATGGACAACTCAGCGACAGTCAACTCAGCGACGGGAAAAATTTAAAAAAATTCAAACATGAAGATAAAAATTGGCTAATTGCTGAAATGTTGTAGAAGTACTTTCAGAAATGATGCAGAAGTAATAAACAAAAGAATTTCATTTCTTATGAAAAATATAAGACAGTGAAAAATGGTCAGTTTGAAAAAGTACTCTGAATAAGTAGTTCTTAATTATAAGTCTAGTATGTCTCAAAATATTTATTTTACATAAAACTCCAATATTTTGTTATTAATTTAAATTGCATATTTATTTTTAAGCATTAATAATAATATTGAATTTTATATGACAAAAGAAATCTTTTAAAGTTATTCGCTAAAATTTACATACTGATACTTGGCCAAAATCCGCCTGCAAAAACTGGCAATTACGCTTAAAAATTATTAAGTAAACATATTAATAATTACAATTTGATTATGTAACTAGAATTAATTGTATTATATCTATTCCACAAAGCACAATTTTTAATTAAATACAGACAAACAAAATATGCACACCTCGAAGATGTATCTGCTTTATATTTTATTTATACTTTGTGGCGACAAAAATCAGCTTTTCCGCAATAATAGACAATTTTTATTTTCATTTTTGAATATTTCGAATTTTTTCCCATCGCCGAGTTGACATCGCCGAGTTGATCGTCGCTGAGCTGACCATTGCCGACTTGAACATCGCCGAGTTGTCCATTGCAGAGTTGACCGCCACCAAGTTGACCGTCGCCGAGTTGTTGGTCGCCGAGTTGGTTGTCGCCGAGTTTACCGTCGTCGAGTTGACCATCAGTGAGTTTGACGTCGCCGATTTGGTTTCGCTGAGTTGACCATCGCCGAGTTTACCGTCGCCGAGTTGTCCGTCGCCGAGTTGTTTGTCTCCGAGTTGCCTGTCGCCAACTTGATTTCGCCGAACTGACCTGTTCCGGTTAAAACCTAGCGATATCAAGCTGCGAGCAAAATATTTACATGTAATTTGTTTTGGACCCAAAATAATATTTTAGTTTGACATGTAAAAAGTATTAATTGATCGGACCAGAGCTGTATGGTTTTGGACCCAGACCCATACTTCACTTTTGCAAAATATGAACAAAATCGTACCGTTGCAACATAGCGCCGTTGCAATACAGCTCTGATCAGACAAATTAACACTTTTTACATGTCAAACTACAAACTTTTCATAAAATTCGGGGCTAACTTCACATATGGAGTGTATTTGGAATAAAATATAATATAAAACGGGGCGGGGCTTACTTCATAAAAGAGTTAAAGGGTTATAATTATGTTAGTATTGCATGATTAGTTTTTTTTAATTTCGTGGATAGAATCCAGGGATAACTTCACATACATCAGCTTTCGACTAGTTATAAAATTGACTATTGTTCTATTTTTTGGATACAGCTGTTGTTATTTCATATATTGTTCATTTTAAGAGGCGGTATGCTTAAGAGTTTGTTGCCAGACTTTAATTAATAAAATTGCACCAACAACTCACGGACGTCCACTCAAGATAGAAAAATCGAAACATCTACCAAAACGTACCAGACGGAAAAGATGCGCGTTATTCAGCACAAAAAAAAGAAATTCCTGGTGTCGTACTGTCTGCAAAGATTAACTTTGTTTTGGTAAAAAGTTGTGTTTCAATGAATATCATTTAAAGCATTAGTTGCATGGTGGGATTATATATGTCACACTCTGTAAAAAAGAACTATATGAAATGTTAATATGTTTCTCTTATTTTTTTGTTTTATTTCCATTTTTTTTTAATAACAAAATTAATTTTTTTTAAAGCTAATACATATTTATCGAAACAAAATATTCTATAGGTTTCAAAATTAAAAGGTTGTTTGAAATGCACAAATGATTTTTCAAAATATTTTATTTCCAAATCGCAAAAAATATTTGCAGCGGAAACATAAAATCGATGTATGTCTTCGAATAAAATCGATACACGATTGTATCAAGATTGGTAAATTTTATTTCAAAATATTTAAAATTTCAATTCTGATCGATTAATAAATTACGTTAAACTGTAAGTTTTTCGTTCGACGGCGCAATGATGATATAATTTGTGTTTCTTTTATTGACCCTAGATGCACAAATAATTGAAACTTAAAAAATTAATTCATTAATTCTACACACTCTAAGGAGTTCCGTGGATGAAGTCAACTTTATGGTGAGAAGAGCCGGAGGTACGTTGTATTTGGAACGACACGAGAAATGTTTGATTTGGCCGAAAAATTACTCTAATGGAAAATTAATATTTTATAGAATGAACTGTGAAACAACATCAGCACACAACAAACTCGTCAGATTTCGTTCTTGTGCTTGGTGATTTTAAATCCACTACAAAAAATTTATTATGTTTTTATTCGTTTTGAAGCTCTTACGTTATTTAAAATACACGTTAACGTATGTTGACAAATCGCCTCATAGGTTTATAGAAACATTTTTCTTTAAGTCAACATATATTGACAAATTGCACACAGCGCTTCAAAGAAGCAAGTTCATCTTCGTCTCTTTTCCCGTTTACCTATTAAATCAGTTTAAATTGCGATTTATTTATCCACAAAAAATTTTTCGGTGAAGCAGCTCTATCATAAAATGTAGAAATGAAATAAAAAAAATGTAAGGTCATTTTTGAGATGTAAATTTTAGTTTAATTTTTTTATTTTCAAGAGTTCGAATAAAACATTACCAAAAAATTTTGTTGCTATAAATATAAAAAAAGGTTTTAAAATAAAAATCTAATAAAAAATCTATTACGAGAAATTTTTTTAAGAATTTGAAGTAAGAAGTATACTTCAAAAATAATCACAGGTGAACGGGCATCATAGACATTTATCTATAACAACTTATTTTAAAGCAAAAGCAGTGCATCAAAGAAGCACGCTGTCGAACGGGTTATTCATTGAGATGTTGCATAATAATTAAAAGTATGTGCATGCGTAATATTTACCATTGTTCTTTTTATGTGTATATATAAAATGGCTTTACGAAAACAAAGATATACCATTCAAGAAACGGTTGACCTTATTATTGCTGGGGAATCCGATTTAGAGGAGATACTCGATGATGAAGCCATCGACTATGAGTCTAACTTGCATGTCATTGAGATACTACCACAGCTACCTAAAAATAGAGAACTCGTAGATAAAATATTGACAAACATTCAGCCAAATGAAGAAATTGTGGCAAAATCGACCAAGTTGGAAGAAGATGGGTTAAAAGACGAACCTTATTATGTGGGCTCACGATGAAGAAGAATAAGATATTACGTGGCGAAATCATCCATTTCAAAATTTACCTTTTGCGTACGAATCATCTGATTTGTTTTCTTCGGAAACCCGCGATGAGTCACTATTTGACATATTTTCCAAATCTTCCGATTAGTACGTATGACGAATCCGCATGATACACAAATCGGTAAGCAATTTAAAGAGGGCTCGCAAATTTTAAACATGGGTGTAGTTGGTCTTCCTCAAGTAAATATGTATGGAGTCACTACCTCAAAATGAAGTCCATTTCGAAAGTGATGACACGCGATAGGTTTTTTTGGCTAAGAATCTTCACTTTGTAGATAACAATGAAGTCCCCAAAAACCAAGACAAATTTACTAAAGTACGACCCCTTTATTAACGCAGTTAAAAAACGTTGAATCGAAGGGCCCATTGACAAATCACTCTCCATCAACGAACATATGGTTCCTAAAACAATAGCCGTTATTTGAAATGTTTACTTTAACACAAAAAAATGGAGCCGATACTGTTCGAATCAATCGATTCAATAATCCACTGTTTAGCACAGAAGCAGAATTAAAAAGGAGAGGCCGAGGATCGTCCGAGGAGCAAACCAGTCAGGACAGAAAAATTGCAATCGTTAAATGGCAAAACAGCCGATCGGTTTATTTAGCTTCTAATTTTGTTGGCCATGGTGATGAACGGCTGGCTTGTTAAACGATGGGACAAAAAAGCTAAGGCGTATGTCGATCAATGTTTGAGCTTTTATAGAATATTTATAAAATCTCATAAATGGACGTTGCACGTTATTTTTCAATTTATTGATTTTGCTGTATGTATGCTTCTTATTAGAATATAAGAGAAATTCTCGTACACATAATGTTAATGAAAAGCATATTATGAAATTAAAAGATTCCGAATTCAAATTAGGATGGTGTCTCAACAAAATGAGTTTTAAGAAAGCTTCGAATAAAAGGAAAAATGATGAACTATCGGTTGCAACAGCAGCACCTGTACGATTTACGGAAATTCGGCCAGAAAATGATGCCCGGTTTGATGGAGTGGACCATCTGCCTTTATTTCAAGACAATTATTTCAAGGGTTTATCACGAGTGATTTGTACGACAGCAATTGATAATATAAGTAAAATACCTTTGATTGATGTTAGTGGTATTTATTGTTGTGAGACTTTTTCAAATTTATACAAAATAGTTAAAATTTTAAAAATATTTTATTGTAGACCACAACTGCCTTAAGTTTACCACAAATCAAACTAATAAATCACAAACTGAAAGTTCCTCAAGGAGAGTTCGTTATGATGAACTAACCTAACCCCATATATCAAATATTTTCACAATAAGGTTGAAATACACAAAATTTCATTCAGCATGTCCATATGCGAGAACTTTATAAGAAGTGCATTTTTACAATGCCAAATTTCGTCAACATCGGTTGGAAAGTCACACAGATTCATTCACATTTTGCCTTATTCCAGAAACAACAAATAAATGAAGTTAACATCTCAATTCTGCTATACATTAATGCATTTTAGCGCCATTGGAAAATAGTTTTTAGTAGAAGACAATTACTGAAGGGGTGGGAGGGGGGGGGGGGTTATGATGGGGTATTTTTGCGAGCCTAGTCTTCCTCTATCATGCTTCTTTTCTACAATGCATGTTTAGAGTGAGCCACTTATCCTTACTGTGGCTTAAATGTAAACGTCTTACATATTTTCCAAACTTTCCAGTTTTTCTTTAGTTTTGCGTAACAAGTGTCAAATTTGCTCATTTTCGTATTACTCATTACGATTAAGTTTAAGGTTTAATGCAGCTCATAAATAATTACTCATTTGTGCAATTTCGCTTAAGTACGTACGGTATTTAAAATTTAACCAGATTTTAACAGCTAAGATATGTACAACAAAAATACAAAAAGGTTAACCAGAAGATTTATTTAAAATATAAAAAATAAAACAGACTTAAGTAAATCACATCAATCAATAAGCTGAAACAATGGGTCATAACACGTCATGCGCGCACACACAAAAATTATTAACTACTTAAGAGGCACACCTTTGACGGTAATTAAATATAATACAACAAAATAATCATATAATTTTGTATCGTTAGCGGCACTTAACAATGATCCCAATAAAATTAATGAACCACGTAATTACACCGCATTTCGATCAAAATCAAAATTTAGATATTTTCACTTCACCGCGTATTTGACAACGAACAAGCGCGCGCACACACAAAATATCTAATTAGTATTCAATTCTATAACAAAAAAATTGTTAATATTTTGCCTTAATTCTATAAAATGCAGAGTTCATTTACATAATTTAAAATTGTCTCATATTTTTGTGAAATGAGTTTGTAAACTAAAAATGCAAAAGCAAATAGAAATTAGAAAAAATAAAATTTTGTTACGAAATGAAATTATAATTTTAAATTGTGTTTGGTGGTACAACAAATACAAAAATTGCTTGTTGAATTTTATTAAATTTATTCATAATTTATGGATTTGTTGAACTTGATCAATATGGAATAAGTTAACAACAACTAAATATGTACGAAGTATGTTGAAAAGTATTTTTTTTGCGTTACTCTTTGCGTACAGTTTTGTTTGTGCAGCATTATGTCTTTGCGCTATATCAAATTTCATTGTCAAGGTAAATTGGTTGGTGTATATGACAGATCAGAATTTTAAGATTTTGAATATTACTCAAGAAATTTTAATATCGTATTCGATGGATAATGGAAAATCAAGGAGTGGGAAATATTTATATAATTAGAACGAGACGCGAGTGTCGTATTCTGCGATACGCTGCAGTTAACTTTCTTTATTGTACAGAAATTTTTCATATTGGCGACACAAAATAATATTTCCAAAATAATAAGTGTTATTCGATCACAAGCCCACATTTTCCTCAGCTTCAAATTATTCATACCATCAAACTTCCGATATCCTATCCTTTAGTCTCTTTTTATGAGTGCTAACTCATAGATTCCATGAAACCTTACTTGATTCCCACAACCTGACGGTAAATATCTTAAAGTATTAAAGAAAGCTACTTAAGTTCTCATTTGGAGGAGATAAAGAGCAGATGAGGTCGTTACTACCAGATTCGTAATATATAAGTAAAAAAAAATATATAATTGACCTTGTAATTATACATAAAACTTTTGGAGCAAATAATGAACTCACTCTCGTTATGAATGCGAGCTTTGATGCACAAAATTCGGTGTGGTTTTTCAAAATTGTAAATTGTATAAAAATAAATAAATAAATAAAATTTGCACTGGCTTCGCTAAATTGAACATCAGCGCAATTGGACTGTCAACGTGTGATGCGGAATAATTGGCAGCAAACTCATTGGTTCCCATATTATTGAAGGGGGAACTTTAATAGTGAAAGGTACCGAGAATTGCGACAGAACATGTGGTTTCTGATCATCAAATTTTGCTTTGTTATATTTCTTGTTGCGGGGCTATCTCAAAGACAGTTTACCAACAAACACCAACAACACTGGTGTACGTTCATTTGAAATGCGGATTCAAAAGTGCATTAAAGTCGAAGGCAATCATTTTGAGCAATTAATTTAATTAAAAGATGATGAGGCGAGCGGACCTATGTAAATCAAGCACCATGGTACATGAAAGGAGAGAGGACTCACGTTAATCAAGCACCCCGAAGGGAACAGAAAACTACAATGTCCACGTCGTTGTTCCTAGGTTTCGCTGAAAGTAGTTTATACAAAAAATCATTTATTTCAAAGCAGTTTTAATTAAAGGGTTGCGATAATAGTAGTTTCTTGACAATTTATATTTCATTAATAAAAAATTTAAGACATAGAATTTATTTGAGGCTAATTTCGAGTATTTACATTGAAAATGAGTAAATTTTAATTCAAGTAGCACAAATCGAAAAAAATATTTCAAAGAAATCCCACGTATTAAGCCGTAGAATTGCAATCTGCAATAAAAATAGAGGGCCTTATTTTCATTTTACAGTTACGCCCCGCCCCACCCACAAGAAGAGATTTGAACCTACAAGATTTGAAAGTTTCAGCTCAAACAAATCCTCCGGTATTTTTAAAATTTTTATTTTTACCTAGCCCTGAATTTAGCATTTAAAAAAATTCAATTTTTTGACTCAATTACTGACTGAATTATCAGAACTAATTGAATGTTAGTTCGTCTCAGCCGCTAATAGATTGCGTTAAACACGATTCATTAAAAATTTTGTTCTAGTTTGCAAATTTAAAACAAAATATTAGGAACAGTCAGTGCATGTTATGGATACAGTGCCAACTATCAATTACTAATATCGCAGTGATTTTCCATTTTATCATGCATTTCGTGCGACAATAACCTTAACTATATAGAATTACATAAAAGACACAACTATAGTATTTTGCTATTAACCGCTGTAGGGCACTAGTGTCGCTTTTGTTTTTTACATAATAGCGCTAAACCGCTCACCATTAATATCAAACCTGACGCATTTTTAGTTGTGACTTTTTAGTTGAGAAAAATGGACCATAAACAGCATAACAAGTAGCATATTTCATTTTAAATATTTATTTTGAGTTAGGACAGTTTTGATTGGAAAAAACGTGTCGTGTTCTAATTAATATTTTGTGTTACGACTGTTTTTAAAAAGGTTTAGTAACGGTTTTAATAAATATTTAGATTTAATACAGTTTTCGGAGCAGAACATTTTAATAACTTTATTTAAGTTTTGTCGGTTTTACAAATTTCGAGGAGAAAAAACAAAAGGAGAAACCTGCCCAAGAATCTGATATTTTTCTTAACGAAGGTGGTAAGTTTAAAAAGAACACAAAAATAACTGATCTAATATTGACTAATATATTTTTAGATTTGTTTTAACAATATTCATCTTGTAGATAACAGCCGCGGCTCTCCATCTTTCCTAGCGCAAATTGAACATGATTCCGCAGAGAATTCAGATAAATGTGGTTTTATTTTAGAAGCAGAAAATAAATATATATCCATCCAGAAACTAAAATCTATAAATCTAGTATTGTAGATAATACCGGAGCTGGAACCGGATCACAAAATTTCTTCAAATAATACAGTTCCTTATGAATTTGTTTTAAAAGATCAAAACAAGGAGGTTATGCAAAGGTTCGGTCAATCTACTGGTTAGTAATAAAATCATATAGTGGAGATGTTTAATAAAATTATTACCAAGTACATCTGACCAAGCACGCACCTGATGAAGGCGTCTCGTTTGAATTTTTTGTATCAGTCAAACCAACAAATCCTACCAAAGTCACTATTCTTCGATCATCTATAAAAAAAATATAATATCTCTCCTAAGGAAAGCAGCGAAACAGATTTCTATGATTCCGATTTAAAACTGAAATTTAATTATAATTTGGCTGAAAAGAGAGTCTCATGAAGGATCAACTTCTTGCAGCGAATCTTGTAGCAAACCTCCTTCTTCCAGCGTGCCAAATATTGAGGATGAAATTATAAATAATAGCGACATTGAAAAGAGGGTTGGAAAACAGTGGAAAGCTAAACTTAATGAATAGAATGTAAAAAAATCAAAGTTGTATAGTGTAGCGATAAGTGTAAAACCAAATTTATTAATGTTGCTCAACGGCAACAAATATTGGAAAACTATTGGTCTTTGGGTGATTTGCATAAACAACACAGTTATATTGCAGCTTCTATGACAACAATAGAGCTTAAATACTGCTATCGAGTACAGTGAGTTCTCGAAAATTAAATAATTCATTTCATTTTGAAATTAATAATGCGCGAGTTGGAATATTAATGAGTTCACGGTTAGAACTTAAAAAAAACAATAATACTTGTATTGCGGGGGATTTTCGTGTAAAACATTATAATCACCCAACGGTTGGCACAGAAATGAAAGTTGGGGCTCGAAAACATATTAAATCAGTTCCTAGAATTGAATCCTATTATCTCCGTGCACAAACATCTCTTCAGTATGTTTATGGAAGGAAAAGATTCAACATAGGTTTTTTGTGAGAAAGAAGGACCATTGCGAATTATGCGTATAGCCTATCAGAATGCCGAGTGTGAACACAAATACAACTTGAACCACAAATTCAAGATACACGAACGGAAAAAAGAGCTTTCGAGATAAGAAAAAAATGAAGATAAAGCTATAAATCAAATCAATAATACGTAGGGGCAGCTTACAACTTGAAGGCAGTGCTGCCCACTCTACGAGGCAACGTGTCATTATTTAATTATAAGTCAAAGTTAAATATACTTATAACTTAACGATTTCAGAATCGATTCAGAATCATTCAGATGCTGGAAATCGCAAGTCGTATCGAAAAATGGAAATGTTTCGAAAAAATTGGCAATAATTTAGGAGATGTGCGAAAATCAGGGTTTATTCATATCCCTTCGCAATACGCGCAAGCTAAAGCTTGCTTTTACCAAAATCCAAATAAATTCTGTGTAAATTTGACAAATGACAAATTCCGAATTGATAAGTTCTTATTTAAAACAGCGTACTCTGACATGTTTTCCAGACAACGTAATGTTCCTTTTAAGTTACCTGACCTAAAACCAGCGTATTCTTATAGAATATAAAGAAAAGATAATAAAATAAAACGATCTCTTATCTTTAATCCAAACAAACCACATTATTCGCTATTATTCAAACTTTTACAATAATTAATTGTAAATGCAACTTACAAAAGTTATAAATTTTACTATTATGATGACTATTTTTGAATTATAATTTTAAACCTAAGTTAGATTGTTTTTTAATTTCTATTACATGTTTTAATAATTTTAAATTATTATAATATTTTATTATTGTTATAACATAGCTACAACAATATTTTGAAAAGTGATAAGAGTGGTGAGACTAAAATAATTTTATAATTAATAAAAGTATTTTGCATCAAATCGAATTTCAATTCATAAATTAATTATTTTATTTTGTTATAGTTATTTTACAATAACGTCACAAAGCTAAATGTGTATACAAAAATAGTTATTCCAATAATGACACTTCTAAAATTAAGGGTGTTGAGGGTTGCATTTTCAAAAATGTTACTATAACAAGAATAACCTAAAAGGCATTAAAGATGTTTACAATGTCAGTAATTAGCGTCCAATGATGCAACGGCTCTACGAAAATACTATATAAATCTATTTTACTCAAAATGACATTTTTTGAGTTGTATCACTTTTGAAGCGGACGTGCGATATGTACAAGCTAACGGTTATTTGTATTTTTTTTAGTTGTCTTTAAATTTTCACATTTTCAGTCATTTAATTTTTATTGTTTTGGAGAAAGCCCTAGACCCTTAAAAATTTTCAAAATAATCTTCTCTAGTTCCTTATATCTCCGCTAACAGAATTTCAAAATATGTAGTTCATTCAATTACTACTGGCATGAATTATCGACGTCACCATATAAAAATTTGTAAATGATGTTTAAACACTCATTTCTGTGCATTAAAAGAATTATAAGGGGAAATCAATGTTAACTTAAGTTCAAAGAAATATGACTTAATTATACAGGCCTATCCTAAAGGGCTATGAAAGCTCCTCTAAATAATTGACGCAGTATTCAGATTTTAAGACCTCCAAATCACTGGAAAGTCGCTACAATTACCATGACCCTCATTTTCTTACTTTACACCATTTTAAAAATATCCCAGAAACAACTCCTCAAGAGATTCAAGCCAATATAAGGTCGGGTTATCCCACTCGAGACGTTACAGTAGATACTCATATCTGAATAGATAGCTAATGGAATTTTCACAAATTTTAAAATTTCGTTAGACTTCATGAGATTGCTTAATTCGCGATATTCAGAGTTTATGACTTCGGGTAATGGCATTGAATCAATTCTGGTTAGTGTATCTGTGGTTTCATTTCCCTATAGCGGACGTTTGGACTTTCTAGCCCTTTGTAACTATCAAAGCTCTTGCATTCAACGCGCCATTCTTAAAGTGAAGTTCGATAGCTGCCAAAAATTTGAAAGTTTTATAGTCCAATGGAAATTTGAAACGTTAAACGAATTTTACTTTTTTGATGTTGAATAAATAAATACGCGATTGGCTTACATAGGCCTTTGTGTATCGACCGGTCCTTTTGCTACCCTTCATGGCGTAACGAATGGTGATCGTTTCTCCTTTAGTTATTAGATTTGTTGTAAGAGTAGAGTTGCGTGTTAATCGGATGGCACGCTTCTGAATTATATCCAGTAGTTGGATGACAATATTTTTTGGTCTATCTTATACTTGATATTAGTACTCGTACATAAACATGGTCTAATGAAGGGCTGCTTCCGGATTGCTCTTAAGTTTTTAAAGTAGATATACGCACTTAAATGCACTTAGAAAAATTTTGGTTTGTAAAATAAAAAAAACGATTTTTTTGATTTCTAAGAGTTATAAATTTTAAATCTTTAAAAAGAATAATTTATTTCAAAAGAATAGTTCTAGTATTTTAAAAGAATTTTTTTGATAATAATGACAACTTATGAAAATGTTTAAATTTATTGTTTTGCCAGAAATCGCGTTGTTTTATTTTTCAATTCGTCGATTTTTTTTTTAAATTTTTCCGACTATTTTAGACAAAATATTATTTACAAATACAAATACATTCACTTTTCCATAAGTTGATATAATTCGCCAAAACGATATGTTCTTGTGTTATACTAAAGGTATGAAGGTTTGAATTTTTGCAGTCTGGTCGTTGATGAAAAGACCAATTTTTTATCAGTACAAAACCAAACTGCCAAGTTCTTGAGGAGGTTCTCATTATATTTTTTTAAGGGTTGTGGGTATTTTTACACAATGGCCCTGATGGTAAAAATTGGGGAGGGAAAGTTAATTTTCTACTTTTTGTGGTAGATATATTATGTAATGCTTTATAAGATGACCTCTTTTTTTTACTGACTTACTGTGGCAAACATTGTGAATGTCATTGTTTCTGTAAAGTGTATTTAATCAAAGCATTTAATAAAATTGTTTGACATTTATTAAAAAATAATTATTTAAAAATTAAAGTAAATCATGTAAAACTAGCCAAAAGTTTTTTATACTTTAAAAGCAATCTCTGAAAATTTAAGAAAACTGTTTGACATAAGTAAGGAAAGTATTTTTGAAGTTAAAAACAATTTTCTTATTTTTATAAACAAATTTGGCGAAAACCCTTTATCCTTTCGATTTTAAAAACGAGACTTTTCGTCTTAAAAATATATGTATATATATGATGCTGTATAAGATAGCGGATTTTTGACAGCGGAAAATAAGAGATTACTATACTCGCCGCAAATGGCAGCACTATCACTAAAGAGAATTTATTTTGTAAAACAATTACCAGCGGAAATTTTTTATCCATTATGTGTATATTTTTTCACTAAATAAAACATTTCAGCGGAATAAAATATTAGAAGTGATCCTTAAAATGGCAAATTGATTGATCTCCGAAGTAAAGGAATTTGGTATATGAAATGTTGAAATTAAACAATATTCCGTCTTTCCGACATTTCCTCCACTAGTAACCAATGATTTCGGTAGTTTTTATAATAGCTTAGGCCATACTGAAACCATATGGAAAATTTGTGGAAAATTCAAGGATTAGAATTTTCACTAGAATTTTTTGATTTTCTGCGGCCATATAAGTTATTTTCAGTTTTGGCCTGAAAATTCTCCAAAATTCCATATAGTCTCAGTATGACCTAAGCTATTAGAAAATTAACCTAAAGTATTGATTACTAGTGGAAGTTTTTGAGATATTGGCCAGAAACTGAAAAAGCTTATATGGCCGCAAAAAATCAAAAAATTCTAGTGAAAATTCTAGTCCACGAATTTTCCCCAAATTTTCCATATAGTCTCTGTATGACCTAAGCTATTAGGAAAACAACCGAAAGTATTGGTTACTAGTAAAAGTTTTTGAGATATTGGCCAAAAACTGAAAATAACTTACATGGCCGCAGAAAATCAAAAAATTCTAGTGAAAATTCAAGTCCTTGAATTTTCCCCAAATTTTCCATATAGTTTTTGTAGGACCTAAGCTATAACAAAAAACTACCAAAACTATTGGGAACTATTAGAAGTTTTTGAGATATTGGCCAGAAACTGAAAATAACTTATATGGCCGCACAAAATCAAAAAATTCTAGTGAAAATTCTAGTCCATGAATTTTCCCCAAATTTTCCATATAGTCTTAGTATAACTTAAGCTATTAGAAAATTAACCGAAAGTATTGATTACTAGTGGAAGTTTTTGAGATATTGGCCAGAAACTGAAAATAACTTATATGGCCGCAGAAAATCAAAAAGTTCTAGTGAAAATTCTAGACAATGAATTTTCCCCAAATTTTCCATATAGTCTCAGTATAGCCTAAGCTATTAGAAAAGTAACCAAAATTATTGGTTACTAGTGAAAGAAATGTCGGAAAGACGGAATATTGTTAAATTTCAACATTTCATAAACCGAGTTCCTTTACTTCTGAGATCAATCAATTTGCCATTTTAAGGATCACTTCTAATATTTTATTCCGCTGAAATGTTTTATTTAGTGAAAAAATATACACATAATAAATAAAAAATTTCCGCTGGTAATTACATTACAAAATATATTCTCTTTAGTGATAGTGCTGCCACTTGCGGCGAGTAGCGTAATCTCTTATTTTCCGCTGTCAAAATTCCGCTATTTTATACAGCATCCAGAATTGCTTTTCATGTCTAATCAAGTTTAAAATCCATCCGATTTGAATGCCAAGGCAATTCAATGTTACGGGAAATGTCAGATGAACTCGTTCAACAATGCACGTTTTGTTTCATTTTACTTAGAAGGGTGGATGTTGTTATACCGCTCGCTACGTGCAAACTGCTGCTTTAAGAGAAGAAGCTTTCAAAAGAACCACAGACCTCTTTGGACCATCGTCCACTAGTACTTTATGCGTAATAATTAGGCCTTATGTGTAATATCTTGCCAAAATGAACGTACATTTATTACACAAGAAGAAGCCAATAAGTTAATGCTGTGTCCTTCAGGTCGATTTTTTCGACTAAATTATGAACTAAACTAAAATTCTCAGTAATCCACAATAAACAATTATAGATGACAGCAACATCAACAACACAGGCTGTCCCTGACTAATCCAAATACAAAATTGTCGACTTTTTGTGGATAAAGGAAATTAAAATAATGGAAGATGATGTGGAGTTATTTGCAAATTTTATTATATACTACGAAATGTTTAAAAATAAAAAATGTAAGAAACGAAATAAAATTATGGAAAATGAACTTGCGAGGAGACTTTTCGTTTGTAACCTGGCGGCGAATAGCGTAAGATCACATCAAAAAGGTTAGTTCATAATTTAACCGAAAAAATTGTCCTAAGGCACACAGCATACATCTATATACAAACTGAGAGAAAAATTTTGATTTATAAAATTGAAAAACAAAGTTTTTAATTTGTAGAAATTGGAAATTTTTATTGAATTTAAAAACTATTTGTTTGTTATTAAATAAAATTTTTAAAAATTATTTAAAAGTTTTATGATTTTAATAAACTATTTTGTAAAATTATTAAAAACGACCTTTTAAATTTAAAGAAAATATTTATTTGACGAGAATAATAAATTTTAAAAGTGATTATTTGCATTTAAAAGCCATTTGTTTGATAATAATGGAAGCATATTTTGTAAAAGAAAAAATAAATTATTAACTCTCATTGTTCATTTTTTATAGTAATACAAAAAAATTCTTGTCGCAAATTTAATCAAAGTGTTGTCGTGGCGTGTATATATTTGATTATTAATTTTAATTTTTGTGAAATTTCAAAATTAATAAAATTAATTTAATTATTTGTATAGTGTAGTATTTCAATTTAAAATAAATTGTGTAATGGACGGTTAAAAAAGTCAGTTAAAACAAATAAATGCAAGTGTATTTAATTCATACAATAAAAAGTATTTTTGATTGTAGGAAATTTAATGACAATTGAAGAGTAAGAGAAGTAGAGCGTAGTAAATTTCATGACATAAGCAGTGTATCGTTAACAGCATGGGAGTTCTAAGGGATCATCCTCTCGAGCTCTGACATGAATTTTCGTATTATTATTTTATTCAAAAATTTAATTGTGTAATTGTGACATTTAATAAAAAAAAACTGTTATGAAATTAAATCTTGAAAATCTTTTTTTTTTTAAAAAAGCATCTTTTAAAATTATAAATAATTATTTTATATATCTGAAAAATATATTTTTGAAAATTAAATACTATTTTTTTTAATTTTAAAAACGACACGGTTTGCTTAAAAAAATTTAATGTATATTTTTTGGATTTTATTTGTATCTTGTTTCATTTTAACAAGTGCAGTAAATCATGTAGAAGTAGCAAGAATCGAGGAAAATAAGGAATAATAAATAAATTCCTTACTGGTAATTTTGAACACAGGTTTCCGTCTAATTTTTCGGTACAAA
This sequence comes from Nephrotoma flavescens, assembly GCA_932526605.1. NCBI lineage: Eukaryota > Metazoa > Arthropoda > Insecta > Diptera > Tipulidae > Nephrotoma > Nephrotoma flavescens. Next base: position 29,046,255 of record OW052222.1, on the reverse strand, counting down.
TAAAAGCGTTAGTCAGGCATAATTTTAAATAAATATTGCAAGATCAACAAACCGGTAAGGTTAAATAAAGTAACACAAGGATGGAGAGGAGAGATCCAACCGCACAACGAATGGAATGATGTTAGGTAGTATTTGGTTCATCAAACAGCGAGACTACCAAGACTCACTTTTTGATAACACTAACCGAGATTAATGAAAACATAAACTAATTCTGGGAGTTACAGGAAATCAAAGATGAAAAAGTAGTTAACCATAAAGAAAAACGAGAAGAAGAACTTTGTAAAACAACTCTGCAGACATCAAAATGGTAAATTTTCTTAAATTATGATATGTGTGGAAGATCAACAACCTCAGAAAATTATATGGAGACATTCCTTAACAATGCCTAACAAAGATTATCAACTAACAATTACATTTCGTACAACATCAGCGCCACATTTGGCAATAAGAACGTTAAAACAATTTCCCCAAGATGATGCTGAAATATACCAAATAGCTGCAAAAATATTATTAAAAAACATTTATGTGGACGACATAAAAGTTTTGGAGGAAATAATCAGAAAAAAAAAATTCTTCAAAGAAAAGCTAAAGATCTCCCCGAACAATACCATAAAAACGTTTGGGATATATTGGAACCCTACAAGTGACCGTTTCAATTTCAAGATGAACGCTTCCCTGGGTAGAGCAGTCACAACAAAAGACAATTACTATCAGAACCGTCAAGATTGTTTGATCCCTGCGAGTTGATCATTAGTTGAAGAGCTGACACCAAAATGTACAGCAATTTCACTTAGGCAGCGGAAACAGAGGTGGCTACAATCAATTCCAAGCTGTCATTACCAAGACAGATGTTTTTTAAGGAATCATATTTCTGGAAGCTTATCTCCTAAATGACTAGACGGACCTCAGTAATTATGCTTCGGTGAGTATAGATAAGGAGAGAAAACAATGTGACACTCTAACCTAACCTAACCTTAACCAAATTTGTTCTGATACATCACACAAAATTTTAAATTTTATTCGAAAGTCAAACTTGTTTTATGTATATCAAATTTTATGTTAATGTAACCTGTTAGGTAACCTGTATTTTAAACCAATATCATTCATATCGTTTTTGGAAAATTCTAGTTTTAAATTTATTTATCATTTATCACGATTTCAATTTTTTCAGAATTATTTCTTTTCGATAAACGTTCCTGGGTCCCATATATACCAAAGAAAAAGAGCAAATTGTTACTCGTACATAGCACTGAAATAAAAATGTTTTTTAGGTATTCCGTAAATCCACTTCTAAATTAAATTTTTTATTTGAATACTTATCCCACCTACATGGTAGGCAGGTTTAGTTGCACATTTTTTTATAAAAATTTTACTGTTTAAGGCCATTTACCCAAAAAATATAAACTCGTAAATTTACCACCGTAATCGTAATGCTAATCTTATCTAGTCTATTAACGTCGAACATTTTACATTTCAAACCTGTCTCAGAACTGCGCATAAATTCCTCCTCCAAAATAAAATGTATAACTGTTAAATTATCAAGTGAATTATTACCACCACCCATAATATTTAATATCAAGCTGCTGGCTAAACTTAATTATCTATATATGGATGTATGGGTGTATTATCTTATATTTGAGTATTCCAAAGTCAAGGTTGTTGTCACATTATAATATTCTGCATAACTTGATTTTTTTGACTGTCCGAAAATTTTATTTATCTTTAAGCACAACACCTGTGTCAATGACCTTATTAAAAATAAACATAAAAAGTTGTACTGAGCTTTTTTTTTGTCATTTCTGTTTAGATCACATACATATATTCACTAGAACAGAAGAGGTTTATATATCGCTAAAATAAACTTTGGCATTAAGCCAATGAAACCGATTTGGATATATTCTAAACATCTCTCTTTATCACTTTTAAATTAGACTACATCTTAAGAATTTTAAATCTTGCTGTTTGTGTTTATGTACGAAAACTGCAAAAAAAATTTGAATATACACATTCTTTATCACAAAACTCTTATTTATCGAACATCTTCTTCGTATTTTTCCTTATCGAAAAAATGGCATTAAAAATATTTATTGATTCTTGACCACCAAACAAACATGTATATACAAACAAAATGTATAATGCAAAAGTGCAACTTTATATCGAATTATATTTAAATGTCAATAAAAATAATTTTTTATAAAAAATACACAAAATTTAATTAATTAGGTTTTAAGTACAAATGCACTGTACTGTACACACACAAACCAAATTTAACCAATATAATTTATAATTTTATTTCGGTAGTGCGGTCGATTGATTATGATAATAAACAATAAAACCAAAATATTAATTAATTAAAATAAATTTCACTTTGCTGCTTTATACAAAACTTACCTTTAATTTTATAAAATTATTTATTATTCTTGAGACGTTATACAAAAATATTTCGCGCACATAAAATAAATTTTTATAATTAAATTTTGTTTTTACGCACAAAAAAAAAAACTAAAAAATTATAAATTTTTATTTTCACTCGCACTTAATTAAATAGAATAATTAATATTTATAATAATTAACACTTTTTTTTTTAATAAAACACTTAATTAAACAATAAATAAATTATTTTTATTAATTTTTCACAAAAGTTTTATTTAAATTTTTTTGGTGCTCACACCGAACACTTAAGTTTTACTGATCACTTCTGCAAATTGTCGATTGGTTTTGATTAAAATGTGCACGATGAATAGCCGCGATTAAGGGGCACAATTTAATTATTTTTTTTTTTATTAAATTGCAACAAAATTTTTATTGAGATCGTCAATGTATTATTCAGGCGAGTTTACAAATTAATTGCATGCGTGTACTAAAAACTATTGGGATAGTATAATGGTTTACTGTCGTGCGTGTGATCACATCTCGCGATCTTAATGATTTATATACGGTATGGTTTTTCAATGTAGTTTAAACGAAATAAAATAATTTATTGTGGTGCGAATGGAATGTTGATAGAAAGTACATTTGGCGTAATGTATATACTGTAATTCTGATAAGACATATAAATTTGTTCAATTGTTTCGGTTTTTGGTTTAAAAGTTGTTCTTTCTAATTTTGAATAAAAACACTACAAACTAGCTTAAGCGTCAATCAAACCAAGTTTTGGTTTCTAAAGATTTGACGTGTATGGATTATTAAACAAAATTAAAATATGTAATTTAATTAGAAATTAAAGTGTTAGCACGGATGAAAAAAAAATTAAATTAAACTTTTATTGATTTACTGTCAGTAAATAATTTATCGCGAAAAGTTTACCGTAGAACAATTCACAGTACAACTATTTATCGTAGAACAATTTATCGAATAACAGTTTATCGTAAGCACAGTTAATCGAATAACACATTTATTGTCTGGAAGTAGACGTGAAGTTCGAGCTAAAAATAAAATATTTTTCAATATGTATTTCGTATAAGATTTCGGTCATTTTTTAACCGATATTGATGGGTTTTTTGTATCTTGGATGGAAATGGTATTCTATAAAAATTTTCAAACAAAGTTTTGGAATATGGTCACCTGGGTCGGAACTCGGCCATTTGTGTTCCAATTTTGATGGGGTTGGGTTTGTTGGATGGGTATGGGACTCTTAAACAATTTTTAGGAAAAATTCTGGAACATGGCCACCTGAGACAGTACTCCGCCATTCCTTAACCGATTATTATGAGGTTTGGTATGTTGGATGGAAATCGGACTCTAAATAATGATACTTGGAAGAAGTTCTTTATTATATAGCCACATGGGACACAACTGTGATATTTCGTAATTGCTTGTAATGGGAGTATGCGGATAGAAATGGGAAAATGGGAAACTCATTCTAATATGATATTTGGAAGAAATTTTGGAATATGGCAATCTAGAGCGGATCTCAGTAATTTCTTAACCGATTATAATGAGAATGGGTATGTTTTATGGAAATGGTATTCTTAAATTATTTTTGAAGAATTTCTAGAAAATGACCACCTTGGACGGGACTCGGCCATTACTTAACCGATTATGATGAGATTGGGAATGTTGGACGGAAAAAAGATTTAAAAATGGGTTTTGGAAGAAATTCAGGATTACAACGTAAATAACATAAAATTTTCTAATTAAGTAATTTTGCTTATTCATAAAATATGGTGTGTGCACATTATACACCTGACACCTCACGTGTGACATACTGGCTGATAAGCAAAATTTTTGTATGTGCATATATTACCTACTTATTATAATCTATAAGATATGGGGTATATGATACAATAATGGACCCTTATAAGAAAATTTACGAAACTTTTGTATATAACTTAAATTTGGAAAGCACAAACCCATTTGTCTACATTATATAAAGTGATTATTTTTGTTTTATTTTGAATTATCAAAATGTAGTTTTAAATTTAAATAATTAAATTATTTAATATTAAAAAAATGTTGTTCTTCATAGGTAATGGTCACTCCCACCTCAATCAATATAATGGACTCAAAAGTATAGTTTTTGGACATATTAATTTTCACAATGATCAGCACTCATACAAAATAAATTTTTAATATTATAAAATTATAATAAATATAAATTAAATCAAATTTGGGATCCCCGTGTGGAGATGCCGAACTCCCATCGTTGCGCGTCTCCAGGTGGCGGATAGGGGAATGCTCTTTAACCGGCTTGCCGGAGGGTAGGTGGGAAATAAAATACCATCCGCGGACCAAATCTGGATAGGGGAAGGAACCTCGAACAATAAACCAACCATTAAAGCAATGAGTTTACAACCAAACGGAATGTATACCCCAGGTGGTACGTCAACTTTACAGTTGGCCAATCCATCCTCACACGAGGCAGGCTCAACGGATTCTGGGGTGAGCCAACCATTGCTAAACCCGTTTATACCAAGCACAAGTATTTGTAGATCACCAACTATACAAATGCATTCCGCTATTCAGCAGGAGAACAATAATGCTGAATGCAGTCAGAACGGAAACCACGATGTCACTAGAGAAAACGATGAGTTAAAAAAATCGTTAGAAAATTTAATGAAAATCAATGAACAGCTATTCAAAGAAGTCCAACAGCTTAAAGAAGAAATTGCTGTAATCAAAAATGATAATCAAGCCAAAGAAAATACTATAGCTATCTATGAAACAGATGAAGACGAATTGGCGTATGAAACGAGTTTTATACGAAAGCAAATTAAAACTAAACGTCAAAACAAAAAAAGAAAAGCAGAATCTTCGCCTGAAGTGGAACAATCAATACAGAGTGTCAGAAAACCACAACCCCAACGATCTGAACAGTCAACTACGGACCTAGTGAAGGTACATAAGAACGTATCACCGATACCGAAAGAGAGACCACTGCAGCCAATTAAAACATCAAACGTAATCATCCAAGGGGAAATGCAGGAAAAACAAACAACACATAAAGAGATACCACCTCCACCCATTAACATACTTAATGTTAGTGAATACGAAACCATTAAAAAAATAGTGAAGGTAGTTCCAAACGATAAATATAAAGTCACTGCACTAAATAATAACGTTTGGAAAGTGAATGCACTTGACCCAGAAACCTACAGAATGTTATCAAATGCAATCACCGCTCAAAACATCGAATGGTTCACCTATGAAAACAAGGCTGAGCAACCAATTAAAGTCATGGCCAGAGGGCTGCATCATACATGCCCAAACGAAGAAATAATTGAGGAACTTAGCCAGAAAGGATTCAAAATTCTAAACGCTGTGAACATATTAAAGAGAAAGGTCACTATAAAAGCAAACGGTGAACGAGAAACAACCAAAGTTGGTCTGCCCCTTTTCATGCTAACATTTGACAAGGCTGAGAGCATTGATAGGGTATATGGAATCAAAGCAATCCTTAATATGAAAGTTAAGATTGAGACATTAAAAGAGAATCCTAGTAGAATACCACAGTGCTACAACTGACAGGCATATAACCACACACGCAAATACTGCAATAGGGAACCAAGATGCGTAAAGTGCGCTGGGAAACATCTAACATAAGAATGCAACAAAAGTAAGAAGGAACCAGTGCATACACTGTGGTAATCATCACCCAGCAAATTACAGAGGCTGCGAGGTAGCGAAAGAGCTGCAAAGAATGAGAGACAACAAGAGAAATCAAACAAGTCAGAGTTCTCAACCTAGGATGCAATCCTACTCAAAACGAATCCCAATGAATAGCGGCAAAGTTAAAGAAGGCATAACATATGCACAAATGGCTAAGCAGAATGAAAATATCAGGAACGCTCCTTGTTAAGAAAACCATGTCCTGCAAGAAATACTTCAGAAGCTAAGCACTATCAATTCACATCTGGCTGGCCAGGACCAAAAACTAGAATCTATGGGCGAGCTACTGAAAAAACAAGAACAGAGACTAGTAACACTAGAAAATACATCGATGAGCCAAGATAAAAGAATAACGGATGCGTCAAGTAAAACTAGAGAAGTTATTGAGTACCTTCATTCTAGTCCATACAAACTTAACAAGAAAAAATAATGACACAATATTTAAGAATTGCTACCTGGAATGCAAATGGCCTAGCGCAACGCATTTCAGAATTAGAAGTATTTTTAAACACAAAAAAAATTGATATATGCCTAATTTCAGAAAGTCATTTTACCAGAACGTCGTATGTCAAAATACGTGGATATCAGTGCTATCAAGCTCTACACCCAGCAGAACGAGGCGGGACAGCAATCTTCGTTAAGGACAATATAAAACACCACGAAGAATTAAAAATAGAGGAGGAAGCTATGCAAGTAGCTACTGTATCTATTGAAACCAAAAATAACAAGAGCTATATCAGCAATCTACTGTCCACCCAGATATAACACTAAAAAAGAAGACTACATCAAACTTCTTAAATCGCTTGGTAGTAATTTTATTATTGGAGGCGACTTTAACGCGAAACACATATTCTGGGGATCAAATAGAACTAGTCCTAAAGGAAGGGAGCTATTTGAAGCAGGCAGGATATTAAAATGTGAGTTCCACTCCAGTAGAAAGCCAACCTACTGGCCTACGGACTCAAATAAAATTCCTGATCTTCTGGATTTCTATATATCAAGAGGTATCTCCGAAAATTACTTAATGAAAATGAAGAAGAGCTATCGTCAGACCATTCTCCAGTTCTAATGACAATAAGTGACACGGTAATAAGGAAAGCAAGCCCTCCACGATTAACAAATAACAAAACCAACTGGGAATACTTTCAACAGCTAGTCGAAGAAAGCATCAACCTACACGTGCAGATATCGAACGCTTACACGATAGAAGAAGAACTAGAAAACCTCATTGATAGTGTGCAACAAGCGGCCTGGAAAAGTACTCCTGACCAGCAAGAAATATTACAAAAAAGTATAACCTATCCAGTTGAAGTGAGAGAGTTGGTTAACGAAAAAAGAAGAGCTCGTAAGACTTGGCAGAGAACCAGAGCCCCTGAAGACAAAACAATCCTAAACAACCTGTGCAACAAACTTAAACTACTTATAAAGGAGATTAAGAATAAGTCAGTTGCAAGCTTCCTAAGTAACCTGACAGGTAAACCTGACACAGACTATTCCCTGTGGAAAGTCACCAAAGGTTTAAAAAGGCCTAAAATGCAAGTGCCACCCATTAGAATGGTTGATGGAACCTGGGCTCGCAGCGAAAAGCAAAAATCTGATCTGTTTGCCGAACACCTAGAAAATACCTTCAAACCACCAACTGGACAAGCGGATAATGAATATCTAACACCTATAAGCAAAGTAGACGAGGCATCTGTGCTACCAGTTACTCTGAAAGAAATCAAACAAGAAGTAAAAAACCTCAAAGATAAAAAAGCCCCTGGATACGACTTGATAACGGGGCGAATAATCAAAGCTTTACCAGAGAAAGCCCTAAGGAAACTACAGCACATAATCAATGCTATCTTTAGACTATGTTATGTTCCGAGACAGTGGAAAGTAGCGTAAATCATAATGATTCCAAAGCCCAATAAATCACTAAACGGCAAAACGTCGTATAGGCCTATTTCTGTGTTAACAACAACATCAAAAATTTTCGAGAGACTGTTTCTCAAGAGATTAAAGCCAATTATAGAGAGCAGAAATCTTATACAAGAACATCAATTTGGGTTTCGAGAAAGGCACTCAACGATAGAACGGGTACATACTATTACTGATACAATTGAGGAGGCGCTGGAAAAAAAGGAAGTATGTTCAGCAATATTCTTAGACGTAGCCCAAGCATTTGATAAGGTTTGGCACCGCGGTCTAGAATTTAAGCTCCAACGAGATCTGCCAAAACAACATTTTGGATTGCTAAAGTCTTACATCAACGACCGTTACTTCCGGGTGAGACAGGACGGAGAATACTCTAAACTGAAGAAAATATTGGCAGGGGTTCCACAAGATAATGTTCTAGGCCCCGTATTATACCTCCTGTATACGAATGATCTACCAGACATAGAAGAAGCTAGAATAGGAACGTTTGCTGATGACACTGCTGTTATGACCACCGATGCTAGTATCGTTGAGTCCACCAGGAAACTACAAAATGCTATTAATATAGTGGATAGCTGGACAAAGCGATGGAGGATAACACTTAACGAATCGAAATCAACACATATCAACTTTACAAAATAGGAAATTAGAGTATATTCCGATTATTCTGAATTCACAACCAATTCCATATTCTGATAATGCTAAGTATCTCGGCATGACGCTAGACTCTAAACTCAGGTGGAAAGCGCATGTTAAAAAGAAAAGGCAAGAACTGAATTTAAAATTCAGAAAAATGCACTGGCTTATTGGAAGAAACTCCGAACTTACAACGCACAACAAACTGCTGCTATATAAACATATCCTAAAACCTATCTGGACGTATGGTATTCAGCTTTGGGGCTGCGCAAGAAAAACTACAGTGAAAATCATTCAAACATTTCAAAACAAAGTACTACGTAGCATTGTGAATGCTCCTTGGTACATTAGAAATGACAATCTCCATCGAGACCTAAACATGGAATACGTCAGCGATGAAATAAAAAAATTTGCAAGGAGTCATGTACTGCGACTGCAGCAGCATGACAACGAGGAGCTGCGGAACCTACTGGATCGCGCCAATGGACCAAAGCGCCTAAAAAGAACAAAGCCTTTAGAATTAGTGGTTCCTCAAGCCGCTTAAATCAAAGGACTAGCAGAGCTGGGATGAAGCAATAGGTCTCATTCCAAAAGAATAGACTACAAAAATAATAAAACAGTTACTAGATAATCTATATGATTAGTTGTAATATTATACAGAAATAAAGATTTCTTAAATTAAAAAAAAAAAAAAAAAAAAAAAAAAAAATTTGGGATCAATTTCAATTTTTAGTTTATTATACAACCAATATGAAATTCAGTATGTGCAATGATAGCACATTTTTCGCGAAGCGAATGTATTTATTACTGTATTTTTCAATGTTACGTTCAATTTTTTCTGGCATTAATATATCCAATGTAGGTATAGTGTTCGAAGATGCTGCCGTTAAAATTATTTCTTCAAACTCGTTTGTTGTGCTTAGAAGATCAGTATCGCTTAATTTCAAAGTTTTCGTAATCGTTTCATTATTACAACACGATGTTGAGTTGTTATTGTGTAGCGTTTCTTTAAGCTGGTTTGGTTTAGTTAGAAAAGCGGTTATCATTTCCTATGACGTTATTGTAACCACCACGTTATCATGTAACAACCTAAAACTTTTTTGGTTGTCTGATAAATGTTCCAGAGGAACAAATTCGTTAAAGGTAAGTTTTTTAATTGGCATAATTATTTTAGGTAGAATCTTTAGTTTTGTTTTTCGCTTCGGTTTGTTATTTGATTTTTCCTCCCTTATTTTTTGTTTATTTCTCTGTTATGAATTCGTAAGAATGTTCGATATTCCATTTGATTTTCCATTTCTAATTTTTCAAACTTCTTCTCCTCTTGAATTTTTGTGTATGCGGATGATCTGATAACAAAATTTAATTTTTCTTTTAATTTTCTTTCATTTTTCCTCTCTAGAGTTTTAGGCCACGTCACATATTGATTGATCGCACAATTTTCAGGTTCAATCCGCAATTCTGAAATTTCTGAAACTTTTTGTTGTTCCGTATTCCCTATCAGTGTCATACGGTCTATATTCACCACCCTATTCTTTTGTTCCATACATTCTGCCGTTGTGTAATTTGTATCTCTTCAATGTTGGATTCTTCGGGTAGATAAATAAATTCATTGATGTCCATAATATTCGGTGGCATTCCTAAATTGGCGGATGGTGCAAGTGCTTTATAAATTTTGTGAAGGCATCCAAACTCCTCAGTTTCAAAATTAATTCACTCTCTTCTATTGATCGAAGTTCCAAAAGTTTCGGGCCAACAATATGTGAAAATTGTTCCATGTCAATTGTATTTCCATTGATATCACACACTGGATTGAACGACTCTTGAACTGTCTGATGTTTACTCTCATATAAGCCTGATTTGTTTAGACATTTTGAATAATCAACAGCATATTTGTTGAAAGTATAAATCCCACATGCATTAAAACCATTTTTAAGGTCCCGACCGGGTTCACTGGTTTGTTTACAGCTTGTTGTAATAGGTGGAGCAAATGTTTGTTTAGTAAGGGTGTTATCATCATTTTCGCGTGTTTAAGTTAGGATTTTTTTTTGTCACGCTGATTTTATAGGCTTAAACGCTGCTACATCTCATGGCTGTATTATCCGTGTGGCATTTATTAAAATTATTTACAATTTATTTCATAATGCAAAACTTTTTGATCCAATAGGCTGGCGGCAACCAATAACAGTTATAGTTAAACTGATAATGCAAGATATCTGGCTAGCAGGCCTATCTTAAATCGAAAATCTTCCGTCACACGTATCAACAAAATGCAGGAATTTAGAGATTCTGTACCTCTCCTGGAAGAATTTTTTATTCCACGTTGGATCCATTTTGAGGAGAACAATATAACAGATCTTCATGGCCTCTGCGATGCCTCCGAAAAGTCCTATGGTGCTGCTGTTTACTTCAAATCTACAAATTCAGAAGGCATTACTATTGTGAGACTTCTCACATCAAAAACAAAGGTTGTTCCGATTAAAAACTTACTGTTACTTCATCGCCCTGCGCTTTGTGGAGCGTTGCTGCTCACTAAACTAATGTACCAAATTAAAAAAGCAATGCAAATTCCTGAAACAATTTAATTTTTTTGAACCGACTCATTGATCATCTTATGTTGGATTCGAGGGCGTCCTCATAATCAAGTCCGTCACAATGGCATCACGTTGGATCAACCGACAATCCGAAGGAACTAAAAAACAACGATATATTGTGGACGGGTCTATATTGGCTACAATTTTCAACTGAGTGTTTGAAAGAACAGGTTACCGGATCGCCAACTTTACTTTCTGATATAAAACTTAATGAATCCTACAACGAGCTGGTATTCTAACCATTCAACATGCAGAGTTCCAGAATGAAATCATGTAGAAAAAGGAAGTTCCTTTTGCTTAACCCATTTATTGATGATCATAAAATATTAAGAGTTGGACGAAAATTACCTAATTGATACACAACATTCAAAGATACTACCTCCAAAACATAGATTCACAAAGCTACTAATGAAAAATGCTCATGTAAAAACATTACATGGGGGGATTCAGTTAACTTAGTCACATCTTAGAAACAAATATTGGATCACGAACGGCTAAAGCAACATACTTTCTGAGATAGCAAAATGTTTCACGTGTATTCCGGTTCAATGCTTCAACAAGACATCTACTAATGGCAAGCGTACCCAAAAACGGGTCATGCCATCACTTCCATTTACTAACACAGGAGAGGACTACGCCGGACCAATCTCAGTAAGAGTTTCTAAAGGACATAAGGAATAAGTTTGCTACCAAAGCAGTGCACATAACGATTGCTAGCGATAATACGAGTACAGCCTTCGAAGAGGTCTTTGCAAACGGCACAACGATAATTGAACAAATTTTGTTGAAGCCCGGGCACTGCCTGAAAAGGATAAACAACATGCAAATCTTGGCCTCCGGCAAATGCTAGTTGAAATTGGGTTTCTGAAAAACGATCAACTTTTTTTTATGTTTTAATCTATGCAATCTGTTCTGGGGCCGAAACACTCCCAACTCTTTCGCGGCTTGCTTTACACGTCCTACTTTACACATTGCTTGCTAAATCGAGATCGTATGGCTATATAGGTCCAATTATATCCCCATCTGCACATTGCATAGCTCCATGCCAGAAGCGAACTAGTTTAGTTGAAAACTTTTTATTTGGCTGGCCAGATCCAAAAGATTGCGAAAAGATTGAAATTCATTTGTCAATTCCTTCGAAAGATTGAGATCGGATTTTCCATCATGTAACTTTAGTTCTCCTCTAAGCTCTTTAATTTGCAGATATTGAGTATGCCGAATACGGCAGGGGTTTCATTCTGTAGTTTTAGCTGTTTACGATCTTGCTCGCCTTTTTTTGGCAACCGCCATGTTTTGTGTATAGATGATCGAATTTAGCATCCCATTACTTTCATTTGCAGCAACAGCGACTTTATTATATCTCTCTCAAGGGTGGTTTCTGTTGTCCAAGTGTAGACGCGCTTTACTGACAAACGCAAATTCTGCTTGATCGATTCCTGGCTATCGCGAATTTCGCCCTCCAGTTCCAGCATCCTCTTACATGGTGCTCTTACTCTTTAATAAGAGAAATTTTTCGAATGGTTATATGAGCTAATTAAACTGTATATACCAAGTAGTTTAACGAGAAATCTGACTTCCAAAATCAATTATGGAATAGGTGATTTTCGGGGGATCAGTAGAACCTCCCAGAAAGGAACATATGAAACATGGGTTTTAACAAGGGGTTAATACTTAAATTCAACTGAAAAGATGAATTCATATTCAAATTATAATAAGCCAAGTAAACACAGAGTTTAAGAGAGGTTTATTAATTCAAACCAAGTTCTTTGACGAGGGAACTAAAATGGTTATAAGGGAAATTAACAAATAAAAGACGCTTAAAGGGGTTCTTATCCTTTTAAAAAAAGGTCTAAATTAAAAATTTTAATTGTCTACACCGCCCGACAAAAAAAAATTGCAGCACAAGGCGTACAACTGGGGGTGGTGTAAGGTGCAATTAATCATTCTATAAAACGCAGGATTTCACGGTATTCATTAAAAAGCAAGTTGTAAAATATTAAATTCGATGGGGGCTACACAATAAGTGGCTTATAAAAGTCTACCCCTCGTCCAACGCTTAACCAAAGACGTCCCAAGACTAAACCAAAAGTGATAAATCTAATCACAAACAGAATACATTTTGGGTTTAAACCTGTCAAACAAAAAAAAATACACTTTGGGTTTAAACTCAAAAGACAATTTGTGGATGAAATTTAACAGAGATTTAACTCTAAAAATAAATTTGTAAAATAACTTTCATGGTTTTCTAATAAACCGGCTGCAAAACACAAGGTTAACCGGCAATTCCAACCCCCAAAATATTCTTCCAAAATACATGGTTTAACAGGAGATTAAATTACGAAAAAATAAACTGTTAAACAATAAATGGTTAAAGGTCGAGAAAATTAGCTTGGCAAAACAAGTGGCTCAACGACATTTTTAACTCCCTGATAACCAAAATTTAAAAATATTGTTTACCGAGGTAGAAATTCAAAACACTTGCAGAACTAAAAAGATCCTGCGAGACAAGTGGCTGATGAAATTTCTAAGACACTTATAATCCTCCAAGAGCAAATTGATTTACCGTATGGTCTAACTCTTTCGCCCCTCCAATAAAAAACTTGTAAAGTAAGTTGAAAAGTTAAGGATCAAATCTTCAGAATTAGCGTTTTAGAATAAATATTCTGCAAAAGAAGCGAATCCCCCCACCCTCTCCCTCATTAAAAAAAAACCTGTACAACAATTTGTTAGTGGACTAAGAAACTTTGAAATTTATGAGTTTGGGTAGCAAAACAACGCTTAAAAGTCTGAACTTCAAAACCAACTCGTAAAATAAATTGTTTACCGATGGCCTTTTCGAGACTATGCTTTCTCTATTTACTATACATACTATATACTATGTTTACTATATACGGATTTTAGATAAATTCCACGAATTTTATACATTCTGATCAAATTATCCGTTTGGGTTGTAAGGACGACGAATTTTGATAAAAACAGTATTTTTTATCAAATTTGCAATTTCCGCTTAAAATTTGGACGTGCCATCATCCATTGGAGTGATTTGAACTAGAAATCATTTTTATATCAGAACTTCAAAGAAAAATATAGTGTTCAACATGATCAGTCGCTCCATAATATTCCAATAGTAAATTTGCAAAAATTTAGAGGTCAAAAATTTTCATTATTACACACTAGAAAAATTCTGAAAATGTTTGGAAATCTAAAATAAAATCCTCCAACTATGATCCTCCTAACAAACGAATATGGCATATTTAGATATGTAACGACTTATTGGAAACGGGTTTTGGACCAAAATAATATTAGTTATATTGTGATTTGGTGTAGTTGCATCTTGCAAAATTGTAGATTTTATAACATATTTTATGCAATCAGTGAATTATTTTTGTTTATTGCTTTCCTCCATAATCACCAAGTTAATTATTAGAATCCAGTCCAAAATTTAAGAGTTTAAAATATTTTTATAATAAGAGCAGGAAATAATGAATTCAACTTAAGCTACTTTCAATAACTCGTGCACACAATTTAAATATCAACAACAATATTTGGTGTCGAAAGTTAAAAAAAAGTAAAACTGCATTTTGTCAGATAATCTTAAATAAAAAATTTGACGAAATTTAAGATATCCGGCATTATAACGATTAACGTGATATACAAATATGTGTTGCAAACGTAATATGTGTAAACCATGAAAACGTCGAGAACAAGGTAAACTCTCCTAGACATTTAATCTGCTGAAATTGAATATTGCTTTACAGTGATGATATGATACATTACTTCAAGGTTATATCCATTAATTTACAAAGTATATCAAACGATTGATAATTCATTGTTCTTCGTGGTATTTGAAAAGTTATTTATTTTAAAAAAATGTGCCGACATATAATCTTATGCAATAAGTTTCTAATTCATGTTTAAATTAACACAGTTTTGGCTAAAATACGCACGACATTTCTAAATAAATCACGAAAAATTAGTAATTCGTCCAAAAATACCGCAAAAATCGTTACAATAAATCGCGCTCGCGTAATGATTTCTTGAATTAAAAATGCTAATTCACTTGCATAATTATGCATCGCATAAGTGACAATTCCATTATTTTATATTTTATTATAGGAAAGACATGTACAAATTTTAAATAAGACGCATGCATCATTTATCCGCACTTGCATACTTTCTTTTAATATTCCAGACGCATACGGTATAACAGGTAATACAATTTATCGACCTAATTGGATATTCACTTTACGCATGAATCATGATGATCGCGATCAATTTTAAATTAATATCAATGTTTAGTTTAGGTTAGCGTAATACTAACAAGATCAGCTCTTTTGAGTTAGAATTATCTTTGAAATAATTTTTTTTTTCTTCAGATTTATTAATTGCAACTTAGAATGTTTAGTATAGGTTTTCGTAATTGTTGGGTACGTTAACGAATCGATTCATTATATAGGATTTTCTTGGACGCGTATTATCATTTGCAGTAAACATGGTGCGAAAGCGGTTCATAGTTACTCGAAATTAGCTGCTCTGATGGACGATTATGTCGACCATAAAATTGACATATAGTGCGCGACGAGTTTTTTTTATTTTTAGAATTTTATTCATGACATTTGTTATAAATTTAAATTTAAATAATAACAACTAGTAGAAAATTTCAGGCAAAATGCGATGAATAAAATTAGGAACATTTTATAACTAAAAGTTTCGTGAACTAAACCATTATGTTCAAATTAAATTTGAACAATTTGCAAATTTTGTGCTAGCGTGAGTTAAGCAAAAGAAACAAATCAAAAATTAACTGCCAGCTTTAATGAAATCGGAAGACCTTTAAAAAAGTGATGTAAACTTAAAGTTCTATACCTCGAAATGGAACACCCTTTCCAATTTCGACTGAATAGGTTCGTCATTTAAAATTATCATCGCTTAAGTAGTCGCTTCTGTAATCGGTGAGCATTCGAAATATATATATACTCGACATTCTCTAGCTATAGTCTCGGAAGCAGCCATGCCTCGGTATATTGAGAAATGTAGTAGTAAGCGTTTCTATATATTTCCCTCCAAATTTAGTTTTCAGATTTGGTTTGCCATTTTTGACGTTGTATATAGTCCCTCGAACGCTTAAAATTGCTCATTATTTCTTTTTACCTTCTTTTTGTGTACTTCCGGCGATCTCACTTTGGCCAATTTCTTTAACAAAATTAATTGAATTAATTGTGAGTGTTCCGGTTTTGAGCCGTTTTAGTTTAGTAAGCTATGTTACCGGAAGTGTCAGTTTCCATAGCATCTTCCCGTTCTTTGCAAATAATTTGAAAATTATAACACTTTCGGGGATAAACGACAATGACCTAAAAAATTCTTAATTAAATTTGCATTAATACCTGTCTAGATCAGTTCAAACGTTTTTAAACATTTTTCATTAATTGGGACTTCTTTGCGAAATCTGATGGAAATATGTGTGCAGGAAGTGGCAGCTTCCATGAGAGCTTTACTATTTATACAATGTTGGAAAGTTTAGCATTTACAAAAAATGACAAAGCATTAAAATGCTTGAATGAAATGTAAAGATCAAAATTCCAACAGAGACTGATCTTGTCGATTTTCTGAAATATTAGGCAACAATAACGAATTTTATCATAAAAAGTGTCCCAAAATTTACGCAAGATTTGAATTAAATTCAAAACAGGGATTTTTCGATTCTATTTTCTTTTTATTGAAACATAAAGCACAAAGAACATCTACGGCTTTGCTGGCACATGCGCATTCTGTTGTCGAAATATTCCATTACCATTTTGCTTTGATTTACCTCCTTCAATGCACGAGTGGATGTGGGCTATTTAATAAAGACCTTTGACTTTAAGTAACCCCATAGAAAGAAATCCATTGTTGTTAAATCATATGATCTAGATTCTTTCACGGGCTGTAACGCATGTCACGCCGTCTTGTTAAAACCACATGCATGTCGTCCACATCAATATCACCGATTTAGTAAGAAATAACTCAGTTATCATGTCGTGATATTGAGCACCAGTAACAGTTACAGCTTGCTCAGTCTCATTTTCAAAAAGTATCAAAAAACTGATCCAGCCTAAAATCCGCACCAAAGAACAACATAATCACAAGTGGGTTCCCTGAACCCTAAATGCCGCAGTTTTGACGATAAGTGAAAATGAGCTGTATTGCTCAAGATTACTTTGCTCGAAAAATCAGGATTCGTTTTTTGTTGTTCAATAATCCATTGAGCAAACCCACGACACTGAATCGATGTTCCTGGACTTTCTCCAAAAGTCTCACGCACTGCGTCGATATTGTCATTTGAACACACTGTTATTGGACGGCCAGTATGTTAAGCGCCTTATTTGATCCAGTCCCCTTGGATTTTCCAATCATACTGTGTTTACAGTTGACGACGTGTAATTAATATTCCTACCATATTTTGTACGGAATTTGAGATCTGTAGCACCCAAACTTTAATTATTTTTGAAATATTGTTCAACAAAAAAAAATGAGTTGTTCTTCCGTCTATAGTGCAAAATGTTTACTAACCTTGAACCGTCAGCGGTCAAATCGTTTTTTTTTTGGTTGGAAAAATAATGTGATTGAGACCCAGTAAATTTTAGGACACCCTTTACAAGAAACAGTTTTAAAAAAATTTGGATAAGTAAAATTTTTCTTTTTAAAAATCCATGCCCCCATTCGAAATTTCAATGTATGTGTTACGGTGAAATTTGGAAATCGTTAAAACTTCGAACAAAAATTCTAAAATCTATGAAACAGGAGCCATATAACGGGTGATTTTTTTGTGGTTAGGATTTTCATGCATTAGTATTTGACAGATCACGCGGGATTTCAGACAAGGTGTCAAAGAGAAAGATGCTCAGTATGCTTTGACATTTCATAATGAATAGACTTACTAACGAGCAACGCTTGCAAATAATTGAATTATATTACAAAAATCAGTGTTCGGTTCGAAAAGTGTTTCGCGATTTACGTCCGATTTATGGTCTACATAATCGACCAAGTGAGCAAACAATTAATGCGATTGTGACCAAGTTTCGCACTCAGTTTACTTTATTGGACATTAAACCAACCACACGAATGCGTACAGTGCGTACAGAAGAGAATATTGCGTCTGTTTCTGAGAGTGTTGCTGAAGACCGTGAAATGTCGATTCGTCGCCATTCGCAGCAATTGGGTTTGTGTTATTCGACGACATGGAAGGTTTTACGCAAAGATCTTGGTGTAAAACCGTATAAAATACAGCTCCTGCAAGAACTGAAGCCGAACGATCTGCCACAACGTCGAATTTTCAGTGAATGGGCCCTAGAAAAGTTGGCAGAAAATCCGCTTTTTTATCGACAAATTTTGTTCAGCGATGAGGCTCATTTCTGGTTGAATGGCTACGTAAATAAGCAAAATTGCCGCATTTGGAGTGAAGAGCACCCAGAAGCCGTTCAAGAACTGCCCATGCATCCCGAAAAATGCACTGTTTGGTGTGGTTTGTACGCTGGTGGAATCATTGGACCGTATTTTTTCAAAGATGCTGTTGGACGCAACGTTACGGTGAATGGCGATCGCTATCGTTCGATGCTAACAAACTTTTTGTTGCCAAAAATGGAAGAACTGAACTTAGTTGACATGTGGTTTCAACAAGATGGCGCTACATGCCACACAGCTCGCGATTCTATGGCCATTTTGAGGGAAAACTTCGGAGAACAATTCATCTCAAGAAATGGCCCGGTAAGTTGGCCACCAAGATCATGCGATTTGACGCCTTTAGACTATTTTTTGTGGGGCTACGTCAAGTCTAAAGTCTACAGAAATAAGCCAGCAACTATTCCAGTTTTGGAAGACAACATTTCCGAAGAAATTCGGGCTATTCCGGCCGAAATGCTCGAAAAAGTTGCCCAAAATTGGACTTTCCGAATGGACCACCTAAGACGCAGCCGCGGTCAACATTTAAATGAAATTATCTTCATAAAGTAAATGTCATGGACCAATCTAACGTTTCAAATAAAGAACCGATGAGATTTTGCAAATTTTATGCGTTTTTTTTTAAAAAAAAGTTCTCAAGCTCTTAAAAAATCACCCGTTATAATGGAAACCATATGAAATGGAGCCATATATAATGGACCCAAAATGATTCAGTTTTAACCCTACGGACTAATTTTTATGCTATTAGTGCAACATTATTTGGAATTAGTGCTAACAACATTACTAAATCTCACGTGTTCGCTGAAGCTAATTGTGCGCTTCATGCCGCCTAGCCATCTGTTTAGGAATAAATGAAACAACAGAGATGTAGAGGGGCAGTTTGCAAATATTTTGTTAATATCGGACCTCTGAAAGAAGACGGGCGTTGGCCAATCAATGCACACTTCAATTTGTTTTTTATTATTTTGGCTATTCTTAAAGTAAGAATCCAAAAAATCACAAATGCAAGGGAGGAGACGCTTTGTAATATTAGAGAAATGTTTTGTAACATTTCATTAATCAGCACAATTTGGTTAAGGCAGTTATACCTTCATTTTCTCATGCTGTAAGGGACCACGGAAATTTCCCAGCAAATAATTGGAGATTACGCTACTTACCACAAGTGGCACTATCACAAAAATGAGTTCTTTTTTACCAATTTTTATTTATTTTTGAACCTTTTTTATCACAAAAGAAAACAAGCCAGCTGAAAACTTCTTAAAGATGTTCTTTAAACTGACACATTGATTGACATCCAAAGTAACGGAACTCCATTTCTCCGTCTTAACGAAATATGATGAAATTTGGATAGAAGAGAACTAATTTAATAATGTTCGATTGCCGTCCACTTCTTTACAAGTAAAAATAAAATAAGTTCTTTCGGAGTTAACCAATATTTTTCTGATAGCTACAGTAATGTGGGGAGAATTTACCGTTTTGAACTCACTTTATAATTAATTTTTTATTTTTTGCTGCTTCCTAAATTCTTGTCGCATTCTGACCAATATCTCAAAAAAATCAACAGGTAATTTTTACGTACCGTTGTTTATGTAATAGTTAAGGCAACTTAATTTATTTGCAGTTTCCACTAACATCTTGGACCGGGAGGTACCGGGTTCGAATCCCACCAGAGGCAGGATGTAAAGCGAATTTTCTTCATCGATTACGATCGGTGTTGATAATAAACACAACTTAGACCCTCTGTTGGAGTGCAGAACTCAGCGCCGACCCACCGTTCATGTCAGTGTGTAGGTTGACTTGGAGCTTGCAACGTGCAGGTGGGCGAAAAGGACATTAAATCCATTGGATGATTAATACTTTCTTCAAAAAAAAAATAACTCAAAAACTCTCACAAGCAGCCAATAAGCGCAATTTTTTTCTAGCAGCTATTCAGTTCCTGGTCAATATATCACAAAATTTCTACGGGTAGCCAACGAGCGTTTTTCTACTATCTAAGGTCATACTGAGTCTGTATCTAAAACTAGAAAAAAAGTATCTGTTTGAACTTGCACTATAATTTTTTTGGTTTCCGCGGCCAAATAAGTTTTTTTCGGTTTCTGGCCAATGTCTGAACAACTTCAACATGTAACCAATAGGAACGGTTGTTTTTCTAATACATCAGTGGTCCTATTCTGATTTTCCTTGGAATAGGGAATTGGGAACTTAAGACATTTTTCTAGCAGTTGGGAATTTTTCATTCCCCAAAGTGTATTCTGGTGCTTGGGATTTATTTTTTATTGGGATAAAATATTTGCAGTTTTCACGTTAATTTTTCCACATTATTTTTGTGAGGGATTGTGATTCGTACATTTTTGAATTTTTAAACATTTTTTTGGTAATAAACATATATTTGAAAATTAATTAAACTTGTAATAAAGTCGCAATACGTGTTTTAGTTTATAAATATCTACATAAAAAATTACCCAAAAAATTATTCCCTCTGTCAGAATACACATTGTGAAACAGGAAATATATATTTGGGAATTAGTGCGATGTATAACTACAGAAAAATATTTTCCCAATTTCAAAATCTCACTAAAAACCCGAATAGGTTATACTGAGTCTGCCCTGTCGAGTTTTTGGGGAAATTTATCTAATAAAATTTTTGCTAAATTTTTTGAATATTCTGCTGCAAAATTACTCATCTGGTTGGTTTATTTAACATCTGCAAAAAATTCGATATATGTTTTAAGATTGTTTCGTTGCAAACAAAATTAAAAATATTAAAAATTCATTCTGCTTTCACTAAACAGCACCTTATCTTAAAATTTGCTTAATAAATCAAAGAACATTTTTGTTTTATTTATTTGTATTTCTCGTTTCAATGAAACAGTGTTAAAGCTTAGAGAAAATTATTTTGCTATAATGCAGATTAATGTTTCCTCATATCATAGAAAAATAAAAAACTTATTTTTCTATGATCATATCTTTGAAACCATAGACGAAAAATTTTGCAGATCAAAAAACATTTTTTTACTGTCATCAATATCTCTTAAACTAATGAGTTTCAAGGTTATTCAAGATTATCATTAAAAATACCCCCTCGGAAATTGTTCGATTTTCATGAAATGTAATTTTCTGCTATCTTGCACTCTTCCTATGATAAAATCCTGACATTTATTAAAAAACCCACTCCCTACGAGCATTTATGAAAAGGCAGCAATATTGATCATCCGTTTTAACGGGAGCGATTTATGGGGAAATACAGTCGATAATCGCATAGCAATTAATAAAACCAAATATTTTACCTTCAAATTAATTTTGCCAGCGTTCTTAAACAAAATCCATTGAAACGTGCGTCCTTCAAATCTTTTACAAAAAAGCTCGAATTTTAAAACTCAAAACACATAAAATCATTTTAAGAAATTAAGTTTAAATTTGGTCTTTTAAAGCAAACGAGTACGTTAGATATAAACATTGGGAAAACGAAAAAGCACAAAACAAACATTCAAACGGCAAAAATATACGGTATTTGTTCAAAGCTTTTACCTCTTACATACATATAACTTAAATATAATCAGGAACACACAGTTGATGCAACAGTTCTACCCGTGAAAACTGTTGAATCGAGTTATTAAAATAAATATTTAAAATAATTATTTTAAATATAATTTTGATGGTATTTGATAGTTAATTAAAAAAAAAAAATCAATCCCGTAATTTTCACAATGTAAGGGTATATATTGATAAAAGAATACGTCTCAAATTTTTATCAAAGCGACTAGAAACATGAAATGTAATTTGTTATTGTTGTATACAAAAAAAAATTCAATTAATAATATTTTTTAATTAGTTTTCAATAAAATAAAATATATACAAGTTTATAATTACAAAACGTAATACAAATATCTTTCCAATTAAAATTTAATTTAGAAACAAAAGAAAAATATTTTTTTAATTAAATTTGGCTTTATATAAATATTTTTGTAAGCTTTTGGTATTTCTCGTATTCCATGAGTGGATAAAATAATTTTGTTTTTGGATAACATTTCTCAAAATAATAAATTCAATTCCTAATAAGAATTTGAATATTTCGGTTGCAATTATTTTTATTACAAAGAACTCAAAAAATTTTATACATTGTCACTGTTGCATAAAACTAAAATAATAAAATTTTAATGTAGCATATTGTTACAATAATTATTTTTTGAAATTGTAAATTGATTCAGGCATTTGGCTGAAGGTTAGGTAATTTAGCATAATATGATTTTCAAAATATACATAATATGTTTGTGTCCATTTTTTTTAAATCTCAACGAAGTTTTGCTAAACGAATGCTGGGTAAAATTAGCAAATGCAGAGCAGTTTATGGAAGGTACACATTGATTGAAAACAAAGAACACAGCATATGTATATTCATATAGGCGAGGTAGAATTCAGAATGTAATCTACACAAATTGTCGTATGGGCTAAGTAAGTTTACATTTTGTATATGGACCGACTCCTACGATAACCTTAACACGTGGATGTTTCTATATTCGAATCTATTCAACACAGCCACATTATCTGCTGGACTTTATACGCCACCATCAATGGATTAGAATTTTTTTACATCGTTACAGCATTGAGTTGTTTCGAATAGTTCTAGCCAAAAATTTAGTAATCGAAAATAAAGAATGAGGGTTTTAATAATATTTCCAAACTTTGCTATTTTTGACGGTCCGACAATATTATTAAATTGGGTAGTATTTATCAAACTAAAGGGAGTAACTGGCAAATTTAGCAATTAATTTATAAGATAAATGTAAAACATCGCTTTAATTTGAAATAATTTTCCTTATTATCGTCTCAAATATTAAAAGTGCACCACGACACTGCAGGATAATAGTCAAGAGTTAAACAGGTTTTCATTAATTTTTCAGGGAACCAAATTAAATTCCTATAAGACATAAAAAGCGCGATTTTTAATCGCCGTCAACAGATTTTTTATAGTGAGTAAATGCTTCACCTCCAGAACACCATTATTCTGCATGGTTAATATGACGAACACACTTAAAATTTATCCACAGATAAACACTAATCACAGCCCTGAGTGGCAATGAAAATAAAGTTATACATTTTCTAGCAGACCCATAAGTCCTATTTAATCTAATATCCATTTCCACCACCCATATATCATATCATCCCATATAACTCTATGAACAGTTTTTAAGTATTCACTTCCTGCATGCAATGATTCTAGCGCAGTTTTATTAGTATAATTATTGTAGTAAATGATTGGTGGAAGGTTTAAGTTTTTCTAGTATATAGTATAGTATATATATTATGATACTTAATTTTTATAAAAATTTATCAATATTCTCTTCGTGCATGTAATAAATTTAATTTGGAATAAAACAATAAATATTAAGATTACAAGCAATAAGCTGAATAAATAATTCAATTCTTATTTTATATTTCGATTTAAACTTTGAACGTATTCTGTGTTATTATTTAAGACTTTAGTGCAGATGGCTGTGCTAATGGAATAATAGTATTAACTTCCTGCTTGTAATACATTTAATACAATTTGATTTGTAAGATTTTTTTAATTAATGATTATTTAATTTCCTTCTTGTATGTGTTAATTTTACTTATTTGGTAAATTATTATTATTATTATTATTTACTTTGTGCATTAATTAGTTAAGTAGGTAGTAAATAGCCATGACATTGCAGGAAAACCATTGCAATTTTATTTTGATTTAAAACATTGAAAACATTTTGCAATTTATTTTAGGACGTAATATACATGGCTATACCAAAGAAATAAAAATGATTAAAAAAATATAATTCCTCTCTTGCATTTAGTAATTTTGACTAGTTGTGGGTAAATTATCAATAATAAATACTTTATACATAAATTGATTTGATTTTTAAAATAAACCTATAAATATTAAGGTTACCAGCAATAATCAAAATATTTAAAATACCGTTATTTTTTATGAAATTAAGTGTTTAATGAAAATCTTTTATATTTTGATTACGGATAAGAATCTTATTATAATAATAAGTATCTGATAATAGTTTAAAAGTATTCACTTCCTGCATGTAATAATTTTAGTGAAGTTGTTTTGGTGTGAATATTGTAAAATTGTTTGAGAAAAGTTTAATTCATTAACTTCCTCCATGTAATGATTATAGTTTCCCTCTTCCTTGTGGTTGTTTAACATCATTTTTGGGAAGTAATTATTAATAATTGCTTTATACATGAAGTAAATTGATTTTTTAAATAAACCAGCAATAATCAGAATATTTATTATACAGTATATTTATAATTTAGTGGAAGCATTTTATTTGTTTCTTACGGATAAGAGTCTTAGTACAATTTTATTACCTTACAATAGTTTAGAAGTGGTAAATGATCATTGATATTTACTTTGTGTTTGTAATAATTCGGTTTTTTAATAAATCAAAGAATATTAACATTAAGCAATAATCACAATATTTAGTATATCGTTAATTTATTTGAAAACAGAAATTTAATTTAACCTTTTATATTGTTGATAATGATAATGATTCTACTTCAATTATCTCTGGAAACAGTTTTGAAGTATCCACTTCCTGCATGTAATTATTTAAGCTTAGTATAATTGTTACAATTATTGCAATAAATTATTGATGGAAGTTTATATAAGGTTTAATTAATCCTCTATATGTACAAAAGCATAAATGTATTTTCATTTATGTGTAATATAAACTTTAGTTACGCTTATCTTTTGTATTCTATCCGAAATTGTAACAGAATTGATTTGCGTCATACTAGAACTGAATTTGGGAGAAAATTGATCACGTATATGAACCCATTTATTTATAATCAAATATCTGAATTTATAGTGGAATCTAAATCCTACTTATAATTTAAAAAAAATAATAAAAATTATTGAAATCAAATATTCTATTATTTTGGAACTAAATCTCCGTTATCTTTAATTTTTATAATATTTATATGTCTATGTAAATTTTGTAACTTTTGTATATTTATGTGTAACAACTTGGATTATCTTTAAAGGATCATTAAATTCAATGGATAATCGTCCGTTGTAATTATATGAGAATGAATAATAAAATAAAAAATAAAATAAAATGGTAATTATTGAGACAAGTTTAATAATTCCAATAAAATCATTAATATACACTTCGTGCATGTAATACTTTGAATTTTTCATAAATATTATAATAACAGAAAACATTTTGCATTTTATTTAAGGTCGTAATTCATATGGCTGTACAGAAATAAAAATGTTCACTTCCTGCTTGTAATAACTTAAATTAATTTTTATTTGTGAAAATATTGTACTAAAAAATAATAAATTTTACTTAATTTTTGGTAAATTATCTTTAATAATTACTCTATACAGAAATTAGATATTTAAGGAAAGCATTTTATGTTTTGATTACGGATAACAATAGTTTAAAGATATTCACTTCCCGCGTGTAATAATTTTATCAAACTTTTTTTTGTAAAAATATTGTAAAAAATTATGGAGAAAAGTTAAATTCCCTTTTTTTATGTGGTTATTTTGCATAATTTTTATACAAAAACAATTAACTCTTTGTGCATGTAATTGTTTAAATTTTTAATAAATAAATAAATATTAAGACTACAAGACACAAACACAATATTTATATAAATATTCTTCAATGTTAGATTAGATAAATATTTTGTATTTTAATTTAAAACATGTTCTATTTTATTGAAGCCCTAAAATCCTTTAGCGGCACCAAAGAAATAACAGTATTCACTTCCTGCTTGTAATAAATTTTGTAAAATTTTATAACTTTGGTATGTGGTAGTTTAAAATAATTTTTGAAAAGTTATTATTAATAATTACTTTATGCATAAAGTAATTAGATTTTCCAAATAAACCAATAAAACTAATTTTAAGATTACCAGTAACAATTCCCGCATGTAAAAATATTAGCTTAGTTTCATTTCTACAATTTTTGCCATAAATGATTGATGGAAGCTTTAAGTTTTTCTTGTATCTAGTTTTGTGGCTTAATTTTGATAAAAAGATTAACTTTATATTTTGATTTAAAACCTTGAACGCATTCTGCAATTATATTTAAGAAATTAATACAGATGGCTATACTAATGGAATAGAAGTTGTACTTCCTGCTTATAATAAATTTATTGCAATTTATTTATTTGCAATGAATGACTGTTTAATTTCTTTCATGCATATGCTAATTTCACTTAATTATATCGTCACTACATATCGTAAATTTACATGAGATTGGATATTTGATAGAAGCTTTAACATTATGATTGAGGATAACTGTACTATTATAATCATTTGTCTCTAACAACAGTTTAGAAATGTTCACTTCCTGCATGTAATAATAATAGCCAAGTTTAAATTGTTATATTGCCAAATTTCAATATCCATAAGCAATACTAGCTAATTACAAGCAATAAGCAGAATATTTAATTCAATATTTATATATCCATGTTACATTGAAATTTGATTTAAAACCATTGAAGCATTTTGTATTTTTATTAACGACTTTAATTATTATGGCTTTACTAATGGTTCAGATGTATTCACTTCCTACTTGTAAAAATTTAGTAAAATTTTATTTGTGTAAATATTGTAGAAAATGATAGAAAAATTAATATTCCTTTATTTTGTGTAGTTATTTTACTTAATTTTGGTAAATAATGACTAATATTCTCTTTGTGCATTTAATAATTTGTATTTTATTTTTAAATAAGCCAACCAATATTAAGATTACAACTTAAAATCCAGGGTTATGATATACCGTCAATTTCTCTGAATTTAGATATTGAATCAAAACATACAATAGTTTAAAAATATTGACCTCCTGCATATAATGATTTTAACAAAGTTTAAGTTGTTTTTGTGCCAATATTGCAATAAATGTTTGAGATACGTTCAATTATCGGGTTTTATATTGTTAGTTTGCTTAATTCAGACATAGAATAATATTATTCACTTCGTGCATGTAATAATTTAAATTTTTGATAAATATTGATAGATTATAGTTTGTATTTTGATTAAAAACCTTGAACGAATTTTGTATTTTTTTAAAACTTTAATTAATTTGGCTGTACCAATGGAAAAGAGTATTCACTTCCTGCTTGTAATAAATTTTGTAAATCATATTTTTGAAAATATTGTAACAAATAATTAGAAAACATTTAATTATTTTCCTGTATGTTGTTGTTTTACTTAATTTTGGTAAATAATGATGTTGTTCATGTAATAATTATTATTTTTTAATAAGCCAAAAAATATTTAGATTATGTTTAATATAAAAATCTCGATATTTAATACTTCCAATTTATTTCAGATTAGATATTTATTACAAGCATTTTATAGGTTGATTAGAGATAACAGCAGCATTCACTTCCTGCATCTAATTATTTTATCCAAGATTTTTTCTGTGGACATATTGCAAAAAAATTATGAAAAGCCTAATATTCTTTTTAAATATGACTAATTTTTTTAATTTTGATAAAAAAATATTATTAGTATTTATGTAATAATTTGAATTTTTAGTACACCAATAAATATTATGATTACAAGCAAAAATCACAATTTTTAATTAAATATTGGTCCATGTTAGATTAGCACATTGAAAACATTTTGTATTTTATTTAAGACTTTAATAAACTTGGCTAGGAACAGGAGTATTCACTTCCTTCATGTAATTATTTTAGCCTCGTTTTATTTGTGCAAGTAATGTACTCCATGTTAGATTAAATGCTTAGTTTGTATTTTAAGGCTTTAAAACATATGGTTGTTGTACCAATGAAACAAAAATATTCACTTCCTGCTTGTAAAAAATTTAGTGGAATATTATTTGTGAAAATACTGTAACAAATGATTGAAAAAAGTTTAGATTTCCTAATGCCTGTAGGTATTTTACATAGTTTTGGTAAAAAGGACGGGTTTGGATTATAGAACTTACCACTTTATGCTTGTAATAATTTTATTTTTTTAATAATTTACTAAATATTAAGGCTAGGTCAGATATATAATAGAAGCATTTTATATTATGATTTCAGATAACGATATTATGATAATTATTTGTCTCTGGCAGTCGTTTACACGTATTCACTTCCCGCATGTAATTATTTAAGCCAAGTCTTAGTTGTGTCGATGTTATAATTATTAATTATTGAGGGATGCTTAATTGCTTTTTAGCGTGGTTGTTTTGCTAAATTTTGTTAAAAAATCATTAATATTAAGGAAAAAATAAGCATAATATTTAATTCACTGTTAATCTATTTTAGGTTAGCTAGATTATCTAATTTTAATTTAAAAGTTTGAATGGATATTGTATTTTAATATAAGACCTTAATGCAAAAAACAAAAGGCTGTTTTACCGTTATTTAATGAAGGCAATTTATATTATGATTGGGGAGAACAGTAATATTATAATTAAGTGACTCTAAAAATAGTTTAGAAGTTTCACTTTTTGGTAATTTGTCATTCACTGCTAAACAATTTGCAACAAATTTTCAGATGTTGCTTTAACAAGATGGATGCTTTAATCAAACAAATTTCGAGCGCTCTTGTGGGAGAATTTTATTACTGAGCTTTCAACAATTATTAAAAATATTATTCAGCGTAAATTAAAGATTAAGGTTTTATTTAAACATAATTCAATAATCGTGTAACTTTCAAGTATATTAATGAAAATTTTGAAGATTTTGATTTTTTAGAAACCGAATTAAATTTTTTCATAAAAAAAAAACAGTAACAAAATCTAGATATAGCGTAACCTGAGTTATAGGTTTGGAATTTTTTATTACAATTAAATACTATAGAAATATGTGTTTAAAAATAAAATAAAATTTCTACACCAAAACAATTTTTTTGTATTAAATAAAAGAATATTAACTTGAATAAATAATCCTCACACATAATGTATACATGCAGCTTTAAATAAAAAGCTTAAAATAACTGAAAATTAAATAAAGTTTTACTCTGGTGTTTTTGTTGTGTTAAACACGCGATCTGTACATATTATAAATTAAATTTTCATTTTTATTTAACTCTCTTGACTCTCGTATCTCTATACCACAATATTTTTATCCTCTATGTATACTTATATGTTAGGTTTGTGGTAATAAAAGCGCCAACCACATCATATGCATATTTTCTTGTATTTAGTTAAATTATTATATGACTTAATAACAATATCTCTGAATAAAGCGGTCGTAATATTATGGTTGTGGCCGCCCTCGTTATTCTGGTAGTCAAAGCACGTATAATATCCACAACATAAATTGTATTGCTATGTTAAATTATATATGTATGTACAAGTATGTGCCAGGGCAGAAGAATACTTTTTTATTTTCTATGTAATGTAGCTACATAATTTAAATGTCTCGCTTCATAAAGTTTAACAATATTGTGGCAGTGTTTAATACGATATGATATTTTATTTGGCCGCAATTCTTTCGTGTTCATGTTCAAATATCTCATTTCGCATTTTTATCTCGTCGCATGGAACATAATATCGTGATGGTAGATGGATAATATACAAAAAAATTAAACTAATACATAAAACCTAAATTGGATTGTGTCATGTCATTTTAATGTTGTTTTTCAAAATGTAAAAAATTATACTTTACGAAAACGAAGTAATTCAGTTTATGGGAAATAATTAAAACTTTGTTTTTAAATTTATTAAGGCGAGATAAAGAAAAAATATTGTTTTCTTCGAAATTGATAAAAATATTATGACAGTAAATTATTTTGAGTGAAATAATTTTTATTTTTACAGTATATTGCTTAATTTTTATTTCGAAAGTATAATGCTTTTTTTGCAAAATTTGCATCGTAGGACGAGGTGTGTTTACTGCCGCACCGTTTTGATGGAACCACTTGTTCTACAGGTCTATAGTTGATCCTATTAGGACAAGAGCCTTTGGTGTAACAATGGACGGTTGCAAAACAAAAACGATCTGGAACTGTGCAATCCATTTGTCACAAAATTTGGCCAATTGCTTCTATACGATATAGCGCGTGTTGACAACAACAACATTTTTTTATGAGTAATTTAAAATTTCATACAGAATAAAACGCCCTTGTTATTTAAATTGTACTTCTTTAGCTAAGGATATTACAATGTCTCGCTAATATGTTTGAATAATTAAATTTTGATAAACAGTTCAGCGAATGTTTCAGATGCAGCCTATCTGATTGATTTTTAAATGTTTTGATGTGGTTACTTCGCTACTTAAACCGTTCTACGTTAAAATGTAGTGTTTATGCGCCATATCATTTTAAAATAAAGTTCCTATATAAATTGCAAATAATGGCCACAAATATTGTGTTTAGTTGTCAGACAAATTAAAAAATAAGTAATTATTTTGAGACATCCCAATGTATAATTAAAAAAATATTTACAAAAATTAATGTTTTTCCATTTCATAAATCACCAACACTTTGTTCAACTATTTTTTCACAATGAACCAAGCACTTCACAACCTACAAATAACACATCAACACAAATCTATTGGTATAGGGTTTGTGGGTAATGTTGACTAAAAATTCTAGATTACCTATATACACAAATTAGATTTAGTGTTGAAATTTATAATTAAAATGATACAGAAGCCAGAATGCAATAAAATTTGAATTTATTATCACAAAACAAAAACTATAAAAACTTATTCAATCCTATGGAAGAATTATAAACTATTTCCTTTTTTTATTGCCACTTCTATAGAAAATTTAATATCCTTACAGACGTACATCCTTTATGACCACATAACCTGCATTATAAACATACGACTACATATATAAATATCAAGTACTAGGAAATTTTTTTATTATTCGTAATATATCTTTCTGCCATGTCTAGATTTTCAAATAAACATTTGATATGTGTGTGGCATGAATTTCAAGAAGGGTGTACGATTGGAATATTTTTAGTCGAATATTATCTGTAAATAGATTATTGAGTTCTGAAGCTTTTTCCTGTACAATTCGCAGGTATCATTGTTAAAATATTAAGTCTGTGATTTTGTTGCTATAATTGAACTTAATACAAACGTGATAATAATGTAAGCTTTCCATTGATATTTTGATACATAACGACAGTTGAGAGTGTTCCAGACAACACACCAGTTTTTGTAGTTGCCAATAACTTCTTCCGCAAAATAAATATTCACATTGATTGATTCACTGTTTTAATAAAGTTGAGCTGAATCAGCCGATAAGCAAAAACCGAATTTTGGCAACCACTATACGATTATACTTGGAGAAAAATCTTATGACCAGAATCATACTAATATATCACAGGTGCTAAAACTGTCAGTAAAACTTATTTATCTTCGTTTCTATAAAGAATCCCAAACAAATTAAAAGAAACCTCATTTTCCATATATTGGCCATTTCCTTAATTCAATAATACATTTTTCTCTTCATAAGTATTTTATGTGTTATTATCGGCCAAGTACATTTTGGCAACAACAACAATGATTGACAAAAACAAAATTTTGGCTTCGGCTTAAATACACCTATACATCAATCTCAATTTGAATAAATTTAAATCCGAATTCAGTAATTTTATTTCGATATCTAGTCCTCATTAGTATTTTATGTGTTATCATTGGCCATGTTTATTTTGACAACAACAACAATAATTGACAAAAGCAAAATTTTGGTTGTGATTTGAATATACATAATTCAATATCAATCCCAATTTGAACAAATTTAAATCCGAATTCAGTAATTATATTTCGATATCTATTCCTCATAAGTATTTTATGTGTTATCATCGGCCATGTTTATTTTGACAACAACAACAATAATTGACAAAAGAAAAACTTTAGTTGTGATTTGAATTTAATTCAATATCAATCGAAATTTCAACAAATTTAACTCCGAATCCAGTAATTATATTTGGATATCTAGTCCTCATAAGTATTTTATGTTGTATCAAGGCCATGTTTATTTTGACAACAACAACAATAATTGACAGAAATAAAATTTTGGTTCTGATTTGAATATAATTCAATATCAATCCCAATTTGACCAAATTTAAATCCGGATTCAGTAAATATATTTGGATATCTAGTCCTCATAAGTATTTTATGTGTTATCATCGGCCATGTTTATTTTGACAACAACAACAATGATTGAAAAAAACAAAATTTTGTTTGTAATTTAAATATAATTCAATATCAATCCCAATTTTAACAAATTTAAATCCGAATTCAGCAATTATATTTAAATATCTCGTCCTAATAAGTATTTTTTGTGTTATTATCGGCCATGTTTATTTTGACAACAACAACATTGATTGACAAAAACAAAATTTTGGTTGAGATTTAAATATAATTCAATATCAATCCCAATTTGAACAAATTTAAATCCGAATTCAGTAACTATATTTGCATTTCTAGTTCTCATAAGTATTTTATGTGTTATTATCGGCCATGTTTATTTTGACAACAACAATGATTGACAGAAACAAAATTTTGGTTATGATTTAAATATAATTCAATATCAATCCCAATTTGAACAAATTTTAATCCAAATTCAGTAATTATATTTCGATATCTAGTCCTCATAAGTATTTTATGTGTTATTATCGGCCATGTTTATTTTGACAACAACAACAATGATCGACAAAAACTTAATTTGGTTGTGATTTAAATATAATTCAATATCAATCCCAATTTGAACAAATTTAAATCCGAATTCAGTAATTATATTTCGATATCTATTCCTCATAAGTATTTTTTGTGTTATCATGGCCATGTTTATTTTGACAACAACAACAATGATTGACAAAAACAAAATTTTGGTTGTGATTTGAATTTAATTCAATATCAATATGTGTTATTATCGGCCATGTTTATTTTGACAACAACAACAATGATTGACAAAAACTAAATTTTGGTTGTGATTTGAATATACATAATTCAATATCAATCCCAATTTGAACAAATTTAAATCCGAATTCAGTAATTATATTTGGAAATCTAGTCCTCATAAGTATTTTTTGTGTTATCAAGGCCATGTTTATTTTGACAACAACAACAATGATTGACAAAAGCAAAATTTTGGTTGTGATTTGAATTTAATTCAATATCAATCGGAATTTGAACAAATTTAACTCCGAATTCAGTAATTATATAGGATATCTAGTCTTCATAAGTATTTTATGTGTTATTATCGACCATGTTTATTTTGACAACAACAACAATGATTGACAAAAACTAAATTTTGGTTGTGATTTGAATATACATAATTCAATATCAATCCCAATTTGAACAAATTTAAATCCGAATTCAGTAATTATATTTCGATATCTATTCCTCATAAGTATTTTATGTGTTATCATCGGCCATGTTTATTTTGACAACAACAACAATAATTGACAAAAGAAAAACTTTAGTTGTGATTTGAATATAATTCAATATCAATCGAAATTTCAACAAATTTAACTCCGAATTCAGTAACTATATTTGGATATCTAGTCCTCATAAGTATTTTATGTTGTATCAAGGCCATGTTTATTTTGACAACAACAACAATGATTGACAAAAACAAAGTTTTAGTTATGATTTGAATATAATTCAATATCAATCGAAATTTCAACAAATTTAACTCCGAATCCAGTAATTATATTTGGATATCTAGTCCTCATAAGTATTTTATGTTGTATCAAGGCCATGTTTATTTTGACAACAACAACAATAATTGACAAAAGCAAAACTTTAGTTGTGATTTGAATTTAATTCAATATCATTCGAAATTTCAACAAATTTAACTCCGAATCCAGTAATTATATTTGGATATCTAGTCCTCATAAGTATTTTATGTGTTATTATCGGCCATGTTTATTTTGACAACAACAACAATAATTGACAAAAACTAAATTTTGGTTGTGATTTAATTATACATAATTCAATATCAATCCCAATTTGAACAAATTTAAATCCGAATTCAGTAATTATATATCGATATCTAGTCCTCATAAGTATTTTTTGTGTTATCATGGCCATGTTTATTTTGACAACAACAACAATGATTGACAAAAACAAAATTTTGGTTGTGATTTGAATTTAATTCAATATCAATATGTGTTATTATCGGCCATGTTTATTTTGACAACAACAACAATGATTGACAAAAACTAAATTTTGGTTGTGATTTGAATATACATAATTCAATATCAATCCCAATTTGAACAAATTTAAATCCGAATTCAGTAATTATATTTCGATATCTATTCCTCATAAGTATTTTATGTGTTATCATCGGCCATGTTTATTTTGACAACAACAACAATAATTGACAAAAGCAAAACTTTAGTTGTGATTTGAATTTAATTCAATATCAATCGAAATTTCAACAAATTTAACTCCGAATCCAGTAATTATATTTAGATATCTTGTCCTCATAAGTATTTTATGTGTTATCATTGGCCATGTTTATTTTGACAACAACAGCAATGATTGAAAAAACAAAATTTTGTTTGTGATTTAAATATAATTTAATATCAATCCCAATTTTAACAAATTTAAATCCGAATTCAGCAATTATATTTAAATATCTCGTCCTAATAAGTATTTTTTGAGTTATTATCGGCCATGTTTATTTTGACAACAACAACAATGATTGACAAAAACAAAATTTTGGTTGTGATTTAAATATAATTTAATATCAATCCCAATTTGAACAAATTTAAATCCAAATTCAGTAATTATATTTCGATATCTAGTCCTCATAAGTATTTTATGTGTTATTATCGGCCATGTTTATTTTGACAAGAACAACAATGATCGACAAAAACTAAATTTGGTTGTGATTTAATAATAACTCAATATCAATCCCAATTTGAACAAATTTAAATCCGAATTCAGTAATTATATTTGGATATCTTATCCTCATAATTATTTTATGTGTTATCATCGGCCATGTTTATTTTGACAACAACAACAATGATTGAAAAAAACAAAATTTTGTTTGTGATTTAAATATAATTCAATATCAATCCCAATTTTAACAAATTAAAATCCGAATTCAGCAATTATATTTAAATATCTCGTCCTAATAAGTATTTTTTGTGTTATTATCGGCCATGTTTATTTTGACAACAACAACACTGATTGACAGAAACAAAATTTTGGTTATGATTTAAATATAATTTAATGTCAATCCCAATTTGAACAAATTTTAATCCAAATTCAGTAATTATATTTCAAAATCTAGTTCTCATAATTAATTTATGTGTTATCGTTGGCCATGTTTATTTTGACAACAACAACAATGATTGACAAAAACAAAATTTGGTTGTGATTTAAATATAATTCAATATAAATCTTAATTTGAACAAATTTAAATCAGAATTCAGTGATTATATTTGGATATCTAGTCCTCATAATTATTTTATGTGTTATTATCGGCCATGTTTATTTTGACAACAACAACATTGATTGACAAAAACAAAATTTTGGTTGAGATTTAAATATAATTCAATATCAATCCCAATTTGAACAAATTTAAATCCGAATTCAGTAACTATATTTGCATTTCTAGTTCTCATAAGTATTTTATGTGTTATTATCGGCCATGTTTATTTTGACAACAACAACACTGATTGACAGAAACAAAATTTTGGTTATGATTTAAATATAATTTAATATCAATCCCAATTTGAACAAATTTTAATCCAAATTCAGTAATTATATTTCGATATCTAGTCCTCATAAGTATTTTATGTGTTATTATCGGCCATGTTTATTTTGACAACAACAACAATGATCGACAAAAACTTAATTTGGTTGTGATTTAAATATAATTCAATATCAATCCCAATTTGAACAAATTTAAATCCGAATTCAGTAACTATATTTGCATTTCTAGTTCTCATAAGTATTTTATGTGTTATTATCGGCCATGTTTATTTTGACAACAACAACAATGATTGACAGAAACAAAATTTTGGTTGTGATTTAAATATAATTTAATATCAATCCCAATTTGAACAAATTTTAATCCAAATTCAGTAATTATATTTCAATATCTAGTCCTCATAAGTATTTTATATGTTATTATCGGCCATGTGTATTTTGACAACAACAACAATGATTGACAAAAACTAAATTTGGTTGCGATTTAAATATAATTCAATATCAATCCCAATTTGAACAAATTTAAATCCGAATTCAGTAATTATATTTGGATATCTAATCCTCATAATTATTTTATGTGTTATTATCGGCCATGTTTATTTTGACAACAACAACAATGTTGTGACTTAAGTATTATTCAATATCAATCCCAATTTGAACAAATTTAAATCCGAATTCAGTAACTATATTTGCATTTCTAGTTCTAAAAAGTATTTTATGTGTTATTATCGGCCATTTTTATTTTGACAACAACAACAATGATTGGCAAAAACTAAATTTGGTTTTGATTTAAATATAATTCAATATCAATCCCAATTTGAACAAATTTAAATCCGGATTCAAAAATTATATATAAAAATCAAGTTCTCGTAATTATTTTATGTGTTATCATTGGCCATGTTTATTTTGACAACAACAACAATGATTGGAAAAACTAAATTTGGTTCTGATTTAAATATAATTCAATATCAATCCCTATTTGAACAAATTTAAATCCGAATTCAGCAATTATATTTAAATATCTCGTCCTAATAAGTATTTTTTGTGTTATTATCGGCCATGTTTATTTTGACAACAACAACAATGATTGACAAAAATAAAATTTTGGTTCTGATTTGAATGTAATTCAATATCAATCCCAATTTGAGCAAATTTAAATCCGAATTCAGTAATTATATTTGGATATCTAGTCCTCATAAGTATTTTTTGTGTTATCATCGGCCATGTTTATTTTGACAACAACAACAATGATTGACAAAAATAAAATTTTGGTTCTGATTTGAATTTAGTTCAATATCAATCCCAATGTGAGCAAATTTAGTTCCGAATTCAGTAATTATATTTGGATATGTAGTAATCGTAACTATTTTATGTGTTTTCATCGGCCATGTTTATTTTGACAACAACAACAATGATTGACAAAAACAAAATTTGGTTGTGATTTAAATATAATTTAATATCAATCCCAATTTGAACAAAATTAAATCCGAATTCAGTAATTATATTTTGATATCTCGTCCTCATAAGTATTTTATGCATTATTATCGGCCATGTTTATTTTGACAACAACAACAATGATTGGCAAAAACTAAATTTGGTTTTGATTTAAATAGAATTCAATATCAATCCCAATTTGAACAAATTTAAATCCGAATTCAGCAATTATATTTAAATATCTCGTTCTAATAAGTATTTTTTGTGCTATTATCGGCCATGTTTATTTTGACAACAACAACAATGATGACAAAAACAAAATTGTGGTTTTGATTTGAATATAATTCAATATCAATCCCAATTTGAACAAAATTAAATACGAATTCAGTGATTATATTTAGATATCTAGTCCTCATAAGTATTTTATGTGTTATTATCGGCCATGTTTATTTTGACAACAACAACAATGACTGACAAAAGCAAAATTTTGGTTGTGATTTGAATATAATTCAATATCAATCCCAATTTGAACAAATTTAAATCCGAATACAGTAATTATATTTAGATATGTAGTAATCGTAAGTATTTTATGTGTTATCATCGGCCATGTTTATTTTGACAACAACAACAATGATTGACAAAAACAAAATTTTGGTTTTAATTCAAATATAATTCAATATCAATCCCAATTTGAACAAAATTAAATCCAAATTCTGTAATTATATTTAGATATCTCGTCCTCATAAGTATTTTATGTGTTTTTATCGACCATGTTTGTTTTGACAAGAACAACAATGATTGACAAAAACAAAATTTTGGTTTTCATCTGAATATAATTCAATATCAATCCCAATTTAAACAAATATAAATACGAATTCAGTAATTATAGTTGGATGCTCTTCCTTATAAGTATTTTATGTTGTATCATCGGCCATGTTTATTTTGACAACAACAACAATAATTGACAAAAATAAAATTTTGGTTGTGATTTGAATATAATTCAATATCAATCCCATTTTGAACAAATCTAAATCCGAATTCAGTGATTATAGTTGTATATCTAGTCCTCATAAATATTTTATGTGTTATTATCGGCCATGTTTGTTTTGACAACAACAACAATGATTGACAAAAACAAAATTTTAGTTGTGATTTGAATATAATTCAATATCAATCCCAATTTGAACAAATTTAAATCCGAATTCAGTAATTATATTTGCATTTCTAGTTCTCATAATTATTTTATGTGTTATTATCGGCCATGTTTATTTTGACAACAACAACAATGATTGACAAAAACAAAATTTGGTTGTGATTTAAATATAATTCAATATCAATCCCAATTGGAACAAATTTAAATCCGAATTCAGCAATTATATTTAAATATCTAGTCCTCATAAGTATTTTATGTGTTATTATCGGCCATGTTTATTTTGACAACAACAACAATGATTGACAAAAACAAAATTTTAGTTGTGATTTGAATATAATTCAATATCAATCCCAATTGGAACAAATTTAAACCCGAGTTTAGTAATTATATTTTGATAAGTTGTATAAGTGTTTTTTGTAGTATTATCGGCCATGTTTATTCTGACAACAACAACAATGATTGACAAAAGCAAAATTTTGGTTGTGATTTGAATATAATTCAATATCAATCCCAATTTGAACAAATTTAAATCCGAATTCAGTAATTATATTTAGATATCCAGTCCTTATAAGTATTTTATGTGTTATCATCTGACATGTTTATTTTGACAACAACAACAATGATTGACCAAAACAAAATTTTGGTTTTAATTCAAATATAATTCAATATAAATCCCAATTTGAACAAATTAAAATCCAAATTCTGTAATTATATTTAGATATCTCGTCCTCATAAGTATTTTTTGTGTTATTATCGGCCATGTTTATTTTGACAACAACAACAATGATTGACAAAAATAAAATTTTGGTTCTGATTTGAATATAATTCAATATCAATCCCAATTTGACCAAATTTAAATCCGAATTCAGTAATTATATTTGGATATCTAGTCCTCATAAGTATTTTATGTGTTATTATCGGCCATGTTTATTTCGACAACAACAACAATGATTGACAAAAACAAAATTTGGTTGTGATTTAAATATAATTTAATGTCAATCCCAATTCGAACAAATTTAAATCCGAATTCAGTAATTATATTTAGACATCTAGTTCTCATAAGTATTTTATGTGTTATTATCGGCCATGTTTATTTTGACAACAACAACATATATTGGCAAAAACAAAATTTTTTGATTTAAATATAATTCAATATCAATCCCAATTTGAACAAATTAAAATCCGAATTCTGTAATTATATTTAGATATCTCGTCCTCATAAGAATTTTATGTGTTATTATCGGCCATGTTTATTTTGACAACAACAACAATTATTGACAAAACAAAATTTGGTTGCCATTTAAATATAATCCAATATCAATTCCAATTTAAACAAATATAAATACGAATTCAGTAATTATAGTTGGATGCTCGTCCTTATAAGTATTTTATGTTGTATCATCGGCCATGTTTATTTTGACAACAACAACAATAATTGACAAAAACAAAATTTTGGTTGTGATTTGAATATAATTCAATATCAATCCCATTTTGAACAAATCTAAATCCGAATTCAGTGATTATAGTTGTATATCTAGTCCTCATAAGTATTTTATGTGTTATTATCGGCCATGTTTGTTTTGACAACAACAACAATGATTGACAAAAACAAAATTTTAGTTGTGATTTGAATATAATTCAATATCAATCCCAATTTGAACAAATTTAAATCCGAATTCAGTAATTATATTTGCATTTCTAGTTCTCATAATTATTTTATGTGTTATCATCGGCCATGTTTATTTTGACAACAACAACAATGATTGGCAAAAACTATATTTGGTTTTGATTTAAATATCATTGAATATCAATCCCAATTTGAACAAATTTAAATCCGAATTCAGTAATTATATTTCAAAATCTAGTTCTCGAAATTTTTATGTGTTATCATTGGCCATGTTTATTCACGCATGTTTATTTATGTTTGTTCATTGGCCATGTTTATTACAACAACAATGATTGAAAAAAATTAATTTGGTTGTGATTTAAATATAATTCAATATCAATCCCAATTTGAACAAATTTAAATCCGAATTCAGCAATTATATTTAAATATCTCATCCTAATAAGTATTTTTTGTGTTATTATCGGCCATGTTTATTTTGACAACAACAACAATGATTGACAAAAACAAAATTTTGGTTGTGATTTAAATATAATATAATATCATTCACAATTTGAACAAATTTAAATCCAAATTCAGTAATTATATTTAAATATTGAAATATAGTCCTCATAAGTATTTTATGTGTTATTATCGGCCATGTTTGTTTTGACAACAACAACAATGATTGACAAAAACAAAATTTTAGTTGTGATTTGAATATAATTCAATATCAATCCCAATTTGAACAAATTTAAATCCGAATTCAGTAATTATATTTGCATTTCTAGTTCTCATAATTATTTTATGTGTTATTATCGGCCATGTTTATTTTGACAACAACAACAATGATCGACAAAAACTTAATTTGGTGGTGATTTAAATATAATTCAATATCAATCCCAATTTGAACAAATTTAAATCCGGATTCAAAAATTATATTTAAAAATCAAGTTCTCGTAATTATTTTATGTGTTATCATTGGCCATGTTTATTTTGACAATAAAAACAATGATTGACAAAAACAAAATTTTGACTGTGATTTTCAAAATCTCAATTTGATTAAATTTTAACCCGGGTTTAGTAATTGTACAGGAGTCAGCGCTCGAAGTGTTACCAACTTCACGCTGATGTAGCAACTAATCGGCTCATAATTGCTCGCCGATTCTTTGACAGGCGTCAGTCTGTTATAAGTTGTTTACAATCGCATTTAAAAAGTTAACGAAATGGAATCCCTTAAAAAACGCCATGGAGGTGGACATCCAAAAACAGGAACATCTTCAGAAATGGTTTGAAAGGCCAAGTTCAGAATTAACCGTAATTCACGACAAAGCGCAGCTCAACTGGCGAAAATCTCAATGTCACTGCGCTCGTAGCTGGGGGCGCACATCCAAAAAAACTACGACTGAAAGCAAGTGCCTGCATCAGTGATGGTCTAGGCCGCGGTAAATGCAACAGGACTCGTTTACATTGGTAACATTGAGTATCGAGCCATGTATATTGCCATATGTTTACTACTTAATTTTTTTTCGTAGGTTTCGTTTCCGAAAAATTTATTAGTATCCAAATAAACGAAGGGAAACCCCATTTTTTGGTAATAAGTTGAGTTTGTATTTATGAGTTGACACAAAAGTATACTTTAGGGGATTAGGGGATAGTCCCCTAACTATCGATATTTTGTGCTTCTCAACTAATAAAAGTTTTATTTGATTTGTTTTGAAAAATGTATATGTTTTTTTATACACGCTATACAACATACATTTTAATTATGTCCACCCAGTTCATTAAAGAGCCAAAGCATCCGTATGTCAAATATATTTTTAAAGTAAATGTGTTGGTCTAAT
This sequence comes from Nephrotoma flavescens, assembly GCA_932526605.1. NCBI lineage: Eukaryota > Metazoa > Arthropoda > Insecta > Diptera > Tipulidae > Nephrotoma > Nephrotoma flavescens. The sequence continues at coordinate 29,003,883 of OW052222.1, read as the reverse complement.
AAACCGATTCGATGCATATCGTCAGCAAACTAATTGCGGCATACAGTTTAAGACACTGTAGTTTAATTTTACGGATTTCCTTATATTCTTACTGAGTAATGTAGAAAGATATGAAAACTGAGCTGTGATTTATGATAGCATAACGATTCAATTATAAAATAAAATTGGAAATTTCATTGATAAATTGTGATGTATATATTCAAATATAAATCGATTGATAACAGCGTTACACCAACAGTACGAAACTGAAATGGAACACCAATGAAACTAACAATATCCTTGGCTATAAATCAGTTTCCTTTTTCTCAATCCAATTGGAAAGTTATATATGTGCGCGATATCATTGGATTCTGTAAAGATATTGCTTTACAAAATTTACTATACATTTGTATCAATTTATATTTAGTCGTATATGCAGAGTCAGAAAAATTAAGTTTAGTATATATAGAGCAAACACAAGATAAACATAAAAAGCACAACTTTCTAAAGTTTTTCTTTATCAGAAAAATAAATAAAATCTTAATTATTTTGATAAAATGTAATAAAACCTCAAGGAAAATGCAACTAATGAATAACTTTATTTATGCAAATTTTTATACATTTCTTTACATTATAGTAAATACAGCAGCATCTTAACAATTTATTAAGATTTTGAAAGAAATATGTTGTGGAGTGATAAATAAAAGGGTTATTGTTCAATTTATTTTAAGTAGATGAGCATTTATATAATCTTAAGCAATATATCTTAACATTTATTACACAGTTTGCTAACAACTCAATGATTTAATCAGATTTAATATGTTAATCATTTTTATTAGTTTTATCTTTTATAAAGCTTAAGTTAATAAATAATTTTGTATCTATCAAGTATTGTGTTACTCGATATTTTCGTACCATCATCAGTTTCATTCTGCATGAAATCTCAAATAACGCAATAAACAATATTGTTGTATTAGCAAAACTTTAAAAATAATTTAAAATAAGTGATTCAAATATTTGTGGTAAAAGTAAGATTTAAAATCCACAATACAGATATAAGGAATTAAAACTAGCTAGCAACTCATTCTATTTAAAAATAAAGTAAGTTTCTCAGCACCAATTTTCAAATTAAACTTTAAACCATATGTCGAAACTTTTAATATTCCACCACTACATAGTCCAATTTCAAAATTTTAATCTTATTAACATTAATCCATTTTTATTAGTAATTAAATACAATTCTTCAAACCTCCAAATTATTTTAGAACTTTAAATTTTTTTTTTTAAATTTCATCACATAAAATAGAAAAATAAAAATAATTTTTTAGAATTAAATTTAGTTGTGTTTAATTTTTTATACCACAAATTTAAAATTATTGCGCACTAGGTCCTTAGATTATTAATATCAACAAAACGTTGACCCGATGAAGATCAGCAAACTATATTATGCGGTTTGTATTACTACTACAAGAACTGCGAAATTTTAACATAAGATATATCACGGCCAGTTCAAAACTCTAGAGGTGTGCACTTTTTTATGGAATATGTCGATGCGGCTAGAGCACGGTTTATTATTCCTACGACATATTTTCTTCAGAGACGCTTCATGCAGCTAATCTGCCACGTCCCGTACAGGGTGGTTAGTCAAATTACTTTATACCGCATTCTCGAGAATTTTAGGATTTTTTTTAAACCCAACATAATAATGGAACTCTTAATTATAATTTAAACTAAATGTACACGTACGTACCTTTTGCCTGGCATAAATTTAGTCATATACCAAGTTACAGCAAACAGAACATTTATAGAAAATTTAGTTTTGCAAAATCACCAAAACCATAACCAATATAACCAAAATAATAAAGTTACAAATCATAGCACTTAACTGGTTCACTGTATACACGAACAAAATATAATCGTCGGTTTCAATTATTTGCACAACAATATTTACACTCACAACATAATTTTTATTTATTTAATTAAATATTTTAACTAGAAATATGATTTTTAACCTTGTATTATATTTACACTATGCAATTTTTACAAATTATGGGTCTCACTGACCGCTCGAATGACGTATTTATTTTAAATCTATAGTTGTACAAAGATTGAAGAATATAACGCTACTGAAATTTGGTAATCAATAATTTTGTGTTTAAGACTAACGGCACATTTTCCTTTCGCAAACAACAACAAGAACAATAAATCCAGCTGATCGAAATAGTTATTTATTATTGATGGTAGAAAATTAAAAAATAAATAATTTAGTGGAAAAGCGGGTTTGAATATGCAATGTTTGCGCCCCTTTTTCGAAATTAATAATAAATCGGGCAGGAAAAAGAATTTTAGAAATTTTTTTATTTTCATGGAGGAATGCACTTCGCTTATGCATGCCCGCTTTTCCACTAAATCATTTATTTTTTAATTTTAGATCATCGATATTAAATAACCGTTTTGATCAGCTGGATTTATTGTTGTGGTTGTTGTTTGCGAAAGGGAAATGTGCCGTTAGTCTTAAACACAAAATTATATTGATTACCAAATTTCAGTAGAGTTGTATTCTTACATCTTGACACATCTTGATTAAAAATAAATACGTATAAAGTCATTGTGATTAAAATAATTTGTAAAATTTGCATTTTATTATTATAATAGTTAAAGTGCTAATTAAATTATTTAATTAAATATTTAAAAATAATGTTTCGCAAAAAGTTTAGTGAGTGTGATTATTGAGAAAAAAATTTGTGCATTTGTGCAAGTGTAAATATTATTGTGAAAGTATAATTAAAATTAAAGCAGATATTTTTTCGTGTATACATTGAACCAATTAAGTGCTACATTATTTTAGTATTTATAAAAACTTATCGGTTTCTAGAAACCGAAAATTACTGTAACTTGGTGTAACAGATGTAAAAGGCAAGGTAAAAGGTACGTGAGCGTCAATTTAATTCCAATGATAATTTAGAGTTCCTGATTCCAACGCAATTTTCTTTAATTCTAAAATTCTCGGTAATCTGTAGTACAGAACAAGAACCGAACCATTTTATAATCAAAACTTCGAAACATAATTATTTTATGTTCAGAGCGTAGCATAAGCATGAAAACGGTTTCCACTGCCATCTATTGTTTGAATGCCGAAAAAAAATTAAAATTTCGCCTCAGGAGTCCTCAGGATCATAAACAGAGTCAATTTCGGGAAGATCGTCTTGTAGTAGCAGAAATTTTACTTGATTATTGAACCGAATGTATCCCACATTCGGTTCAACAATCAAGTAAAATATCTGCTACTACCATCACACACAACAAAAATGTATGCCAGAATTCGTTCTTTTGCACCTCTGGCTGTGGAGATGACAGATTGTAAATGGTTTAACATGGAGATTAAGATTTGGTCCCGAACCAAGGAGGTCACGAATAAGTTGATTGAATATTTCAACGATCACGTAGGGTTTACCATCGAATTCGAATTTTTCGTTTTTCTTTGAAAATTGAAATACAACCACGACCAGTGGAAGTTAGATCTGATTTTACTCTAGACGACATCAGTACTGTTCGACGTTACGATACGGAAGTTGTTTACTGAACTCATTATTTAAACGGGTGTGAAATTCCTGGTCGGCGAAACACGATACGAAGCAAAACTATTCGAAAAGGAGGTGTATATCTTCGAAACTATAATGTCCTAGGGTTTACAATTCTAACAAAACCGGTTCTTGTTGAGTATAACCTTTGTTGACTCCTGTTCTTGTTGAGTATAACCTTTGTTGAGTATTTGTTGAAGCTCGTTCCAGTCTATTTTATAAACATATCGGAATTTTGTAGATAAACTCGCTTCTGGGTTAATTTACAAATTCCTCAATAGCTGTATGCAATGACGACATTCGTTTACCAAATGGTTTAAAGGCTGGAATTTTCAATCATCAAACTTGGCCATGTGCTCTCCTTGGGATAGGAAATTTTTCTATATAAGATCGTCGCTACCGTATGCATGATGTTTGGAACTAGCCGAGACACACTTTTTTTTTTTTAATTAATTAATTTATAATTAATTAGCTCCAGGAATATAGAGTTTTTCGTTGCCAGTTGATTAGCCTTTTTGAGGACTAGTCTGACAAAATAGATTTCTTCCTGATAGAGGAAAGAAATTGGTACTAAATAGGGCATCTCGCAGACAACCACTAAGTCTAATTATTAAACCAAAGAGTTCTCCAAGCAAACAATGGGAAAAGATATATTTTAGTTCAAAGAACAGACGTTCTTTATAAGGGAGGTTCACGGTGGCCAATCAAAGAAATAAGAATTGTACTTATAAGATTTAAATGGTGACTGGAGTATTGTCAAATGAATAAAGTTTTTTCATAAATACAGATTTTGGGGTGAGGGTGCCAGATTATTTGATTATTATCCCAAATATCATTTTTAATAGAAATGTAACGTAGACGTATATCATTAATTTAAATGATTTAAGAACCTCGTTTTAGGAAATTCACTGGTGCTGGTAATATTATTTTAGCTAACAATAAGCACATCGTTAAATGATTATGTCACGATAATTATGGGGTTAGGGATCTTTCCATCTAGCTCATTATGTGAGAATTGGAACTACTCCTATATTAATAAAAATCAATTGGCGCATGTGCCACTAGAGAGCGGTTGGACTGATTTAGCTGATTTTTTTGTTGTTTTCGTAATTGTCAGGACACGGTTTGTATGAAAGAAAATTTTTTGGAAAATCCTCTGGAAAAGTAGCAAAATTCGGAAATTCAAGAAATGTTTTTGTTCGGTTTTTTCGCAAGTATCTGATCCAGATGGTGTTTTACAAGAAAACAATTGGAAAATATTAGTGGAAAACTCGGAAACTTCCGGAAAAACTCGAAGAAAATTAATTTTTTTTATAGTGCTTTAGTTGAGAACGGCTTAACCGATTTGGCTCAATCTTATTTTGTTGTATTCGCGATTACCAGAAGATGGTTCTTGCGAAAGAAAATTTAGGAAAAATCCACCGGAAAAGTCGGAAAATATGGAAAATCGAAAAAATATGTTTTTGTACGGGATTTCGTACGTATCCGATCCAGATGGTATTTTATGACGCATGACTAATCATCACTTGAGAACGGCTAAACCGATTTGACTGTTTTTTTTTTTGCTGTGTTCGTAATTATCAGGACAAGGTTTGTATGAAAAACTTTTTTGGGAAAATCCACCGGAAAAGTCGGAAATTTGGATAGCATTTTTGAATGAATAAACGGCAAAGATGACATCGACGTTCATTAATAGTTTTCATAGCAACATACAAGTTCCGAATTGAATATTGCGTAACGCCTACAACTATTGGCACTGTATAATTTCGACTGCATCTTGGCACTACCGACTACCATAGCATTTCCCTCTATTTTAATAAGTCCTAATTATGTTTTATCAATGTGTTGGTATAAATTAGTTAATTTTTTATGTATTGTCAAACAAAAAAAATAGTTAATAGGTTTAGTTTTCTCTAACATTTCATTGCGAAAACATCACGCGCAGAAACGTCTCGACTAGTAAAAAAATAGCGTATTTCGTTAAGGAGGCCAGAAATGTAAGTACTAGTTTTATATAGATACAGCAGTGTAATTGAACTTTTGATGTGTAAACATCTTTACGCGCGCCTACCAAAATTTTTGTATTAGAGTAAACTTGTAAATGAAACGAACGGAAATGACGTATACCTACTTCGTTTGAAAAAAAAGCAAGAAACTCAACAAAAACAATTTTTACTATACATGGCATGCCTTTATGTATATGTATAATAGTAGGGAAAATGAAAAAATTAATTTAATGAATGAAATAAAAACCATCGACATTTCCATCGATCATAAAAATCAAAAAAAAAAATTACGATACGAAATACGAATTACGATTACGAAATTGCATACTCATACGATTAAAAACCCAGTCAACAACTGCTGTATATTGCTTTATCACGAGTCTCTAGGCGCTGTTCATCACGTTGGCTATCAATGATCATGTCTTCTACTGAATGGGGTTATAATGACATCTCGTTTTTAATATTGAACTGCCAGAGTCTCAGGTCACAGTCACGCAGGTATGCTCAATTCATTTGGTTTTCGAGACCTGGCTGCGCAATGACGAACTTGTTAATATTCCTACGTTTGAATGCTATTTTCAGTTCAATAGAGATGGTCAGTGGGCTGCCGGAGTAGCAATTCCGTCAAAAGATCCATAAAATGAGCATAGTGGAAACAAATAATTTGCCGTACTTTTTCAAAACCAATATTGACGTAACAAATGGACTGGCGAATGGAACTATGGGCTGTCTAAAGTATATCGAATGCATAGGCATCCTAACCAGGACAAGTGACAACGAGAACGATGAAAACATCGACAGTAAAAAATGTCAAACGACTCTGGATGGATTTCGGTTCAAATTCACAAGTTGGCGAGAAGGTCAGGTGCCTTGAAGCTGGATGGGCGCAGAAAACGAATATCGACCGATGTTTGGTGCCCATTTCTAGAAAAAGCTCAACTATTAATCGAAACAACAATTAATGTAAAGCATCGTACCTTCATGTGCCACCACAATTCATGCATCACACGGTGGTACCTACAACGAGATAGTCAGTATATACTCTTACGATAAAAGACACAGTTAACAAATTGTGTATATTGCTTTAGCACGAGTAACGAGTCTCGAAGGACTGTTCATCACGTCGGCTATCGATGATCATGTCGTCTACCATGGACGTAAAAATGGGACCTCAATAGGTATTCTTCAAAATTAACTATCGCGCCTCACCACAAATCCGCTTTATTGGTTCTAATGGCGAATTTTGTACGAGATAATAATGACGTCTGGTTTTTAACATTGAACTGTCAGAGTCTTAGGTCATACACATCACCTTGACCTAACTGACACAGTCACGCAAGGATGCTCAATTTTCTTGCCTTTCCAGATCTGCGTTCAGTTCAAGAGAGATGGTGAGGGAGCTGCCGGAGTAACAATATATAAAAATTTAAATAGAATACTCATACCATACAGTCACCTCGCATAAAGAAATCATCGTTGGACAAACAACTGGTATGAGCGTAACAACACAACTCATTGATGATATATATACGGCTGAACTTCAGCTTCTCAATGGGAATAAGATGTTTTCTGTAGTTGTATTAACCTCGCCGAATAAATCTTTCGAAGACATAATGAAGTTCATACATTTCGTCCTTGCCCCATATCCTAAAGAATTTCAAAAATTCTACAAGGAGACTATCATCTTTTGCTGGTGATTATGAGCGGGGATTTCAATATTAATGTTGCTGTTCTTCAAGCTGAACCACTTATAAACTTCCTGCGAGACGAATTCGATTTGCACATGAACTCAGATCGAAATATATTTACTACGAGATATGGAACGACCGTTGTGCAGTTTTTCAATGAAAATTTTTAAAGTTAGAGTCGACAGTATATAATATATCTTATTTTAGCTACCAAAATCCAATTGCGTCGATTATACCGAAAGAGTAATAGACCAATTTAACGATAATAAACAAATGAAAAACTCTGGTTAGTAAAATTGCATTCCTTCTTCCTTCAAAGTAAACTGTACCCACGTACCATACACACGCCATGTTTACACATCTCTTTGAGAGTACTAATGGACTCACTCCTTTTTTTTATACGATTAATATTCTTAAATATGATAAAATTAAGTAAAATGAGTTATTTTTGATTATTTGTTTATGTTAAATATTAAAAAAATAGTGTGCCAATAACTAGTTCCAATAAAGTCAAATTTTAATTATTGACACTAGGATGCCAATAATTGGTTAATAAGAAACTACAATTATTGACACGTGCCATTTGTTATACCTTAATCATGTGCCAATAATTGTAATTATTCTTTTTTGTTATTATACTCGTAGATTTTTAATTCTGTAATTTAAAAATGCCAAGAAAAAGAGACACATGTGATGAAGACCAGGTTCAAAAGGCATTAGGTGAAATAAGAAACGGCCAAATTAGTAAAAAGGTTGCAGCCAAAAAATATAATGTGCCTAGATCAACGCTTCAATTTCGATTAGGGTCTAATTTTTCTAAAGCTCGACCAGGCCCACCAACAATCCTAACCGAAGAAGAAGAGCAACGCATTGTTGAATGGATTAAAATTTCCCAACAAAAAGGATTCCCGAAACGAAACGAGGATGTTGTTACAGCAGTAAAAGAATTTTTAGAAGATACTGATAGACCTCATCCATTTGGTGAGAACAAAATTCCAGGAAAGGGTTGGTTTAAGGCTTTTTTAAAACGACATCCGTCTCTATCGCTTCGAGCTAGTGATCCTGTTTCGGCCCATTATTATATGATGTTGTGGAAAGTACTGTGTGTAAGGAGACTATTCAGAAGGGCTTCAAGGCATGTGGTCTCTTTCCATTCAACAAATTTGCAATTAATTTGTCGAAATGCTTAGGAAGATCATCGTCTAAATCTACATATGGCAGTCGACTAAATCCCAAATCACCGGACGATGGATTTCAAACGCTGTGTGAAGCAATCGGTGATAACAAAATTCAACTATTCGAAAGTATCGACCGAGATGAACTTCAAAAAGATAGCTTCAACGAAGATTTCGTAATTTTATATGATTTATATAACAATTTTAAATCAAAAGGAAAATTAAATCTAAGTATTTCAGATAAATCAACACAAACGCACGTTGAATATCAGAATATCGAAACCTCAGAAATAGACATCAGTGCCATCGATGAATTTTTTATAATTCAAGATCCGCCAAGTACGGCAAATGACGAAATTATAAATATTTTTTTAATCAGTGTCATTCCCATTCAACAGTCCACAGAACTACAAACAGTGACATACATAACTGTTCCTCCGCAAAGCACTATGGCAATAATTGATGATTTCCTACCTTGGCCAGAGACTTCCTTGAGAAAAGGTTGCAAAACGGACAAAATTAAAAAACCATATGTGGTTACTTCTCCGCTGTGGATAAAACAAGCACAACTAAAAAAAGATCAACTTAAAAAAATTGAATTAGAAAAGGAAAACCGCAAAATTTTACGAATGAAAAATAAGGAGTTAAAAAATGCAGAAAAACTTAATAAATCGAAGCGCCCACGCAAAGAAAATGCAAAGTCAAAGAAGTTTTCAAGTACGACAACTTCTACAAATGTGTTAGTTGCAATTGCAAATACAGGGCAGAGTTGTATTGAAGGAAATAAAGAAATGCGAATCTACGAACAGTTAAATTGCCATAGCAATAATAAAAGTTGTCCAGTTGAGACTCCCGATTTTAATGAACCCATTGTAGAACCAATTATCAAACTCAATGAAATGGATGAGTCTTCTGGAAGATATCAATCTACTACAAATACGAAGACGTCAAGCAGCGTGGAGCCAATCAAAGACACTCTGCAAAAGTTTGAGCAGATACAGAAACTACAAAGCATCAAAAACGATCAAAATGAACTTCTAGGTAAAACGATACCTCATGAAACCATTGTCAAACCGTTCCTAAAAAACAAAGAAATACGTATAGAAGATAAAACGGACTTCAAACATATACTTTCTACATCGCACAGAGCGTCGATTATTAGTGAGCCACCGAAAGTTCATCATGTTCGTAAACTTTTTTGTACTGATGTGGTACTGGACATTGGAGATAATTCACCTGCAGCTGGAAAGATGTGCTATCATTGCACTTATGCCTTTACGGGAAATTCTGGTTCTGAGAATTTCGGCATAAAGTGCCAAAGTTGTACGAGAGAATTTCATCTTAAATGTCTTATAAAACTAAAAATACAGTACAATCCAAGACTTATTTGCAATGGATGCAAAATATTGTGATTAATATTCGAAAATTGATTGTGATAATTACACTAGTTTTTATTGAATTAACGAGAACTTATAATAGTAGGACTATTTATTTCTATTATAATTTTTAATAGCTGTTTATTAAATACATGTAATTTTATTTTGAAATATATTTTTGTTATATTTTTTATTTATAAAGTTGAATGTTTTATTTTAGAATAATCGTTGGAAATTATCAGTGTGCCAATAAACGTAAATTTTTGGTATGCCAATTGTGGTATAGGCATGCCAATAATTGTACTAAAAAAAGGTGCCAATTAATATACGACCATGCCAATAGATATAGTTTTTGGAACACCTTCATATTTTAGTAAATTAAACATATTTTTAATTATTATTTTGAAAATAGAGAATTTCCATTTTCAAGTAAACTGGATAACCTGTTACATAATAAAATTTATATCGTAGTGATACCGTTCTCAATACAACTACTAACGATTACTATATGAGAATTGCTTAAGAGTGCCAATAGTTGTATCCGTTACGCTTGATGTTTTGTGAAAAATAATTAAATTTAAAGCTATAGTTCAGTGTGTTATCGGTTGCTCGAATCTTTGGTCCATTCACAATTTGAATCTATTTAAGTTCGTTGTAATTTGGTGTGTTGCAAACATTGTAATGATTTCGGTAGAATTTTTCAAATGCTGTCCATTATGATTTCGGAACAACGAACACAAAAAAATTTGAAACGTCGACGAAACATACGTCTAAACGTGACAATTCGAAATGAACTTTTGGCGTACAGAAATAATTCAACATTCGATTATGCCGCGGCTATATCGGTTGATTGCGGATTAATGAGCACGGTTTGTCAACATTACAATGTTGTGAGGTTTTGACACGAACCGCCAGGATTATGTTGTGCGAGCGGAAAGGTGAAATTTTCACAATTGACACCGCCACTTCTTTCATAGAATACAAAAGTAAAACTTCTAAATGACATCATTTGGGGCGAATATTATCGAATCACAAGATTTTGCATGAATCTAGACGGAAATGTAAACAATTTAAGCTGATTTATCATTTTCTTAGCGACGTATGTTATAGGATGCGATGACCTACGTACGCTAATACGGTCGACCAAACTTATTCACCACTTTCACTCGCAACCCAAACTGGATCGAAATCACGTAGCTGTTACTACCCGGTCAATCATCCATCGATCACCAAGACATTGCAGCACAAGTATTCAAGAAGAAGCTTCAGGCTCTCATTGTTTTCATTGTGAAGTATCGGTTCTTCGGAGACCAATCTCAATAGACGAACGTCAACCAACTGGGGTCCATTTAGCTGGGCACTTGAAGAATGGACAACCAACTTATTTCACGGCAGTCCACATGACCAATGATCACCCGCGACAATGCTAACAAGCTTCTTCGCGACATACTCAAGTGATCCATTTGCAAGAACAGTACTCTACTTGGAGATTCCGATATATTTCACTTGGATCATCAAAAACAAAATCCAACTTCGGAGTCACGGACAGCGTGTTCCTGGATACGTGAATGTATATTAAACCGATGCATTGGAGCGCATTTACGCAGTTTATCTGAGCAATGCCGAATTTTTCTACCTGCCTTTGTTATTGATTAATGTTCATGGACCGACTTAATTTGACTTTCTACGAAATGTTAATTGTGAGCTTTGCGCAACATATCGAGAAACTTGTCAGTGTTTACATTTGCTCGAGAATGACATTCATTGGGATCGTACACTGGTTTATACTATTATTTAGTCTACTGCGTATCAAATTCGATCACTTTTTGTCATCATCATTTCAACGTGTTTTCGATCGAACCCATATTTGTGGGACAAATACAAAGGCAATATGGCTAAAGATATTTTGCATCGGGTACGTACAACAACAGCGATTCCCGAACTTAAATTTATTGCTGAGATTCACAACGAGGAGTTGATTTCTATAGAGGATTTGTGTCTGATGGTATGCGGCAACATGTTGCACGATTGCCCCATGCACAATATATTAAATCGAGAATTTGAGCGAGAGCGGCAAAACGATCGAAATGCTTTTACGGACAAAAATTCAACTTTTGAATCAGCAGTAGAAAACCGCGTACGACACATTGTTGATAGCAACTAACGACGACTACGGAGGAATATTCTTCCTCGACGCACCAGGAGAATAGCGTCAAAGAGAGTCAAATAGCACTGGCAGTATCATCATCTGGATCGTAGCCACATTGTTATAAGGAGGACGAACAGTTCATTCTGCACTCAAACTGCCACTGAATTGGCAAACGATAGCTGAACCGATGTGCAACATTTCCAAAAAATCAGCAACGGCGAAAGTACTACAGACTTGCAAAATAATTATTTGGGTTGAGTGTACGATGGCGCACAAACGAGCATTAGGGGCGGTCGATCGACCGTTGAAAGGTTTGCGCAAAAATCACGACCTCTTTGGTGGTACGATGACTCTGGTGGCCGGCGATTTTAGACGCTGCCAGCCATTCCAAGATCAACTGCTCCTGATGAAATAAACGCTTATGCTTGAAGACATCGAATTTGTGGAATTTTTTGTCGAATTTGTGGATATGTGAAAACTGTCAAATTAACAACGAATATGAGAGTCGCGTTACAAAATGATGAATCGGCAAATCACACAAACCATGTTTGGTTGAGCGAACGAGCCATTTTGGCAGCGAAAAATAACAACGTAGACGAATTTAAAAATTCAAAGTCACTTAATAAACACATTTTTATTAATCACTTGTTTTTGTTTCGCAGAATATTTTTCAAAAAGTTTAAAAAATCACTCGATCGATTTCGACTTGTTAGGTCATCATCAGGAGTATCTACTCTGTATCTACTGATGACCTAACAAGTCGAAATCGATCGAGTGATTTTTTAAACTTTTTGAAAAATATTCTGCGAAACAAAAACAAGTGATTAATAAAAATGTGTTTATTAAGTATAAGTGTGTTTCGCCAAGTGCCTACGGCAAATAGCGTAAAAAGAATTCAAAGTCAAATAGCTGGCTAATTGCGCTCATTTAAGTCGATCCATACCATAACAGATCCAAATGAGTCGTTAATTATCCAATTGAATTCCTGAATTCGTTGGATTTGCCAGGTTCGGTGATAATCATGTTTCGCAGCCTGAACCAACCAAAATTATGCAATGGAACAAAACTCACTGTTAAGAGGCTGATGAACAACGTGATTGAAGCAACGATAATTATAGGAAACTTCAAAGGCGAGGATGTTTTGATTTCAAGAATACCATTGATTCCAACCGATTCAATTTAAGTGTGTTCAGTTTCCCATTCGTCTTGCATTTGCAATGGCCAATAATAAATTACCAGGCCAATCGTCAGAAGTGTGTGGAATAAACCTTGAATTGCCATGTTTTTCCCATGTGCGCAGTTGTACGTGGCATGCTCGAGAGTAGGTAAACCATCTGCGCTATTCGTTTTCTCTCTGGACAGAAAGGCAAAAAATGTCGTTTATCACCAAGCGTTACGATGTGTGCACGCCCGCGAAAATTTCTCCGTTTGAAAAGTCAAGGATGGATCCCGGGGTCGAGGGGCTCACTACAAATTTTTCATAAAATTTCAATTTTGGTTATTTTTTCCTGGGAATGAGTTTAGGAAAGGGATTATATGAAATTAGTGACATGTTGAATGAATGCGTCCATTCATCTGATTGCGATGAAACGTTGATGATATGGGTTGCGTACGTGCTCGCGAAGGGTTCTGAGTTGGTAAATTTAGGGCTGAAACCCTAGGTCTAGGGGCATCGGTAAAATGTTTTTATAATATTACAATTTTTGATGCTTCCGGTGATACTTCCGATACTGAATTCATTATATTAAGTAGAGAAATTGACTCCAAAATATCAGTAGTTAAAGTAATTTTAATTTCTTCCGTGCAACGCCGAGTAATTTAGCTAGTAGTAGATATTTTTTGAATGAAGGATATGTCGAAGACCATTATTAACAGTGGCAGTGGCACAATGCTCTGCAATGAGCAGAGGTTCTCCAAAAATCGGACCACTAACCATACGTCCTCGAATTGGCTGTCAAGAACATGAGGCAAGGCCTTAAATTTAAAAATTACCGAACCGCGTAGAATGCTGGCGCAATTGACGATTGTAAAAGTTGGAAAACGCAACTCCTCCTTCAATGACATTTCGTAATAACAAAAATCACACGTATTTTTAAGTTGGCATATCTCGTTGAGTTTCAAATTGTTCCACTACGTGTTACTCGTGATCATAAAATCGTCAATACTAAATTTAGCTGTAAACATAGCATTGGTTTAGTTTTAGGTTTGCATTAAATTTACAACTTGCCGATACTATGCAACCCGGTTTGAAATTTAATTTTCTTTAGTTTTCTAACGAACTAATTACATAAAATCTAGAAAGTTAGACGTTTATAAAATGTTAAATATATTTAATAGTACACTGTATACCATAAAATAAAGAGAAGACCGAAACTTCATAAAAACTTTTGTTTACGCTTTGTTAGTGTTCAAATTAATTAAATATTAAAAACTTAATGAATTTAAACTTTAGTTTTGTGAAACCACATCCCATAATCATATATAGTTTTTTGTTAGAAAAAATCTTTTGCCAATACAATCAGTGTACACACATGTTTTATACTCATACTGGTTCATCCAGATACTCCTATTATCTTCCAAATGTAATTTCATGCACCATAGATTCAAAGGAAAGATTTAATTAAATTTTTAGCAACATACAGTTTTTAGAAATATATGGATAAGATTTATTTAATTGAATCGAACTTTCTAACACTATATCCAGAATTTGTTTGTATGCCAATCTATTTCGATTCAGCAGGTCTGCATAAAGGTATATATATATATATGAAATTCCAGTTGACAGAATTTAATTAAAATTATTTTACCAAACCAATTTTCATTCTATATACAGTGGTTTCTCGCACGATACGGCGACGTCCATTAACAATTAGAATGAAATATTTTTTTGCTTTTATATAAAATTCGTGATAAAATATATTTTTAATATTAAAATCTAATTTTTATTTTTGTGAAAATTTATAATGGAAAATAGAAATTATAAAATTTAACGGTTTAGTTTAAAAATGTGTATAATGTACAAAAAAAAAGTTAATAAACTTTTCGAAAAGCTCGTGTCACATCGATTTTATTTAAAAATATTTTCTGTTGTTTTTATGGGTGATCTGTGGGGGAAATATTTTAATGAAAAATGTTGGTTTATTTTAGAAGAGATGTGCCAAAAATTCTGTTTTTATATGTTGATGGTTTAATAATTTTTGGAAATTTTGTAAAGTAGAATCCGTCATAGAGTAGAATCCGTCTCCGTTTAAATTTTATTAAAATGTCCTTCTTATCTAAAATTTATTATAATAAACTCACATGGGCTTTAATGACTACACGTGCATCACCAATACATGCATGTATACTTTTTGTCGCGTATATTTTTGTTTTCAATTTTTTTAGAAAAATTATTGATTTTGTGATAGAAGCATCTTACATTCTAATAATAAAACTAATGCTAAATAAGTTGGTCGTATAGTTAGTACTCTCCTTTTGTAAAATAGTTAAGCGCTTTTATATTGTATATCAAAACTTGAACGAATTTCTAAACTTCTGTTAACCCGAAGGTGACTCATAATATATTCTGAAGTAAAAACAAATTAAAATGTGGAATACTTAATGGGAGGCTTGAGTATTAGTGCAATTCATGCCACCCAAATTTTAATTCTGAAGCCAGCTCATAACTATGCTGAATCGAGTCCTACCGATGAAATAAAATTATTAGAGGATATATATACTCGTTTTGTTCCACCTGGTGATGATATCAGTGCATCTCAATATCTTGATTTTATCATCACTGCTCTAGAAAATTCATTATTAAGAGCGTACCATGTGAATGCTTATAATACATGACAGACGAAGGCACAACTTCCAAAATAAAATATTTATTCCAGAAAAAACAATACCTGAAAATGACTTCGCCGACATTATAGATGAAGAACTTCGAACACAATCACAACCATAATTAATGAATGCAATGAGCCAAGAGACTCTGTGAAAGATTTTTTCTCTAGAATGGAAGATCAGAAAACCTAGAAAGTTGACAAGTCTGACTCCTCCGAAAATTCCTGATTTCTGATTTAAGAGGTCTGAGCAAAACGTTTCTTTACGGAACTTGCGTAGCTTCGTAGGAAGTAATCAAGAAAATGATCAAAGATCAGTTTTTCAACCAAGTCAGTTTTCTCAGCCGAGGCAGTTTCACTTTGATACCTCGTATAAAATTAAACAAAAATGGAATTTGTCGTTCGTCGAGTTAGCGATAATGTCAATATTCATGATTTTATCCACCGGTTAGAACAAATAGCTCGAGATGGTAGCTTTCCAAAATTTGTACTTACCCGATCGTTGCATTTGTTCTTGTCAAATAAAAACCGGAAGACTGGTTCTGGCTGTACAAGCTGGACCACCCAAATGCCGAGTGCGGTTACAAATAAAAAATGGCGTGCTAGCCTACTTCAGTTCTTATGATTTTGAAGACGAGATCAGAGAGAAAATACTTAGCAAGCATCAAACACAACGAAAATATCTTTCAGAGTTTGCGTTGAGCATACAGAAAATAAATTCCCGCCTTCAAAATCGATTATCTGAAAGGGAACATATTTATATATTATGTCAAAATGCGATTCCGGCACTGGTAACATTGCGGCCAGTCAAGTTCTATCCGTACATTAGAAGAATTGCGCGTGCTAATTATAAACGAAGTCTCTCACCAGTATGATAAAAACCTCATCAAACCTGTAAACCAAAGTAGTGAAGGTAACGGTCCGAAATTCGTGAACAATGTGCATCATGCCGAAGTGGAACCATTTAGAGATCCACGAAATCAACTACTTGAAATATATACCAACTTGATGTGTTGGAACTGTAAATATTTAGGTCACAGATACCAAAACTGTTCGGAACATTTTCTAAATTTATTTTGTTTCCGATGCGGAATAGGCAACGTACGCAAACAATGGACAATTTGGTTTGCGCACGTTGCATACTGCGCTACCGAAACAGAATATATTTAGAAAAAGTTCCGAACAGTTTTGGTGGAATATATTTAGAAAAGGTCTCGAACAGATGTCAAATAGTATCAACGCAAAACATACGACCGAGTGGGAGTGCAATGAGGTGATCACACTCGGAAGAGAATGTGAGGTCAACAAAAAATCACCCTCCACCACCCTTCAAATAACCAACAAAGTTCCTTTGTTCTAAAAGTTCCTACAATTTCTCGGATTATTCGTTATTTCCGAAAGAAATGATAGTTAGGCGACATTATATCACGATTTCTTTTCTTGAGCAAAAATTGCCTTTGAAAGACTGCATATCACGAACACGAAATAGAGGTTATTTAAAGTACGAAACTAATAAAGCAAAGACACTACCCCGTATCGCCAGTCAAACAAAATGAGCTCAACAGTGTAATAGACCGTATGTTGGAACTTGGAGTAATCTAGGTTAGTAAAAGTTCTTGGTGTTCACCCGTTACGAAATACATTACCGGACTTGACTTGAAGGATGCCTTTTGGCAGATTCCTCTAGCGGAATCCGCCAGAGACAAGACTGCATTTAACGTACAGGAAAGGCCACTGTACCAGTTCAAAGTGATGCCATTTGGGCAATCAACGTATGGATTGATGCATTAATTGAGTCCTCATGAGCTTCGCGGCAGGATATTTGTTTATTTAGATGATTTGCTCATCATCATCGGCACATTGAAGGAGCACTTTGAACTGTAAGAGATTGTCTCAAACTTCTTACGAAAGGCAGAACTTACCTTGAACATTGTAAATTGCAAGTTCGAAATGTGCGAAAATCATTACCTGGGATATCTATTGGGGGAAAATGGTTTTAAACCAAATCCCTCAACAATTAATGCCATAATAAACCTAATTCCAGCAACTAACGGTGTTAGAGTGCTTAGCGGCTATTTACCGACAAGCCAGTTTCAAGTGGCTGATGAGTCAAAAGGACTTGATTGGTAGATTAGCTCGTTGGAGTTTAAAACTCCAAGGCTTTACGTTTAAAACTAAGCACGAGGAAGGAAAGGATAACATATTGCGAGAAACATTCCATGCACCCAGTAAAATGGTATATAAAAATGCTAATTCTCTATTTTAAAGACATATCTCTGCTGAGGTGGCATCATGTACAACATGTTGTATACCTAGCATGAGAATTTGTTGTGGAATTTTGTCTTGTAACTAAAGGATTTTTATCCAATTGAGATTCTTAAATAAGCTACGAACCCGATTTATTGTAATCCGTGAACATCTCTAGGTTCAGTGAAATAAAATCTGATAATGTATTCAAATTATTTCATGAAACTTATAAGTCGTGTATGGCACTGTAAATACCGCCATAACCGGACCCGGTCTGCGGTCGAAAGTCCCATCTTTGAACTATTCAAAAATATAAACGTGAGATCGTGAACATCTCTAGGATTTCTGTTATTTGATTATTATTACAATAAATCGGGTTCATTTCTTATTTGGGAATGTCAATTGGGTAAAAATCCTATTGGGGAAAATACCAAAATTTCCAATTGAAGAAGAAATTGAAAATGAAGAAGTGGTTAATTTTGAAAAACAAGGTGAAAATCATCATTCGTGTTCCGTTTTCATAATATTAATTAATAGATAATTTTCTGGCCTATTCGAATATTTGAAGAGATCCCGTGAACATTTCTGGTATATGGGATAACCGTAAACGTAAAAATGTCTCTTGGCGATTTAAAAATCATCATAATAAGATCCCATTCACCACACTTACTGGGTTTTGACTAATATATTTGGCCATGTAAGTGAGACCCCGTGAACATCTCTAGGATCGATTTTGATTTTGATTTGATTTGATTGAGATGTACGGCCAAGTCATTTGACAAGTAATCCCAGATATGGCCGGGGCCTACCGTACACCTTTATTACACATAACAAAATCGAGGGATAGGAAAGGTTATGTTAGTAAGGAGAGACTCGACCCGGTTACAGACACCTATTGACGACACAATTCTAGCTACGAAATAATTATTAATAATGTAACTGAAAAAGTTCCGCTCATCATCATTATCTTCTTGAATTTTCGTTAATACCTATTTTTAATAAAATCTAAAAGAAAGATCTAAAATAATAAAAAATTAAAATTAATAATTATTATTAAATACCACCCACTGGATGCAATACTAATAATTAAAAAAATTCTTACTAAAACGCCTAACTAAAAAAGGAGCCAAGCCACTGGAAAAATAGAGGTGTCTATACTACAAAATTGTCCATTAAAAGTTTTTAACTGCTTCTGAAATTAATCTAATTTTTAATCAAAATAGCATATCTATCGTGTAGCTAATTCCAAATGGTTTCAAAAACAGCTAATCTGCAATATGTAAGATCAATAATGGATGTTTGGCACAGCTCCAGAACCGCAACACCGAAACATATTAAATAAAACTTTTAGAGCAATCACGAATCTGTAAGATGATAGAATTAATAATAAGTTGCTAACACAACTGTAGGATCCTTCATCGTACCGTATCACCTAATCGTATTAAATAAATCATAAAAACAACAACCAGCGATAATTATTTATCCAACCCAGAACAATATAATCAAAACCTTCACCAATTTACAGTCTCCCGAAACAACCTAGAAAACCATTTAATTAAAGAAATGCCATGATCCCTGAAAAACTATCTAAAATGTAGTAATCAAAAATGTTTATTAGAACCAAATATATCAGCTTAATCAGGAACTGCAATGAATAATAGTATATTAATAATAAACATTTGATAAACCTCGATAACTCTAAAATAAAATTAGATGAAAGAGTATTAGTAAAATTAGTCAATCTCTGAAATCAAATGTTGAAAGAATCATTTTTATAAATAATCATAGTAAAATGTACCAAGAAAAATATGTAACGTTTATAAAAGAGTGCTCGATACCCGCTTTTCTCAAAATGAAAACCAAACATACGCCAACCTTAAAGTCATTTTCGAATCCCAATACACGGTAACCATGCGATCTCTCGCTAACATCACTAATCAACAACATTTATGCTTTACAAAGCCGTGATGAATCCATGATAGATTATAAACGTATCGTGGTAACCATATAGCTCAAAATTTCATCGAACGACTGATCATCCCAAAATTTCAAAAATGATGCCACTCCCGCGAATTTGAAGGCAAACCTCAACAAAAACATCTATAATATTCAACATAGACTAATTTGAACATACAAATCTAAAAATCAGACAAGGGTTCTATGTAAAACTGCAAATTTGCTTTCCTATAGCAACAATCGATAACCTCATCAACTCCTAAACAAACAAAACAATTTAAAATAGCCAAAAATAGCCTATAAATGCAGGCAACGACAGAGCACATTAAATGAATACAACCTGCCGTAAGTTATCAAACACAATGTTCATTATGAACGAAACCAATTCAAAGCACTCCTGCATAAATATCAAAGAAAATTTATTGCAACACAGGTCCACCATATCCTACACGACAACTTGGCCTCCGGACTCAAACCACTGCGCAACAGATTCCCATTTTTAACTTAAACCCCCATTCTAAATTAAAACACCAAACCCCCCCGTCCTGCTCCACTCTGCTCCCTCCAAAACAAAACCCAAACAAAAATCTACATCTCAAAAATGTCCTTACTTTTCTCCACCTTCATCTCTATCCCCTCATTTCGGATTCACGGACAAAAACTTTATGTCGCACAATTTTTGTCCGTGAATCCGAAATGAAAAAATAGAAACGAAAACAAATAAAATTAAGGACACTTTCGAGATGTAGACCCCCGTTCAAATTTCATCCCGGAGAGAACAGAATAAAACAAGACAAAAAAATTTGGCGTTTCAACCCAAAATAAGGGTTCAAACCAAAAACAAAAATCCACCGCGCAGCAGCCTGAATCCAGAAACCAAACTATCGCGTAGCATGGCTGAATGAAAAATTGAAAAATGCGTATTTGAATAATGCATTCGGTAGCAAATAACAACAAAAATCCATGTTTCAATCGTTTTTTCATATATAAACATTTACACATACAAGCACAAATAATAAATATATAACAATGTAATGATATAAATAAAACAAAATGTAAACAAAAACTGCCCTGATCTTGTACGTTCGTAATCAATACATACAAACCCAATCCTAGTAGCCACAGCCAAAAGCATATAACAATTATTTATATACAACGCAAACCACATTTTCGGTGATTATTGAAATGTATATCCCGCTATACACCTCCAATACTAATCTCCATACAACGTACATTATATACGTACATACGTCGTACGAGTATATATATAGAAAACAAAAGACAGGATTCAAAATTACCATGGCAATAGCAGAAATAGCAGAAAAATAATCGTCGCAAAACAACAACAAAAATTGTTAGCGAGTGTAACAAAACAGAATAGAATTGAAGAACACTTTCTCGCGCAAACAATACTCGAATAATACTATCGACATGAAAATACTAGTACTCTACACCTTTATGTGTTACAAAATACAATTAAAAAGTTTATATACATTAAAACTTATTTGGAAAAATATGTATTAAGACAATGAAAAAATGAAAAAACACTTAGCTTATACATCATCTGGAATCAAAATAGTTCTACATATTGAAGGTTTGCATACAATGCGTATGAAGCGTTAATAAAGCAACGGTGACAAAATACATACAAACGAAAATTGTTATGTACATATTCTATACTATTGCAAGCGCACCACACGCAATTTAATACAAATATACAATATGTTAAACTTTTCACTTTACATATTAAATTACACAATTTATTTTTATTATTATTTTATTTATTTATTTAACCATCACCACTATATATTATTTATTTATTAGTTAATTAATTATTACAACACATTTAAATTAAATTACTTATTTATTTCGAGGAGAGACAAAAACACGTCTTTCCTCGACAACAAACAAATGCCGACTCCTTTCAAATTCAATATTTGTAAAAAAAATCTGTAATTATTTTTAAATCTAATAAAACAGAAACCATAAGTATTTAAAAGTTTTACAATTAATTAATGCAATGGTTCTCCATGCACTGTAGCCAAAGGCAATTTCATGGACATATCAACATAATTATTGCAATCGGCTGAGGTAACAGGTGCCACGGATGCTTCAATTACACTTCGGCTGTTTTTTTACCCGGACAAATGCACTTTTCATCATAGAATATTCATCATAGAATATTGTACTAATAATGAAAGGTAATTTAATTTTGAATAATTATCCGTTTAAATTGGGCCGAAACAACAACCAGTTTTCGTGTAATCGTCGATTGAAATCGGTTTTTTTTTACCCGGACAAATGCACTTTTATTTGAATCCAAAATTTTTTCTGTTTCAAATCATAGAATATTGTACCAATAATGAAAGGTAATTTAATTTTGAATAATTATCCGTTTAAATTGGGCCGAAACAACAACCAGTTTTCGTGTAATCGTCGATTGAAATCGGTTTTTTTTTACCCGGACAAATGCACTTTTATTTGAATCCAAAATTTTTTCTGTTTCAAATCATAGAATATTGTACCAATAATGAAAGGTAATTTAATTTTGAATAATTATCCGTTTAAATTGGGCCGAAACAACAACCAGTTTTCGTGTAATCGTCGATTGAAATCGGCTGTTTTTTTACCCGGACAAATGCACTTTTATTTGAAACCAAAATTTTTTTTGTTTCAAATCATAAAATTTTGTACCAATAATGAAAGGTAATTTAATTTTGAATAATTATCCGTTTAAATTGGGCCGAAACAACAACCAGTTTTCGTGTAATCGTCGATTGAAATCGGTTTTTTTTTACCCGGACAAATGCACTTTTGTTTGAAACCAAAATTTTTTCTGTTTCAAATCATAGAATATTGTACCAATAATGAAAGGTAATTTAATTTTGAATAATTATCCGTTTAAATTGGGCCGAAACAACAACCAGTTTTCGTGTAATCGTCGATTGAAATCGGTTTTTTTTACCCGGACAAATGCACTTTTATTTGAAACCAAAATTTTTTCTGTTTCAAATCATAGAATATTGTACCAATAATGAAAGGTAATTTAATTTTGAATAATTATCCGTTTAAATTGGGCCGAAACAACAACCAGTTTTCGTGTAATCGTCGATTGAAACCGTTTTTTTTTTTACCCGGACAAATGCACTTTTATTTGAAACCAAAATTTTTTTTGTTTCAAATCATAGAATATTGTACCGATAATGAAAGGTAATTTAATTTTGAATAATTATCCGTTTAAATTGGGCCGAAACAACAACCAGTTTTCGTGCAATCGTCGATTGAAATCGGCTGTTTTTTTACCCGGACAAATGCACTTTTATTTGAAACCAAAATTTTTTTTGTTTCAAATCATAAAATTTTGTACCAATAATGAAAGGTAATTTAATTTTGAATAATTATCCGTTTAAATTGGGCCGAAACAACAACCAGTTTTCGTGCAATCGTCGATTGAAATCGGCTGTTTTTTTACCCGGACAAATGCACTTTTATTTGAAACCAAAATTTTTTTTGTTTCAAATCATAAAATTTTGTACTAATAATGAAAGGTTATTTAATTTTGAATAATTATCCGTTTAAATTGGGCCGAAACAACAACCAGTTTTCGTGTAATCGTCGATTGAAATCGGTTTTTTTTTACCCGGACAAATGCACTTTTATTTGAAACCAAAATTTTTTCTGTTTCAAATCATAGAATATTGTACCAATAATGAAAGGTAATTTAATTTTGAATAATTATCCGTTTAAATTGGGCCGAAACAACAACCAGTTTTCGTGCAATCGTCGATTGAAATCGGCTGTTTTTTTACCCGGACAAATGCACTTTTATTTGAAACCAAAATTTTTTTTGTTTCAAATCGTAGAATATTGTACCAATAATGAAAGGTAATTTAATTTTGAATAATTATCCGTTTAAATTGGGCCGAAACAACAACCAGTTTTCGTGCAATCGTCGATTGAAATCGGCTGTTTTTTTACCCGGACAAATGCACTTTTATTGGAAACCAAAATTTTTTTTGTTTCAAATCATAGAATATTGTACCAATAATGAAAGGTAATTTAATTTTGAATAATTATCCGTTTAAATTGGGCCGAAACAACCACCAGTTTTCGTGTAATCGTCGATTGAAATCGGTTTTTTTTACCCGGACAAATGCACTTTTATTTGAAACCAAAATTTTTTTTGTTTCAAATCGTAGAATATTGTACCAATAATGAAAGGTAATTTAATTTTGAATAATTATCCGTTTAAATTGGGCCGAAACAACAACCAGTTTTCGTGCAATCGTCGATTGAAATCGGCTGTTTTTTTACCCGGACAAATGCACTTTTATTTGAAACCAAAATTTTTTTTGTTTCAAATCATAAAATTTTGTACCAATAATGAAAGGTTATTTAATTTTGAATAATTATCCGTTTAAATTGGGCCGAAACAACAACCAGTTTTCGTGTAATCGTCGATTGAAATCGGTTTTTTTTTACCCGGACAAATGCACTTTTATTTGAAACCAAAATTTTTTCTGTTTCAAATCATAGAATATTGTACCAATAATGAAAGGTAATTTAATTTTGAATAATTATCCGTTTAAATTGGGCCGAAACAACAACCAGTTTTCGTGCAATCGTCGATTGAAATCGGCTGTTTTTTTACCCGGACAAATGCACTTTTATTTGAAACCAAAATTTTTTTTGTTTCAAATCGTAGAATATTGTACCAATAATGAAAGGTAATTTAATTTTGAATAATTATCCGTTTAAATTGGGCCGAAACAACAACCAGTTTTCGTGCAATCGTCGATTGAAATCGGCTGTTTTTTTACCCGGACAAATGCACTTTTATTGGAAACCAAAATTTTTTTTGTTTCAAATCATAGAATATTGTACCAATAATGAAAGGTAATTTAATTTTGAATAATTATCCGTTTAAATTGGGCCGAAACAACCACCAGTTTTCGTGTAATCGTCGATTGAAATCGGCTATTTTTTTACCCGGACAAATGCACTTTTGTTTGAAACCAAAATTTTTTTTGTTTCAAATCATAGAATATTGTATTAATAATGAAAGGTAATTTAATTTTGAATAATTATCCGTTTAAATTGGGCCGAAACAACAATCAGTTTTCGTGTAATCGTCGATTGAAATCGGCTATTTTTTTACCCGGACAAATGCACTTTTGTTTGAAACCAAAATTTTTTCTGTTTCAATTCATATAATATTGTACCAATAATGAAAGGTAATTTAATTTTGAATAATTATCCGTTTAAATTGGGCCGAAACAACAACCAGTTTTCGTGTAATCGTCGATTGAAATCGGCTATTTTTTTACCCGGACAAATGCACTTTTGTTTGAAACCAAAATTTTTTCTGTTTCAATTCATATAATATTGTACCAATAATGAAAGGTAATTTAATTTTGAATAATTATCCGTTTAAATTGGGCCGAAACAACCACCAGTTTTCGTGTAATCGTCGATTGAAATCGGCTGTTTTTTTACCCGGACAAATGCACTTTTATTTGAAACCAAAATTTTTTTTGTTTCAAATCGTAGAATATTGTACCAATAATGAAAGGTAATTTAATTTTGAATAATTATCCTTTTAAATTGGGCCGAAACAACAACCAGTTTTCGTGCAATCGTCGATTGAAATCGGCTGTTTTTTTACCCGGACAAATGCACTTTTATTGGAAACCAAAATTTTTTTTGTTTCAAATCATAGAATATTGTACCAATAATGAAAGGTTTTTTAATTTTGAATAATTATCCGTTTAAATTGGGCCGAAACAACAACCAGTTTTTGTGTAATCGTCGATTGAAATCGGCTGTTTTTTTACCCGGACAAATGCACTTTTGTTTGAAATCAAAAATTTTTCTGTTTCAATTCATATAATATTGTACCAATAATGAAAGGTAATTTAATTTTAAATAATTATCCGTTTAAATTGGGCCGAAACAACAACCAGTTTTCGTGTAATCGTCGATTGAAATCGGCTACTTTTTTACCCGGACAAATGCACTTTTGTTTGAAATAAAAATTTTTTCTGTTTCAATTCATAGAATATTGTACCAATAATGAAAGGTAATTTAATTTTGAATAATTATCCGTTTAAATTGGGCCGAAACAACAACCAGTTTTCGTGCAATCGTCGATTGAAATCGGCTGTTTTTTTACCCGGACAAATGCACTTTTATTTGAAACCAAAATTTTTTTTGTTTCAAATCATAGAATTTTGTACCAATAATGAAAGGTAATTTAATTTTGAATAATTATCCGTTTAAATTGGGCCGAAACAACAACCAGTTTTTGTGTAATCGTCGATTGAAATCGGCTGTTTTTTTACCCGAACAAATGCACTTTTGTTTGAAATCAAAAATTTTTCTGTTTCAATTCATATAATATTGTACCAATAATGAAAGGTAATTTAATTTTGAATAATTATCCGTTTAAATTGGGCCGAAACAACCACCAGTTTTCGTGCAATCGTCGATTGAAATCGGCTGTTTTTTTACCCGGACAAATGCACTTTTATTTGAAACCAAAATTTTTTTTGTTTCAAATCATAGAATTTTGTACCAATAATGAAAGGTAATTTAATTTTGAATAATTATCCGTTTAAATTGGGCCGAAACAACAACCAGTTTTCGTGTAATCGTCGATTGAAATCGGCTGTTTTTTTACCCGGACAAATGCACTTTTATTTGAAACCAAAATTTTTTCTGTTTCAATTCATAGAATATTGTACCAATAATGAAAGGTAATTTAATTTTGAATAATTATCCGTTTAAATTGGGCCGAAACAACAATTAGTTTTCGTGTAATCGTCGATTGAAATCGGCTATTTTTTTACCCGAACAAATGCACTTTTGTTTGAAATCAAAAATTTTTCTGTTTCAATTCATATAATATTGTACCAATAATGAAAGGTAATTTAATTTTGAATAATTATCCGTTTAAATTGGGCCGAAACAACAACCAGTTTTCGTGTAATCGTCGATTGAAATCGGCTATTTTTTTACCCGGACAAATGCACTTTTGTTTGAAATAAAAATTTTTTCTGTTTCAATTCATAGAATATTGTACCAATAATGAAAGGTAATTTAATTTTGAATAATTATCCGTTTAAATTGGGCCGAAACAACAACCAGTTTTCGTGTAATCGTCGATTGAAATCGGTTTTTTTTTACCCGGACAAATGCACTTTTATTTGAAACCAAAATTTTTTCTGTTTCAAATCATAGAATATTGTACCAATAATGAAAGGTAATTTAATTTTGAATAATTATCCGTTTAAATTGGGCCGAAACAACAACCAGTTTTCGTGTAATCGTCGATTGAAATCGGCTGTTTTTTTACCCGGACAAATGCACTTTTATTTGAAACCAAAATTTTTTTTGTTTCAAATCATAGAATTTTGTACCAATAATGAAAGGTAATTTAATTTTGAATAATTATCCGTTTAAATTGGGCCGAAACAACAACCAGTTTTTGTGTAATCGTCGATTGAAATCGGCTGTTTTTTTACCCGGACAAATGCACTTTTGTTTGAAATCAAAAATTTTTCTGTTTCAATTCATATAATATTGTACCAATAATGAAAGGTAATTTAATTTTGAATAATTATCCGTTTAAATTGGGCCGAAACAACAACCAGTTTTCGTGTAATCGTCGATTGAAATCGGTTTTTTTTTACCCGGACAAATGCACTTTTATTTGAAACCAAAATTTTTTCTGTTTCAAATCATAGAATATTGTACCAATAATGAAAGGTAATTTAATTTTGAATAATTATCCGTTTAAATTGGGCCGAAACAACAACCAGTTTTTGTGTAATCGTCGATTGAAATCGGCTGTTTTTTTACCCGGACAAATGCACTTTTGTTTGAAATAAAAATTTTTTCTGTTTCAATTCATAGAATATTGTACCAATAATGAAAGGTAATTTAATTTTGAATAATTATCCGTTTAAATTGGGCCGAAACAACAACCAGTTTTCGTGTAATCGTCGATTGAAATCGGCTGTTTTTTTACCCGGACAAATGCACTTTTATTTGAAACCAAAATTTTTTTTGTTTCAAATCATAGAATTTTGTACCAATAATGAAAGGTAATTTAATTTTGAATAATTATCCGTTTAAATTGGGCCGAAACAACAACCAGTTTTTGTGTAATCGTCGATTGAAATCGGCTGTTTTTTTACCCGAACAAATGCACTTTTGTTTGAAATCAAAAATTTTTCTGTTTCAATTCATAGAATATTGTACCAATAATGAAAGGTAATTTAATTTTGAATAATTATCCGTTTAAATTGGGCCGAAACAACAACCAGTTTTCGTGTAATCGTCGATTGAAATCGGTTTTTTTTTTACCCGGACAAATGCACTTTTATTTGAAACCAAAATTTTTTCTGTTTCAAATCATAGAATATTGTACCAATAATGAAAGGTAATTTAATTTTGAATAATTATCCGTTTAAATTGGGCCGAAACAACAACCAGTTTTCGTGTAATCGTCGATTGAAATCGGCTGTTTTTTTACCCGGACAAATGCACTTTTATTTGAAACCAAAATTTTTTTTGTTTCAAATCATAGAATTTTGTACCAATAATGAAAGGTAATTTAATTTTGAATAATTATCCGTTTAAATTGGGCCGAAACAACAACCAGTTTTTGTGTAATCGTCGATTGAAATCGGCTGTTTTTTTACCCGGACAAATGCACTTTTGTTTGAAATCAAAAATTTTTCTGTTTCAATTCATATAATATTGTACCAATAATGAAAGGTAATTTAATTTTGAATAATTATCCATTTAAATTGGGCCGAAACAACAACCAGTTTTCGTGTAATCGTCGATTGAAATCGGCTATTTTTTTACCCGGACAAATGCACTTTTGTTTGAAATAAAAATTTTTTCTGTTTCAATTCATAGAATATTGTACCAATAATGAAAGGTAATTTAATTTTGAATAATTATCCGTTTAAATTGGGCCGAAACAACAACCAGTTTTCGTGTAATCGTCGATTGAAATCGGTTTTTTTTTACCCGGACAAATGCACTTTTATTTGAAACCAAAATTTTTTCTGTTTCAAATCATAGAATATTGTACCAAACCAATAATGAAAGGTAATTTAATTTTGAATAATTATCCGTTTAAATTGGGCCGAAACAACAACCAGTTTTCGTGCAATCGTCGATTGAAATCGGCTGTTTTTTTACCCGGACAAATGCACTTTTATTGGAAACCAAAATTTTTTTGTTTCAAATCATAGAATATTGTACCAATAATGAAAGGTAATTTTATTTTGAATAATTATCCGTTAAAATTGGGCCGAAACAACAACCAGTTTTCGTGTAATCGTCGATTGAAATCGGCTGTTTTTTTACCCGGACAAATGCACTTTTATTTGAAACCAAAATTTTTTTTGTTTCAAATCGTAGAATATTGTACCAATAATGAAAGGTAATTTAATTTTGAATAATTATCCGTTTAAATTGGGCCGAAACAACAACCAGTTTTTGTGTAATCGTCGATTGAAATCGGCTGTTTTTTTACCCGGACAAATGCACTTTTGTTTGAAACCAAAATTTTTTCTGTTTCAATTCATATAATATTGTACCAATAATGAAAGGTAATTTAATTTTGAATAATTATCCGTGTAAATTGGGCCGAAACAACAACCAGTTTTCGTGTAATCGTCGATTGAAATCGGCTATTTTTTTACCCGGACAAATGCACTTTTATTTGAAACCAAAATTTTTTTTGTTTCAAATCGTAGAATATTGTACCAATAATGAAAGGTAATTTAATTTTGAATAATTATCCGTTTAAATTGGGCCGAAACATCAACCAGTTTTCGTGTAATCGTCGATTGAAATCGGTTTTTTTTTCCCGGACAAATGCACTTTTATTTGAAACCAAAATTTTTTTTTGTTTCAAATCATAGAATATTGTACCAATAATGAAAGGTAATTTAATTTTGAATAATTATCCGTTTAAATTGGGCCGAAACAACAACCAGTTTTCGTGTAATCGTCGATTGAAATCGGCTGTTTTTTTACCCGGACAAATGCACTTTTGTTTGAAACCAAAATTTTTTCTGTTTCAATTCATATAATATTGTACCAATAATGAAAGGTAATTTAATTTTGAATAATTATCCGTGTAAATTGGGCCGAAACAACAACTAGTTTTCGTGTAATCGTCGATTGAAATCGGCTGTTTTTTTACCCGGACAAATGCACTTTTGTTTGAAACCAAAATTTTTTCTGTTTCAATTCATAGAATATTGTACCAATAATGAAAGGTAATTTAATTTTGAATAATTATCCGTTTAAATTGGGCCGAAACAACCACCAGTTTTCGTGTAATCGTCGATTGAAATCGGCTGTTTTTTTACCCGGACAAATGCACTTTTGTTTGAAACCAAAATTTTTTCTGTTTCAATTCATAGAATATTGTACCAATAATGAAAGGTTATTTAATTTTGAATAATTATCCGTTTAAATTGGGCCGAAACAACAACCAGTTTTCGTGCAATCGTCGATTGAAAACGGCTATTTTTTTACCCGGACAAATGCACTTTTATTTGAAACCAAAATTTTTTTTGTTTCAAATCATAGAATATTGTACCAATAATGAAAGGTAATTTAATTTTGAATAATTATCCGTTTAAATTGGGCCGAAACAACAACCAGTTTTCGTGTAATCGTCGATTGAAATCGGCTATTTTTTTACCCGGACAAATGCACTTTTGTTTGAAACCAAAATTTTTTCTGTTTCAATTCATAGAATATTGTACCAATAATGAAAGGTTATTTAATTTTGAATAATTATCCGTTTAAATTGGGCCGAAACAACAACCAGTTTTCGTGCAATCGTCGATTGAAAACGGCTATTTTTTTACCCGGACAAATGCACTTTTATTTGAAACCAAAATTTTTTTTGTTTCAAATCATAGAATATTGTACCAATAATGAAAGGTAATTTAATTTTGAATAATTATCCGTTTAAATTTGGCCGAAACAACAACCAGTTTTCGTGTAATCGTCGATTGAAATCGGCTGTTTTTTTACCCGGACAAATGCACTTTTGTTTGAAACCAAAATTTTTTCTGTTTCAATTCATAGAATATTGTACCAATAATGAAAGGTAATTTAATTTTGAATAATTATCCGTTTAAATTGGGCCGAAACAACAACCAGTTTTCGTGCAATCGTCGATTGAAATCGGCTGTTTTTTTACCCGGACAAATGCACTTTTATTTGAAACCAAAATTTTTTTTTGTTTCAAATCATAGAATATTGTACCAATAATGAAAGGTAATTTAATTTTGAATAATTATCCGTTTAAATTGGGCCGAAACAACAACCAGTTTTCGTGCAATCGTCGATTGAAATCGGCTTTTTTTTTACCCGGACAAATGCACTTTTATTTGAAACCAAAATTTTTTTTGTTTCAAATCATAGAATATTGTACCAATAATGAAAGGTAATTTAATTTTGAATAATTATCCGTTTAAATTGGGCCGAAACAACAACCAGTTTTCGTGTAATCGTCGATTGAAATCGGCTATTTTTTTACCCGGACAAATGCACTTTTATTTGAAACCAAACTTTTTTTTGTTTCAAATCATAGAATATTGTACCAATAATGAAAGGTAATTTAATTTTGAATAATTATCCGTTTAAATTGGGCCGAAACAACAACCAGTTTTCGTGTAATCGTCGATTGAAATCGGCTGTTTTTTTACCCGGACAAATGCACTTTTATTTGAAACCAAAATTTTTTTTTTGTTTCAAATCATAGAATATTGTACCAATAATGAAAGGTAATTTAATTTTGAATAATTATCCGTTTAAATTGGGCCGAAACAACAACCAGTTTTCGTGTAATCGTCGATTGAAATCGGCTGTTTTTTTTACCCGGACAAATGCACTTTTGTTTGAAACCAAAATTTTTTCTGTTTCAATTCATAGAATATTGTACCAATAATGAAAGGTAATTTAATTTTGAATAATTATCCGTTTAAACTGGGCCGAAACAACAACCAGTTTTCGTGCAATCGTCGATTGAAATCGGCTGTTTTTTTACCCGGACAAATGCACTTTTATTTGAAACCAAAATTTTTTTTTGTTTCAAATCATAGAATATTGTACCAATAATGAAAGGTAATTTAATTTTGAATAATTATCCGTTTAAATTGGGCCGAAACAACAACCAGTTTTCGTGCAATCGTCGATTGAAATCGGCTTTTTTTTTACCCGGACAAATGCACTTTTATTTGAAACCAAAATTTTTTTTGTTTCAAATCGTAGAATATTGTACCAATAATGAAAGGTAATTTAATTTTGAATAATTATCCGTTTAAATTGGGCCGAAACATCAACCAGTTTTCGTGTAATCGTCGATTGAAATCGGTTTTTTTTTACCCGGACAAATGCACTTTTATTTGAAACCAAAATTTTTTTTTTGTTTCAAATCATAGAATATCCGTTTAAATTGGGCCGAAACAACAACCAGTTTTCGTGTAATCGTCGATTGAAATCGGCTGTTTTTTTTACCCGGACAAATGCACTTTTGTTTGAAACCAAAATTTTTTCTGTTTCAATTCATAGAATATTGTACCAATAATGAAAGGTAATTTAATTTTGAATAATTATCCGTGTAAATTGGGCCGAAACAACAACCAGTTTTCGTGTAATCGTCGATTGAAATCGGCTATTTTTTTACCCGGACAAATGCACTTTTATTTGAAACCAAAATTTTTTTTGTTTCAAATCGTAGAATATTGTACCAATAATGAAAGGTAATTTAATTTTGAATAATTATCCGTTTAAATTGGGCCGAAACATCAACCAGTTTTCGTGTAATCGTCGATTGAAATCGGTTTTTTTTTACCCGGACAAATGCACTTTTATTTGAAACCAAAATTTTTTTTTTGTTTCAAATCATAGAATATTGTACCAATAATGAAAGGTAATTTAATTTTGAATAATTATCCGTTTAAATTGGGCCGAAACAACAACCAGTTTTCGTGTAATCGTCGATTGAAATCGGCTGTTTTTTTACCCGGACAAATGCACTTTTGTTTGAAACCAAAATTTTTTCTGTTTCAATTCATAGAATATTGTACCAATAATGAAAGGTAATTTAATTTTGAATAATTATCCGTTTAAATTGGGCCGAAACAACAACCAGTTTTCGTGCAATCGTCGATTGAAATCGGCTGTTTTTTTACCCGGACAAATGCACTTTTATTTGAAACCAAAATTTTTTTTTGTTTCAAATCATAGAATATTGTACCAATAATGAAAGGTAATTTAATTTTGAATAATTATCCGTTTAAATTGGGCCGAAACAACCACCAGTTTTCGTGTAATCGTCGATTGAAATCGGCTGTTTTTTTACCCGGACAAATGCACTTTTGTTTGAAACCAAAATTTTTTCTGTTTCAATTCATAGAATATTGTACCAATAATGAAAGGTTATTTAATTTTGAATAATTATCCGTTTAAATTGGGCCGAAACAACAACCAGTTTTCGTGCAATCGTCGATTGAAAACGGCTATTTTTTTACCCGGACAAATGCACTTTTATTTGAAACCAAAATTTTTTTTGTTTCAAATCATAGAATATTGTACCAATAATGAAAGGTAATTTAATTTTGAATAATTATCCGTTTAAATTGGGCCGAAACAACAACCAGTTTTCGTGTAATCGTCGATTGAAATCGGCTATTTTTTTACCCGGACAAATGCACTTTTGTTTGAAACCAAAATTTTTTCTGTTTCAATTCATAGAATATTGTACCAATAATGAAAGGTTATTTAATTTTGAATAATTATCCGTTTAAATTGGGCCGAAACAACAACCAGTTTTCGTGCAATCGTCGATTGAAAACGGCTATTTTTTTACCCGGACAAATGCACTTTTATTTGAAACCAAAATTTTTTTTGTTTCAAATCATAGAATATTGTACCAATAATGAAAGGTAATTTAATTTTGAATAATTATCCGTTTAAATTGGGCCGAAACAACAACCAGTTTTCGTGTAATCGTCGATTGAAATCGGCTGTTTTTTTACCCGGACAAATGCACTTTTGTTTGAAACCAAAATTTTTTCTGTTTCAATTCATAGAATATTGTACCAATAATGAAAGGTAATTTAATTTTTAATAATTATCCGTTTAAATTGGGCCGAAACAACAATTAGTTTTCGTGTAATCGTCGATTGAAATCGGCTATTTTTTTACCCGGACAAATGCACTTTTATTTGAAACCAAAATTTTTTTTGTTTCAAATCATAGAATATTGTACCAATAATGAAAGGTAATTTAATTTTGAATAATTATCCGTTTAAATTGGGCCGAAACAACAACCAGTTTTCGTGTAATCGTCGATTGAAATCGGCTGTTTTTTTACCAGGACAAATGCACTTTTATTTGAAACCAAAATTTTTTTGTTTCAAATCATAGAATATTGTACCAATAATGAAAGGTAATTTAATTTTGAATAATTATCCGTTTAAATTGGGCCGAAACAACAACCAGTTTTCGTGCAATCGTCGATTGAAATCGGCTGTTTTTTTACCCGGACAAATGCACTTTTATTTGAAACCAAAATTTTTTTTGTTTCAAATCATAGAATATTGTACCAATAATGAAAGGTAATTTAATTTTGAATAATTATCCGTTTAAATTGGGCCGAAACAACAACCAGTTTTCGTGTAATCGTCGATTGAAATCGGCTGTTTTTTTACCCGGACAAATGCACTTTTATTTGAAACCAAAATTTTTTTTGTTTCAAATCATAGAATATTGTACCAATAATGAAAGGTAATTTAATTTTGAATAATTATCCGTTTAAATTGGGCCGAAACAACAACCAGTTTTCGTGTAATCGTCGATTGAAATCGGCTGTTTTTTTACCCGGACAAACGCACGTTTGTTTGAAACCAAAATTTTTTCTGTTTCAATTCATATAATATTGTACCAATAATGAAAGGTAATTAAATTTTGAATAATTATCCGTTTAAATTGGGCCGAAACAACAACCAGTTTTCGTGTAATCGTCGATTGAAATCGGCTATTTTTTTACCCGGACAAATGCACTTTTGTTTGAAACCAAAATTTTTTCTGTTTCAATTCATATAATATTGTACCAATAATGAAAGGTAATTAAATTTTGAATAATCATCCGTTTAAATTGGGCCGAAACAACAACCAGTTTTCGTGTAATCGTCGATTGAAATCGGCTGTTTTTTTACCCGGACAAATGCACTTTTGTTTGAAACCAAAATTTTTTCTGTTTTAATTCATATAATATTGTACCAATAATGAAAGGTAATTTAATTTTGAATAATTATCCGTTTAAATTGGGCCGAAACAACAACCAGTTTTCGTGTAATCGTCGATTGAAATCGGCTGTTTTTTTACCCGGACAAATGCACTTTTATTTGAAACCAAAATTTTTTTTGTTTCAAATCATAGAATTTTGTACCAATAATGAAAGGTAATTTAATTTTGAATAATTATCCGTTTAAATTGGGCCGAAACAACAACCAGTTTTCGTGTAATCGTCGATTGAAATCGGCTGTTTTTTTACCCGGACAAATGCACTTTTATTTGAAACCAAAATTTTTTTTGTTTCAAATCATAGAATATTGTACCAATAATGAAAGGTAATTTAATTTTGAATAATTATCCGTTTAAATTGGGCCGAAACAACAACCAGTTTTCGTGTAATCGTCGATTGAAATCGGCTGTTTTTTTACCCGGACAAATGCACTTTTATTTGAAACCAAAATTTTTTTTGTTTCAAATCATAGAATATTGTACCAATAATGAAAGGTAATTAAATTTTGAATAATCATCCGTTTAAATTGGGCCGAAACAACAACCAGTTTTCGTGTAATCGTCGATTGAAATCGGCTATTTTTTTACCCGGACAAATGCACTTTTATTTGAAACCAAAATTTTTTTTGTTTCAAATCATAGAATTTTGTACCAATAATGAAAGGTAATTTA
This sequence comes from Nephrotoma flavescens, assembly GCA_932526605.1. NCBI lineage: Eukaryota > Metazoa > Arthropoda > Insecta > Diptera > Tipulidae > Nephrotoma > Nephrotoma flavescens. The sequence continues at coordinate 28,967,876 of OW052222.1, read as the reverse complement.
ATTTTGAATAATTATCCGTTTAAATTGGGCCGAAACAACAACCAGTTTTCGTGCAATCGTCGATTGAAATCGGCTGTTTTTTTACCCGGACAAATGCACTTTTATTTGAAACCAAAATTTTTTTTGTTTCAAATCATAGAATATTGTACCAATAATGAAAGGTAATTAAATTTTGAATAATCATCCGTTTAAATTGGGCCGAAACAACAACCAGTTTTCGTGTAATCGTCGATTGAAATCGGCTGTTTTTTTACCCGGACAAATGCACTTTTATTTGAAACCAAATTTTTTTTTGTTTCAAATCATAGAATATTGTACCAATAATGAAAGGTAATTTAATTTTGAATAATTATTCGTTTAAATTGGGCCGAAACAACAACCAGTTTTCGTGTAATCGTCGATTGAAATCGGCTGTTTTTTTACCCGGACAAATGCACTTTTGTTTGAAACCAAAATTTTTTCTGTTTCAATTCATATAATATTGTACCAATAATGAAAGGTAATTTAATTTTGAATAATTATCCGTTTAAATTGGGCCGAAACAAAAAAAAGTTTTCGTGCAATCGTCGATTGAAATCGGCTATTTTTTTACCCGGACAAATGCACTTTTATTTGAAAACAAAATTTTTTTGTTTCAAATCATAGAATTTTGTACCAATAATGAAAGGTAATTTAATTTTGAATAATTATCCGTTTAAATTGGGCCGAAACAACAACCAGTTTTCGTGTAATCGTCGATTGAATTCGTTTTTTTTACCCGGACAAATGCACTTTTGTTTGAAACCAAAATTTTTTCTGTTTCAATTCATATAATATTGTACCAATAATGAAAGGTAATTTAATTTTGAATAATTATCCGTTTAAATTGGGCTGAAACAACCAGTTTTCGTGTAATCGTCGATTGAAATCGGCTGTTTTTTTACCCGGACAAATGCACTTTTATTTGAAACCAAAATTTTTTTTGTTTCAAATCGTAGAATATTGTACCAATAATGAAAGGTAATTAAATTTTGAATAATTATCCGTTTAAATTGGGCCGAAACAACAACCAGTTTTCGTGTAATCGTCGATTGAAATCGGCTATCTTTTACCCGGACAAATGCACTTTTGTTTGAAACCAAAATTTTTTCTGTTTCAATTCATATAATATTGTACCAATAATGAAAGGTAATTTAATTTTGAATAATTATCCGTTTAAATTGGGCCGAAACAACAACCAGTTTTCGTGTAATCGTCGATTGAAATCGGTTTTTTTTTTTACCCGGACAAATGCACTTTTATTTGAAACCAAAATTTTTTTTGTTTCAAATCGTAGAATATTGTACCAATAATGAAAGGTAATTTAATTTTGAATAATTATCCGTTTAAATTGGGCCGAAACAACAACCAGTTTTCGTGTAATCGTCGATTGAAATCGGTTTTTTTTTACCCGGACAAATGCACTTTTGTTTGAAACCAAAATTTTTTCTGTTTCAATTCATATAATATTGTACCAATAATGAAAGGTAATTTAATTTTGAATAATTATCCGTTTAAATTGGGCCGAAACAACAACCAGTTTTCGTGCAATCGTCGATTGAAATCGGCTGTTTTTTTATCCGGACAAATGCACTTTTATTTGAAACCAAAATTTTTTTTGTTTCAAATCATAGAATATTGTACCAATAATGAAAGGTAATTTAATTTTGAATAATTATCCGTTTAAATTGGGCCGAAACAACAACCAGTTTTCGTGTAATCGTCGATTGAAATCGGCTGTTTTTTTACCCGGACAAATGCACTTTTATTTGAAACCAAATTTTTTTTTGTTTCAAATCATAGAATATTGTACCAATAATGAAAGGTAATTTAATTTTGAATAATTATTCGTTTAAATTGGGCCGAAACAACAACCAGTTTTCGTGTAATCGTCGATTGAAATCGGCTGTTTTTTTACCCGGACAAATGCACTTTTGTTTGAAACCAAAATTTTTTCTGTTTCAATTCATATAATATTGTACCAATAATGAAAGGTAATTTAATTTTGAATAATTATCCGTTTAAATTGGGCCGAAACAAAAAAAAGTTTTCGTGCAATCGTCGATTGAAATCGGCTATTTTTTTACCCGGACAAATGCACTTTTATTTGAAAACAAAATTTTTTTGTTTCAAATCATAGAATTTTGTACCAATAATGAAAGGTAATTTAATTTTGAATAATTATCCGTTTAAATTGGGCCGAAACAACAACCAGTTTTCGTGTAATCGTCGATTGAATTCGTTTTTTTTACCCGGACAAATGCACTTTTGTTTGAAACCAAAATTTTTTCTGTTTCAATTCATATAATATTGTACCAATAATGAAAGGTAATTTAATTTTGAATAATTATCCGTTTAAATTGGGCTGAAACAACCAGTTTTCGTGTAATCGTCGATTGAAATCGGCTGTTTTTTTACCCGGACAAATGCACTTTTATTTGAAACCAAAATTTTTTTTGTTTCAAATCGTAGAATATTGTACCAATAATGAAAGGTAATTAAATTTTGAATAATTATCCGTTTAAATTGGGCCGAAACAACAACCAGTTTTCGTGTAATCGTCGATTGAAATCGGCTATCTTTTACCCGGACAAATGCACTTTTGTTTGAAACCAAAATTTTTTCTGTTTCAATTCATATAATATTGTACCAATAATGAAAGGTAATTTAATTTTGAATAATTATCCGTTTAAATTGGGCCGAAACAACAACCAGTTTTCGTGTAATCGTCGATTGAAATCGGTTTTTTTTTTACCCGGACAAATGCACTTTTATTTGAAACCAAAATTTTTTTTGTTTCAAATCGTAGAATATTGTACCAATAATGAAAGGTAATTTAATTTTGAATAATTATCCGTTTAAATTGGGCCGAAACAACAACCAGTTTTCGTGTAATCGTCGATTGAAATCGGTTTTTTTTTACCCGGACAAATGCACTTTTGTTTGAAACCAAAATTTTTTCTGTTTCAATTCATATAATATTGTACCAATAATGAAAGGTAATTTAATTTTGAATAATTATCCGTTTAAATTGGGCCGAAACAACAACCAGTTTTCGTGCAATCGTCGATTGAAATCGGCTGTTTTTTTATCCGGACAAATGCACTTTTATTTGAAACCAAAATTTTTTTTGTTTCAAATCATAGAATATTGTACCAATAATGAAAGGTAATTTAATTTTGAATAATTATCCGTTTAAATTGGGCCGAAACAACAACCAGTTTTCGTGTAATCGTCGATTGAAATCGGTTTTTTTTTACCCGGACAAATGCACTTTTGTTTGAAACCAAAATTTTTTCTGTTTCAATTCATATAATATTGTACCAATAATGAAAGGTAATTTAATTTTGAATAATTATCCGTTTAAATTGGGCCGAAACAACAAAAAGTTTTCGTGCAATCGTCGATTGAAATCGGCTGTTTTTTTATCCGGACAAATGCACTTTTATTTGAAACCAAAATTTTTTTTGTTTCAAATCATAGAATATTGTACCAATAATGAAAGGTAATTTAATTTTGAATAATTATCCGTTTAAATTGGGCCGAAACAACAACCAGTTTTCGTGTAATCGTCGATTGAAATCGGCTATTTTTTTACCCGGACAAATGCACTTTTGTTTGAAACCAAAATTTTTTCTGTCTCAATTCATATAATATTGTACCAATAATGAAAGGCAATTTAATTTTGAATAATTATCCGTTTAAATTGGGCCGAAACAACAACCAGTTTTCGTGTAATCGTCGATTGAAATCGGCTGTTTTTTTACCCGGACAAATGCACTTTTATTTGAAACCAAAATTTTTTTTGTTTCAAATCATAGAATATTGTACCAATAATGAAAGGTAATTTAATTTTGAATAATTATCCGTTTAAATTGGGCCGAAACAACAACCAGTTTTCGTGTAATCGTCGATTGAAATCGGCTGTTTTTTTACCCGGACAAATGCACTTTTGTTTGAAACCAAAATTTTTTCTGTTTCAATTCATATAATATTGTACCAATAATGAAAGGTAATTAAATTTTGAATAATTATCGGTTTAAATTGGGCCGAAACAACAACCAGTTTTCGTGTAATCGTCGATTGAAATCGGCTGTTTTTTTACCCGGACAAATGCACTTTTGTTTGAAACCAAAATTTTTTCTGTTTCAATTCATATAATATTGTACCAATAATGAAAGGTAATTTAATTTTGAATAATTATCCGTTTAAATTGGGCCGAAACAACAACCAGTTTTCGTGTAATCGTCGATTGAAATCGGTTTTTTTTTACCCGGACAAATGCACTTTTGTTTGAAACCAAAATTTTTTCTGTTTCAATTCATATAATATTGTACCAATAATGAAAGGTAATTTAATTTTGAATAATTATCCGTTTAAATTGGGCCGAAACAACAAAAAGTTTTCGTGCAATCGTCGATTGAAATCGGCTGTTTTTTTATCCGGACAAATGCACTTTTATTTGAAACCAAAATTTTTTTTGTTTCAAATCATAGAATATTGTACCAATAATGAAAGGTAATTTAATTTTGAATAATTATCCGTTTAAATTGGGCCGAAACAACAACCAGTTTTCGTGTAATCGTCGATTGAAATCGGCTATTTTTTTACCCGGACAAATGCACTTTTGTTTGAAACCAAAATTTTTTCTGTCTCAATTCATATAATATTGTACCAATAATGAAAGGCAATTTAATTTTGAATAATTATCCGTTTAAATTGGGCCGAAACAACAACCAGTTTTCGTGTAATCGTCGATTGAAATCGGCTGTTTTTTTACCCGGACAAATGCACTTTTATTTGAAACCAAAATTTTTTTTGTTTCAAATCATAGAATATTGTACCAATAATGAAAGGTAATTTAATTTTGAATAATTATCCGTTTAAATTGGGCCGAAACAACAACCAGTTTTCGTGTAATCGTCGATTGAAATCGGCTGTTTTTTTACCCGGACAAATGCACTTTTGTTTGAAACCAAAATTTTTTCTGTTTCAATTCATATAATATTGTACCAATAATGAAAGGTAATTAAATTTTGAATAATTATCCGTTTAAATTGGGCCGGAACAACAACCAGTTTTCGTGTAATCGTCGATTGAAATCGGCTGTTTTTTTACCCGGACAAATGCACTTTTGTTTGAAACCAAAATTTTTTCTGTTTCAATTCATATAATATTGTACCAATAATGAAAGGTAATTTAATTTTGAATAATTATCCGTTTAAATTGGGCCGAAACAACAACCAGTTTTCGTGTAATCGTCGATTGAAATCGGCTGTTTTTTTACCCGGACAAATGCACTTTTAATTGAAACCAAAATTTTTTTTGTTTCAAATCATAGAATATTGTACCAATAATGAAAGGTAATTTAATTTTGAATAATCATCCGTTTAAATTGGGCCGAAACAACAACCAGTTTTCGTGTAATCGTCGATTGAAATCGGCTGTTTTTTTACCCGGACAAATGCACTTTTGTTTGAAACCAAAATTTTTTCTGTTTCAATTCATATAATATTGTACCAATAATGAAAGGTAATTTAATTTTGAATAATTATCCGTTTAAATTGGGCCGAAACAACAACCAGTTTTCGTGTAATCGTCGATTGAAATCGGTTTTTTTTTACCCGGACAAACGCACTTTTATTTGAAACCAAAATTTTTTCTGTTTCAATTCATATAATATTGTACCAATAATGAAAGGTAATTTAATTTTGAATAATTATCCGTTTATCCGTTTAAATTGGGCCGAAACAACAACCAGTTTTCGTGTAATCGTCGATTGAAATCGGCTGTTTTTTTACCCGGACAAATGCACTTTTGTTTGAAACCAAAATTTTTTCTGTTTCAATTCATATAATATTGTACCAATAATGAAAGGTAATTTAATTTTGAATAATTATCCGTTTAAGTTGGGCCGAAACAACAACCAGTTTTCGTGTAATCGTCGATTGAAATCGGCTGTTTTTTTACCCGGACAAATGCACTTTTGTTTGAAACCAAATTTTTTCTCTTTCAATTCATATAATATTGTACCAATAATGAAAGGTAATTTAATTTTGAATAATTATCCGTTTAAATTGGGCCGAAACAACAACCAGTTTTCGTGTAATCGTCGATTGAAATCGGTTTTTTTTTTTACCCGGACAAATGCACTTTTATTTGAAACCAAAATTTTTTCTGTTTCAATTCATATAATATTGTACCAATAATGAAAGGTAATTTAATTTTGAATAATTATCCGTTTAAATTGGGCCGAAACAACAACCAGTTTTCGTGTAATCGTCGATTGAAATCGGTTTTTTTTTTACCCGGACAAATGCACTTTTATTTGAAACCAAAATTTTTTCTGTTTCAATTCATATAATATTGTACCAATAATGAAAGGTAATTAAATTTTGAATAATTATCCGTTTAAATTGGGCCGAAACAACAACCAGTTTTCGTGTAATCGTCGATTGAAATCGGCTGTTTTTTTACCCGGACAAATGCACTTTTATTTGAAACCAAAATTTTTTTTGTTTCAAATCATAGAATATTGTACCAATAATGAAAGGTAATTTAATTTTGAATAATCATCCGTTTAAATTGGGCCGAAACAACAACCAGTTTTCGTGTAATCGTCGATTGAAATCGGCTGTTTTTTTACCCGGACAAATGCACTTTTGTTTGAAACCAAAATTTTTTCTGTTTCAATTCATATAATATTGTACCAATAATGAAAGGTAATTTAATTTTGAATAATTATCCGTTTAAATTGGGCCGAAACAACAACCAGTTTTCGTGTAATCGTCGATTGAAATCGGCTGTTTTTTTACCCGGACAAATGCACTTTTATTTGAAACCAAAATTTTTTCTGTTTCAATTCATATAATATTGTACCAATAATGAAAGGTAATTAAATTTTGAATAATTATCCGTTTAAATTGGGCCGAAACAACAACCAGTTTTCGTGTAATCGTCGATTGAAATCGGCTGTTTTTTTACCCGGACAAATGCACTTTTATTTGAAACCAAAATTTTTTTTGTTTCAAATCATAGAATATTGTACCAATAATGAAAGGTAATTTAATTTTGAATAATCATCCGTTTAAATTGGGCCGAAACAACAACCAGTTTTCGTGTAATCGTCGATTGAAATCGGCTGTTTTTTTACCCGGACAAATGCACTTTTGTTTGAAACCAAAATTTTTTCTGTTTCAATTCATATAATATTGTACCAATAATGAAAGGTAATTTAATTTTGAATAATTATCCGTTTAAATTGGGCCGAAACAACAACCAGTTTTCGTGTAATCGTCGATTGAAATCGGCTGTTTTTTTACCCGGACAAATGCACTTTTGTTTGAAACCAAAATTTTTTCTGTTTCAATTCATATAATATTGTACCAATAATGAAAGGTAATTTAATTTTGAATAATTATCCGTTTAAATTGGGCCGAAACAACAACCAGTTTTCGTGTAATCGTCGATTGAAATCGGCTGTTTTTTTACCCGGACAAATGCACTTTTGTTTGAAACCAAAATTTTTTCTGTTTCAATTCATATAATATTGTACCAATAATGAAAGGTAATTTAATTTTGAATAATTATCCGTTTAAATTGGGCCGAAACAACAACCAGTTTTCGTGTAATCGTCGATTGAAATCGGCTGTTTTTTTACCCGGACAAATGCACTTTTGTTTGAAACCAAAATTTTTTCTGTTTCAATTCATATAATATTGTACCAATAATGAAAGGTAATTTAATTTTGAATAATTATCCGTTTAAATTGGGCCGAAACAACAACCAGTTTTCGTGTAATCGTCGATTGAAATCGGTTTTTTTTTACCCGGACAAACGCACTTTTATTTGAAACCAAAATTTTTTCTGTTTCAATTCATATAATATTGTACCAATAATGAAAGGTAATTTAATTTTGAATAATTATCCGTTTATCCGTTTAAATTGGGCCGAAACAACAACCAGTTTTCGTGTAATCGTCGATTGAAATCGGCTGTTTTTTTTACCCGGACAAATGCACTTTTGTTTGAAACCAAAATTTTTTCTGTTTCAATTCATATAATATTGTACCAATAATGAAAGGTAATTTAATTTTGAATAATTATCCGTTTAAATTGGGCCGAAACAACAAAAAGTTTTCGTGCAATCGTCGATTGAAATCGGCTGTTTTTTTATCCGGACAAATGCACTTTTATTTGAAACCAAAATTTTTTTTGTTTCAAATCATAGAATATTGTACCAATAATGAAAGGTAATTTAATTTTGAATAATTATCCGTTTAAATTGGGCCGAAACAACAACCAGTTTTCGTGTAATCGTCGATTGAAATCGGCTATTTTTTTACCCGGACAAATGCACTTTTGTTTGAAACCAAAATTTTTTCTGTCTCAATTCATATAATATTGTACCAATAATGAAAGGCAATTTAATTTTGAATAATTATCCGTTTAAATTGGGCCGAAACAACAACCAGTTTTCGTGTAATCGTCGATTGAAATCGGCTGTTTTTTTACCCGGACAAATGCACTTTTATTTGAAACCAAAATTTTTTTTGTTTCAAATCATAGAATATTGTACCAATAATGAAAGGTAATTTAATTTTGAATAATTATCCGTTTAAATTGGGCCGAAACAACAACCAGTTTTCGTGTAATCGTCGATTGAAATCGGCTGTTTTTTTACCCGGACAAATGCACTTTTGTTTGAAACCAAAATTTTTTCTGTTTCAATTCATATAATATTGTACCAATAATGAAAGGTAATTAAATTTTGAATAATTATCCGTTTAAATTGGGCCGGAACAACAACCAGTTTTCGTGTAATCGTCGATTGAAATCGGCTGTTTTTTTACCCGGACAAATGCACTTTTGTTTGAAACCAAAATTTTTTCTGTTTCAATTCATATAATATTGTACCAATAATGAAAGGTAATTTAATTTTGAATAATTATCCGTTTAAATTGGGCCGAAACAACAACCAGTTTTCGTGTAATCGTCGATTGAAATCGGCTGTTTTTTTACCCGGACAAATGCACTTTTAATTGAAACCAAAATTTTTTTTGTTTCAAATCATAGAATATTGTACCAATAATGAAAGGTAATTTAATTTTGAATAATCATCCGTTTAAATTGGGCCGAAACAACAACCAGTTTTCGTGTAATCGTCGATTGAAATCGGCTGTTTTTTTACCCGGACAAATGCACTTTTGTTTGAAACCAAAATTTTTTCTGTTTCAATTCATATAATATTGTACCAATAATGAAAGGTAATTTAATTTTGAATAATTATCCGTTTAAATTGGGCCGAAACAACAACCAGTTTTCGTGTAATCGTCGATTGAAATCGGTTTTTTTTTTACCCGGACAAACGCACTTTTATTTGAAACCAAAATTTTTTCTGTTTCAATTCATATAATATTGTACCAATAATGAAAGGTAATTTAATTTTGAATAATTATCCGTTTATCCGTTTAAATTGGGCCGAAACAACAACCAGTTTTCGTGTAATCGTCGATTGAAATCGGCTGTTTTTTTACCCGGACAAATGCACTTTTGTTTGAAACCAAAATTTTTTCTGTTTCAATTCATATAATATTGTACCAATAATGAAAGGTAATTTAATTTTGAATAATTATCCGTTTAAGTTGGGCCGAAACAACAACCAGTTTTCGTGTAATCGTCGATTGAAATCGGCTGTTTTTTTACCCGGACAAATGCACTTTTGTTTGAAACCAAATTTTTTCTCTTTCAATTCATATAATATTGTACCAATAATGAAAGGTAATTTAATTTTGAATAATTATCCGTTTAAATTGGGCCGAAACAACAACCAGTTTTCGTGTAATCGTCGATTGAAATCGGTTTTTTTTTTTACCCGGACAAATGCACTTTTATTTGAAACCAAAATTTTTTCTGTTTCAATTCATATAATATTGTACCAATAATGAAAGGTAATTTAATTTTGAATAATTATCCGTTTAAATTGGGCCGAAACAACAACCAGTTTTCGTGTAATCGTCGATTGAAATCGGTTTTTTTTTTACCCGGACAAATGCACTTTTATTTGAAACCAAAATTTTTTCTGTTTCAATTCATATAATATTGTACCAATAATGAAAGGTAATTAAATTTTGAATAATTATCCGTTTAAATTGGGCCGAAACAACAACCAGTTTTCGTGTAATCGTCGATTGAAATCGGCTGTTTTTTTACCCGGACAAATGCACTTTTATTTGAAACCAAAATTTTTTTTGTTTCAAATCATAGAATATTGTACCAATAATGAAAGGTAATTTAATTTTGAATAATCATCCGTTTAAATTGGGCCGAAACAACAACCAGTTTTCGTGTAATCGTCGATTGAAATCGGCTGTTTTTTTACCCGGACAAATGCACTTTTGTTTGAAACCAAAATTTTTTCTGTTTCAATTCATATAATATTGTACCAATAATGAAAGGTAATTTAATTTTGAATAATTATCCGTTTAAATTGGGCCGAAACAACAACCAGTTTTCGTGTAATCGTCGATTGAAATCGGCTGTTTTTTTACCCGGACAAATGCACTTTTATTTGAAACCAAAATTTTTTCTGTTTCAATTCATATAATATTGTACCAATAATGAAAGGTAATTAAATTTTGAATAATTATCCGTTTAAATTGGGCCGAAACAACAACCAGTTTTCGTGTAATCGTCGATTGAAATCGGCTGTTTTTTTACCCGGACAAATGCACTTTTATTTGAAACCAAAATTTTTTTTGTTTCAAATCATAGAATATTGTACCAATAATGAAAGGTAATTTAATTTTGAATAATCATCCGTTTAAATTGGGCCGAAACAACAACCAGTTTTCGTGTAATCGTCGATTGAAATCGGCTGTTTTTTTACCCGGACAAATGCACTTTTGTTTGAAACCAAAATTTTTTCTGTTTCAATTCATATAATATTGTACCAATAATGAAAGGTAATTTAATTTTGAATAATTATCCGTTTAAATTGGGCCGAAACAACAACCAGTTTTCGTGTAATCGTCGATTGAAATCGGCTGTTTTTTTACCCGGACAAATGCACTTTTGTTTGAAACCAAAATTTTTTCTGTTTCAATTCATATAATATTGTACCAATAATGAAAGGTAATTTAATTTTGAATAATTATCCGTTTAAATTGGGCCGAAACAACAACCAGTTTTCGTGTAATCGTCGATTGAAATCGGCTGTTTTTTTACCCGGACAAATGCACTTTTGTTTGAAACCAAAATTTTTTCTGTTTCAATTCATATAATATTGTACCAATAATGAAAGGTAATTTAATTTTGAATAATTATCCGTTTAAATTGGGCCGAAACAACAACCAGTTTTCGTGTAATCGTCGATTGAAATCGGCTGTTTTTTTACCCGGACAAATGCACTTTTGTTTGAAACCAAAATTTTTTCTGTTTCAATTCATATAATATTGTACCAATAATGAAAGGTAATTTAATTTTGAATAATTATCCGTTTAAATTGGGCCGAAACAACAACCAGTTTTCGTGTAATCGTCGATTGAAATCGGTTTTTTTTTACCCGGACAAACGCACTTTTATTTGAAACCAAAATTTTTTCTGTTTCAATTCATATAATATTGTACCAATAATGAAAGGTAATTTAATTTTGAATAATTATCCGTTTATCCGTTTAAATTGGGCCGAAACAACAACCAGTTTTCGTGTAATCGTCGATTGAAATCGGCTGTTTTTTTACCCGGACAAATGCACTTTTGTTTGAAACCAAAATTTTTTCTGTTTCAATTCATATAATATTGTACCAATAATGAAAGGTAATTTAATTTTGAATAATTATCCGTTTAAATTGGGCCGAAACAACAACCAGTTTTCGTGTAATCGTCGATTGAAATCGGTTTTTTTTTTACCCGGACAAATGCACTTTTATTTGAAACCAAAATTTTTTCTGTTTCAATTCATATAATATTGTACCAATAATGAAAGGTAATTTAATTTTGAATAATTATCCGTTTAAATTGGGCCGAAACAACAACCAGTTTTCGTGTAATCGTCGATTGAAATCGGTTTTTTTTTTACCCGGACAAATGCACTTTTATTTGAAACCAAAATTTTTTCTGTTTCAATTCATATAATATTGTACCAATAATGAAAGGTAATTAAATTTTGAATAATTATCCGTTTAAATTGGGCCGAAACAACAACCAGTTTTCGTGTAATCGTCGATTGAAATCGGCTGTTTTTTTACCCGGACAAATGCACTTTTATTTGAAACCAAAATTTTTTTTGTTTCAAATCATAGAATATTGTACCAATAATGAAAGGTAATTTAATTTTGAATAATCATCCGTTTAAATTGGGCCGAAACAACAACCAGTTTTCGTGTAATCGTCGATTGAAATCGGCTGTTTTTTTACCCGGACAAATGCACTTTTGTTTGAAACCAAAATTTTTTCTGTTTCAATTCATATAATATTGTACCAATAATGAAAGGTAATTTAATTTTGAATAATTATCCGTTTAAATTGGGCCGAAACAACAACCAGTTTTCGTGTAATCGTCGATTGAAATCGGCTGTTTTTTTACCCGGACAAATGCACTTTTATTTGAAACCAAAATTTTTTTTGTTTCAAATCATAGAATATTGTACCAATAATGAAAGGTAATTTAATTTTGAATAATTATCCGTTTAAATTGGGCCGAAACAACAACCAGTTTTCGTGTAATCGTCGATTGAAATCGGTTTTTTTTTTACCCGGACAAATGCACTTTTATTTGAAACCAAAATTTTTTCTGTTTCAATTCATATAATATTGTACCAATAATGAAAGGTAATTAAATTTTGAATAATTATCCGTTTAAATTGGGCCGAAACAACAACCAGTTTTCGTGTAATCGTCGATTGAAATCGGCTGTTTTTTTACCCGGACAAATGCACTTTTGTTTGAAACCAAAATTTTTTCTGTTTCAATTCATATAATATTGTACCAATAATGAAAGGTAATTTAATTTTGAATAATTATCCGTTTAAATTGGGCCGAAACAACAACCAGTTTTCGTGTAATCGTCGATTGAAATCGGCTGTTTTTTTACCCGGACAAATGCACTTTTATTTGAAACCAAAATTTTTTTTGTTTCAAATCATAGAATATTGTACCAATAATGAAAGGTAATTTAATTTTGAATAATTATCCGTTTAAATTGGGCCGAAACAACAACCAGTTTTCGTGTAATCGTCGATTGAAATCGGCTGTTTTTTTACCCGGACAAATGCACTTTTATTTGAAACCAAAATTCTTTCTGTTTCAATTCATATAATATTGTACCAATAATGAAAGGTAATTTAATTTTGAATAATTATCCGTTTAAATTGGGCCGAAACAACAACCAGTTTTCGTGTAATCGTCGATTGAAATCGGCTGTTTTTTTACCCGGACAAATGCACTTTTATTTGAAACCAAAATTTTTTCTGTTTCAATTCATATAATATTGTACCAATAATGAAAGGTAATTAAATTTTGAATAATCATCCGTTTAAATTGGGCCGAAACAACAACCAGTTTTCGTGTAATCGTCGATTGAAATCGGCTGTTTTTTTACCCGGACAAATGCACTTTTGTTTGAAACCAAAATTTTTTCTGTTTCAATTCATATAATATTGTACCAATAATGAAAGGTAATTAAATTTTGAATAATTATCCGTTTAAATTGGGCCGAAACAACAACCAGTTTTCGTGTAATCGTCGATTGAAATCGGTTTTTTTTTACCCGGACAAATGCACTTTTATTTGAAACCAAAATTTTTTCTGTTTCAATTCATATAATATTGTACCAATAATGAAAGGTAATTTAATTTTGAATAATTATCCGTTTAAATTGGGCCGAAACAACAACCAGTTTTCGTGTAATCGTCGATTGAAATCGGCTGTTTTTTTACCCGGACAAATGCACTTTTATTTGAAACCAAAATTCTTTCTGTTTCAATTCATATAATATTGTACCAATAATGAAAGGTAATTTAATTTTGAATAATTATCCGTTTAAATTGGGCCGAAACAACAACCAGTTTTCGTGTAATCGTCGATTGAAATCGGCTGTTTTTTTACCCGGACAAATGCACTTTTATTTGAAACCAAAATTTTTTCTGTTTCAATTCATATAATATTGTACCAATAATGAAAGGTAATTAAATTTTGAATAATCATCCGTTTAAATTGGGCCGAAACAACAACCAGTTTTCGTGTAATCGTCGATTGAAATCGGCTGTTTTTTTACCCGGACAAATGCACTTTTGTTTGAAACCAAAATTTTTTCTGTTTCAATTCATATAATATTGTACCAATAATGAAAGGTAATTAAATTTTGAATAATTATCCGTTTAAATTGGGCCGAAACAACAACCAGTTTTCGTGTAATCGTCGATTGAAATCGGTTTTTTTTTACCCGGACAAATGCACTTTTATTTGAAACCAAAATTTTTTCTGTTTCAATTCATATAATATTGTACCAATAATGAAAGGTAATTTAATTTTGAATAATTATCCGTTTAAATTGGGCCGAAACAACAACCAGTTTTCGTGTAATCGTCGATTGAAATCGGTTTTTTTTTACCCGGACAAATGCACTTTTATTTGAAACCAAAATTTTTTTTGTTTCAAATCATAGAATTTTGTACCAATAATGAAAGGTAATTTAATTTTGAATAATTATCCGTTTAAATTGGGGCGAAACAACAACCAGTTTTCGTGTAATCGTCGATTGAAATCGGCTATTTTTTTACCCGGACAAATGCACTTTTATTTGAAACTAAAATTTTTTTTGTTTCAAATCATAGAATATTGTACCAATAATGAAAGGTAATTTAATTTTGAATAATTATCCGTTTAAATTGGGCCGAAACAACAACCAGTTTTCGTGTAATCGTCGATTGAAATCGGCTGTTTTTTTACCCGGACAAATGCACTTTTATTTGAAACCAAAATTTTTTTTGTTTCAAATCGTAGAATATTGTACCAATAATGAAAGGTAATTTAATTTTGAATAATTATCCGTTTAAATTGGGCCGAAACAAAAAAAAGTTTTCGTGCAATCGTCGATTGAAATCGGCTATTTTTTTACCCGGACAAATGCACTTTTATTTGAAACCAAAATTTTTTTTGTTTCAAATCATAGAATATTGTACCAATAATGAAAGGTAATTTAATTTTGAATAGTTACCCGTTTAAATTGGGCCGAAACAACAACCAGTTTGAAATCGGCTGTTTTTTTACCCGGACAAATGCACTTTTATTTGAAACCAAAATTTTTTCTGTTTCAAATCATAGAATATTGTACCAATAATGAAAGGTAATTTAATTTTGAATAGTTACCCGTTTAAATTGGGCCGAAACAACAACCAGTTTTCGTGTAATCGTCGATTGAAATCGGCTGTTTTTTTACCCGGACAAATGCACTTTTATTTGAAACCAAAATTTTTTTTGTTTCAAATCGTAGAATATTGTACCAATAATGAAAGGTAATTTAATTTTGAATAATTATCCGTTTAAATTGGGCCGAAACAACAACCAGTTTTCGTGTAATCGTCGATTGAAATCGGCTGTTTTTTTACCCGGACAAATGCACTTTTTTTTTAAACCAAAATTTTTTTTGTTTCAAATCGTAGAATATTGTACCAATAATGAAAGGTAATTTAATTTTGAATAATTATCCGTTTAAATTGGGCCGAAACAAAAAAAAGTTTTCGTGCAATCGTCGATTGAAATCGGCTATTTTTTTACCCGGACAAATGCACTTTTATTTGAAACCAAAATTTTTTTTGTTTCAAATCATATAATATTGTACCAATAATGAAAGGTAATTTAATTTTGAAGTGAACATCTGTAGGATCGATGAAATAAAATTTGGAAATTTAATAAAATTCATGGAATTTCTAAGTAGCCTGTATGGCACTGTAAATATCATCTACGCTATCCTTAAGTACGGTTTAAAAACTGTGAACGTTTTTAGGAGCTGTAACAGAAAAATTAAAATGTAGATTGAAATTGAAAACCAAAGTTGTTTTAAAATGCGCTGGACTTGTTAAAAACCATCATAATTAAATTTTGTTCGCTACACACGTGGGTTTTGATTTCGCTATTCGGTCATATAGATGGGACCCCGTGAACATCTCTAGGATCGGTTATATAAAACTAGAAACATATTCTAAAATAGCCTTATTTAGAATTAATATAATTTTAATAAATCGTTTTACGATTTTCTCGTGTTTATTTCAAATCGTTAGCAAATTATTTGATCTTATTGTAAATGCAATTAGAATATTTTTCAATTTAACAGTGTACATTTTTGGTATTATTTTTGGTATGTATTTCACAATTATCATAAGGCTAGAATCAAGGTGTTTTGATGACTTATCAGATTTGTCAGTGTGGAAATATTAGGTTCCAGAAAGCCTACGCGAACAAATAATAAGTAAACAACACTATGAACCTCTATCAGCAGATAGTGGTATATGTCTAAAACTTTAGAGAAAATTTAGAGGTATTATTTCTGGCCCTCAAAAGCACCGAATAGGATTACTCGTCCTCCAATGGGTAAGCTATGTGGCATCGAAAGGCATCGCGTATAAGTCGATCTGTTGAGCCCGTATCCTTGTTCGAAACAAGGAAAACAGTGATACTAATTGTTGTTAATCACCTTTCAAAATTTGTGCTTTTGAATCCACTTGGAAAAGGGACCGCCCTGCTAATTGTGAACCTGTAGTACCATGGAGTACCTGAGACATTCCAATAATGGCAACGGAACAATTACACAAAAAATAAGCAACATGAGTTATGAGGTAAAAGACGCAGCTGGAGAAAATTTGTGAATTTTTTATTGTAAAGACATTCACTCATAATGCCAAAGTTATCTAAAAGCTTCTGGTTTTCAGTTTCTAATGTCCATTAAATTTCTATCATTGTTCATTAAAACCTGTGTTGTTGTGCAGCTTGTTTAGCAACATTCTCTATATATAGCGCAACAATAATACACCCACCGTGCAACAATGGTACACAAAAAATTTAATATTTATTGTTATTATGTTGCGATTATTGGCCAACCTCAATAAATTTTATTATTTGTTTACGGAACTGACCACACCTAACAAAAAATTTATTGTTTCCTCGGTCATTGTCTTTTTAAAAACAATATAATATATTTTTTATAAGATTTGGTGTTGTCGTTTCTCGAAAAACAAATTAAATGCAATATCTAAACCGTAAAATGCATCGTACGATTTCTTTGATTGGTCTATGTGTGGTATATTTCAGTTATATAAACCAGCCTAGAAAAAAAATACTTTGCATAAGCTATAAATCAGATCCAGCAGGTTGCAAGTACTACCTGAATTTCGATAAAATTCAATTTGAGTGATATATGTTATAAAATAAATAAATAAAAACATAAATTTTAATTTATTTTTTGTACCACAAAACATTATAAAAATTTTGTGAAAAATCATAATTTGGGAATTGCTAGGTGATACTGATAAATTGGATTACGCGCGTATTTTTTTTCGAGATATACATTTGTCGAGACAGGTTATCGGGCCTCTTCAAAAAAGCTTTCCAGATAAAATAAAAATAACTGTTCCTCTTTGGATATCGTGTGACAGTTAGACTATGAAATTCCGGCATGCAGATTAACAGCAACCAACAATGGGCAAACCACTAACGCATACAGCTTGTGCAAGAAAAAGTTATAGTTTGTGCTTGAGGTGTAGTTAAAGAAAATGGTTCAAAAAAAAGTTCTTAGATAACAAAACGAAAAATAATAATAATAATTATTTAAATATTATACCTAGTTTATAAAATTTAAAATTAATTCATAAAAGGGGAAAAATGTTTGTTTAGAGTTTAAGAAATACAGTTTTGTTGAGAAAAAAAAGTAAATTAAAATTATAGGAAAACAAGTTATTAAAATTATCCACAGCCACGCAACCAGCCTGCTGCCAGGAGTACTCTTCGCAGAGGATATTTTAGTAAGTGTCTACCGTTATATGTTTTTGTTTAGTGGGGAAAAATTGCCCAATCAAAAAATTATTTATTTTCTCGAAATCTCAATAAAATTTATATGCGTGCAATATTTTAATTAAAGTTTTTCTGATTAAAAAAAGAAAAAATAGTAGCTCCTTAATTGTGTTAGTATTTTTATAAATTATGTATATGCAAAATGATTATTTTGAAAAATGTGAATAATTATAATACTTAATATGACCGGTGTGAAGTATTTAACATTTATCAAAAGTGTAGCTACACAAATTAACAAAAAATAAAAATGTAGTTACACAATTTAACAAAAAATGTAGTTGTACACAGAAAAAATGTAGTAGGGTTGCAATTATAATTTTTTTATTTTTTATCCCACTTTTTAAACTTAAAAACAAAAAAATAGAGTTAAAAAAAATTACGAAGAGTTAAAATATCAATAAGTACCTTCAATAAATAATTTAGAGTGAATTTTATTAATTAATTTTTCAAATTTACATCTATGTGAGTATTTTAAATAAATTATTGAATGAATATGAATATTTTTGAAAAAAATAAATCTTTATGGTTTTGAATTAACAAGGATTTTAAAATATAACTCGTATAGATAAAAAAGTACACTTTGATGGCCATTAACACATAGTTCTAGAGATGGCTAGAAATATATGAGTATTCTGGCACTTTATTCGTGCCTTCGTGATTTATTTGAGATATACGGCATGTCGATGCAACCCTCGGGGAATTTTCTATCAATTTTACAATATTTGTGAATATAGGAAAGTGTACGTTGAATCGTGTGGCTGTTTGATGGCCATTAACACATAGTTCTAGAGATGGCTAGAAAAATATAAGTATTCTGGCACTTTATCCGTGCCTTCGTGATTTATTTGAGATATACGGCACATCGATGCAACCCTCGGGGAATTTTCTATCAATTTTACAATATTTGTGAATATAGGAAAGTGTACGTTGAATCGTGTGGCTGTTTGATGGCCATTAACACATAGTTCTAGAGATGGCTAGAAAAATATGAGTATTCTGGCACTTTATCCGTGCCTTCGTGATTTATTTGAGATATACGGCACATCGATGCAACCCTCGGGGAATTTTCTATCAATTTTACAATATTTGTGAATATAGGAAAGTGTACGTTGAATCGTGTGGCTGTTTGATGGCCATTAACACATAGTTCTAGAGATGGCTAGAAAAATATGAGTATTCTGGCACTTTATCCGTGCCTTCGTGATTTATTTGAGATATACGGCACATAGATGCAACCCTCGGGGAATTTTCTATCAATTTTACAATATTTGTGAATATCGGAAAGTGTACGTTGAATCGTGTGGCTGTTTGATGGCCATTAACACATAGTTCTAGAGATCAAACAGCCACACGATTCAACGTACACTTTCCGATATTCTCAAATATTGTAAAATTGATAGAAAATTCCCCGAGGGTTGCATCGTTGTGCTGTATATCTCAAATAAATCACGAAGGCACGAATAAAGTGCCAGAATACTCATATTTTTCTAGCCATCTCTAGAACTATGTGTTAATGGCCATCAAACAGCCACACGATTCAACGTACACTTTCCTATATTCACAAATATTGTAAAATTGATAGTAAATTCCTCGAGGGTTGCATCGATATGCCGTATATCTCAAATAAATCACGAAGGCACGGACAAAATGCCAGAATACTCATATTTTTCTAGCCATCTCTAGAACTATGTGTTAATGGCCATCAAACAGCCACACGATTCAACGTACACTTTCCGATATTCACAAATATTGTAAAATTGATAGAAAATCCCCCGAGGGTTGCATCGATGTGCCGTATATCTCAAATAAATCACGAAGGCATGGATAAAATGCCAGAATACTCATATTTTTCTAGCCATCTCTAGAACTATGTGTTAATGGCCATCAAACAGCCACACGATTCAACGTACACTTTCCTATATTCACAAATATTGTAAAATTGATAGAAAATTCCCCGAGGGTTGCATCGATATGCCATATATCTCAAATAAATCACGAAGGCACGAATAAAGTGCCAGAATACTCATATTTTTCTAGCCATCTCTAGAACTATGTGTTAATGGCCATCAAACAGCCACACGATTCAACGTACACTTTCCGATATTTACAAATATTGTAAAATTGATAGAAAATTCCCCGAGGGTTGCATCGATGTGCCGTATATCTCAAATAAATCACGAAGGCACGGATAACATGCCAGAATACTCATATTTTTCTAGCCATCTCTAGAACTATGTGTTAATGGCCATCAAACACCCACACGATTCAACGTACACTTTCCTATATTCACAAATATTGTAAAATTGATAGAAAATTCCCCGAGGGTTGCATCAATATGCCGTATATCTCAAATAAATCACGAAGGCACGGACAAAATGCCAGAATACTCATATTTTTCTAGTCATCTCTAGAACTATGTGTTAATGGCCATCAAACAGCCACACGATTCAACGTACACTTTCCGATATTCACAAATATTGTAAAATTGATAGAAAATTCCCCGAGGGTTGCATCGATGTGCCGTATAACTCAAATAAATCACGAAAGCACGAATAAAGTGCCAGAATACTCATATTTTTCTAGCCATCTCTAGAACTATGTGTTAATGGCCATCAAACAGCCACACGATTCAACGTACACTTTCCGATATTCACAAATATTGTAAAATTGATAGAAAATTCCCCGAGGGTTGCATCTATGTGCCGTATATCTCAAATAAATCACGAAGGCACGGATAAAGTGCCAGAATACTCATATTTTTCTAGCCATCTCTAGAACTATGTGTTAATGGCCATCAAACAGCCACACGATTCAACGTACACTTTCCTATATTCACAAATATTGTAAAATTGATAGAAAATTCCCCGAGGGTTGCATCAATATGCCGTATATCTCAAATAAATCACGAAGGCACGGATAAAATGCCAGAATACTCATATTTTTCTAGCCATCTCTAGAACTATGTGTTAATGGCCATCAAACAGCCACACGATTCAACGTACACTTTCCGATATTCACAAATATTGTAAAATTGATAGAAAATTCCCCGAGGGTTGCATCGATGTGCCGTATATCTCAAATAAATCACGAAGGCACGAATAAAGTGCCAGAATACTCATATTTTTCTAGCCATCTCTAGAACTATGTGTTAATGGCCATCAAAGTGTACTTTTTTATCTATACGAGTTATATTTTAAAATCCTTGTTAATTCAAAACCATAAAGATTTATTTTTTTCAAAAATATTCATATTCATTCAATAATTTATTTAAAATACTCACATAGATGTAAATTTGAAAAATTAATTAATAAAATTCACTCTAAATTATTTATTGAAGGTACTTATTGATATTTTAACTCTTCGTAATTTTTTTTAACTCTATTTTTTTGTTTTTAAGTTTAAAAAGTGGGATAAAAAATAAAAAAATTATAATTGCAACCCTACTACATTTTTTCTGTGTACAACTACATTTTTTGTTAAATTGTGTAACTACATTTTTATTTTTTGTTAATTTGTGTAGCTACACTTTTGATAAATGTTAAATACTTCACACCGGTCTTAATATGGAATATTTTTTTTATTGGTGATGCGGATTGCGGATGAATCAATGAACCCATGTGAAATTTTGTGAGTCTTGTAAATTAATGTACGTAAGGTTTGTTTGGCATATTATTAATCTAGAAGCATGACTCTACCAAGCCGTGAAACTACCCGAACGTTATTCAAAATACGTACGCTTTCTAGAAGGTCCGTAACAGTATTATTATAACGAAAAAAAAACACAAATTTACCGTTTTGCCCACTTTAAGAAAGGTTGATCAGTTGTTTATATGCCTAAATGATTTAGAGTCACTTTAGTCCGACCTTCCAGCTTTAGGAATGACAATAATTTTTTATTGCTCCGCAATTGCTGCTCTAAGATTTCCTCACAGACGCTAATCCAAAAATCCCTACGAGGGATGGGTCAAGGACGATGCTTCCAATTAAATATCGTCAGATAAATGTATCTCGGTTTGTGAAATTATCTGACGTTGCAGCTCAAAATAGAAAAATTTCCAGTTTGTTAGCCTTAATAATTAGAAGGTTATGACCCCTTAGAGATAAGTAAAGGTGAAACCGTTTCATATGGAATAACGTTACGTCAGATGAGCTACATTCGTGGATTAGAGTTGCACTGATATTATGCGAAGAAAATATGCAAACTCTAACCTTGGTATAAGAACTCTTGTAAAAGATCTGACCAACGTTAGTATTTAAACCAGGGACAGCACCATGAAAGAGGTAAGGTTCCTTAATATACATATATCTGTATATGCTACAGCTAGCAGTCAACTAAACGCTCTAAAAATTGAATAACTAAAATGTAAAAACTTCTTTGACCCTGAAATGACCTTAAAATGGATTTTCTCTACGAATTATGAAGCGTCTTGGGACCCAGTAATGTATACTTACCGATCAACCCTGTAAATAAATGATTGGCGGCTAGATTCACGTTTAAAAAGGATTATCCTCCGTTTCTTAAATTGCACTGAGAAAAATTTTGGTTTGTAAAATTAAAAAACCAAGTTTTTAATTTTTAAAAGCTATAAAATTTTTTGAATTTAAAAAATATTTGTTTGAAATTAAATGAAAGTTTTGCAAATTAATAAATAGCTTTTTTATTTTAATAACCTATTTTGTAAAATGATTTATAAAATACTTTTTAAATTTAAAAAGTTTATTTATTTAAACAGAATAATTTATTTCAAAAGAAGATTTTTAGAATTTTAAAACAGTTTTTTTGATAATAATGACAACTTATGAAAATGTTTATATTTATTGTGTTACCAGAAATCCCGTTGTTTTATTTTTCAATTCATCTATATTTTATATAATTCGCCAAATCGATATGTTCTTGTGGTATATTAAAGCTATGAATGTTTGAATTTTTGCAGTTTGGTTTTGGTCGGTGCAACTTGGTGAGTAGACCAACTTTTAATCAGTACAAAACCAAACTGCCAAGAAAGAACTTGAGGTTCTCATTATAATTTTTTAAGGGTTGTGTTTATTTTTACACAATGGTCCTGGTGGTTAAAAATTGAGAGGGGAACTTAATTTTCTACTTTGATTTAATAAAATTGTGTGACATTTGTTAAAAAATAATTATTTAAAAATTAAAATAAATCTTTTAAAGCTAGCCAATAATCTTTTATTTTTAAAAAACAATATCTTAAAATTCAAGAAAACTATTTGACATTAGTAAGGAAAGTATTTTTGAAAATAAAAACAATTTTTTTATTTTTAACAAATTTGGCGAAAAAAATTATTTTAAAATTAAAAAGATTATTTTTTTGTTTTGAGTCGAGTCTTTTCGCCTAAAAATATATGTATATTTTTTTGATTTTATATGTATATTTTTTTACTTTTACTGGTTTTTTTTCTCAGTGATCAATGTAAATTATATAATATCGCTTGGATTCTCAGGAGGCTTCGAAACCCTGTATCAGAATAGATGTATCAGAATAGATTTTGGAGGTACACATGGCAACTACACAAAAGCAAATGTCCGGATTGTTCTCACGAAGAAGAAAACTCTCTTCCATCATTGGGTGAAGCGCTGTGGGGTAGTTAAGCCAAGACGCTGCTTAGCTTTCACCATCCAATTTCACACTGAGAAAAAAAAACCAGTATAAAAGTAAAAAAATATACATATAACATCAAAAAAATATACATATATTTTTAGGCGAAAACTCTCGTTTTTAAAAACAAAAAAATAATCTTTTTAATTTTAAAATAAATTTTTTCGCCAAATTTGTTTATAAAAATAAAAAAATTGTTTTTACTTTCAAAAATACTTTCCTAAACAAAAGTTTGTGAACTACATACTAAAACTTATACTTACATTTTCCACTTAGACAAGCCTGTAATGTGTAAAGTAAGTTTTCCAAACAACTAAAAAAAATATGTCGTCTCCACCTAAATCACGTCATGTACGATGGTACGTGTTAAATTACATAGATTTATCTTCTTTTAAACTCTAATCGAATTGTAAATGAATATACTTAGCAGTAAACGAATTTAACTCGTTCATGTTCCTTATCCTACACACAAATACGTTTTCCATATCAAGTTGAAATAAAATTCAAGGGACGAAACAATTTAAATTTGATTTGAATAAAAAACATTTTTTACCTACGATTTATTTAATTTTTTCTCGAATTGGCCACTTGATATATAAATTCGTGCCATTCATTGAATATGCGGTAATTTAATTTACTTTGTCATTAATCACACTTGGGTGTTAAAAAAACTCCTATTAGTTAAAACTTGATATATACGTTAATTTTTTTTTTTGCCAAAAACTAACATTTATTGCTTCAAAGCATAAATACATTCTTAAATACGACAAAATCTAAATTGCAATACATAAATTAATTTTATCTGTTTGGTTTCGATTCAACAAAAACCAATTCGATACAAAAATCGATGCAAATAAATGGGAAATATTTATCTTTGAATTTTGAACATGAAAATTGAAAGAGAGAAAATTACAAACAATAAAGAATAAAACGATCAAGAAGACACAGATATTATTCTCGTATTTTCTAAATTACAATCCAAGAAAAGGTGAATAAATTTAATTTTTTTTTTTTTTTATAGAAAAATCGAACTAATTTTTTTTGTATGGATTTTCTTCATTTTATAGATTTGTAAAATTTAGATTTTTTTTTTTTTGATCGAGTCATGTTCATCAGTATCTGGTTCAATATATTTTATGCAGAATTGTATAGAATACGGATTTTATGTTTTTTTTTATCGATGTCAATTTATTTTTGTAAATTGGTTATTTATTACTGTATGTGGAGTGGCGTACACAAAAGCTGATTTTTTACATGAATCAGCAAAATAGTTTTTTGTGGAATTGCATTTTGTGTATTTGGCGCAAATGTAATGTCGTTGAGTGACAATTTTTATTTGTTGAGTTATTTATAACGTATACCAAGGATTTTTATTGGCGGAAATTCGATTGATTTGTTGTTCATATATCTATACTCCTTTTTAAAAGTTATGTACGTCTATAGTTCTATTGAAATGTTATAGTTTTGCGCGGTTCAGGGCCGTACTATTTAGCGAAAAGTGAAGATTTCAATAAGGGTACCAAAATTTTGTTGTGTCTTTGTTTGTAATTCTTCTCCTAACCAGCTTGGCTAATTTTAATAATTTTTCTTCTACTTATGTAGTCACCTGGGTGGTTCTTAGCTATGGTTCGACATGGTAGGTGATCCATGCTATTGTCAGTATCCAAAAATATTTTTTTTTTAATTTTTCGACCAAATTAAGAGCTTTATTTCCTAACCCCTTAATTTTTTCAGCATGAAAAATTATAATTGTCTCAATAAAATTATGAATTTTAACTAAGTTCGAATAGCACGAACAAATCTTGGTCGACGTACGCGGAATAGTCAGGCTCTACGGAACATCAAATCATAGGATCAACACTAGGCAAAATGCGGGGGCACAATACCGGATGGCAACGCATGGAAATGGACAAAGAATGCCAATATTGTCAAGCATTAACATTCAAATCAAAGGCGCTCGGCATCAGTTACGCATCAGTACTACCGGCGTTGGATTCATCATCCGAACCATTGAAAGAGCTAATAGATAACGTGACGAATATTGTTTTTGCGCAAAACTTGCAAATCCAATTCGTGCTTTCAAATTTCCAAATGACGTCTTTGACGCAACCATTGTTCAGAGCAACGACGGTCGACATTTTTGCGACATTACTGCACGTGTGTTCAAACAAAAATTAAAATCAATAATTAATTTAATAACCACATTGCACGTTTTCGGCCCAATACGTTCCTGGTTGAATTCTATTGAGTGGCAAAACGGGGCTTGCCACATTTTTATATGGTTTGTTGGCAAAATACGACCACAAAAAATTGATAACATTATTTTAGCAGAAACACCAGATCGGTCAACTGAATCATGATTCATGATCCATGCGGTGATTTGAGGACAACAGTGCCGTGTATAGATAACGGAAAATGTGCTAAGCATTTCCAACATAATGTATTAACTGTAATAGCTAATCATACTGACTCAGTTCTTTGAATTATGCAAACGATCTGATATTTCAGTTCAATTTGCACGAACATTATTTTATTCCGACGTGCAACAATATTTCACATTTAGTAAACCACCAAAAAATAGGAGCTGCGCAATGCTGTTCTGGCATTTCCTCAACATTAAAAATGCATACCCAAAATCGACGTGATTAAACCAACGTCGTTTTTGATCGTATTCTCGTAAATGTTATAAAATTTTCAAAATATTTCTAAAAATCGAAAAAGCTCCTATGGATGCTATCACTTTTGGTAGCGCTACGTCAGGATCAAATCACTAATACTTACAAATTTATAAAAAAAAAACTGATACTTATAAGTTTCGTCCCGAACAATCATTTCATCTGGGCTGTTCAGAGGACGAAATTTTGTTGGAGACAGCTTTCGTTAAAAATCGTCCTTCCCTTGTTATAATTTTTTTTTCCCGAGGGTTCTAGTTCATGGACGTTTTTGACATAAATGCTGCTTTTTACAGTGCTGCCTCTTCCAGTGGGCCGGTTTCAATCAATATTAATAAATTTATTATTTACATAAAATAAGACGGACTTCTGTATCTTTTACGAAAA
Organism: Nephrotoma flavescens; assembly: GCA_932526605.1. Taxonomy (NCBI): domain Eukaryota; kingdom Metazoa; phylum Arthropoda; class Insecta; order Diptera; family Tipulidae; genus Nephrotoma; species Nephrotoma flavescens. The sequence goes on along the minus strand of OW052222.1, from coordinate 28,941,117 downwards.
GTTGGATTTCAATATTCGATTGTGTTGTAAAAATGGGGGCACGCGCGTGTTAAGTTCCGACTATAACTGGTTATTTTAATCTATTACTTCGGGATTCTATTTCTAAGTATATGCTTGCCCCTCAAAATAATTTTAAATGATTTAACCTCTCAAAACAGGTAGATCTTTTAGTTGGAACACGAACTTACATACATGAACATTTTTAGCGGACTGTTGTAGACCGTACGTTCCAGAAAATTTTGGAATGTTCCAATTAGGTAATCTCATCATGTTGTTCTGAAACTACCGTTCTGAACAGTTTTGGTCTATGGGTCCATTTGGAACCGCTTGACCATACCATGGTTGGTACATGAAATTTGTCGATTTAAATTTAACGGATGGTTTAGCAGTTTCAAAGTTAGTTAGTCCTCTCGGTTTGTTCCCAGATAAATTAAACGGGTCTGGAAACTTGATATTGATTTTATTTGACCACTTTGGAATTGCAGCTCCACTAGCATTGTATTGTGATTTCAAATTCGTTCTAAAGAAAATTTTGCTGTCAATATCGTGATCTTCTTTGATAAAATTGAGCCAGAGAGCCTTACCAATGGAGAAAAAAGGATTGTAATCAGGATGTTGGCTCCACCTTTGTAGTCGTAAAGATTTTTGGAAAAAACTCTTGATAATAGCCATCTGGGATGGAACTCGATCAATCCTTAACCAATTATGATGTGATTGGGTATGTTGGATAGAAATGGGATTCTTAAACGATTTTTGGAAGAAATTCTTGAAAATGTCCATCTAGGACGGAACTCGACCAATTCTTAACTGATTATAATGGGATTGGGTATCTCGAATGGAAAAAAAACTCTTAAATGATTTGTTCCAGTAATTCTGGAATATCGCCACGAAACTTTGTAATTTAAACTTGAGCGGAACTCGATAATAAGCATGCGTTTTTCTTGAAGCAAGCGGCTCGTGATGCTAACATGGCAGGATGCCTTAACATCTATCACCAATACGTAACCCACTCATGCGATTAATGGGTTGAGCGGCAGGTCAACTACTTAATCTCACAAAAGTAATAAACCCTACACAAAGGGATCGAATAAATTTATGTTATTCTTATCAACAACGACCTCAAAAACTGTTCACGGGAACATGGAATATGATATCTTCTAATATCATGAGATCTTCAAAACCTTTAGAACGAAACGAAATTTTACACTTTTGAGGTACTTGCAATACAAGAGCGCATAATCCATATGGCCATATTCCAGAATTATTCCAAAAAATTTTGAAAATTTCATTTCATCCACAAAGCCCAATGTCTGTCCTAAGAAGTCATATTCCAGAACTTCTTCCAAAAATCGTTTAAGAATCCCTTTTCAATCCAGCATACCCAATTCCAACATAATCGGTTTAAAAAAAAAATCCGTCCTGGGACCATTTTTCAAAACTTCTTGTGAAAACTGTTTATAAATCTCTGTTCCATCCAACAAACAAAATCCTATCATAATCGATTAAGAACTAAACGAGTTACGCTCCAGATGACTATATTCCAGAACTTCTTCCAAAAATCATTTAACAATCACATTTCAATCCAAAATACCTAATACAGATGGCCATATTCCAGAACTGCTTCCCATATTCAAGAACTGCTTCCTAGAATCCCATCATAATCGGTTAAGAATTGAACGAGTTTCACCCCAGATGGCCATGCTCCAGAACTTCTTCCAAAAACCATGTGACAAACACATTTTCATACAACATACTCAATCCCATCATAATTAGTTAACAATTGATCGAGTTCCACCCCAGATGGCCATGCTCCAGAACTTCTTCCACAAATCATTTAATAATCCCATGATCGAGTTCTGTCCCAGCTGGCCATATTCCAGAAATTCATTCAATAAAAATTTAAGAATCCCATCTCCACCCAACACACTCAATCCCAACATAATCAGCAATGAAATGCCTGAGTTCCTTCCCAGATGAGCATATTCAAGAACTTCTTCTAAAAACTGTTTATAAATCTCATTTCTATCCAACAAACAAAATCTCTTTATAATCGGTTAAGAAATAAACGAGTTCTATCGTAGGTGGCCATATTCCCAAACAAGTGCAAAATCTATAGCCGATTAAATTTAAAAAAAAATTCCATTCGGATTTAACGAACATTCGGATTTAACGGGATTCCCAATTAGTCCGTTAAATAGAGGTTTTTCGGTATACTATTTAGATAAAAAATATTTCTTTCTTCAAAAAATTGTATCTCAATTAAATTTTTTGGTTCCTCATAATTTGTGGAGGATTGGTCACTGGTTGATTTCGTTTGGTCATTCCTACATAATGATTTATTGCGGAAATTCTTTAAAAACTCATAATTTCCAAATATTTTTATCTAAATATATTCCAATTGGATTTTTTATTAATTTTGTAAAATGAAATTCCCAAATAAGCGACAAACCTGATTTTATTGAATTAAAACAATTTTGATTTTGTTTTTTCGCAATAACAAATGGCCCATTGGTGACCAAACGCCACAAAGGGGTGACTAATCCTGACCTAACGATTACCTAACGAAATTTGATAAAAACGGTATGATTTTCTTGTAATGAGGTGCTATCCGGGATTTTTTTTTTAATTTTTCTTTTTGATGAGGTGCTAAAATGGTGGAGCCCAGGATGTGTTACAAGTTCAACTGGTAACAGAAAATTCTGAAATAAAAATACACTGCACTAAATTGAAATCGAAACAGAATTTTTTTTTCGAAAAAATACCCAGATTTGAATGTTTGTATCTTGGTGAAATCGTACCTTTCAAAATATAAGTTTGTTTGTTGCCTTCTTTTCGATACTGGACGCCGTTTTATTTTTTTTGTTTTTATGTAAATTTTTTGACTAAAATAAAAGTTGTCTAAAAGAAAAAAAATATGATGCTGTTTGAAACTCTAAACGAACTTGCTTGATATGGCTACTCCCCGCATAACTTCATAAATTCGTCGTTGTATATTTAAAATATTGTTGACATATTAATTTGCTGCCATTCTTCTTGTAAAGCATCTCCGACTTCCAGGAAATTTGTGAAAGAGATTAGAGTGCTAAGTTTGGAAGGAAAAAATTGTACTTGGGTCATTCCATTATATTTCAGCATATTTTTGTCACTTTTTTACCTCGACCTCACCGATTTCCATTTTTTTGCTTTTGTCGTGTTCCTTGTTGAACCAAAAATGAAGACACGAATTTTTTTGTTAAGTTTTGTGACCTTCAGTGGTCCCGTTAAACGGTTAGGAAAATGGTCAGTTTTTCCCATACATATTTAATACATTTTTTTGGAGGTTACATTAAACATGTATATTTCTGGTTCTAACAAAGATATCGTTAAAAATGGTAGATATAGAGATTAGCACCTTGGATAGTGTTAAATTCAATAAATAATTTTAAAAAAGTACCGTCATTTTAAGAGTTTTAGCGAAAGGAATGTAGCTAAGTACGTTTTTCCCACATAAGAGAATCCACAAAGTAACGTGGAGATCGAATGATGGGAGAACGGAAAATCAAATCGATCACGTCATGGTGTCTAAGAGGCACTCCACCAGCATATCTGACGTTAGATCTTACAGAGGTGCAGACATGGACAGCGATCATATGCTTGTCATATTTAAATATAAGTGCAAACTGTCATCTACGTTTAACAGACAAGCACAAAAGACCGTTCGATGGAATATCAATGCTCTAAAAGACCAAGCGTCATTGCAGAGTTACCAATCAGCTGTCACTAACTATTTAGAGCGGCCCAGCAATAACGAAGAAGCTCCCTCTAACATCGAGGAGCAGTGGCACGTTATACAGTCAGCCATAACCACCGCGGCGCAAAATACCATCGGAAGAAGACCTCCGAGGCCCCGCAATGATTGGTTCGATGACCAATGCCGTAGGGTCGTCGAAAATAAACGAACGCTTCGTGAAAAATAGTTGGCTCGCAACACTAGAAGCACTCTAGCAGAATATCTCCGCGCTAGGAAAGCCACGACTAAATACCTTCGACAAAAAAAGCGCGAACATATGAGATTATGCATCGAAAACATCAGCTTCCAAGCGGAACTGGGAAACTCAAGGGACTGTTTTGCCAACGCCAGGAATCTCACTAAAGACTTCCACCCAAGAAGTACAGCCATCAAAGACGGGAATGGAGAGTTGAGAACAAACGTGGCTGATGTTCTCTCAGTATGGCAAACCTACTTTCAAAATCTGCTAAATTATATGACGACGTGACGCCCATTAGAGCAATAGCTCCTCCAGGTGACGAGGTCTTTGTCGAATATCCCACAGTGGAGGAAGTAGACGCAGCTATTAGTCGATTGAAAAACGGCAAGGCACCCGGTCTCGATGGAATCCCCGCAGAATTGATTAAACTCGGAGGCGCTACTCTTGCAACAAGTCTATACGATCTCGTCGTCTGTATTTGGGACCAAGAAGAGCTGCCTGAGAATTGGAAGACCGCGCTCATATGTCCGCTGCATAAAAAAGGCGACCGTCTTAAATGTGAAAACTATCGTGGCATAGCCCTATTGAACGCTGCTTACAAAGTGTTGGCTAATGTTGTACTTGCCAGACTCATCCCTTTCGCCGAAAACATCATTGGCGACTATCAATGTGGTTTTCGACCCAACCGATCAACCACGGACCAGTGCTTTACCATGAGGATGATCTTGGAAAAATGTTGGGAGTACAACATAACCATACATCAACTATATATAGACTTCCGGCAGGCATATGACAGTATAAACCGCGACAACTTATGGGCCGCGCTCATATGCCTAGGTATCCCAGAGAAACTCGTTTCGCTGTGTAAATTAACAACGTATGGGTCTGTATGTAGAATCGTAATTGAAGGAACTGTGTCAGACTCCTTTGAAATAACATCTGGCGTTCGACAAGGTGATGCACTCGCGCCTTTGCTGTTCAATTTGGCGCTTGAGTACGTAGTAAGAAAAAGCAATATCGAAACTTCGCGCTGTATATTTAATAAATCCGGCCAAATTCTTGGATATGCAGATGATATCGTGCTTCTTGGCCGAAGACCTAGCGATATCAAAGACAGTTTCATACCGCTCGATCGCTGCGCAAGAAGACTTGGTTTGGAGGTGAACAACAGTAAAACCAAATATCTAACAACACCCAGGAACATCTCTAGTGCAAATCTCGGAATTGGCGACCACAATTTTGATGGTGTCGAAAACTTTAAATACCTCGGGTCAGTTATAACATCACTGAATGAAATGCAGGCAGAAATAAAAGCCCGAATCGCTGCCGGACAACGAGTTTTCTACGCCCAATCAAGATTATTGCGTTCGAAACATCTGTCGCAGTCGTGCAAGCTCGCACTTTATAAAGCACTAATAAGACCTGTGCTGACTTTCGGAAGCGAGAGCTGGACCATGACCTCTAATGATTGTAGATTGTTATCTACATTCGAAAGGAAGGTCATCCGTTCAATTTTTGGTCCAATTAAAGTTGCGAACAACGAATATCGGATTCGTATGAATCACGAAATAAAGCAACTCCTCGGAGGCAGCGATATCATCGGATTCATTAAATCCAATCGAGTGAGATGGCTCGGCCACGTTACAAGGTCCCCACAACAACGGATGATATATAAAGTGTTTCACCAACAACCAGCCGGAGTACGTCGTAGAGGAAGACCCCGACTACGCTGGCGTGACGACATTGAACAAGATCTGCAAGCATTAGGATGTCGAAACTGGAGGACGAGAGCAATGGATCGGGATGGATGGAGGGCCATTGTGCAGGCGGCGAAATCCCTTCATGGGATGTGAAAGCCAGAGAGAGAGAGAGAGAATGTAGCTAAATGTTTTGACCGATAGAGGGCGCAGCTATACTAATCCATAAAAAAGTTTGAAATAATTTGATACATTTGACACTTTTTCATAACAATTTAGTCACAGATGTACCAGTAGATAAAAAATGGCATAAAAAATTTATTTCGACCATTATCAAGTGTTATTTTGACAGAAAAATGCAAGAATGTGTTTTTTTTTGTTTTTTGACCGTCAGTTTGTAGTGGAAACTTTACAGTAAAATACCAAGTAAAATTCCGTTAACATAAATACGTCAAGTTCCGTTATCTAATCAGCCATTAGCCAGCCAGCTGAAGTCGGTGTGGGAGTGGGTCAGAGAACCCTGACGAATCTTGACGGGAATATGAATCTACAAAAAAATGTACGCAAGCATGGTTCCTAAGCCATTCTCAGATGAGATCCTTCTCATTTCCCCCTTTTTAAATACCTTATCACATGAATAAAGTTTATTTATTTAAAACAACTAAAAATCGACGAAAAGCAATAATTTTGAAAAAAAACTGATTAATTTTAATTGGTGGTGAAATGTATTAAATTAAATGGGAGGTTAATCTCCACAAATGAAAATAAATTTAAATCTTGAACCACTTACCCCGGATCTATACCGGCAAAGCGCTTCAACGATGGATGTTGTACGAAGTAATGTGTCTATTTATCTGAATTAAGATTGTTAAAAAAAATTAATTTAATTTAATTACTTACACCACCATAGTTAAATTTAAATAAATCAAAATCAAAACAATATAATTTTATAAAAGTAGTAAATTACTAAGATGTATTTTTGCGTAATCGTACACTTCTATTACGTAATATTTTACAACAAAAAATAACATATCCCTTAAATAATATGGCAGATTAATGACCTTCAACCAAGTGTATTACAATCGACGCCAAACTTGTTACTTTTAGCGAACCTTCCTGCACGCGCACATTCCGTGGCCTATGTGGTGGTTGATGCTCTATCACTATCAAAAAATCTCACCACCGTCGCTGTCCTGGGCGCATATTCTTGAAATCGGTGGAAATATCCATCGGTGGATTATAATTTGCATTTAAATTCTTTATAAAAATATTTACACAAATAAAATTAGATTACAATTATTACAAGCAGGAAGTGAATCCATCCCTTGTTACAGTCACATATATTTTCTAATTTTAACTTAAATGCAAAAAGAACTTATTTGATAGATGATTGAAACCAGAAAGGATAAATAGTTCACGGAATATACCGAACATTTACTTATACACTGCAAATGATAAAAACATATTATTGCATGCACGAAGTGAATATTAATATTTATTAAGTAATTTTTTTTTTAAATAACCACATTTAAACAGAATATGTATATATATAAATATATGAAGGGTTTTCCATTAAAAGTGATATGATTTCTTTAAAAAACACACACTAATTGTTAATGAAATTAAAATGTTTTTGAAGTTCTGAATAAAACGTCATTCAAATGGCCTCCACGACTTCTTCTGCAGGAACGAATTCAATGAAGCCAATTTTTGAGCACTTTTTCCACTAAATCAAGACATATGTTATGAATAGCAAAGAAAATTTGGTTTATTGCTAAAGACCAATGACTTCAAATAACCCCACAAGAAATACTCTAATGGTGTTAAATCACAACTTCTTGGAGGCCATTCAATATCACAATTTCTTGAAATAATCGAATCTCCAAACTTTTCTGTCAATAATTCAATTGATGCACTTGCTGTGTGACACGTAGAACCGTCTTGTTGGAACCAAATGTTATCAAGATCAAATTTTTCAAATTTCGGCCATAAAAAGTTGGTTATCGTCGATCTTCCGATCTCCATTGACAATAGTGGTGTTACTAGCTTCATTTCGAGAAAAATGCGGACCGATGATTCTACTAGACCAAAAACCACACCAAACTGTCAATCTAGATGAATGTAATGATTTTTTATGAATAATTTGTGGATTTTCTTTGCACCAGGAGAAAACGATTTTCTTAAAAAAATCGTTAACGTTTTCAAGTTGTTCCAAGGTAAAATCAGCAAATTCACGACGTTTGCGGTGGTCCAATAGCTTCAGTTCTTGATTGAGAACAATTTAATACGGATGCAAACTCAAATGCTATCTCAAATTCCGCCAGGTTGTGGTTTGAGACAGTTCCAATTCTTGAGAACGCCTTGGAATCGACAAATTGCGGTCTTCAGCAACACTTGCCTGAACGGCAGCAATATTTGCATTACTTCGAGCGTTTCTTTGTCTTATGTGCACTTGAACATTATGTAAAGAAAATGTACGCTCAAAATTTTCAACAACTCGACGAATTGCAGACTTGGACGATTATTACGACTATAAAATGGCAAAAGCCCACGAAAAGTTGCAATTGGATAAAGATTATTTTGATAATAAATCTGAATAATTTTTAAACGTTGTTCTTGCGTATATCTTACCATGATGAAATTGTAAACATTACTGAATAAAATATAACAAAAAATGACATTACAAATGGCCGAAACGTCACTTAAAAATCATATCATTCCTATTTGAAAACCCTATTCTTAAATTTAACTAGAAATAAAATTAAATTACAATTATTACATGCAAGAAGTGAATCCATTTATTGTTACAGTCATATATGGTTTCTAGTTTTAATTTAAATACAAAATGTTATTTAAATTCCAAATTGCATTTTTTTGATAGCTAAACTAAAATGGATCAATAGTTCACGGAATATACTGCCATAAAACGGCTAATTTGCATTTTGGAATAGAATACCAAGCAAGTTCGTTTACAGTCTCAAATAACCGACTAAATGGTACAGTGGTTAAAGCGATTGAGGCAAGGTGCACAGTGAAATTTCGTCAACAGATTACGATCTGTGGTGAAATATAACACATCTATGACCCTTTGTCGGTGTGCAAAACTCAATGTGCAAAAGGTGCAATGTGCAAAAGGTCTACAATCGGTCCTATAGCAGTACGTCCTCGAGTTGGCCGGGACGCGTAAAAGTAAGGACATAAAAAGCATAACCGCAAAAGGAAAGGGTGAGCCGTGAGCACCAAAACAGATCGCATAATTAAAAATAAGAAAAATATAAACAAAAAAAGAGTATCAAACAGCAGCATATTTTTTTATTTTAAACAATTTTTATTTTACTCAAAAAAGTCATGGAAAACATAATAATATAAAACGGAGTCCAGCATCGAAAAAAGGCAAAATTACCTTCAAAAAAATGCCAATACATCATTTACGTGTATTTTCTCATACTGTGTAATTCCGGATTAAAAGACTGAAGTTAACGGTATCACTTCTCGTATATTAAGTATCAGTTTTGAATTAGTGGGCTAGCTTCAACCAATGGTAGGTTTATCTTCACTTATCGTTTAGCAACCAGTGTTTTAAAGAGGAATGCCTTGTGAATAAATATATTAATGTTCCTATGTAGCCGTTTGAAGTTTTTGCTTACACTGTACTAAACGTTGTGCATTATAAAAGACTAACTTGGACAGTTTTCACATCCCATACTTAAATTGAAGCACAAGAGCCTTCTAAATATAAGATCCGTAAGATTCCGCCATTTCTTTGATGAGCGCTAAATAGAAGGGAAACTTTTTGTTATTTTTCAAACAAACCAGTGTATTTTAAGATGTTTTTAGAAGATTTTTGTACATAAAAACATAAATGCTCCGTTTGAATTTTTAATTTGAATTGTTAGTTCAATATTCAGGAAAAGCATAGTTTAAAATTGAGCCTATTTTTTAATTCAACCTGAGCAAACAGTGCGCTGCCAAAAAATGGTCTGTGTTTTTTTATTCAAACTGAGTAATTTTATTCTGCACACTGTGTTTTTATTTGTGAACTGTTCTGACACCGAGCATACTCGGTTCTTTAAATTTTACTCTGAACAGAACGCCAGTGTACGGAAAGTATGCAAAGTAAAAAACAAGTTATTACTCTTTGCACACTGGTTCATTTGGCACTGCACAACCTGTGCTCGGTGTACAATACCCAGGGCAAGCCTGCTTGCTCGGGTTTAATTATAAAATAGACCCTATGTCGAATTATTGCAGAAACATTGCTTTCAGGTTCTCTATCATGATTAGTGAAATCAGCGCCAATTTGATTACAAAATTTCATAGAGCCCAAATTTTTTATAGTGTTAGTTTCGATTTTACTCAACATGTTCTCAACTGCTGGGTGCCCCGAAAATTTCCATTTAGATTAGTTTAACACATTTTTTTTTGTACAAATAAGATTTTTTTTGTATGTGTATGTAAAGAAAATAATAAATTAGTATAGAGTGTTCCATAAAAAATTTCAGCATTATTTTTCCAAACAAATCGTTCGTTTAAAAAAGCCTTTGGAGTATCAATGTAATATGGGGGTTATTGCGTTTTGAATTCTATTTCAACATTGATGTTGAACAAATTTGGAAAAGAGTTTTATCGTTACTTGTTAAAAATTTGATTTTTCATAGCCACAAATTCGCAGGCTATTTTATTTCATCCTGTAGTATAAACAAAACAGATCTTCACAAAATAAAAACATTATTCTAAAATGTTTTTCGCAATTACTAAATTAATCAAAAGATGTCGCAATGTATGAATTTAGAAAATAATAGCGACAAAAAATTGAATATTTTTAAACCCAATGTTTGTTTAGAATATTTAAATATTGATTTATTATGTAAACTGCCTGGTGCAATAAATTCTGGAGATCTCCTGAATGAGAGTAACGCCACATGAGCGACCTAGATTGAAATAAAAAAATAAAAAAAAAAATTGGAAAAATTGGGACATTATTCTATTATTGTTTTACAGCGCGCGGCATTTTGTGACGAAAAGTTTAATTTACGCCAACCGTCGGTTTTAGCAATAATATTTAATGAAGAAAGTCAACGCAACTCGAAAATTTGGGACCAGAATTTGCTAAACAAATTCAACCTTTACAAAATTAAATTTTAAATTGGGTGGAAGAGGATTTTACTAGCCCACACAACTAAACGGAATGCTCATTTTTATAGAAAATTATGAAATTTGTGTTCCGCTTTAGTTTAAATTTAATAATTAAATACTACACTATGATGGCTGATTTTCAAATATGTGTTTTTTGAATATATTATTAAAAATATAAAATTTAAATTTAGATGATTTGTTTAAATTTTTTATTAATAAATTTATGTTCAAAAAATTTCCAATTACCACGGTTTCTTATAGTGACTCAATAAAATTTAATTTTAATATTACGGCTCTTTAAAATTATAGATGACTCTGACAAGAGTCCTACTGCGAAATCATTTTAATAATATTGCGATTTGTAAAATTCTAATTCCAAATGTATATGATTAAGTCAATATGTCATAACCATTACGCGCCTTATTCCATCACGTAATACCTTTTATACACTTTGAGTAATTTGATTTGGATCGAATATTGAAAAACAATATCCATTAATATTATGAATTCGATTCGAATAAATCAATCAAATAGCCAAACACCTATCTATATATATATATATACCTAAAAAGCAGTTATACCCTTATCAAATTGACCAAGGTATAGAAGAACATCAGGCTTCACACATAAAAACTAATATTGATTTTATCTTAACCCGTATTTTATCTTGCCGCACACCAAATGCTGAATAAATTACGTCAATTGATCGTAATTGCTGGTTAATAATATTTTTTTTTGTGTGCTTCAATTTGATTTTATCGTAATAAGGAAGATAGGTATACAATATTGCTCCTCCCCCCATCCCATATATCTATATAATTTTGCTTTCGTACTGCTCAAGGAAATTTATAGTTGATTTTATAGTTGTTGAAAAAATCTGAAACTATATAGCAATCTATACTGTCTATGTAGTAATAATACAGATTTTTCACTGTGAAATGGGCACGATGCAGCAAAGCTTTATATACGTCGACATAACTTTATTCGTAATTTTTATGCTGCTTCACCCTCGAATACGTATACAGATTTTATATTTATATTCAGATGAGTCGAAGACAGAGTTTTATGTATATAGGGATGGATAATTGGTTTTCTAGGTTACATATATTTTTCTTGCTCTACAATTAAAATAAATAAGATAATGGAATAATAGAGAAAAAATATAAAAAAAATGGAAAATTAGTTTTTCATATAATTGGAAAACCCAGTTTTATGTATGTGTAGTACTCGTAGGTTTTACACACATAGATAAATTTATTGCGAAATAATCAGTATATCAGTATGAAATTATTTAATCCTGAATGGGAGAATTTAAAATGTTGTGGCACATCTGATTTCAAAACTTCTAACCGTTGTTGTACATTTATGTGAAAACGATACAATCCAATCACATTTAATAAGATGATAAAAATTTTATGTTTCATGCACTTCGTTCGTATAAGTCACTAAAATCCTCATATACAAAATGCTGTATCAGCTTAAAATATATTTTGTATCGTTAAGAATACGACTTGAAAGTTCTAAATCGATAATACTTTGAAATTTTGATACAACGTTGCATTCAAATATGTTATTCCGTACAGAATAAATATATATGTCCTCTGCATTGCGGTTTGTCCGTTCTGGATGAAATTTCATACTAAAGCTTTTTTCCTTCTGAGTTTTGGCCGAAATCGGTCTACTGGAAGTAGCTAAGGTTTACTAAGGCTTTTTAATAAAGACTTGAGGGATCGCACACCACTCCTTATTCAACGTTATGTTAGTGCCACTGATGTTAGATGGTATCGGATTTCTTGCTCTGACCTTCCGTTTTAGTTAGTCCCATATGCTCAATTGGATTCATGACTGAGGGCTGTGAACCGCGGAGTTGTTCGAGTTGTCTGACACTGGGCATCAAAAGGCAATCTTCCTCTATATATCCTTCGTAGAGCACTTCATGATCCAAAAAAATTCGAGTCACTGTTGGCTTTGGCGTGCTGTTAATTTTGGTTTTCTAGCGGGTCCTCTTGGTTTGGCTTTCTTCTAGCTGCTGCTGCACATCAGTGAAATTAGGACAAAAAATCGACTGCCGCTCTTTGATATATACCGACACTGGCTGAGACAGCAGATTGGCTCATGTTTAGCTAACGAATGACTTCCCGTTGTTTACGTCCTTCTTGCAAAAACGCAACAACTTGTGCGCTGGAGTGATCCGTGATTTTGAGGAAACAACGAATTAAAACTGGTAGAGATTAATTTAGGTCAAGGTCTGAAAAGTGACTGCTGTCAAATATCGGTCAACGTGGTATTATACAGCATATTGCAGCCCGCAAATTGTTTTTATCGAAACATTGCATTTTGTTACAATTGCTTTAGTTTGATAAGTACTGTTTATACTTTAATGATAAAAGTGTCCTTGTAAAGGTAAAATGCTAATCTGTCAAAAAAAATTGTTTTACGAAGGTTGGTTTAAGTCGATTTAGTTGCTCCCGAGTGTATTTTGAAAAGTATGTACATCATTTACGAGAAAATTAATTACAAACTAAAGGAGTCTAAATTAAATTTGAATCGTTCCAGATCATTTTTCAAAATTGGAGCAAAAATTACGTTTTTTAGATCGATTGATCGATTGAGATAAAACATCATACTTAAGTATTTTTCTCAAATTAGAGAGCCCAGTGGATTTTTGTCGAAATCAGTCCACCGAAAGTGACAGCTTCCATAGCAGATTTTTCGATTTGTATCAAATATTATGAAAGGCACGTTCAAAAATTGGTCCTCTATACAGCCCGGACGGATTGTCTGATCGAAATAAAATCCCAATGATACTTGGCCAAAATTAATTCATGTCGCCTAGTCCAAAGAACATTTCTTGGTTTTTTGCAAATATTTTGAAAAGTAGAAAATTGACTATGCACGAAAAGATTCTAAATTAAGCTTGCAACAATGTTTAAATAATTTTTCCAATTTTTTTTTGTTAGCAAAAATCGGGTTTTCAACAAAAGTACGACCCAGTAAACCCAAATGGATTGATTGATTTGCATGAAACTGAAAGCGACAGCTTCCGTAGGTGGTTTTCGGTTTTTACAAAATATTTTGAATGGTTCGTACAAAACTTCGACCCTAATCGGTTTGTTGAAAATATTTTAAAAATTATCTCTCCTTATTGAAAAGCCTCCTTTTGCTTTCTTTCACGTAGTAAAATAGTAGTGTAGTATCATAAGAATTGTCGACCTCAAAATTTTTGTTTAGTAATAATAAAAATGCCTGTGAAGTTAGCCCAGGATTTCAGCCCAGTAAAATAAAAAAATGTCATCAGGCAACACTAAAACTGCATTACCATCCCAGCCCCGGGCTGACATGTTGTAACTATCACTATTTTCGCTTCGATGCATTTTCGATAGAATAACGGTATTTTGGAAGTAAACATTTTTTTTTCATGTAAATTTTTAAATTTTCATCAAAGTAGCACAGTTTTTTCGCCGAAGCGCAAATAGTGATAGTTACAACATGCCGGCCTAGGATTTGATTCTAATTTCTATTAAATATGTACATCATCGCAAAAAAAATAATATAACGTAAACAGAGTTTAATTTATGGTTCCCAGGAACCACGAGTTCCGGAGATTGAACCACTTCGTATCGAGTTGCCATAATGATTGTTGCTTACCATAAAAATCCCAAGTTTATTTGCCTGTTGAGATTGGCGCTATATTCTCTTATCTGTATGGTCCAAGTGTAACAGATTTAAATTTATGGTTCCCAGGAACCACGAGTTCCGGAAACTGAAGCAAGCCGTATCGACTCATAATCATGACCACTTTTGACAATAAAAATCCCAAGTCGATCCGTATGTTGAGATTGGCGCTATAGGACTGGTATGTTTGGCCCAGTATATGAGAACCAGTTTTTTTTATTAATGTTTCCCAGGAACCACGAGTTCCGGAAATTAAACCATTTCGTATTGACTTGCCATAATGACTGTTGCTTACCATAAAAATCTCAAATTTATTTGAATGGTGAGATTGGCGCTATAGGCTCTTATCTGTATGGCCCAAGTGTAACAGATTTTAAATTATGCTTCCCAGGAACCACGAATTCCGGAAACAACAACTTTTTACAAAAAAAATCCCAAGTCGATCTATATGCTAAGATTCGCGCTATAGGACTATATGTGTTTGGCCCAGTATATGAGAACCAGCTTTTTTTTTATTAATGGTTCCCAGGAACCATGAGCTCCGGAAATTGAACCATTTCGTATCGAGTTGCCATAATGACTGTTACTTACCATAAAAATCCAAAGTTGATTTGCATGTTGAGATTGGCGCTATAGGCTCTTATCTGTATGGCCCAAGTGTAACAGATTTTAATTTATGGTTCCCAAGAACCACGAGTTCTGGAAACTGAAACAAGCCGTATCGACTCATAATCATGACCACTTTTTACAATAAAAATCCCAAGAGATTGGCGCTATAGGACTATATTTGTTTGGCCCAGTATATGAGAACCAGTTTTTTTACTAATGGTTCCCAGGAACCACAAGTTCCGGAAACTGAACCACTTCGTATCGCGTTGCCATAATGACTGTTGCTTACCACAAAAATCCCAAGTTGATTTGCATGTTGAGATTGGCGCTATAGGCTCTTATCTGTATGGCCCAAGTATAACAGAGTTTAATTCATGGTTCCTAGGAACCACGAGTTACGGAAACTGAAGCAAGCCGTATGTTGAAATTTGCGCTTTTGGACTATATGTGTTTGGCCAGTATATGAGAACCAGTTTTTTATTAATGGTTCCCATTAACCACGAGTTCCGGAAACTGAACCATTTCGTATAGACTTGCCATAATGAATGTTGTTTACCATAAAAATCCCAAGTTGATTTGCATGTTGAGATTGGCGCTATAGGCTCTTATCTGTATGGCCCAAGTGTAACAGATTTTAATTTATGGTTCCTAGGAACCACGATTTCCGGAAACTGAAGCAAGCCGTTTCGCTCATAATCATGACCACTTTTGACAATAAAAATCCCAAGTCGATCCGTATGTTGAGATTGGCGCTATAGGACTGGTATGTTTGGCCCAGTATATGAGAACCAGTTTTTTTTATTAATCGTTCCCATTAACCACGAGTTCCGGAAACTGAAGCAAGCCGTATCGACTCGTAATCATGACCACTATTCACAGTAAAACCCCAAGTAGATCCTTATGTTGAGATTGGCGCTGTAAGGGTACGAATATTATAAGTTTTTAAATTTTCTTTTATTTAGTTACTGCGTACAAGTTTACTTAATAAAGTTTTTTAATATTTTTAAATGTACAATTTTCCGTATTTTTTTTTATTTTCTGGGATAAGTATTCACGTTGTATTATTATTTTTTGCGATGATGTACATATTTAATCATATTTAATAGAAATTAGACCGGACAAGTGGTGCAGTGGTTAAAGCTTCGGCACTTGGACCGGGAGGTACTGGGTTCGAATCCCATCAGAGGCTAGATGCAAATCGAATTTTCATCATCGATACAATCGGTGATGTTAATAAACACAACTAAGACCCTCTGATGGAGTGCAGAATTCAGCGCCGACCCACCGTCCATGTCAATGTACAGGTTGACATGGAGCTTGCAATGTGCAGGTGGTCACACCTACATACTGTAGTTGTGTAAGTAGGTGAATAGGTGAATGGGTTAATGATGTAGCATGAATGCGTGGTATCACAATGGGCCAAAAATGGCCTAAGTGTCAACCACTGAAACCTAATAGAAATTATAATCAAATCTTGGGCTGTGCTGATAATGCAGTTTTAGTGATGCCTAATGCATTTTTTTATTTTTCTGGGATGAAATCCTGAGCTTACTTCACAGTCATAAAATTTTTGACCTCGAATGTGTTGACAAAATGTCAGTGTCCCCTCCACAGCTCATTCGGATTGACAGATCGAGGAGAAACTTAATACTTGATGTTTTACTATAAATCGGAAGATCCTAGTGATTTTTGGTCAAAATTGGTCCACCGAAGGTTGGAGCTTCCGTAGGAGTTTTGAGGATTCTTGTGAATATTTTAGATATATATTATTTTCGAAAGAACCATTTGCAAAAAAATGAATGTAAATTTACTTTTAAAAATAATTTGTTTACCGGGGATGATGAGTTTTGTTAGAAAAACAATATTTTACCAAAATCTGGCATCTTTACAGACCATGCGAATTAAATATTCGGAAAAAACTTCATACTTAAAAAAAATTTTTAAATTGTGAGATGTGTGGGAAATATGGTGGTCATTTGTGTACCAGAAGTATCAGCTTTTGCTGGAGCCTTTTCAATTTTTCCAATGAAGATTAAATTTTTAACAAGGGTTGGCCTTGTTGGTTTTCCTAAATTTAAGCCGGAATAATGATTTTTCATGACAAGACAATTTTTATTACAAATGCGGTAAGTTCTTGGCCACATCAATAATTACAAACGAACAAACGATCTAGGATGGACAACTAGGATGGACTTGACACACTCAAATTTGAATGTGCGTCATTTTGTAAATGTGTTATCTACATCGCTTGACCATAATTAATCGATCACATCACAAGTGCTAGCCAAAACAAATTCAACGTAAATTAATCAGTTAATTTAATGTTTTTGTTAAACACAACTGTTTTCGATTATTAATTATATCGATTAATAATTATCGAAATAATTCTGTGAACGAGGCTCGTAATATTTTCAAATTTTGATTTGTTTATTTACTTAATACCGCATTTCGACCACATCGCAAAAATGTCTGTACTCGCACAATGTGTAATAATACCATAAATACATGTTAGTCGTAAAAAATATTCATAATTAAATTGAGCGAATTGTTTTTGAGATGAAGTAAAGTTTGGTCGACAATTAAGCCAACGTACACCATAAAACATTGATACAGTGAGGCAGGGTGTTTCTGCATATCCAGGTATACCATCGATAAGATGCGTTGGATAAGATTCTAGTTCTCAAATAAGATTATTTAGGCCAAATGAAGATGTGGTTTCAACAAGACAGTGCGTCATCGCATACACAGCTCATCCCATCTAGCAAATTTTGAAGTTCGAAATTTTAGTTTGAAAAAATCCAGCCTGTAATCATTCTTCTGATATTTATTTTATTTTTAGGTATCAGGTTTTATAATTACTAGACCAGTTTTATCCTAATATCAAGGTACCGTAATATCCAGATATGGCAAAATGCGATAATACACAGATAAAATGATTTTGTTTATTTTACCGTATCTGGATATCACGGAGCCTGGGTAGAAAGATGAAACTGGCTCAATAACGAAAAACTCCATAGCTTTAAATAATCTGTATAACAAGTGAGGGATCACAGGCTTGAATTTTTATAGTAAATCCCTGTGTATTATCGCATTTCGCAATACTTTGATATCACGGAACCTTTTTATGACTATTTTTTTAAATACAAAGTTAATCCTAAAACCAGCAACAATAATAAAAAATATCTGAATATGTAAAATTTTAATATGTAAAATTTGTAATGTCGAATGAAATGAATTACTTCATTTACCATAAACGGGTAAAATAATATTCATCATGATAATAAATGGCTAGCTAATTTGAATAGAAATATTGCTGATCATGAAATTAATCACAATTTTCAAAAATCATGTATTTAAGATATTTGAGTACTATCGCTTAGTGTAATTTTCGGCTCCAATTCAACAACCTTATTGTTTGGTTTTTAAATTTTTTAAATTTAAAAAATTTATTCTATATTTTAATTTCGTAATCAATGACGTTGGTGATGGAATTTTTCGTCCACTAGCGTCCGTTTCAATAAATGATTCTGGGAAAGTTACAGCTTGCTCTGCAATTTTCCGAATAATTCCAGAAGGCATGTTTGTTCCAGTTTATTTTATAAGCGGATAGTAAATCAATAGCATCGTCATTTTTGCTAGATGTTATTGAGAGATGGTTTATTGACCCAACAAATGTTGTATTCATGTTTATTGATTTTGAAGTAAACGAATGTCGTTACTTATTCCTATACCGAAGAGTATACAATAGAAATGCCAGCTTCGTTGATATTGGATATTATATGCAGCTTCCAGACTCTAATGTTTCATCATCACATATTTCACCACCGCTGTTGGAAAGCACCAGCTTAGGTCCTCCGATCCCATATAAAATAGCTGTTTAAAAAAATACAATTTATGACATTTTCATTGAAATTGAAAATAATGGTTACCTTTTTCTATCACTTTGCTCAAATTTGCAACACTTAAAATAAATTTATGATACGTGGATAAAATCTCAGCCTTGCTGGAAAAATAAGTAAAATGTTATAATATAAAGAAATTACAATAAATTTGGAAAACTGTATTCCAGAGAGTAGTAGAATGTTGATTTATATTACAATACATGCAATGGTTTGTGATTTAAAATGGTATCTAAATTAACTAAATGGTAAAATTTTTCCTCACTGTAACTTTCTTACAATAAAGAGTGTTCATTATACCACATTTGATTGTATTACTATACATAATTGCTTCATTGTATGATTCAGTAAAAAATATTAGCTGTACCACTAAAATGTCAGTCAATGTTGTCAAAAACATCATAATCGAATAGAATAAAATTGTTTTCGTTATAAACAGAAGTAAACTCTTCTGACAAAATAACATCGATTACTAGATACTTCCGAAGATACAATATTTAACTTCTCACTTATAATTATAATTGAGGATAGCGTTGTAGAAAATGGTGTTTTGGACGAAATTATGAATTGGGAAAGCAATCTCTTCTATAAATAACATTAGATCTTATATAAAATAAAAGCATTACAACTTGATCTTGCGAAATTTTCGGTGAACAGGTTAAACGGCACAATTCTAACATACACGAGAAAAACTTCCAAACATGACATTCATTGTTTTTCATGTATTTGAAAAACATGAGCGGCTAAAACGTTAAAATATAAATCACCTCATTTGTTTTCTCTGGTATTTTTTGCATTCCAAAGTCAATTTGATGGAAAGTTAAATGTAGTTTAAAATACCGTCGTAGGTCATCCAATGCTAAGATCAAAATATGTCTGGAAATTGTTTTTAAAGATACAAAATGTTTTATTACCAACATGAAATCATAAGGAATTATTGCTTCAAAAGGTCATGAGCAATGCAAGGACGGAAGACCAGGATAGTAAACATTGTATAAGTTATAAGCTTCTACTGTCCGAATTTCACAAAAATTCAGACTTTTCTGCTTCAGGAGTATTGGAGTATGATAGCAATAACTACAAAAAATTGAGAGGTACTGAAACTTTCGTAAAATCCATCAATTTGGTGACTTTCTTAATTTTCTCCGATAACAGCAAACCTAAGCAAAAATATTTGCATATAGAATTATTCAATCAAAATTTCAAAATTTCTTGAAATCCAAAAAAAAAATATGTTTTTCCTAGCAAACGAGCACTAATTGAATATTTTTTATATTGGATGCATAAGTCCTTGGATGACCCAAGCGGATTGCAGGTTTCAAATGCATCCTGAAATAGCAAAGTTTCGAGTTTTTTGTCATTTACTGGAAAGAAAGAATTATTTTTATATACAGCTTTTACATTTTTTGCTGTTTGGAATATATTGTTTCTAAAATCGAAACGTAATGAAAGTGGCAATTGTGGTGATAATTATCTGTTGCTAAGATATTAAGATATTCCAGCTAATGCTGACTAATATTTAATTTTTGACAAAGGATTTTGAATCTTGAACTTTGTATTTCATTCTGAAAAGTAAAAATATCTTCCAGTTCATTAGGAATGAACTACACGGCACGATTTAAAGTACCGAAGTTTCTTCTTAAGTAACTTTATTTTTAAAGCCAAGGTCAAAACTACTTTTTAAATTTTCATTTCGTATATCTTCGGGCGCGTTTTTTATGCCGCATATCTTTTTCGATTTGCTTTTTTCCTTGGTGCAAATACATGTGCTTGCTGAAAAGTTTAATTGCACATGTACTGAAAATACATACTACACCATTTTACAACGTAAAAAAATAAATGCTAGTTTATACCAGAAAATATTAAAAACAACTAATACTTTCGCTCTTCCCTGAATCTAAAATTATACCACAAACACCTTAATAAAGTTAGCCGAATGTTTCCAGCAGAAAGATAATAAAATTGATAATGCAGATAGGGTCTTCGCTTTCTCAGCCGAAAATGTATAAATACGTCACCGTTGATCAAAATTCTTCAGCCGAAAGTTATCAGCCGAAAAATTTATTTCAACAATACACCAACAGAAACCTGTTTGAATGTATTATTATTATTGACCAACATAGTGGCGTTACAAATGACCATAGTGACATCAATGACACGGCATGTTAACCTAGAACGACAGGCATTTTCGATATATCGAGTAAGCGAAATTTTGCTAAAATACTTCCCTGTATCCCTTTCAGAATTTTTCCATAATTAGGCCGAAGTTGACCAGCATAGTGGCGTATTAAATGACCATAGTTGCATCCCCACCATACTTTACGTTCATTTGGTTAACATTATTGCTTTTCAAGTTATGACTGTTTGATTTAAACATTTGTACTTCACAAGTTTTAATAGAATTATGTTTAACAACAAACTTCGCTTAATAAATAATACATGCAAATTGGTTTCAGTTGATGTGTTATTGAAATAAAGTTTTCGGCTGAAGAATATTGATCAACGGTGATGTATTAATGCACTTTCGGCTGAGAAAGCGAAGACACTATCTGCATCATCGATTTTTTTTTATCTTTCGGCTAACTTTAATAGTATACTACAAACTGATGTAGGTTTACTACGCATGCTTATCATAGAGCCGCTATAAAAATGTAACTCGTCAATTGTACTAATAACGCAAAATAACCCTTATTAAGAAGTAAAAATCAGGTATCAAATAATTTCAGTAATTTTAAACGTTTGTGAGTAAAATTCTTTCAAAACTGGTGCAAGATTACCATGATAAAAAGGGTATTACTACTCTTTAAAATATCTACGATTTGCAGTGTTGGCTTTGAAATTGGAAATGGCTGGTAAACGCAAATCTATGGTTTACCATGGCTGACGACCAAGCGTGACTTATTCGAAAGACTGGCACGATAGAGCAGCATTAGTCTTCAAGGTTTTAATTTTGATATTGAACACTGCCAAGGAAAACACAACACTGTACCAGCTGCTCTATCACGATTACATGCGCTGATGACCTATGTAAAAATTATTTGGTTCAGGAAACAGATTTAGACATTGTTAACTCTTTATATTAATTTGGAATCAGGAAAAATTTATAGCCTTGACTATGTTCGGAGTTCGCGAATCCCTATTTGTCGACAATAGAAAATAATCTGTGTCAAAAGTGACAGATCTGGTCTCAAAATGGGGACTACGCTATATTTTTACAGCAAAATACTTGCCAAAGACCAATGCCAGAGTAAATAAATCTTCGTTAGATGTGATCTGATCATAATTTAGAATGGAATAAATATACTTTGCGCAGCGACGTGCCTTCAGTTTCTAGTATTTGGTGAATATCATTTCGATCGGGAATCAAGGTATAAAGTAATGCTGAAATTTGAAAGTTTAAATAATCATTTCTTGGTAGTAACGTTATTACGTTAGAGATATTTAAAATAATGAGATATAAATCAACGAACAAAACGAAAAAAAAGTAAATTTTCTATTAGCGCTTAACCATGCTCTCTTTTATATGAATTCTCTTTCTTTACAATGAGTAAAAAAATATTTAATCTCTGTTTATGTTTCATATGTCTCTTCTTTGCATTTTCATGACATTGAGCCAAGCTACACGCGATTTTAGCTTCTGGTTTCAAACTAAGTCGCAAAAGATTTTTATTGTTAATGTTAACCCTTATTTTATATTAAAACATCAAATTTTTTTGTATTGTTTTATTCTGTTCTCTCGAAAATAAAATGTAAACAAAAATCTACATCTTCAAAATGGCCTTAATTTTTTTATTCTCATTACTATTTGTTCATTTCGGATTCACCGAAAAATTTAATGTCGCAGTTTAAACGGATTTTGTTTATGAAACCGTGTGTAGCATGCCTAATTGTCATGAAGACGCAAAGAAGAGACATATGGAACATAAACAGAGATTAAATATTTTTTTCTCTCGCAATAAAATGTTCGCGGGGAATTTATATGAAAGAGAGCATGGTTGGGCTATTGGACCATGTGCCGATTTATAAAAACTCGGTAATATCATATTTTAAAAAAATGGAAAGGTATAATTTTTGTGGGCAACGCTTGACTGACCTTTATGACAAATGTACCTAGATCACGGATTTGTGATAAAAATTGCCTTTAATAATCAAAAATCATTATACCCGCACAAAAATGCAAAAGATCAACCCTTGTAATTTAATAATGATTGCAAGAATCTCCTACGAAATCTTTGATTGCAAAAAGCTGCTGCGAAACCTGCCAATCTAGGCCTGTGGAGATGCCAAATTTTGATGAAATAAATTTATTTTTTTTCGAAACTGGTCATATCCGGGTAAGATTTAAAATATGATCTGAACTAATTTTTTGAGAATCACTGAGATCTCTCAATTTATGGAAAAACTAAAATTCGTCGTTTTATTTCGCTGATTTAATCAATCAGGGATATAGAGGCTGTGTAGAAGCCAACATTTTGATTGGAGAACAGTATTTTTTTTACAAAAATCGTAATTCCCTCTAAAGTTTTATAAAACTGGACCGTTCTTGGTAATGTTGGAAATTTAATTTAGAATATATTAGTTTATTACTGTTATTGAAGCTGTTACTTCTAGTGGAAGTCGAGAAAGCTCCTATGAAAGGCTGTCACCCTCGGTTCCCGATTTCAGCGATATTCACTGGAATCTCCCAATTTGTGCCAATCTAAATATTGATTCTTCATCCGGATCATTTAGTATGTCTGGGCTGTACAGAGCCGAGTTTTTGTTGAAGAACTGATATAGAATGGTATATTGGAAAATTTATTTAGAATCTTTAAGCTAGTCATCGTTTTTGACATAAGTGATATATTTTATTTTTTTCAAAGAAATGATAAAGATCCGATGCAACCTGCTTCTTCTGGTGAGTCTATTCTGGCCAAAAATCACTGGAATTTACCAATTTATGAAAAAATAAAACCTAATTATGAAGTTTTATCCCAATCAGGTCCCCTACGTAAAAGAAGTAACAGACATATCTCTAAAATGCAAACAAATATAACTTGAGAAGCAAGTCTCAGAAGTTCCAATTGGGCCAATTTATTCAGCAAAATTACCACCAAAATTCGTCAATATTAAACTGTCTTGCTCGGTGGCGTATAAAGTGAATACAGTGAATGGGAAAATAATGGGCGTTTATCACAAGAAAGTGTGATTCGTAATTACTATTTATAAGTAGTTTATCATCTAACATATGATCAAAGTTTTAATAATATTTCCAAGTAAAACCCCACATCCAAAGCAGATAATTTGTGCCAAAATATTCTGCAGACAGTTAAGTCATGTTCAGCGCAACCACCGCATTCAGCGTGTTGTACTGTATCGACAATATTGGCGACTGGGGAAAAATTTTATATCACTTTGCACAAAGTACATGATTAGCTTCAACACAAAATAATTTAGCGACTGGAGAAAAATCATAAAAATTTACATAGACCCGATCATAATTTACTCTCCCTGCGGCCAAATACAGCTGCTACGGCCATGTATGTTCAAGTATGTTTACTTTCATTCGGAGAAATAAATTTAAGTGTCGTGCGATAAACTAACATGTCAAATTCCGATGATCGTATATTTTCTAGGCCAAAACAAAATTAATTTTGCTGTGAAAATACGTAAAATATTAATGCGATTTTTCATAATTAGTTTCCATTTCGATACGTTAACGATTTGTGTGTTATTAAAAAAAAATTTCTTAAGTGTGTATATCGGCTCGGCTCATATTGTAAATATTTTGACAAAATTTATATAATAAGCGCGAAGAGAAAATGAGTGAGTGGATTTTTGTTATTGCTTTTTTTTTTTTGTTTGTTAGTTTGGTACACACAGCATCTATTATGATTTTTGATGAGATGAAAAATGATGAAAAAAAAAAAAAAAAAATTCAATGTTCAAAAAATTATGATTGATTTTATCTGTGTTTTTCATCTCGCATATATGTATATAAAATTGTTTGGTACGGTTAGAACGAGTATTTAGGGAAAAAATATTTAATTTTTCCTAATTTTTCACATTGGTGTGTGCTCCAACGAAATATTATAAACTGGAATTTTTAGTAACAAATTTTTTTTTATTGTGGTGTGTGTATAACAGAAGTATATAGATAAACAAAAACAACAAAAATATTATTTATTTGCATTTGTAATTTTGTGAAAATTAACAAAAAAAAAATTAAATTCCGAATTCGATAAATATTTTTTTTTTGTTTTATAATAAAAATTCTCTTGTTAAAATTTAATTAAGAAAATAAAAATTAAAAATTTGGCTTAATTCCAACAAGAGAAATTTCACTTTGCGCGATCATTTTGAATTGACTTAAGTTTTTGTTTTTATCTTACACAAAAAAAAAATAAAAAAATATAAAAAAATATATATTGATGTTTTTAGTCAACACAGTAGATTTAAAGTGTGTGATCAGTGAAAAATTATTTTCCTTGGTATTCATTTTTAATTTTATTTTTTACGAAATAATTAAGAATTAATTATTCATTTATTTTGGTGTGTGATGTGAACTTATCGTGTAAAACCTCTAATCTAAATTATAAAACTTAGTGAAAGTTGTGATTTAGAAAAAGTAACAAAAACTTTTCGTATATTAAACTATAGCGACTTATAGCGCGGCCGCAGAAAATCAATCGACACGAAATAAATTCACTCGGTATTTTTTATATTTCGGAGAGGTCGTAGTCCGCCGTAAGTATATATAGTAATATATAGTAGACGTCTATATACTATTTCTAATACTATGCTATTTCGTATATTATATAAAAAACAGTTTGGTCCGTCATGAGTTGCGACGACGATGGTGATGACGAGGGCAATGGAGACTTTTATGAATGTGAGTAAATAATATACATATATGAAAATTTTTCAGGCGCACGTGATACCCAAATATATTTTATAAGATATATTCATTCATAAAATAATTTGTCTGCACCATCTTTATACCATAAATCAAATTTTGTTATATGCGGACATATAGAAAAATGATTCCCGACGGGGTTTTCCGTTTCCAATCGTTTTAAAAACCTCTTATGAAATTAAACACTCCATGTGGGTCGAAGATGAGAAGAAAATATATTTTTATATAAAAACATCATATATTGTGCCAATTTTCTTTTTTTTTTTAAATTTGTTTGTTATTATAACGTTAGCGCTGGTGAATTGTTTATATGGGCACGATGACAATGAATAATTTTTTACCAGCATGTCACATCAAAAAATAAAAATATTTTTCAGAATGTGATTGTAACAAGTGGTTGGTTGAACTGCACGCAGTTCATGTGTATACAAATTTTTTTTTACCAATATGGCACGAGAGCGTACATCCTATAATTATCAAAGCTTGGGCTACAGCCAAATAAATATTAATATTCATAAAATCATAAACAGATGCACATCCTGTTTATATATATGTAACTGCAAGACCAAATTTCAAGTTTATTTTTAATATTTCATATATTTTGATATGACTGCAGTCTCTTATGGAGTTTTAAATTTTTATTTACATTTATTTTAAATATTTGAACAAATTGTGACAACTGTTGCAAAATCGTACACAAAACGTAAATAATTTTTTTTACAGACGATCATGACTCCATGTATATACGATTAATTAAATTCTGTATTTAGATCAAATTTCTTGAACAACATTGAACTAGATATTTTTAATTATTTGTACAACAAAATAACCATCTCAAGTCACTCTACACATATAGACGAACGCGCGGGTAAATATACATTACGTGAATATCTTAATTTTTATTGGAAGTAATTAAAATAAAATACACACAATAAATTAATTTTTTATTGCCACCGAATTAAATTAAAATTACCCAATTGTTTAAATTTATTTTGAAGAGACAATAACAATTCGTTTTATTTTAAAATAACGTCTGATTGTTCTTTGGCCACAAACAACCTACGTCCGATTTAATTAAAGAACAATTTTCTCAAATCAAAATATCAAGTAAAAATCTGACACATTTTCGAGCTGAACCAATTGGCTACAAGATGTATTTGACATGTGTAGTAAATATTTAAAATTTTGCAAGATGGGTTGCTCTCGGGTCGATTCCTTTTATTGACGCTACTTGTGATATACGACATTTTTTGTTTTGTTGTTAGGTGGGAGAACGAACAAAGCGGATGGTTTGCCGACACGTGGAACATGCCACGTACAATTGATCGTGAAAGAAACATTCTTTTTCTAGATTCAGGCCACAAACACTCAAGGATGCCTTTTTGATTTGTTGGTCGTCAAAGCGAATGCAAGACGAATCGGAAATTGAATTCGTTTAAACTCGAATGACATGTCGGTTGGGATTATCGGAATTTTTTCAATGAGAACTACCTCTTCTTTGAACTTTTCATTGAGTATCGTCGTGTGAATCACATTGGTTTCGAAGCATGATGACTACTGAGCCAACCTTCAGTTGTAAATTGTGAGGAGGCAAGCCAAGCAAAT
Organism: Nephrotoma flavescens; assembly: GCA_932526605.1. NCBI lineage: Eukaryota > Metazoa > Arthropoda > Insecta > Diptera > Tipulidae > Nephrotoma > Nephrotoma flavescens. The sequence goes on along the minus strand of OW052222.1, from coordinate 28,913,633 downwards.
CCAATGAGTTTAAAAATTTACATTTTTGTTCTTTGCCGCAAGGATTACTCGTTCACTCACCCAATTGTGATTTTTGTGGTTAGCTGTGATGTTCAGAAACTCTTTGTTGATGAGGTCGTAGTTCGTTGAAGCGAAATTGTAAAAGTTTGGATTAATCAAAATCAATCCGTTCAATTAGTCGACCCTAACACGGCCATAGTCAGCAATTGCTTGTAGAAATTTTCGGCAGATGGATCATTTAGCAATGCAACTCGCATAGATGTCTTCAGCTGAAGTTTTTTCACATAGCTCCACAGAGTCGATTATTTGCGGCAAGCGTTTATTGCATTGGCAGTGGCCAATCTTGGAATGACTGTGGTATTGTTTGACGGATATCGCCGGACAGTAGAGTCATTGAGCTTCCAAAACATTTTGAGTCATTGCGGATTCATCCCTGGTGACAATTTTAGTTGCTATCAAAACTTTGACCATTGCTGAGTGTTTTGCAATGTTGCATGCCAGGGTTTCAGCTATTCAGAAGAAGTAACTGCTACAGAAATTTCGGATCTCACAACAAAAGTGGCCAAAATCAATTATATGAGGAATATCTTCCCAGTTCCACCACGTGCATCGAGGAAAAATAAGCTACCATTTTCACCATCAATTGCCTTCATTAACGTGTCGTATACACTTTTGTCTGTTGGGGGTTTAACAGTGGGTTCCCATTTCTAATTCTCGATTGAAAGCGTGGTTATCATTACACGATATTTCATTGGTGTTCCTAACTTGACTAACAAACTGCCGCAGATGAAAAAACACATTCCTTTTATCAATCAAAAGCAAAGCTTGGTTATGTTTCTCTTCATTCAGTTTGAGATCGTGATTTCCAAAACTGCAGCAAAAGAGCATCAGTAAAACGCAAATCTGGATGATCAGGAACAGCATCGCATTGCTTCCGACGTTAAAATTTAGTACAGCAATGTTCATGAAAACGGATCACTTTCGAAAATCGAAAAGAAACTGGTCATTGTTGTCGCTAGAGGTGTTTCAGTACGTTGAGACCATTCCCCATGACTTCACTGAATGGCAGTACTCCACGTTTCAATGTGCCTTGATTATTTTGGAAAGAAGTGGCAAATACGGAACAATCTATGTGTTGTCGACCACGAAATCCGTTTTCCTCACTTTCGTCGTGACATTTCTAACGTTATCATTGGGTGATCGACGCCGATATAGTGGATAACCATCGTTGCCAGTGATAGTCTCTGCCGGTTAATTTCGTAGATAGCCCTTGGAACTTTTGTCGTGCATGGTCACGTCGATTGAAGGTTAATGGCGCCACACGGACCTTGAATCATGTTCGTAATTACAACATCATGAAGGTTTTTATCGGTTTTCAGATATGATGTCATTTATTTGGTCTAATCGACTTCTTTCGACTAACCAAATAAGAATGTGATGCATCGAGTATGCCTAAAGACGGAATGCTTAAGAATGTAGTTCATCATCTCTTGAGCTGCATCTCTTTCGGTGCTGATTGTATTGCGTAAATGGATGTTCTCCTCTAAACGCAGTTTGGATCGGTTTGGAAACGAATGAAAGTGGGACGCTCCGTTTTGATTTTGACGTACATGCCGACGCAATGTTTCTGAAGCAATCGATGAAATCGCAGCAAATAGTTGTCAGCATTTTGACGAATCATCGAACGATGTGTGTAATAATTCATCGAGCTAACCGATTTTTTCTTTTTTTTTTGTGAATTCTTAAGTCAATTTATTATTGAAAAACTTTCAGACCTAAATTTAAATATTTTGAATACGTGGCCAGCGGTATGATAATGGTGTGACATGTGAGAAAAGCACAATTTATTTTATTTTAATTTTAATAAGTTTTTTTTTTTTTTATCTTAAACGCATATCATTAATATCATATAATAATAATCATAAAAGTGTAAAAGACTACTAGTGGATTTAATATCTTTTAAAAGTTCGTCATTCACACAACTTCAAAAATATATTGAAGAATTATTTTTTAAATTTTTAAATGTTAAATCAAAATTTGATTTATATTTCTTTTTTTGTTTAAAAATTTTTCTTTTAATTTTTATGCTGATCTGCAGCTGCTTTTGTTGGTGGGAGACATAAGCTAAATCAAATATAGTATGTAACTGCAGATTACTAATTACTCTGATTTAAGCAAAAAATTTTACTTCTTCTAGTTGAGTCTTTTTGGTGATGTTCTATAGTCCACATATTAAACGCGATCCGCTCACTGGAATATACTCATTCGTCGTACTCGCATGCAAGAACAATTGCATTTCGGTTCTCACTTCTGCATTCGCCCGCAAAAGCTTGAAGGCGTTTATATTTGAGATAGAGGTATCTGCGTCATCTTCGCCTGATGTGTTGGTATGTTCAAACAATGTACATAAGTGTTGTTTTAGTATGCCAATTAATTTATATTTATTATGTTTGCTGAGATTTTGGCAATGGCTCTTACCTTTTGTTCTTCTCCTTTCGTGGTGGCGTAGTCCGGATAACCATCAAATACTACCGTTGTGCTTTGCCATAATGTTCTAAAACGCAAAATCACAATAAATTTGTAGAATACATACTACCGAGTGAAGCAGATGGCCTCCATCTACAAAATATTTGCAATTTGTTGGAAAATTGTCCCTACCAACAACGTTCCCGCTAAGCTGGGCACACGGGCGGCCACCCAGATTTAAATTGTATTTTGCCCATCATAATTTTTAGTCCGCCCATCTGCAATATTGCTAACATTTTTTTCGTGTTAGTTACAAAATTTAAAAATTTGTAAACCCACGCAGTTTAATTTTTTTTTTACATATATGACGTGAATTTTTTTTATAAAAACAATTAACAAAAAATTTACTCCATTTACTGTAATGACAAGACAAAAATTAGTTGTAAGCTCAAGCTCCACAAAAATATTATTAAGGACGAAGCTGTAACTACTATGGCTTGAAAATCTGAAAATGGACAATCATATAAATAACATATGACCCGTTAAAAAAACACCCAGTAGCAAGTTCTTTACTTGTCACCACCAGGAATCGAACCCGGGACCCCCGAATAATAGACCTCCGAACAAACAAGACGGTTTCAAAATTTAGAGTAGAATGGTTAAATGAACTCGTTAAAACAGAAGTCCTATCGTTATCAATTAAACAAAAAGTTATATTATATGAAATTTCTAGTTATCAAATTGAAACAAGTGATGTACGTTTTAAAATATGTATTGAAGCAAAAGCTGACAGTGATTTTTATAAAAGGGAAAAATCGGATATTATATTACAATGCGTGGATTCCACAGTGAAACAAATTTTTCCAGTAAAAAATATTGGGAAACCGAAAAGAGAAGAGTATATTTAAATTACGTTAGAGCGACAAAGACAGCAGCTTTTGTTTATTTTTTATAGCATAATTTATAGTTAAAATAGTGACAGATTGGGAGCAAGATAACTAAAAAAATTGAAAATAAACGAGTTTAACAAAATAAGAAAATTTTCAAAAATTTGAACGTAGTAGCACAAAAAAATAATACCACTTTTCATTTTTCTCTTGGCATTTTACAGTAATATTTTTTCAACCATAAAATTGGCGTAGTGTGCGAAAAATATTTCTCATCACATACTATTTTTTGAAGGTGTGTTAAAAATGCTGCCATAAAAAGTATTGAGTTTAACACTTTTTATGGCAACTTTATCCTGATTTATACGTGGATTCCAAAGTGAAACAATTTTTTTTCAGTAAAATATACTGGGAAATCGAAAGAGAATACTATATTTAAATTACGTTAGAGCGATAAAGATAAATACTTTTGTTTGTTTTTTTATAGCAAAATTTATGGTCAAAATAGTGACAGATTGGGCAACATAACTAAAAAAATTGAAAATAAACCATTTTAACGAAACATAAAATTTTCAAAAATTTATGTTACCCTACCCCCTTTCTGAACGTGTTCTAACTAGCAGCACAAAAACTAATAGCGAGTTCCATTTTTTCTCGACATTTCACTATAATACTTTTCTAACCATAAAATTGTCGTAGTGTGTGAAAAATATTCCTCATCGCATACTATTTTTTGAAGGTGTATCGAAAATGTTGCCATAAAAAGTATTGAGTTTCATACTTTTTATGGTAACATTTTCCCCACTTATTCTATTATTTGCCAGTAAATTTTACTGAACTACTTTTTTGTTTCTCTCTAACAAGTAAAGCATTTATATTTTTATCTCGTGTTAATTTTACTGGGAAAATTTGTTTCACTGTGAAATTCACGCATTAAAGTTTTTTTTAATTTATTTTTAAATAAAATTTTATGTAAAAATTATTGTATTGTAATTTTGTTAAGTTTTGCTCAAAAACTGCTGAATTTAAAATACTTGCCCACAATGCAGTTATGCCGCGCATGATTTTGAATAATTAGAGGGAACGTTGACCACAGCTCTTTCCAATAATTTTTTGATACAGGTCTTTTGGCTGTGTAAAAGAGAAATCTGAAAAATACCTTACGTTTTAATGATTTGTAATTCTCTTCGGTCAAGAGATACGACTGAAATATGTGCAGAGTTGTTAGCAGAGATTTTTTCTTCAAAAACATTAAATTTTTTTCAAACATCAATGTCAAAATAAACTTTATTTTAAAATACAATGAAGTTTGAAATACGTCTATATTTAATTTTTTTTTAATTGCTTTTTTTCTCGGCTTTAATAGACAAAATATGACTTACAAGACATTAACAATGTTTACGACTATTCAAGTCATCAGGAAACAAAGAGGTCATCTACTTATGTATAATATACAAAAGTAATAAATACACAAAAAGTCGAAAATTCACCCCCCCCCCCCCTTTTTTTTAAACCCCTGGGTCATTGTGTAAAAATAAAATACACTCGAGTAGCCCAAATTTTTATCAGTACGAAACCAAACTGACAAAATAAAACTTGTGGAGGTTCTCTTTTTTTCTATGGGTTCGCGTGAATTTTTACACAGTCACCCAGGGTGTTAAAAAAGGGGGGTTATTTTTCTATTTTTTGTAGTAGATATATTATAAGTAGATGATCTGTTTATTTCTTGATGACTTGAATAGTCATACACATTGTGAATGTCATTGTAAGTAATATTTTGACTATTAATACTCGAGAAAAAACAATTTAAATCAAAATTTAATTTTATTTAAAATCCACCTTCTTTAAAGGCTTTCAGAATGATTTCAACAATTTTAACTATCTATTTGTTACAACGATAATGTGCCTTAGTTAAACGTACTAAAATACCAGTTCATTACTGATTTTCAAAAACGGCCATATTTACCACCGATGGATTGCGCTACTTCTCAGGAGATCAAAATCAAATAATACGGACGAGCCTGGAGTGGCCAAACTTTAATTATAACTGTTTCCGTGACCTTCGTTAGTGTCGCCAATTTAAGCTTCATGAATAGATCTCACAATAATTATTTTTCACTAAAGCAGAAGCACCATTCTGAACGCCTCCTACCACAGTTCCCTGGAAGAAGTTGGATTTCCACCTATAGTATTTATAAGTTAACATCACGGAAAAGGCGGGGTTGTCTAAGCATCCAATAGCTTTATGTTCGTTCTGTTCATACATTCTAAAACTAAAAGTATTTGTAAAAGATTTAAAAAAACGTAAACTTATAAAAATATTTTACAAAAATTGTTTGTGATAAACGCCACGAAAAAGCAAGATATGAATTTTTACCAATTTTACTCCATCCTAAAATAACCTCTGTTCCTCACACATTTAATTAAAATATTTATCCGCTTCATCTCATCCGAGTTTAATTCTTCCTCTTTACAACAGATGTATGGGAACTCTGTATGGGTACTGAGTTATGTGTAAGTTGCGTGACGTTCAAATGCAAAGTGAGTTATTTGCATTACAGATGGTTTCTTGTAAATTTGCAAAAAAATTTTAACGGACAATATAAACTGCTATATTTATTTTAGCCTAGCCGTTTTGTTTAAACTTAGGTGTACATTTGGCACAAACACAATAATTAAATCTGATTTAGTTTGGGCGTTATACGGTAGTTTTAAAATTGTAAATAACGAGTTTTGCTACAAATCGTATTTTAACGATCGTATTTTAATCGCGTATGTTTTCAAGGTCTCTGAGTACGATTCCGTAGTTAGTCTGACCATACGACTTTGTGAAAGGTCATTTGAAGGCCATTTCAAGGTCAAATCGACATATTTCGACCAAAATATTTGCAAAAAATGCATGCGTATGTTTTTAAGGTCTCTGAGTACGATTCTAGGGAATTAGTCTGACCATACGATTTTGTGAAAGGTCATTTGAAGGCCATTTCAAGTTCAAATCGACAAATTTCGACCAAAATATTTGCAAAAACTCATGCGTATGTTTTCAAGGTCTCTGAGTACGATTCCGTAGTTAGTCTGACCATACGACTTTGTGAAAGGTCATTTGAAGGCCATTTCAAGGTCAAATCGACATATTTCGACCAAAATATTTGCGAAAAATGCATGCGTATGTTTTCAAGGTCTCTGAGTACGATTCCGTAGTTAGTCTGACCATACGGCTTTGTGAAAGGTCATTTAAAAGCCATTTGAAGGTCAAATCGACATATTTCGACCAAAATATTTGCGAAAAATTCATGCGTATGTTTTGAAGGTCTCTGAGTACGATTCCGTAGTTTGTCTGAGCTTACGATTTTCAAGTTACAAAAATGAAGCTCAACCCGTGGGTCTCGAATTACTTTTCTTTCATATGAGAGCCGTGTATAAGCCGGGCGTCGCTGCCGCCGTTTAGGGACCGCTAGTATTTGTGTAAGAAGCACGTTATGCACAGCATTACCGCGAGTTGGTGTCTGACCGAATAGGTGCGGTGGTCGCCTAAGACGTTATCATATCGTAACTCGTTTATAAGAAATCCTTAGAATCATACTGTATATATTTGGCGTTTTCAAAACCTCTAAAGTTGATATTTCGCTATAGCCACTATTAACATGGAACATGTTCAAAGAGAGGTTCCTGATGCAGGTGTGAAAAAAACCCGGGATAATAATGGATACACGGAGTAATGGTGGACACCCGAGGTAATAATGGATAACGTTGGTAAACGTCGTAATATGCTCCATGCACAATGCTTGTGTTTATACAAGCCTAATCGAAATTTTTTATTAAGCTCTCCTTTTGCTCTTAGCGTTACCCAGAATCGACGACGTGGACGTGGCAAATTTCCGATCCCATTGGGGTGCTTTATTTCCGTGAGTCCCCTTGCCCCTCACGTTGGAGTATTAAAGTACTACTTGGAACGAGTACGCTTTCGTTTCTCGTGAAATGGTCTTCGAATTGATTTTCTAATTCGAGACCCACGGGCTGAGCTTCATTTTTGTAACTTGAAAATTGTAAGCTCAAACAAACTACGGAATCGTACTCAGAGACCTTCAAAACATACGCATGAATTTTTCGCAAATATTTTGGTCTAAATATGTCAATTTGACCTTCAAATGACCTTTAACAAAGGCAAAAGGTCAAACAAACTACGGAATCGTACTCTAGGGACCTTGAAAACATCCGCATGATTTTTTTCAGATTTTTTCGGTCACATTAAGACACTTTGACCTTCAAATGACCTTGAACCTGATGTGATGAAGGTTAACCAACCCGCTCATCGTAATCAGCGACCCGAAAAACCCCTAAACCACCATAGCATTCCAAGTGTTTCGTTTTATATCAAATGTTGACGTGTGTTATTAACATCAGACAACTTCTCCTCTTACAATTTTATACCCGGTTCTATCACAGAAGTGTTCATTTGGGAAACATATTAACCCATTTTATTTATTGACTTTGGTGCTCCTATATCCGATTTGTATGCGATTTCCCAACAAACTAGTATTTGCCAATTGGATTTAGTAATAACGAATCTTTTTGCGTCATTCAACTTGAAGTGCCAGCTCGTAGTCGGACGAATTATTTTAACAGCTTCTGTTTTCCAGTCATTAACTGGACAATCTACACTTCTAAGATTAAAGACGGTAGCATGCGCCTCGTAAATATTAAGATACTCTTCGGACTTTATATTACTGTATGTTTGTTACGATTCTAATAGTTTAAAATAATATTAATGTTCGTTATAATTTTAATTGTCATATCTGAAAGAGTTTACTATATTTCATTGACCTCTTTCTATAATTTAGCAAACACCCAATCTGCTGGTAAATACGAATGTCCTTCAATCGGGAAAAATAATTCCGAACTAGAGATGGTGGCAGGAGCTTCCTTCAACAGCCAATAACAGCACATTGAAATCATAATGGAATTTTTGTTTTGTCCACCACGCCCATCAGCTACTAATCGAATCCGCCTCTTGTTCGTTAAGTCGATATTATACAGGCGATGATGTACAGCAGATGCTATCTGTACCGATCCTTTTAAAAATAAATTTTTAAAACGATCGGTACAGTTAGCATCTGCTGTACAACCAAGTGTAAAGAAAAACATTCTTTTTGCACAACGGAGATTTTGAAGAACCGATCACTACTCCGAAGTTATACAAATACATATTTTGTCTGCTGTAATATGCCGCATGGTCTGCCACTTTTGGTAGGACCATATTCTTTTTGCAGACTAAAACATGCCTTTGCGCGCCTTTTGTGTACCAATCTCTTCACCATTATGTGTTCACCAAACGTTCATTAAGCATAATGCACATGGAACATAGATCGGGGGCTGGTGTCTTAAACCCAATTATAAAGTTGCGGTTAAAAATATTTCGAATGAAACATTTTTTAATTTTTAATTCGGGCGACTCGGCTACTAACATACGATACATTTTGTTGATGTTTAGCTCGCTTGGCAAATATTGTCTTCTGGCAATTTTACTCTTGTAATAGTGAAGCTCTATAGTTTTAAATTTAGTTTTAAAATTAATAACTGCCTGCTTTTTGTGTTGCTTTTTCAATCGAATTCTATCCCCTTCTTGCCGTTCAACAGGACCGAACCCGGTCTCCAAATGCCGTTTCACCAATCGATCTTTTTTCACTCCTAGGATACCACAGAAAGCACTCTAACATACCCGACTGATATGCTTGCGGGTTTAGTGCGCTTGCATACGTGATTAATCGAAGCTTCTTTAAGTTTATAGTTGGTCGCATAAAATGATTTAAAAAAGTTTATTGCATCTGTTGCTTGAATGGGATTGCACAGAAATGCACCAGCATTTCTTCTGTGGTTGCAATTTGACACTACTGGTTGGTGTTTTTGTTTGTATCTAATGAAAATATTTACATCAAACATAATAACAAAAATAATATCGAGTATAAAAGAAGCTCGGATTTTAACTATATTTTATTACCTGTTCTATTTTTCTAGAGCCTATGGCAACTAAGCGGGCTGCGCTTAACAATGCGCTTTAGTCTTCTCATTGTTAAATATTTAATTTTATGGTGTTCCTTACTTTCCATTTTTTAATTTTTATTCAAATGTTATTTTTCAATAAACTTACATGTGAAAATCATAACACACAAAAAAACGTCTGTCCACTATAAAATATTGGTCAAACTAAAAGGAACGTACACATTTAGCGGGAAATTTACATTAATTTAATTTATCAATGTGTGAACAAAATTTTTTTTCGAAATAGTAAGAGTTTAAATAACTGGTTTTGATGCAGTTTTCTCCTGTGTAAATATATTGGTTTTTTCATTAAACTTCATTTTTTGTCAGTGAAAATACAAGGTAAATACACAAATTTGTTTAAAAAAATTTATTTAGTATTGTAGCCTTTGGAAATTCGAACCTTACGACATATCACATAAAAAAACTTTCTATGCGATCGTATAGAAAAATGTGAATACCGCAGTGTGCGTTTATACTACTCATATCTCTGGTACGGGGTGGAAGCCTTATAAGCTCCAGAACTCTTTTGGAATTTATTTAATTAACTATATTTTATTAATTTTAATTTTAAATTAAATTTAATGTATTGAATTATGTGTGACTGTTAGGATTTGTTTTTATTGTGAAAATGGTATAATACCTTTGTACGAAGTTAAAGCCAATTGTTTCTCCTAAGTGTGTTGAATTTTTCACGATCAGAAAAATGATTTTAAAAAATTTCTCAACCTAAAATTGTAGTGCATGAGAGAAATAATTATTTCCAAAACATCGCAGATATCGAAAATCGCTAGGCAAATAGCGAGATTATTGCCAAATTTTCAAAATACAAAAACAAGACAAATTATTACTATTTTTTTATAATAAATGTATAGTATTTCCTCTATACAATGATATTATAAATTAATTTTTATGATGAAAACACGCAATCTAAGTTGATCTTCTATTCAATAAAGATGTTTTGGTATATGTTGCTAACATCTGTGTGTAGTCGTTTACGACTTGGAGTAACACATTGCATGTTATCTTCATTTCTTGTTAATTTCTTATTATACATAATCTATGTATTAACTTAACACCACGTTCTGCAATACCATTTACGACTTCTATTTGACTCATAATCTTCATTCCGTTCTTGAAATTATCATCCTGAGGCCACATATCCGGATCTGTGTTTAACAAATCTGTGGAAATGTTGAACCGTTTAAAAAAATCGCCAGTTTTTGGTGTAACGATCCAGTTTCTGCTCTAAAATATCCGCTGCTCCATTTAATTTTTCAGTATTTGAATATAATGTACCGAAGCAAGCCACCACGAATTCGTCACCTTCTCTTCAATTAATTTAGCTTAGAAAACACCCTCCACCATTTCCATACCAGTTGATCTTGATATTTTGTTTATATCGTGATTTCACTCCTGAAATATTTGGCGTTTCCCATGGGGCACTTCAATATATAACCTACGAAGAAATGAAAAACCCTTTGTACTGTACATCGACTAAAATTTGCGGTACTTCATCAATTATTGTGTTCAGAACAACACTTATGTAGATTAAACTGAAATTTTTAAAAATAAAACTACTGTTGATCAATGGAAATTTTCGGCTTTTTATGAAAATTTAATTTTCGTAACCGGATTATTCAGGATTCTCAACTTAATCCGATGACTGTGTTGTAGGGGTACCGCACTTGTATATTTTAACAAGTGGATTTTGTTTTGGCATCGATATATGGCATTGATATTTCGAAAATTTCGCTCAAAATGGCCGTGTGCCAAACTTGTAAATCCATTACTACCGTAAAAATCAATTTTAGGAGAAATTTTTCGATCAGCTTGCCATAGTGGTTTTGGGAAATACTTGAATTTACCGAAGAATTTACCCAAAGATGACTGTTACATTAAGTTTGGCATACAGCCAATATTGCTAACGTGGATGTAAAACACCCAAAATAACATAACGTAAAAAAAAATCCTGGGTGTAAACGACCCGCAAGCATTTTTTATATTCTACGATGTGAATACTTTGAATGACAAAACAATACTGAAATATATTTTAAAGTGTGGGGAAATACCTAAAGATAAAATACAAATAAGTTTGCAACTGGTAAAAAATCATAATCGGTTTATTTATTCAACGTTAATCCCAATTGGGTGGATTACACCCGTAAGATAGTAATGAAGGGTTAATTAAATTAATTAATAAATTTAATTATTAATTTTAATTTTTATTATTTTAATAATTTTTATTTTTAATTCAATTTATTTGCAAAAAATCCTTACGAGTCACACGTAATCAATACAGTGTGACTCGTAAGGATTTTTTGTTGTTAACAAATGTAGTTGATATTGCCATTATGGCCTTATAATATGCTTCTTTTCTTCAATCTTCCCCCTTTACTTCTTGATTCTGTCGCTTATGTCTCTCTTCCTGATTAATATGGCAAAACACAATCTCGATCTATTTTTACGATTGCTTTGAATATTTATGGCTCTGCCTTTCGACTACTTCGGAATTCTTCGTTTGTATTTCTTCGTTTGTAATTGTTTGTTATTATTCATATATTTTCTTCCTATCGTTTCAGATGCGGCTATATTATTTTAAACACATACATATATAGAGTAAACCTCGCTGTCTTTTCAAGTCTTGATGGGTTTGATACCGCGTCTGCTGTATCAAACAAACGATCTGCAATATCATGTACAATCCCTATAAACACTACGGAGTTCTTCTTAAAAATGTTTCTCTTATAATTACGACAACGGTGGACCGGATTCCTTGCCCTAAATCCTCTAGATCAAATTATGATTTTCTGCCGCATTCATCTCGCAATTACATATTAGGAATCGTTCACACTCATGAATTATCAAATTGGAGTTTACCAATCTCTAAACCTCTAACACCCTGACCCAGATAATAGATGTGCGGTCAGAGAAGGCTGACTCAATTCGCTATTAACTTACTGATTGAAAGGTCGCGATAGTAACCACATAAGCTACAAGCCTCAGCCGCTTGAAAAATACACTACCCCTCTCATTAAAAAAATATAAACCCAATTAAAAATTTCCACTATGCAATTTATAAATATGTCAATACACTTTCAGATAAAAATTTATGCATACAGCAAGTCTCGGCATATCGCACGATACCATCTTTATTTTATTGGTCTGAAAAAGTCACGTTTTCGCGATAACGCCATACCATAATTTATTATTGATCAGTGCACCAATATATTACGAGTATATAAGAACAATGTGCAAGTCAATTTCCTAATAAAATCCCGTGTTTTGAGAATTATTTAAATTCATAAATTAAATTTTTACTATACGGGCAAATCGCGAGCGAATTAAGATTTATGTTGTGTTTATTACACTTTTATAATTTCTCGTAAATCAAAGATTTTTTTTCAAATATTTTCCGAAGAAAATTATTTTTATTGTGGCTATGTTTGTACTACATATATTATCAGCTGTATTCAGTTTTCTTATATACAGATTTACAGACATACAAAAAAATCTAAAAAATACTATTTGAGTATCGCTGAGAAAATAACACAAAAAAAAAATTAGGGGTTATATTGAGCTACTCGCAAAATTTCCCCTCCAATCAATTTTCTCACCATTATTATTGTGCACATTTCGTTTGTGTATATATTAGAAAAACTGAGTGTTTAACATTTTTTTTTTGTGTACTTCTTCAGTCTGATGTGTATTTTCCCGTATATATTTTCCATTTAGACATGTTTGTTTTATATATTATGATGCTCCTTGTGCTTCCAGTGCGAAAAAATAAAAATTCTTAATTCGTAGTACCTCCAATAAATTCCAGTGTGCTGCAGTCTTCTCCATCACCCCGTTGTGATATGACGTGACTATTGAACATTTTTTTTTTAAAAATAGTTTTGAAAGAGGAAAAATATTAAATTTAATTATGATTTATAAATAAAAATGTTTTATGTATTTATTTTTATTTTTTCTTGCTAAATTTAATTATGGGAAATAAATCGAAAAATTCTATTAACAGAAACCCTATGCTAAATAAGCACGAGCAATGTTTTGTTTAATAAACTGGTATACCTTTATAAGGGTGCACATCCCGTGATGTGCTTCTGAGCAATATATCGCGGTGGTTAGTTATTCTTTTGTTTATTGGTGGATTAAATTTAATGTGTGCGATATATAAAGAAAATTAATTAATATTTTGTGAAAATTATATTTTAATGGATTTAAAATTAAAAATATTTTTATTAAGTTTCCAAAAAATATTTTTGATTGATTAAAATTATTGAGTACCGCTTTTCTACACACACCGACACACAGAAAAAATATTTAAACATATGGAAAACGATTTTCCATATGCTAATGGAAATTTTATAAAGGAATTTTTATTATTCGGATATTAAAGATATAAAATTGTAAGCGAGATCAATCAAAATAATAAAAATATTAGTCAATCTTAATTTATAAATAAGCCAATATTTAAAACTACAAAGTGAATGTTTAATTTAAATACGAAGTGCTGATATATACGATTTTTAATTTGTTTGCATTCTGTGATAAAAATAAATTTATAATTGAAAAAAAAAAATTAGTGAATGTCATGAAAATTAATTAAGTGAGCAAAATTATTTATGTATATATATATATGTTTAAAGGTGTTAAGTGTTTATAATATATATATGTAATAGTGTTAGTGTAAATTTAAAAATATTATATTGGTCGTGTAGTTTATGTGTATTTAAAATATTAAAAAATTTTAACTTCAACAAAATTATTATTAAAATAAAATTCTATATAGTAAAAAAAAAAAATTATTTAACGGAAGGAAAACACTTTACATTTTATGGTTTTCCACAAGGTGGGTGGCATAAAAATATTTTATTATTTATTATTTCCTTATTATTTCTCGAAACCAAAATACACACGAAAAGGATGATTTTTTGTTTGTTTGTTTTATTTTATATAAGATGTTGATTGATTTTGATAAGGGTGAACTACGCACAGGGTTTTTTCTTGGTCTGATATGTCAAAAGAGATGATTAATAAAGTCAATTAGCCATTACAATTTTTAAAACCGAAAACTTTCCTAATAATTAATCACTTAATTATGAAAATTATGATTGTTTAGACAGGTTTTAGCCCACCTGGAGTGTAAAGTTTGTTCATATGACCAATTTGGAATTGAACGAAAATAGGTCAAAAAAACAATTTTTTAATTTATTTTTAGATATTTTTTTTATTGAACAGAATTTTAATTTTTAAAAGCTTGTTGAAAACATTTACTACCCCATTCTAGAAGCTTAAAGCTTCAATTTGTGTATTTCTTCCTAAAAAGCTCGTTTTATTTATACTGGAAGAATCTAAACTTTTTTTTTTAATTCGGAGCTTTTAAATTATTTAAGGGAAAATTTGTTATAATTTAAGGAGCTTTATAATAAAATTTTCATTCTTGTATTAAAATAACCTCAATAAATATTTTTTTGTCGATTTTCTTCTAAAAAAACTGTTATAATTAAACCTGTAAAACGCAGGCTTATTTTAATAGTCAGAAAGGCAATTTTGCGTATATCAGCAATTTTATTATAATTGAGATTAGGACAAAACTTTCGATATTTAATGCCTTTGTTTAAAAAAAATTATTAAGTTCGCAGAACAATTTTATTGGAACTGACTACAAATGGAAATAACTTTAAAGAAGAGGAATTCAAATCAAAATGGGCAGGCAAAGTTATTTTATTATAGTAATAGGGTGAAGCGGAACGATTTTGCTTTATTGCTTAGATATAGCTCATTATAGAAAAATTTGTAAAATGCTCTTATCTATACTTTTACACATTACAAAAAATAGCACACAGTTTATAAACACAATTGACTCGGATGCGGGCACTTGACTGATCAATTAGGTAGAAAATTTGTAAATAAAACTCCGTTTAAACTTTAAAAAATCTAAACCTTTTCTAACCGTATGAGTGCCTGAATTTTAAATCCTGAAGAATGAAAAGCCAAATAAAAAATAAAAAAGTAAAAATAACTATTTGGAGAAATTTGGAATACCTGCCTAGCAAGAGAGTGGTCAGCTGCCTGTTTAACCTATGCGCCTATCTAATGACATTATCGCACCTTTACAAATGTATCAAATTCTCTTTTTAACGATGTAGATAACTTGGACTTATTGTTTCACTGGACGTCCTGGCCAAGGTCGTCCAAGGTTTCAAGGATTCAACGGATTAAAATTGGAACTAAAAGATGGTCATTGTATCCTTCGAATTTCATAGAATTCCAAATATACTCAATGACAATTCTAGCGGAATTGGCAGCAGCACCATTTTGTAGCTTGGGATCCGTTACAAAGGACAATTAAATTAGTTTTTCTTTTCATTTCGGTTTTCTGTCGCACGAGTACTCCAGTAACTCGCGAGTGATCAATTTGAAAGTCAAGCACAGTGCAAACCGATTTTCGATATGTTTAAAGTTTTAAAAAGCTGTCATACTTTGTACTCGTTACCCTTAGACGACGTGGCCCCTGACCACTAGTGAAAAGACAAGTCTCTAACACATCGCCTGAAAAGTTCCCGGTCTAACAAAGAAAACACATTTTTTTTGGGAAAAATACATTTTATTGTCAGCTTTAATATTTCGATAACTTTTTGTAATACGATTTTACTTTGTTTTCAAAATAAGCTTCAGTTTCTTCAATCACTTCTTCATTGAAGCCAAATCTCTTGCACTGGAGTATTTTTTTTGAGGTCTGTAAACTTGTTATGATCGCTGCGAATACGGTATAGCGGAAGCAATTCAAAGTGCAATTCGAGCTTTCGTAAATTTTTTGTATGTTTTGATGTGACCCCTCATTTAGGCGTCCAAGCGTGGTGCATTATCGGTGGTTGTACGAATTCGTTTAAATTCAGCATACCAGTCAATAATGGTTAATTTTCTTGGTGCAGAGTCAAGAAAACACTTACCAAGCCACTGTCTTGCTTGAACGGAATTTTTCCTCATCAAAAAAGTGTTAAAACAAAACACAAAATTCTTTTGTTTTCCATTTCGGAAAATCATTTGAAGGTTGGTAGAATTTAAAAGTTTTAGGTTTTAAATTTGTGGCCTCATCTATATTTCAGACCGGGAAGTTTTCAGGTGATATTTCGCGATCACGGCCTACAATGGGCCGATTATGAAACCCCTGAAGTGTGCCGCAACGTAGCGCATAGTGATTGCTCTACATCTAACAGGCCTCCTTTCGATAGACTCCCCTTTCACTCACGATTTCAAATATATCAAAAAGTGGTTAATGTGGTTTTGAATACAAGTAATGGTGGTTAGTTACTTTTGAAAACCAACATTGTTCAGTGAAGTCAAACCCCTTCAAATAAAACCTTCAAATTACATTTCAATTATGATGTTTTTTGTCAAACTGAACCTGGTATAGAACCCCCCCCCCCCCCTCCAACACTTGTTGAAAAAGCATCGACCTGAATGAAGAACGGTAAGAAGTTGTTGGCGAGTGTGTTTTAGACGGGTTCCAACGCAAAAGCGGCATTGTCCTTTCACTGCAATTTCTGTTTCAATTTGAGCAAATTTGTTTACGGAGCGAGCTGCTATTGCAAAGTGGCTCGAGATGAACCGTTGGTGGTCATGCCGAGAAAACATCAAAATTATCGAGTCGTGGAAGGAGATGGGAATTCAGAAATCGAATGGCAGGTCGGTTTGTACCAACGGACCTGCCAAAATTTATTCATGATCCTTTTTTCGTTTTTAATTTAAAATATTTTTAACATTCGTTATTCATTTAAAATATTTTTTAACATTCCCACGGCTATCTCAGCTTGCAAAATGTGTTTGTGCTAAATATGTAAGAACTCGCTATAGTGGATCAAAAGTTTGCATACAAGTGAGCATAGGGAAGGGGTGCCATTTTTGGATCACTAAACTCCTTTGTTGTTTCTCGGCTGCTAGAAAGAATTCGTGCAAAATTTTGGAAGCAATCGTTCGAGTGGTTCAAAAGTTTTCATATATTGTAAATTCCTGCTTTCAGGTGAGCATGGGGAAGTTGTAACATTTTTTGATGACAAAACCCCCTATGTTTTTTCTCGTTTTCTCACTCATTAAAATTTTTCACAGGAAACCAATTCTTAAAAATTATAATGTAACTGTACAAAATTTAATTTATAATAGAAATGTTGCCTTCTACAAGTATTACTCAACATACCATACATACTCAAGCGTTGAAGTTTTTTTATGTATATGAATTCTTTTAACATCCAAATTGCTGCTGTCTGCCCGATGATAATAAAGCTTTTGTTCTTTTTGATGATATCTTGGTTGCTGAGGTTAAACAAGATCTCTTAGCCGGCCACTCAGATGCATCGAGTAAGTGAATTATTTGATTTGGGGTGGCTTATTTCGTTCACGAATTTTCTAAAGCACATTCGGTTTATCAAATATAGTAAAGTTTGTGTTAAAAAATTATTAAAAAACTAAACTGTTAAATTTATTATTTTTCTGATTGGATTTTTTTTTCAATAGTAAATTATAAAATTGGACTCATTATAAATGTTGTGCCATCGAACCTAAAAAAAGGTACAGGTTCTAGCTGACACTTTTGAGAAAGTAAAGCATACACCTATTCCTAAAATTTAAGTAAAGTATATTTTTGAGATTCGTTCTATTAAAAATTATATTTAGAAATTGAGCATTTTGACGGACTTCAATAATATTCCAGCCAATTCTGGACATGTCTACAGGGATTCAGTAACATTTTTATATAGATCATCCAATCTAGTGCGTCTATTGTGAATGAAATAAAATTATGATAGGTTTTGCTATGTTTTAAAGATGTTAGAAACTTCATACAATTATGATAAATATTTCAAGTTTAATAAATATCGTGCTAAATATATTTAGAGGTTAAGGACAAAAAATTTCCGTTTTTTATACTTTCGATCGTTATAGGTCTGGCTATGCTTATAATAGAATTCTTGTTTTCATTTGTACTGTCCACGGCATCTCCTCTACAATTTTCAAAAGCTTATAATATTTTCTGTTTATGGAGCGAAAATAGGTCATTTGTAATGAGTCTAACAATGATTTTGTGAAATTTTGAACTTCCGTAATTTTGACAAAAATATTATTATTTCGTTCTACAAGATATTAGTAACATGTCCAATTTCATTTTAAATTGGCATGCCCATATAAGCGACGAACTCGTTTTAATAGATTTGTAGATTACGTTTCTCATTGTTTTTCATTTTTAAGATAGTTTTCATTGACAATTTTTGGTTTTCTATTACAATATTTTCAATATTTTTTTTTGTTTAATTGCTTTGTCAATCTTGCAGACACAGATCAAAGAGTTTTTATCGCTCTAATTGCTTCTTCTGATAGTGCCACAAATGATAAAAAAAAATCAGCATTTGTAAATATAAATTTTTTTTAATGTAATTTAAATTCGTTTTATAGCTTAGAGGATGGGGGCTTCCCCACTTTTCCAGAATTTATACAAATCTCCAAGTGTCAAGTTTTATTTATAATTTTAAACTAAATTTAAAGAAAAATTGAAAAAAAAAATAAAAATTTTCCTGGAAAAAGTGCAAAATATTCCTGGAAAAATTACTTATATTGTCGAAAGACTGTTAAGATACAATCCTAATATAACTTTTTTTATAAAAATTAAACATTTGTACGTATTTTAAATAAAATAAAACTCTAATTTTTTATTTGAAAATTTTTGGCAGAAAATGGGGTAATTTTCAGGAAAAGTTTAGCTTGCCCCTATTAAAAATTGTTGATAAACAATCCTGCATTTACAAATTTTAAAAATTTATACTCCTTACCTGATTTTCTCGATGTATATACGTAAAGTAAACTTTGGCCATACATATTTAAATCACGATGCTCTCTCAAACACCCCTCTCCCCTCCACACCCTAACCAGCATGAGTTAAATTAAATTACTTTAGTAAAAACACTTGTAAAAATTTCCTTATAGTGACAATATTTATTTTATTTACAGGAATATCGATTTCGAAAAATACTAGCAAGAACTGATAGAACCACTCCAAATACGTGACTCGGGTATAAAATAACGTTTAGAAATAACAACAAATTACAACAAAAACTAAAACCCAAACCACATAGACTATCCTTAGACGCAGGCATATACAAAATATCATGTAACGATTGCAACAAATTGTACATAGGACAAACATGAAGATCATTTCTAACACGTTTTAAAGAACACACAAAAGACATAAATGCAGCAGATCCAAAATCAAAATATGCACAACACATTAAAACAGAAAAACATTAATTCAAAGACTTTGACCACAACCTAACAGTATATATAGCCAGCAAAGGACCATACTCAACAGACTCGAAGAATTCGAAATTTACAAATACAAAGACAGCAACGTACTCTTAAACGACAAACTGAATTCCAAAACAAAACAAGATTTACGACCTAATTATAGAAAACAAATAAATACAGTAGGAGGAGCCTAACAAATTAGACCTAAGAATAGTATGGAAGAAGCATAATTTTAAGAAAAAGTGTACTAGTTGTAAAACAAGCTGAGGAAGAAATATTTTTCGAAATCGATATTTCTGTAAATAAAATAAATATTGCCACTATAAGAAAATTTTTACAAGTGTTTTTATTAAAATAATTTAATTAAAATTTTATTAGTGACAAAAGTTAACAGAAAGGCTAAAACATGGATTTCAACCATTATAGCACAAACAAATATAATATTTCATTAGAACTAAGGCTAACTAAGAAGTTAATTATTTACCGGGGCGGTTAGCATTCTAGTCTAGATAAATATTCAACCATATATTATTTTCGATGCAACGCCAGTTATATCTATAATATTAAAAAATTGGACAAGTGGTTCTCGGTTCGTTTTCCTTTTAAAGGTACATGCGTGACACAGCTGATCCAAAGAATCAACTCCTCCTTTCGTTGAGTTATAATGTAAATTAATACCGATTTCCTATGGATTTATGGTGGTTTGTAGCTCCACCAAGGTTTTTATTAAAAATACGGACCACTATTATTTTTAAGTAATTATATTTAATTTATATTTAATTACATATTTTATAAGTCTTTTGATTATCTCGACAAATTATGTTTCTTTTTAATTTCTATTTTTACTGTTATTTCTTTTAAGAAAAACTTGAACAGTGCAAACTATTTTTTTTATTTTTTCATAAGCTTCTAAGAATAGAAATTTTTTACAAAAAGTTGGTTTTTACCCAACTAACCATTCGGGTGCTAGAAAATTTAAATAAATCTATATAATAAATTTCGATATACACACTGAGAAAAATTTTGGTTTTTAAAATTAAAAAACGAAGTTTTTAATTTCTAAAAGTTATAAATTTTTTTGAATTTAAAAAGTATTTTTTTGAAATTAAATGAGATTTTTACAAACTAATAAAAAGTGTTTTTTATTTTAATAACATATTTTATAAAATGATGTATAAAATACTTTTTAAATTTAATAAGTTTATTTATTTAAACAGAATAATTTATTTCAAAAGAAGAGTTCTTGAATTTTAAAACAATTTTTTTGATATTAATGACAACTTTTGAAAATGTTTATATTTATTGGATTGCCAGAAACCCCGTTGTTTTATTTTTCAATTCTTCTATATTTTATATAATTCGCCAAATCTATATGTTCTTGTGTTATACTAAAGATATGAAGGATTAAATTTTTGCAGTTTGGTTTTGGTCGTTACAACCTGATGGAGGAGACCAAATTGCCAAGCCAGAACTTGAGGAAGTTCTCATTATATTTTTTTTAAGGGTTGTGTGTATTTTTACACAAGGACCCTGGAAGTTAAAAATTAGGGAGGGGGAGTTAATTTCTACTTTTTGTAGTATATATTATGTTATGACTGAGTAGATGACCTATGTTTTTGCTGGCTTGAACAGTCGCAATTCGCAAACATTGTGAATGTCTTTGTATTTGTAAAATACACTTTACATATACAGGTACGGATTACTTTGATTTAATAAAATTGTGTGGCATTAGTTAAAAAATATTTATTTAAAAATTAAAATAAATCTTTTAAAACTAGCCAAAAATTTTTTATTTTTAAAAACCATCTCTTAAAATTTAAGAAAACTCTTTGACATAAAGCAAGGAAAGTATTTTTGAAAATAAAAACATTTTTTTTATTTTTATAAACAAATTTGGCGAAAAGATTGATTTTAAAAATAAAAAGATTATCCTTTTGATTTTAAAAACGAGAATTCTCGCCGAAAAAATATTTGTATATTTTTTTGATTTTATATGTATATTTTTTTATTTTTACTGGTTTTTTTACTGGTTTAGGAGTGAAAACCCCACAATACTCCCCTCCCAGAGAGATCGAAGATCTATCGATAATTCAAGAATCTGGTAGGAGTCCTGGATACACGACCCGATCTTGTAGTTGTTCTAGTACTTGGCGAAAGATCAAAACGAACTTTTTTGCGAATTTTCGGTTCCTCGGTAGGTATTTTAGGCCCGTCATCCGAAATAATGAGTTCTGGTTCGTCAGCCGGTAAAAGTAATCCAGTTTGTATATTTGGTGCGTCCTTAATTTCTGATTGTCGGAGTAACACGGTTTGAGTCGGTCGATGGATATTTTAGCGTGTCGTCCGTTCAGATCCAGAGTGTAAAATTTGTCGGTACGGTCGATTACCAAATACGGTCCAGTATATGGTGCTTGCAGTGATCTGCGTACTGCGTGCGTCCGTAAGAAAACATGTGAGCAAGTAAACAGATCTTTACTGATGAAAATTTTGTCCGTAGTATGCCGAGAAGCCGGTACAGGCCGAATTTCATCAAAGTGCCGTCTTAAATCCGTAATAAAGTCTGATTGTAAAATTTGGTCGTTCGTAGTATCTAAAAATGTTTCAGGAACTCGAGTTGTACATCCGTAAACCAGTTCAGCTGGAGTAGCTTTTTGTTTGTCACTGTAAGTCGTTCGTAGTCCAAGTAAGATTGCAGGAAGAACACTAGTCCAATCAAATCGATCATAGCACACAATGGCAGATTTGATGACCCGATGCCATCTCTCGATCATGCCATTACATTTTGGATTGCAACTAGTTGTTCTCCTGCGTTCAAAACCAAGTAAGTTAGCCAGTTCGCGAAAAAGTTGTCTGCATGCCTTGGTTCGTGACAATGAACTCTGGCACACATGAGAATAAACAGCGAAAACGACGCGGTTGCAGCAGTTATATCCGGAACAGGCACCGCCTCGGGCCAGCGAGTGTATCTATCAATCAATGTGACGCAATACCGCTGATTATCAGAAACTGGTAACGGACCAATGATATTGAGAAGTTAATTTATAGTTACCAAGTGGAGATTTTGTATGTGAAGAGATTTTAGCCTTTTGGCAAGCTACACAACTATGAGCCATTTTCTAAACGTCTTTTTTAATCGATGACTAGATGACATTCTAAGTCAAAAGTTTGATGGAAGCTTTGACGCCAGGATGTGAAAGGTTATGAAAAGCCTCCAAAACTTGTTTTCGGCAATTAAAGGGACTGAATGGCCTAGGTGTAGTATAGTAGAAATATCACAATAATTTTTTTTTGAATTGAAAGAAACAGGAAATTTCTCAAATTTGAGAACAAAGTTACTTCTTAAAATTTCTTGAAGTTCCTCGTCTGAGCATCCGCGATGATAGCATAATCAATACTTTCGGGAATAGAAATTTGATTAATGCGTGAAAGAGTATCTGCGACAACGTTATCCAGACCAGAGATGTGCTGAATATCGGTAGTGAATTGACCAATGAAATCTAAGTGTCGAAATTGACGAGGAGATGTTTTTTCCAGTTTCTGATTTAAAGCGTAGTCAAGTGGCCTATGATCGGTATACAGCGTGAATGAACGACCTTCGAGAAGATATCGAAAATGTTTAATCCCCGAATAAGCCACGAGAAGTTCTCGGTCATAAGCACTGTATTTTTTTTGCGTATCACTGAGACGTACTGAAAAGAAACCGAGTGGTTGCCAAGTATCCGATACAAACTGCTGGACAACCGCTCCCAGTATCGGAAGCATCAACCATGATGGCCAGAGGTGCTAATGATGATGGATAAATAAGTAAAGTAGCGTTCGTAAGTTTAATTTTACAGTTATCAAACGCTTTGATAGCCTCTGCTGACCATTGGATTGGAACTCGACTGTTCTTAGTGTAACCTCTTAGGTAATCGTTCAACAATTCCTGGTCAGCAGCACCCGGAATGAAGCGTCGATAAAAGTTAATCATACCTAAAAAGCGTTTCGGTTGTTGTACAGCCTGTGGTCGTTCTAAATTTTTGATGACTTGAACCCGTTCATGCGATAGTAATATACCTTGTCCAGTTACCAAATGGCCTAAAAATAAAATTTCAGTTTAGCGAAAATTTGTCCACGTTAACCACAAGTCCATGTTCTTCTAATTTAGAAAAAATGATTTTAATATGTCCTAGATTTTCGTCATAATTTCGAGAGGCAATGAGCACGTCGTCCAAATATACAAAGCAGAAGTCAAGTCCGCGTAGTACTGAATGCATAAGACGTTGGAACGATTGTGCTGCATTCCTAAGACCGAAAGTCATTCTACAAAATTCAAATAGTCCGAAAGATGTCGAAATTGCTGTCTTTGGAATGTCCGTCGGTTCAATAGGAATTTGGTGGTAAGCCTGGACGTTGTGAATATAGTGCAGCCCTCAAGTCGCTGAGTAAAATTTTGGATATATGGAATCGGATACCTGTCAGGAATCGTGACTTTATTCATTGCCCGAAAGTCTCCACAAGGTCTCCAAGATTCATTCTTTTAAGGTACTAAATGTAACGGACTGGACCAAGGACTGCTACTAGGTCGGCAAATCCCGAGTTTCATCATATTTTAAAATTCTGTCTTCGCGTTGATGAATTTGTCCGGTGCTAGTCGTCGTGGTTTGCATGCATGTCTAGTATTGTCAATATTAATATTACTGTGAATGACCGTTAAAAATTTTGATACTACGTTGAAAACACCTGGGTCCATTGCTGACTTGGCGATCCTAGAAACAGTAGTATCATCGTAGGAGGAAGGAGATCCATTTGAATACAGAGAGGTTAACGAATGTATGAGCCTCTTTCTCTATATATCCACTAGCAAACCAGTTTTCCTCAAAAAATCCGCGCCGATGATAGGCATCGACACGTCAGCAACTATAAATTCCCAGGAGAATTCGCGGCGCAGTCCGATGTCAAGTCTTAAAAATTTGGTTCCATACGCATTTGCCGAGGAACCGTTCGCTGCGAACAATCTGAATGACGGGTCGACCCTTGGATTCCGAACAAAACGAACTGACAAGACTGAGACATCTGCACCTGTATCAATTAAAAAATGAGCCTGGAGAAAAATTTCGAAAATTAAAAGGCGGCTAGTTTTAGAATCTCCATTACACACCGCCAATTGTGAATGACTATTTATTTTTTTGAAACATTATTATCGGAGCTATATGATACAAATTTACAATTTGGTTTACATTTTAATGCTTTTGTGCCGAAATGATGATGATAAAAACAATTAAAATTATTCGCAGCCGAAGGTTCACCGTAAAATGGATTGTAAGAATTTCGAGAATTTTGAGTTTTTACGAGAATAATTATTTCTAGAGTTTGATCGCGAATAAGTGCGACCACGTGAATTTGATTTAGATCGTGATCTATAATTTTGATTAACAATTTCCGAAATCTCCGATAATAATGTTTTTTTAAATTCCGAAAGTTTATTATCTAGAGAAAAGGTTGAATTTTGATTAGAAGAACCAGATACAGAAGTCTCAATAGAACATATTTATGCCTGAGCCATAGTTTCAGGGCTCCCACCGCATGAGCATATTTAGTAGCCTGAACCGTGATATTTGCCAAAGTGAACTGCTGCTCGAGTATTTCAAACCACACATTTGGGTTTTGATAGTGCAATGGCTGTGGAGGTTTGAAAGCCACTCGAGCAACAAGCCCTGCACCGGAAGGCAAATTAATATTTGGTTGCGATGTTTCCGGAAAAATATTTGTATTAACATTTAATTGAGAGGCCCCTTGGCAACAGCATCATTAATAAGACCAGCCAACTGAGCAGGCGTTAACGAAATATTGGACTCCCGTGTCGTACCGCTGCTTGATGCTGCTGACAAGTCTGAACCATTTGTCGCTGGTAGGGATAACGGTGAATCATTCACACCTTGCACAACACGCCGAAACTAAAAGCAAAAATAAGAAAAATTACCGAAAACACGTAAACGAATAGAGAAGAAGTAAAAAACATTTTAATTAAGACAAAATTGAAAAACAAAAACAGAAAAATTCTTATTGTTGAAACGAAAATTTTTTTTATTAACTTTAGCACCAAAAATAGTTAGTTGGGTACTCACAGTTTGTTTTTTTATTCGTAATGATGAACAATTGACCCTTAATACAACCAGGTTCAGGTATATACAGCTGTCCGTGCTTGAAGTTAAGGTGATAATGACCATTCGCTGATAAATATTATGATATAGTTAGCTGGCAGCGCTCCGAATTGACCAAGTATTGATGAATACTAGCTGATGATTATTTCATTAAAAGCAGCATTAAAATATTGCTAATAGTGGCCGCTGTAGAATAATTGTAAGCGGCCGTAAATTCCATTCAAACAATTAGTGGCCGTTGATAAGTTTGATAATAAGTGTAAGCAGCCGTTATTTAAAATTTGTGAACGTTAACAAATTTGCTGACTGCTCCACTATCACGTCGGGTTCACCAATTTTGGTAGTTTGCAGCTCCACCAAGCTTTTTATTAAAAATACGAACCACTAATATTTTTAAGTAATTATATTTCATTTATATTTAATTACATATTTTATAAGTCTTTTGATTATCTCGACAAATTATGTTTTTTTAATTTCTATTTTTATTGTTATTTCTTTTAAGATAAACTTGAACAGTGTAAACTATTTTTTGTTATTTTTTCATAGGCTTCTAAGAATAGAAATTTTTTACAAAAAGTTGGTTTATACCCAACTAACCATTCGGGTGCTAGAAAATTTAAATAAATTTATATAATCGATATACAAGGTGTGAAAACACCACAGATTTCTGCATTTATTTTATCATCGTGGTGAATAGATGACGAAGAAAAATCACAGCCTGATTTTTTTTTTGGAACGTAACTGACGATTGTCAAATTTTTTCGATATCCAAAAATATTTGATTCGGCTAAACGTTAACGATTATGTAAAACATTTTGTGAATACAATTTTTACGAAGTATGCCAACACATATCAATCCAACACTCAGTAGTCGTTGCGCCAATTCGAAACTTGCGAAATAGTTCTCAAATATGACGTTTCTATTGCTGCAGAAAAATGGTGTACATAGCTCATTACAACATTCGACTTCAAATTGCTTCCTCTTTGACGATCTTCTTTTCCTAAATATGGAATACGAGGGCGTCTATTCGAGCTATCGCAGATCCAGCATATTTTTATCCCATATTTTGTCCGGTTTGGACAGAATGTATTGTTTGTAGAATACTCTTCAACGAAACGGAACCAACTGCTCGTCAATTATAACGTTTTCCTTTGGAATATAATGTTTTAAAAAATAAGTATTTATTATTTCGAGCCCGTGAAGTTTCTAACCAAAATCAACACGTAAACGTATACGGCTCCAATAAGAAAACATGGCGGAAGCAAAATTCTTATTGGATTCAATTAGATTCCAATAGCCGCCATATTGAACTATTTTAGTATTGATGATTTACACTGTTAATATTTTATAAATGCAAAGTATGTAGTTAGAATTTTATTAAAAATTATTATTATATTAAATAAAATCATAATTTACATAATAAAATACATAAAAGATAATAAATACAAAAGATATTAGAGAAATATGTAAAGAACTTAAAGAAAAAGTTTTGAGTTAAAAAAAATTAAATTTTTACCAAAAAGTATTTTATCATCTGGACCAATAACAAGCCATTTCCAGAGATTAGGGCAATATGCCACTATATAGGTCGGATTGGACTATCTATAGAGAACATTTTCCAGTATAAGGTTTTTCGTAGCAGAAAAAGTGTAACCTTGTTAATATCAGTTGTCCACTGTAAATTATGAGCATGTGTCAATCTAGGCCAATAACAAGCCATTTTCAGAGATTAGGGCAAGATGCCACTATATAGGCCGGATATCTATAGAAAACATTTTCCGGTATAAGGTTTTTCCAAGCGGAAAAAGTGTAACGTTGTTAATATCAGTTTTCCACTGTAAATTTTGATTATTTTATTATCTGAGCCAATTACAAGCCACTTCCGGAGATTAGGGCAAGATGCCACTATAAAGGTCGGATTGGCTTATTTATAGAGAACATTTTCTAGTTTAAGGTTTTTCCTAGCAGAAAAAGTGTAACCTTGTTAATATCAGTTGTCCACTGTAAATTATGAGTATGTGTCAACCTAGGCCAATAACAAGCCATTTCCAGAGATTAGGGCAAGATGCCACTATAAAGGTAGGATTGGCCTATCTATAGAGAACACTTTCCAGTATAAGGTTTTTCCAAGCGGAAAAGGTGTAACGTTGTTAATATCAGTTTTCCACTGTAAGTTTTAAGTATTTTATCATCTGGGCCAA
Source organism: Nephrotoma flavescens (assembly GCA_932526605.1). Classification (NCBI taxonomy): domain Eukaryota; kingdom Metazoa; phylum Arthropoda; class Insecta; order Diptera; family Tipulidae; genus Nephrotoma; species Nephrotoma flavescens. Next base: position 28,885,597 of record OW052222.1, on the reverse strand, counting down.
TAAATAAGCCACTTCCAGAGATTAGGGCAAAATTCCATTATATATGTTGGCCACCTGGGACGGAACTCGATCAATTCTTAACCGATTATGATGGGATTGGGTATGTTGGATGGAAATAGGATTCTTAAATGATTTCTGGAAGAAGTTCTGGAATATGACTAGCTGGGATGGAACTCGATCAATCCTTAACCAGTTGTGACGGGACTGAGTATGTTGGATGGAAATGGGAATGTTAAACGATTTTTGGAAGAAGTTCCATTAAAAATTATGTAGTTGCTATTAATAATGTTGCATTTTCTCTGGAAATGGCTTGTTATTGGCCCAGATGATATAATACTCAAAATTTATAGTGGAAAACTGCTATTAACAAGGTTACACTTTTTCCGCTAGGAAAAACCTTATACCGGAAAATGTTCTCTATAGATAGGCCAATCCGACCTATATAGTGGCATCTTGCCCTAATCTCCGGAAGTGGTTTGTTATTGGTCCAGATTGATAAAATACACACTATTTACGGCAAAAAATTGCAATAATAATTCTGATATTTTTTCTTGTAAAGCTTTTATTTTCATTTACATTTATGTTAACTAATTCACACATGATTTTAGTTTGATATTTTAGTTATCTGTTTCAATAATTTATGTATTTAATTAATATTTTGTAATTTTAAACAAATTCAATTTTAAAAATTATAATTATAATGTACTTGATTAGGAGAGTAATTTAACAGTGTAATAAACCACACTCAATTTATTCTAATAAGAATTTAGTGTTGAGTGGTACCAACACATATATAATTTTGAATTTTTGTTATTTTTTGTTAGAAATTTCACATCGGTTATTATTTCCCAAATTTCATGGAAAAGGGACAAATTTATCGCGATTTCTTCGGGAAGATGTTGGTGATTTATCATCAAATCTCACGTACTGACTAGAGGGTGCAATTATCTATTCTCGGAGATCTGACACTCCTTGCTTGTTGACACCAGCATTAATCAATAAGCCGATAAAACAACGTATCTCAATTTCATTTGTTGGGTCCTAAAGTGCTCCGTGTTTTTCAGAATTATAAAAATTTGTACTTTCCACTATTATTTGCATCACTTGGGCGGTTATATAAAGGGGAAAAGCGTTGAGCGTCGATTCGATATACTTTCCAAGTGGAAGTTTCACTTTGCTTATATTGCCCTTGATCAAATTACGTGCAGGAGTTTTCCGAATACTTATGCTTTTAAAAGACGCTTTTGAAGATCGTTTTAAATGGTTAAATATATTTAACGATTTTTGTTTAATGATATTTTTATCCAAAGGTAAACATTTTTCCATCCAGGTAAACATTCTCAAACCCAAACCACAAGAGATTATTCAACAAGCTTTCGAATTTTTTCTTCATTTAATTTGATTGTTCGAACTGTCGATTAATTTTTTCTTGTTTTTTAAGACGATGCAAAATGTTTGTTTTAGTTTATAAAAGTTTTAAGTATAATTAATAAAAAATTCATTTCTTTTTTAACCTCAGTGTCTTTTATTATTAGACATTTTTAATGTGGAACTAATGTGCGGTCAGGGAGATGTAATTGATCGTTGGGAAATATTATTATTTATCAATTAATAAGAAATGAAAATTGACGGCAGAAATCAGCTACGAACGTACCTCGTTAGAATATCTAACTTAATACTGTAAAAATGCGCTGAAAATTCAGGAATTATTAAAAAAGTATTTCGTTATTTTATTTAAGTGAAACTGTATGAGTTTTTTTTTGTAACTATTGCCAAAGGCTTTATTAATGAATCTTTCTTTATACGAAACTAACAAGAAGTGTAAAATCCTTAAAATCTATATTTTTTTAACTTCTGTTTCTGTGAGTTCACTTAGGGAATTCTGTATTCATAAATTTTGTTTCTCCCGTATTGCTTCTCTCAGGGCCTCAACGTTCTCTCTGCGTATGGTACAGTGGAACATTATCTGTGTATGGGGTAAAAAAATACCCCAATTTATTTTGGACTTAAAAATTATTTTCCATAATAAAAATTATTATTCTTACTAATTGCTTGTAATTTATTAAAATACTCAATGTATAAGATAACAAAAGATACCTATAATTAATTAACTAAATATTAATAATTAAAATTATTAAAAAGAAGGGTCATCAACTTCTTCTTGTTCTTCAAATTCATTATCAATTATTTCTAAATTGATAACACGGTTTGATGATGCCTTTTGCGTGCTGCTTTATCGCAGAAGTGGCAAGTTACGTTTATTTTCACGTCCGTACTCAGTGGACATAACTTATATCTTTGATTTTCACAACTTTTAGTTTGTTGGTTTTGAGCGATTGGTGCTAATCTCAATTCTACAACATTGTATCCTATTTGACTCTGCGATTTTTACGCTGTTTTTCAAGCCCCTTGGAGTAGCAAGCGCTTCTTGATTTTATTGTTCATCAGCAAAAATGTCAATTTCAGACTTTTTTTCGTTCTCAAGAAACATATGGGTCATAAAGATGCTGGTCTGCTAATTTATTCAAATTATACGTGGCAAAAAACGCCGCATCTAACATGTTGAAGAAGAGTACCAATGATCATCTTCTAATTTTTCGTTTGCAAATATCAGGTGTCCTACTAAAATTCCAGGTTTCACACATAGATGGACTACCGACACATCTAGTTGTCATTTATGTCAAAAGTTATGTTTTGTTCATAGAGTGGACAGCTGCACGATAACCAGTTGTTAACAAACAGCATTAGAGGGAAGTATTACTTTTGTGCTCCAACTCAAAAAAAATTAAGCCGAAGCACATCATTTGGTTAAGGAGGTCTACGGCGAACATCCCTCATCGAAAACTACCTGTGAAAGTTGGTTTAAACGCTTCAGAAGTGGCAATTTCAACATTGGGGATAAGAAATGCTCCGAAAGACCAAAAACATTTGAAGACACCGAGCTTAAGGTATTTCTAAATATGAATCGACAAGGTATTTCCAAACGCGACAAGGTATTTACATGCTATGGGAAAAATTCGAATGGAGAGAAAATGGGTGTCGCATGAGGCGACTAAAAGACAGATGGAAAATCAAAGCCAGAAATTTTGATTGCTTTGATTTGCGATGAAGTGAATTTATTTTAAAAATAATCTGCAAAACAGGGCGAAACTATCAATGGACAACCATACCGACAACAACTCGTTAATCTAAACCATGCATTGCTCAAAAACAACGAACGAGCGAAATAGCAGCACAAATGCACGCTCTACGCCATCGCCCGCTGAGATGGGATATGCTACCGCACTCGTTTTATCCGCCAGATCCTCGGATTATCACTTGTTCCGGTCGATGGCCGCAAGTTTATCCAGAAAGATGTCTATATAGCGAAAAAATGTGCAAATAACGAAGGACAATACTTTGAATAAAACATTTTTCAAAAAACCCGGAAATAAAAATTCGACAGACGACGGTTTGTCTTACGTTGTTTTGTACAGATTTTTATATAAAAATGGATCGGGTAATTTTCTGCCCCAATACACAGAAATACGTTTAGTTAATTTCTAACGATAAAAAATGCAATAAAATAAATCGATCGTAACTCGGTTTTTCTTTATCTGGTGTATATCTAATTGATGAATGCATTATCTAAATCGATTTTCAATAATTTTTAGTATATTAGTTTTTTATTTACATTTTTGTAGGTCTGGGGTAGTTTTCTACCCTGGTACTCCGAGTGAAGGTTAATAGCTCTATTTAATTCCCATTTATGCAAAAGAGATTAGAGAAGCTGCCATAGCCACCGACTTGGCCGCTTCTCCGTCAATAGCTTTTGAATGATACTTAGAAAGCTTATTATTTATTTGACGGAACTTTAGATGGCCTCCGTTAATTTATTTTGTACATTATATAAAGTTAACAGACAAAAAGTTTAATCAGAAATATTATTTTCTGAAAAAAAAAATTTCATCTTCTTGCCAAAAGCTTAAAATCCTAAAATCTAGGTTATATTTCAAAAGCATACATAATACAAATTTGATTGATGTACAACACTTATTTATAATGATGAATGAGGTTTTGCAAGAACATATCTCTAAAACATTTCTTTTATGTGTAGGCCGAAAAACTTAATTTGATTCAATTTCATTTTAAACTTTTAAAATCACTTTTAGTTTAGTGACCTTCACAAATCACAATGAAATTGAAAATATCTGGCCCGAACATAATTTTATTGCGGAAAAATTATCGACACGTAAGTAATTTGGTCCTATATAGAAAATATAATATTATTTCCGTCACGTATTGTGAAACATAGGGTGTACACTAGAATTATTTTACTGTATTTATCAACTGGAAATTATTGTTGACCTTGAATTCTATATAATACTGTTGACTAGAAAAATTTTAAACAATAATATCTAGATTATACAATATAATTTCCTTGAAATTATTAAAAGCTTAACCATTACTTTGGGGGTGCTTTTGTCTAAATATTAAATTATACAAAAAAAAACACTCAAAATCACCTTAATGTCAAAATCAATCATGAAATATATAAAATGTAACGAATAAAATCAACCTTTTCAAAAACAATTATTTTATAAATTAAGAAATATCATCATCATCATCATCATAAAAAAAAACTACTTGCTCCTATATATAGACTCATTAATTATAATTAAATCCTTATAATAATATATCAAGTTAAAAGAAAAAGCTCAATATAACACGATTTTATTATTTAATTTGAACAAAAGTAATTAAAAAGCTGTTTTGGATCTTTTTTTTGCTAGAATTTTTGTTGTGCTATACGAAAAAAATCGTTTCCCCTTTCGACAAATTTGTAATTTAATTATAATTATTATTATTATTTTAATAATAACACTAAAAATAATTATCTTAATATTGTGCGTGTTTCGTAGCATGTTTTATACCCAATACTAGAACAAAACTAACAAAATTATTGACGACTGTATCCCATACCACATAAAGTTAATCGGTCATGAATACAATATACAAACACACACGCAATATAAAGGAAAATTTTGGAAAAACGCTTATCAAGATTTTTTTTATTATATGGGTATGTAATTAATTTTAGCAGGTTTGAATGTGTGTGTGTGTGCCGTACTTTTTTTGCTTAATATGTAGACGCCTTAATGCCTACCATACAGTAGTTGTGGTTGATGGCACTAGGGTTTTAAAATTTAAATGGAAGTGTATCGCATTATTCAGGTTTTTTTTATTTAAATAAATTAAATGTACGTGAGGAGGGGTGAGATTTTCATATACCTACTGGAAAATTCTGTAATAATTATGTGGAAAATTACAACAACACAAAATTTACAAATTTATAATTTTTAGTGAATTTGTTTTTGTTTAATAAATTTGAAACAACAAAATATTACAAAAATGTTTTGAGGTGTTTGTGTGGAATTTATAAGCTCATAATGAAAAAATGATTGGATTAGGTCAGGTGATGTGTTATACTCATTTATATGTTCAGTGTACATTAACTTGTAACATTAGATTTGAATTTTTTGATTAAATATATTGAATTTTCGAGTGAACAATTTTCTTTGCATAATTAAATTCTGGTTAACAACCTTTAAATCTGCAAGCACCGTAAAATTTGTCGTGATTAATTCTAGATAATTTCCATTCGAATTCTAGATGACTTTTTATGATATAAGTTAATTTTGCTTCTTCATAAAAACTGTCTTGCATAATAAAAAATCATTATTCCTGCTTAAATTTCAGAAAATCAAGAAGAGTACCGCTTGTTGAAAATTAATACTTCAAGGAAAAATTTAAAAATCTTTGGCGGCAACATCGATTTTTGGTACACAAGTGTCGATTGTATGTCGCATGAATCATCTAATTTGTGGAAAAAGCTTTAGTATGAAGTTTGATTCCGAATGATCAACCCGCATGCGGTCAACCTAATTTTTTTTATTTAAATTTTTTTTCAATAGTAAATAGCAAAACTTTTCAAAAAAATTGTAACAAACACACTCCTATGGGGGTTGCCACTTCTGGTGGATCAGTTTTAGCCAAAAATCAATAGAATTATTGGAAAAATCTTAAGTATGAAGTTTTATTTAGATCGGAGTACCTATACAATAAAAATAGACTCAAAATTTTCTCGCAACAATACAGCTAAATCTTTAAACTCGAGCTTGCTTTATTTGTTTTTAAATATTTTAATTTTATATGTTATGGAAAAATTTAAATAAAAACATATTACCCACAATTTCCAAAAAAAAAAAAAAAAACAAAATTTGTGAAATAACTCAGAAACTTTCCGATAGAGGTGTAAGGATTGTTAAGTACATATTAAAATACATATAGATTTTCTATTAAGTGGGTTCGAATGGTAATGAAAAAATTTAAAAATAGACACATTGAAATTTAATTTTTAGATTAAGATCTTTAGATTATTTGTGTTAATAAAAAAAACTTCAAATAAAATTATGAAAGTTTAATTTTTGAATGTTTTTTTCATTTCTAAGCACTTATGGAATACAGTGTATATTTTGTTATTTTGTCCTCAACTTCACTCCAACGATATAAGTTAATTTCCCTTTTTTGGCAAATTTTACAAAAATGGAGAGGTGAATATGTTGTGGGCAACCCGCCATTTTCTTTTGCGACAAATGTACAAAGACCTCGTACACACTACTCTTAATTTCTAAATCGAAAAACGTAATCCTACCGGATTTTTTGATAAATCTGCCTTGTACACGTACTGCCTACCTTTGAAGAAAATTTAGTCTTCACTGCAAAAATAAAAAGTTACTAAAGATGCTTCTAAATTCGGTACACAGATGTTCTCACATGTCACATGATCTGGTGGATCTTTGGTGAAATAAAAAATTTTTGATCAAAGGTCGCGTCAATTCTGTTAAAATTTAAAAAAATAATTGCATCAAATTTTGTATGAACCTTAATCTAATATTTATTTTATTTTACTCGTTTTTCGTAAATATTATAAACTTCTTAAAATTTGTATTTGTAAAAAATAGAAAAGCCTCTGAGCAATCTGATGCTTCCGGTGCACCGATTTTGGCAAAAATCACTGAGATCTCCCAATTTGAAGAGACACCTTAAACATGAAGTTTCGAGAGTAAAAATAGACTCAAATTTTTCTCGCAACAATATAAGCTAAATGTTTAATCTCGTGCTTAGATTTATTTGCTTTTAAATATTTTAATTTTATATATTATGGAAAAATTTAAATACAAACAAATTACTCACAATTTCCAAAAAAAACAAATTTTGGTAAATATCGCTCTTAATGTTGTAAAATTATTTGTGTTGATAAAAAAATTTCAAATAAATTTATAAAAGTTCAATTTTTGAATGTTTTATCCATTTCTAAGTACTTAAGGACCACAGTGTATATTTTTTTATTTTGTCCTCAACTTCACTCCAACGATATAAGTTAATTTTTTGGCAAACTTTACAAAAATGGAGGGTACACAGATGTCCTCACATACCACATGGTGTGGTGGATCTTTGGTGAAATAAAACATTTTTGATCAAAGGTCGCGTCAATTCTGTTAAAATTTAACAAAATAATCGCATCAAATTTTGTATGAAACTTAATTAATTTTTTTTATTTTACTCGTTTTTCGTAAATATCATCAACCTCTCAAAATTTGTATTTGCAAAAAATAGAAAAGCCTCTTAGCAATCTGACACTTCCGGTGCACCGATTTTGGCAAAAATCGCTGAGATCTCCCAATTTGAAGAAACACGTTAAACATGAAGTTTCACTCCGATCAGTCGATATATCCGTAGGGAACCAATAACATTTAATTTGCACGACCCCACATACACACGAGGTCAATATTTTTCATGATTACTAAACAAAAAATATTCAAGTTTTTGTAAAAATTCGTTATTTCAGGTCCCTCCCCCCATAAACCCCGTCCCCCCATAACCCCCCCCCCCCCCTTCCTTTATTTAAGAACCATCAGTGTAGAGTATAGGATTTTGTGCTCTGGATTTGCCTTTGTGGATGTGCCTTTGATGACCAAATTGGCTTAATTATTTTATTAATTCAAAAATGATCGAAACAAAGAGTACCGAGTGTTTAATTTAATGCTCTAAACTTTGGATGGAGTCTGGCATTTGCAAAAAAAAATCCAAGGCAATTTGCATGCTGTGATGGGTGTTATATCTCTACAAGTGGAAGCGTCTTTGGCCAAATTCACTAAATTCTTTTATTAATTCTAAAAATCTTCAGAACTATGAGTGCTGAAACTTTAGTTTAGTGTTCTTAACGTAGGAAGGTAGGTTTGATATCGCCAATCACAACATGCAAATTGTCTTGAATTTTTTTTTACGAATTTCAGCCCACACCCCAAGTCGAAAACACTAAATTCATTGCTAAGCACTTCCGATTCGAAGATTTTCTGAATTAAAAAGCATTATAATTTTTTTTTAAATAAAGAAAGTTTCGAAACTTATTTTTGTTATATCCAACCACCGATATACATTTAAGCTACTTGGTCCCTGTTCATTGAGTTAAGAACACTATCCATATAGTGAAAAACTCCACTATTCTGTCAAAATATAAATAAAAAACAGATTTTTTTAAATGTTTTATTCTTGAAAAATTAAATAATTTTGAGTATACTTAAATTGAAAAATAATTAAAATTTGGTTAAATTACCTTTATTTTTAATCACAGATTTTATTCTTTCAGGTATGTTACATATACAATAGTATTGAATAGTATTGAAAGTCGCAATATTTGATACATATCATTACTGATGGTGGATGTTTTATGTTCCTTCAGTTACTCCTTAACCTCTCTCCTCCGGCCCAATTTTGGTCACAAAATGGTAATAAAGTTACGTGAGAATTCCAGTTGTTTTATTAACCCTTTTGGGACCAACTTTTTTTTTTAAATAAATTCGCGGTTAATACATAGATTGTATATAAAAACAACAACTAAAAACACTTTTATGAAAAAAACATGATTGTGTAGCTTTTGTTGAACTTTTTTTATTGATCCCCATTTGGGAACCATGGGCACATCAGTGTAAGAAAATTTCACATAGAAAAAAATTAAATATCATCTAAAAAAAATAAAATTTTATTTGTCTAAATTCAATCTTATTATAGTAGTACACAAACAAAAATAGAGGTTCAAATACATAAAAATATAACATAAAATAACATAAACAAAATTTAAAAAATTCATATAAAAATATAAAATACCATTTATGAGTGTTCTGTCCTACATAAGATGGAATTGTTCAAAACAATCGACATGCATTCCCACATTACATAACCGACATTGTTTTCCGGCATTTTTTTTGCATAGGGCGCATTTGCGTTGTTCTCCTTCAGGCGTCCTTTCTATAATGTGACCTGGACCAGTTTTAGATGACGATAAAATTCTTTTAGTAACTGATGCACTTGAATCTCTCCCCATATTTTTCGGATTAGAAATAGATTTCCTCTTTAGGTAGTCAGTTGCAAGCATTCCTAATAAGTCCTTCCAAATAAGTGCTAAAATTTCATTTTCTTTGTCAAAGACATAGTCGTAAAATCCACGGTTTTCTTTTTTTAAATTTTGATCGTTTTTAAAAATATTTGAACCTGCGTTTTTCGTCCCCATCCTGTTATATCTGGCAGTTCCGGTACAACGTATCCCTTTCTTGGACAGTAAGGCCATCAACTTGTAACTGGTAAAAAAATTATCAATATAAATCTCGTGCTCTGTTGGTTCAGTAATAGCTTCAATCAAATTCAAGACAACTCCCTCGCCTAATCCATTTAGTGATTGCATTTTTTGGCTTTTTTGGTCTTCCCTTTGTTCCTTTCCTTGATACACAGTCATTTTGAAACAGTATCCAGTTTCTCCACAGGCCATAACCCACTGTTTTAAGCCAAATCTTATTGGATTCCCTCTTATATATTGCTTCATAAAGTGGTGTCCATAATAACGTACCATTTCCTCATCGATGGATATTTTTTTCGGAGAGTACTCTAAATTTAGTAAAACTTGCATTTAGTTTATCAATGAGTGAACGTATCTTGTAAATTTTGTCAGGACAATTCTGTTATATATGGCGATTGTCGTTGAAATGAAGCATATATTTTATTTCAAAATACCGGTTTCTTGCCATACATTTATGTACTATTTGTCTATCGATATCCTCATGCTCTGACCAGTACAGTTTTTCTTGTGGTAGACTATTGTATCCGCTATAAATAAGGATTCCAATCAAATTTCTTAGACAATCGGTTGTCATGTCAAAATTGTGAAAATTTTTTTGAGCTGCATATATTTTTGATTGTTCGACAATGTTCTCCATTATATCCTGATCGAATAATAATTCAAAAATTTCAACAGCAGATTTTATCGATTTTTGTCTCTCTTCGGTTCGAGTTGAATATTCTTTAGAATAGCAGGGTTGTTTTTCTTCCATTTCGGTAGTCTGATATTTACAGATTCTGGAGCAGATGTGCGCTGGCTAGAAGAACTGGCTGTAGATACATCCATTCGTGGTCGTTTGCTACTATTTTCTGTATCATACGTATCCTCTTCATTATCATCATCATCATCCCGAAGTATGTGGATTTCAATTTCTGTTGCTAGATCTGCACGATTATACTCATAAATTTCGTTTTCATCAAAATCTTCTAAATCCATTACCTCATCCACAGTGCTTGGTGGTAACTGGACAAAATCGAAAAAATTGCAGCCTACTTTCTGATCATCATTGTCAGATGTCATCTCTTCTATCAAAGCCGCGGCTTCGGCTACAGTAAAACACGTTTTGGTACTCATATTTTACAACTAAACCTTAAACAACAAAAAACTCTAATAGGACCATGGTTTGTAAATGGAACTAATTGTAAAAGATAAAAATATAACGGAAAAAAATACTTACGGTTAATTTTTTTACTTTCCTTAGCAACAACAAATATTTATCTATACTTTTAATGTAAAACTACACACACTTACATATATTTTGTTGGTTTGAGAGTAATAAAACAACACAAATAAAAATGTTCACTTATTCTATTTGCAAATGCACCGTTATTTCGTTTAACTGTTAAAACTATTTTTCACTATATGCGAAATATATATATTCACTTACTTACATCAAAAAAACGTTTAATTTTAATACAGAAAACAGATTTTACGATGAAATTAGGTGAATCCCCAATTGGAACCTATGGCTAGAAATGGGTAACCTACTAGACCTAAAACATTAAATTATATAATTGTTTGATACAAACAGCGGCAACATGCAAAACTTACGTCTAGTACGTATTTGATACACGAAGGTAAAAGTTATAAATTTTATTATTTTTTATCGACCAAAATGCATTCGTTACTAGTTATAACCTAAAAATTTAAAAAAAAACTCTTAAATCTCGATTTTTTTTTATTTAATTTTTAAAAATATATAATGAGTGCTAAAAAATCTATTAACTTAATTCGAGTCGTCTATTGTCCAGTACTAATGAAATTTAGCTCAAATACGGATGCCTGCATTTCAAATTAATTTCATATAGCTTTCGTCGTAATCTCATCGCTAATATTTGTATTCCTTCTTCACTAAGGTACTGCGCCTTTCTAAGGCCGATTGAATAATTTTCCGGTCTGTGCTTTGCGTTGTCTTCCTGATCCTTTTATAGTTTCTTGTCTTGGTATATCATAAAATGTACTCCCAGATTTAAGCATCTTTTAAAAATTACTTACTACTATTTACTGATGAACAAGAAATTTTTTCCATTTTTGAGATCTCGCTGTATGAATGGTTTCAGTCTAGACTTTCCAAATACAAACACATACACACTTTAACTTAAACACAACTTTTTTAACTAAACGATAAAAATTACTTAACGTAGATTATTTCTTACTTTATTTAGCTCATAGTCAAATTTATAAAATATGCATGCTATTATCTTTCTAGTCCATTTCAGGTAAAAATTTTATTGCGATGTGGTCCTAAATGCATTTTGTTACTTGAAATATTTTAAAATATAAAAAAATAGCAGAAATAAGGAATTTTCAAAATGCTAATAGTGTCCATAATACAATGAACAGGGACTGCACACTGCGGAAAACAAAAACCGCAACAGCAAAATTTTTGAAAAAATAGTCATTTTTCATACACTTGTATTCACCAAGATGTTGGTTTTTTGGGTTGGTTCTTTCCAATGCTAAGGTTTCTAAAATTTCTACAAAATGTCTTATTTGGATTTGTGAACGAAACATCAGGAGTGTTCGTTGGCAGTCTTAAAGTTTGGGATTTTCTTCTCATTAAAAATATTTTTGTTTGACTCAAAACAAGTCATAAAAAAGACCCGAAGCTTTTGAAAATAAGGTATTTTTTATAAAAATACTACTGTTACGTTTTTTGTTTTGTGCAGTGTAAAAACTTTTTTAATAATTTTAGTTAAACCACGTTTTTGAATTCGAAACAGTTTTTTTTGTGTAGCTCCACTTTGTGTATCGACACATTTTAAGTCTACATTTTTCATTAAAATGTAAAGCCAAACTTTTTATTGGCGATAAAATTTTCACTCCGGTCCCTTGCACTGCATTAATTCAATAAAATCACAGAGCTTTAGTTTTTATATAACGCAATTAGAAATGTCTAAAAGTTTTAAAAACCTCAAATTGCATAAATCTCGCAAAACTTTTAGCAACAACAGCATATTACAAGACGTTACAAGACCAACTATTATTTTATCAAAACCATATTATGTCGACATCCAAAGCAAAGCTTTTATTGTAACCACTAATTTAAAAAACTTTTAAATCACTATAATAGTTTTCTTTTATGTTGATTACTATACACTTTTAGCAATATTGTTTATTATTTTATTGCTTGTGAACACGAAAAATTTCACAAGAGACAATGTATCCTCCATATAAACAACACTCGGATGTTTATGTTCCTGTGTTTTTTTTTTGTTATCTGTATCAATTTTCATTATCACACCGACAGAAAACAGATATGATTGCATATACAACACAAAATACTTACACGAGTATATGAAACAAAAAAGTTCTGAACAAAAAGCACAACCAACAAAAAGGTTTAAATTTACTCGAGAAATTAACAAAAAAACTTTATATTTTTAACAAACTTTGAATTAAAATTTTTTTTTTGGCTTTGTACAAATTTAAACATTTATTTTAATCGTGCAGTGGTTGTATATAAGGCAGATTACGATATACAGCTTCAAATTATTTTGCTGCATTTTAGATATATATATAGTTTGGTATGTACACGTAGATTATATAAAATAATAATTTCGTATATAAAGCTTTCGAACAAGAAAGTTGAGCTTTCTATAAAAACAATTTATATATACGTATGTTATATAGATAAAGAACGTGTACGAATGCATTTTCTTGATAAGGAGGAAAATAATTTTAGTAAAAAAAGACCAAAAAATTTTATTCCGTTTTAAGTAAATTGAAATGAAATATTTTGTTCAAAAGTTTCCGGAAAGCTTTTTACTACTCATGTTAATCTAATTCCTTCAATTAATTTTATTATATAAGGAAATGTGTTTGTGTAATATGTTCATGTGTAAAAGCTTTTAAACGGGATGTTAGTTTATTAAAATCTTGCATATATATTGTATTTTAACGTCATCAAAAGAAATTCTAAGATTATATATTTTTTTTGTTGTTGTTTGGTTTTACAGCACGCAAATTTTGTGATGCTACATTTTTAGCCAGAAAGTTAATGGCTTGAGAGCTTATAAGAAAATTAAATGAATCACGATACTTTTTGTCATAAAACTATTACTAGTTGAACGAGGGCGCTGTACACCTACCTACCTTTCCCTTCTAAAATTTTAAGGAATGATGATTTTGGCCACTAAAAAGCGCTAGTTCGTGTTTTTAATGAACCACTTAATAAATGGCATATTAAATTTATTTATTAAGTGACTTGTTACAGAACAATGTCGCATCGACTTTGATGATTACATTTTCTTTATTTCCAAATTATATTTATATTTGGCATATGTTCAAGTTTTTGTTGTTGTTGATTTCTTATAGATGTTTAATCCTTGAGTGCCAAGAGCACGGTCGCGCTTTTGTCCCACATACATCCACTATTTCATACTTGTCGATATATCACAAAAGTTTTTGTTTCATATTTTTATATATGAAAAATAAAAGAGACGATCACTCGAAAAATAAAATTGAATTTTTTTTGCCGGAATTTCATTCCGATACGGCTGAAGATTCGGGGGACCAAGAACAAACTGGGGGTCTATTATGAAATTTTCGACGCGCGTATTTTTTTCGACAACGTCGACAGTCGACAACGTCGAAAATCGCTATTATGAATTTTTTTTTCGACGATGTCGACAACGTCGAAAATCGGTATTATGATTAATTTTGAAGGAAAATACACAATTGCATTTTACTTATGTATACGTAAAATCATTTTTATTTTGTTATGGTGTTTTGAGAAGAAAGGTGCTTAAACAAGAAAATATTATGGAGATACATTTTATTTGTAAATGGTTTTATTAATACATAATTTAGATTATAATTTTGGTTTTAACACAAAAAAAAATCCGTTGAAAAATAAAGTTGTGTTACTCGTATATAATTAGGGACCAAAAGCATAAACGCAAACATATTTTTTTATTTTTTTCCTTTATTCCTCAAAAGACAAAATAGTAAAAAATGAATAAAAATTTACAAAATTTAAATCATACTCACATTTTGATAAAAAAAAATATAATTTATTATTAAATTTAATATTTATTATTGGAAATTATCAAAAATATTAAATTTAAATTAATTACTTTTTATTAAATTTAAATTAAGTAATTTTTATTAATTAAAATTTTAAAGTTTAAATTATTAATTTATTTTTACTAACAAACTTTTTTTATTCCTCAACACTTTTCTTTTATGTACTCGACACCTCAAGAGCTGTCGTAAAATATTCGACGTTATCTAAAAAAAACGCGTCGAGTATTTCATAATACAAAAATTCGACAACGTCGAAAAAAACGCGGTCGAAAATATTTCATAATACCAAATTTTCGAGAACGTCGAAAAAAATACGCGGTCGAAAATGTTATAATAGATTCCCTGGTTCCAATTTTTTTTTAGTAAAAACCCGTTGCCGGCTGGTGCAGAAGTACGTTTTGATCAAAACGATGAAATCGTTGAAGATGCTTTACACGTCGAAGTATGAGCTAGTGAGCCACAAAAGCGAATTACACAAAAATACAGTAAGGGCGATGAAGTTGTTCTAAGATTATCTTCTTTTGGAAACGAATACAAAATTGTTCACCGGAAAGTGAAGCAATCGATTTTTTTAAATTACTGGTATCTTCATATTTCGTTGAGTCAATCGACAAGGGTACAGTAAATTATGCAGCAACTAAAAAAATAAATCCATAAACATCGATAACGACGATTTCTATGCATTTTATGGACGATTTTGACCGGATATGCTAATGTTCCGCGAAGACGCTTTTATTGGTTAAAGGATGATGACGTTCGCAATGAACTTGTTGCAAAATGGATGCTCCGAGACCTTTTTGAAGACATGTTTGTTAATTTAATATTCACTTTTGTGATAACGAACCAATAGACAAAAATTCCAGAGATCGATTTGCAAAAGTTCGACCATTCATCAAGCCATCGCGGTTCGGCTATAAAGCCTGGGTATAGCCGCTAGTCCTTCAGGGTATTGTTATTGATGTTTTTGATGTTTACGCAACCAGTGGTCCTATTCTGGGTTTTCCCTGGGAGTTGGGAATAATTAATTTTTGTAGCAGCTATTCCCCAGTCATTTTCCAAATTCTCCGTTTTTCAAAAGTTAATTCTGGCGATTTGGACTTATTGGAGACATATCTTCAATTATAGAATGGGTATAAGGGGCAAAAAATTGTATATGTCAGTGGTTTTGTAGATACTAGATTTAGCCGTTACCAATGTTTGGTCTTTTAGAATTCCGTCGCCAATTATCTAAGGCACTACTTATCCGCAATGGAAAACTTTCCATAAAGAGTAAATCTGTTATGCCGACGAAATATCTAGCTCAAAGATAAGCCGTCTTTTATTATTCGAGCACTATTCGGTGCCGCATGGGAAGTTTCTACTTAAGGTACTATTCACTGGTGTCGCTGTAACATAAAAATTAAAACTAAATTCATCCATAAACTAAACATTTAACGACCAGAAATATACCAAGCCACATTTATTTTGACTTGGCATTATAAACAAGAAATCATTTTGGTGCGTTTTAAATTTTTATTATGTAAGATTAAGTTTCTAATAATTTCAGGGGTTTACAAAATAAAGGCCTTTTCAAATTTCCCTTTGAAATGGATAGCGCCCTCGCATAGCGTCGCCCGATAAATAGCTGCAAAATACGTTTATATCGATTTTCAACGGAAAAGTCGAATGCAAAATCTTAGTTTAGAGTTAAATAATTTAATTATAATTATATTTAATAATTATATAAATTTTATTATAATTTAATTATATTACATACATTGAAAATTGAGTGCTCCGGATAAATCTATCGGGCGCTAATAAAAAAACACGGCTTGTGATTCACCAAAAGAAGTACAATTTTGAAATGATCTGTGTATAATACCAAGTAATATTTAAGTATAAGAATTATTTAATTTCGTAAAATTATGAATTTTGTTACATTTTTATGATTTTTAAAAATACAGAATTACATTTGATAAAAAAAAAATTAAAATAGTTTCTAAATGACAAATGGTGCGTTTTCGCACCATCTCTTAACTCCACTCTCGTCTAATATATTTCTTTCTCGTCTTGATTTTTCTATTATAAAATTAATAAGAAAACTCATACAAAATTATAAAAAAAGACTGGATAGGTTCGAAGCCGAACTCATATAAGGATTATTGTTGCCTATAAATACCACACCCACACCAACACCCACCTAGCCCCATCTAAACCAAGCCCAACCGAGCCCAATCAACTGCAAATTACCACACCTGAACAGTATCACTAGCCCCACTCATTATCCAGTTCAAACCCCTAGGACGCATATCACCCGCACCACCCTATACCGCACCACACATATCACCCTTTAACACCTCCATACTCACTCCCACACACACACACACACACACCACCCACAAAATCTTCATCCACCAAATCCCAAAATCCCACACCAAACCCAACACACCTCATCCCCCCTCCACCTGCCATTCCACCCACACAAACCCACATCCACACGAGATATATTTTTATTCCACATTCACATGCTTTATGAAACCGAAATAGAATACAAAATAAAAAAAAATATCTGTCAAATGGCAAACCGAATGGGTTAAGAGAGCTTGAAACAAAAAAATTTGATGTAGTTGTGACATTGCCCAAAATAAACAAC
Source organism: Nephrotoma flavescens (assembly GCA_932526605.1). Lineage (NCBI taxonomy): Eukaryota > Metazoa > Arthropoda > Insecta > Diptera > Tipulidae > Nephrotoma > Nephrotoma flavescens. Next base: position 28,868,222 of record OW052222.1, on the reverse strand, counting down.
AGATTTGTTTTTACTTATTTCTTCTTGCTGCATTTTGTATATTCGACTGTGTTTGACGACGGCCAAACTTGCACTCCGAACCAGAAACAAGAAGGTAACGACATTTTGTCCATTTTCCGGAACTTCATATTTTGATTGTACGTGGTGGACTAAAATTATTTAAGTGACTGTTGGGCCTTAACGTTTTTAAAAGGGATTAGTGAATCAATCCGTGCATTGTTTTTTTTTCTATTTTGCCATTGTTAAAATATTTATCCGATAATCATTTGTAGAAATGATTTGGATTTTTCTACAAATCTCATTGGCTATCGACCCGCATTACGAAATTTTTGACTTGAGATTATTAGCTCCTTTGAAACCGATGTCTTTTAATTTTAAATTTTGATCCGTTTTAGTCAGTCTGCTGTTTCTATTTATATACCTTATGACTTCATACCTTATACCCTTCATCTTGTCTGAAGAGATGACTGTTCGGATTTAATTAGGATAAGATAAAAATTGCGATGTTTTGATTCAACCATCGTTTTATTTTTTATCGTATTTTTTAATAAAGCATTTTAGAGATAAATAACAAAATGGATGTATACGCTAGAGCAGCGTATTGACTTGAAATTATTAGTTTTTACATGGTCACCCAACATTGCTTATTATTTTAATTGCAGTTTAAATTTGCTTCTTTGTTGAATCTAGCTTCATGACGTGTTTCATGATGTTTCACGATTTATAATGGCACAATTTTTATTAAACTAGTCCAAATTTTGAGGAACTTTCAACGGTGTCTTTAGTCAATACTCTAAACTTTAGGCCTAATATGGTGGATCAAAAATGGCAATTCGCTAAGATTCAATATTACGGCGCTTAAAAATCCTAAAAATTCTTATTTGGTACTCCTACTATACATTAACAAATGAAAAGGTAAAAGGTTGTAGTAGACTGTGCTCATCTAGCAATTTATCCTTCAAATTTTTACAAATTTTACATTTTTTAAACAATTCTGATTTGTTGGGGTGAAACCCAATGGTTAGTCCCAAAATTACACTAATTTTAATTTGGTATGTTTTCTAGGTCAAGTGGCCTCGTTCTTTGAAGCCTACTTTCAACGACAGGGTTATCTTTCCATGTTCTTGGAGCCTTATTGCGGGTTTGGTGGCATGCTTTTTTATTTCACCCTTTATGTATTCCATCTGTAAGTCCCTGTGAAGGCCATTATTTCTTGTGTATTCATGTTGCTTTTAACAGCTTCTTTTAATTCTTTGAGATTTACTGGGTGTATATCAAAATCATCTAGCTTGTGGATTGTCATTACATTTCCATTGGCCGTTTGTCTTGATAGTAGTTGGAAGGTATCATCGAGATATTCCGCAAACAGATCAGCTTTCTCTTTAGAATCTCTTGCATAGGTTTCATCGTCATTTTTAAGTGGAGGCACTTTCACTTTGGGTCTTTTGAGCCCTTCGTCGCCTTACACAGTGAATAAATAGAATTTTTTTCATCGGTTAGGCTAACTAAATATCTGTTGATTGATGCATTTTTAACTTTTTTAGGAATAGATTTGAGACTGTTACCTAAATGGTTAAGAAATATTTTGTTAGAATATGTTAAGCTTCTTTTTATTTTATATATTGAGGGTACTTGCCAAAGCAGCATAGTCTTCCAACTATGGTGAGAATATCTTAACGGTACCTCAAGATTGGTTTTTTCCTCCAATACTTCATGAAAGAGGTCCCAGTTTGTTTTTGAATTTGTTAATCTGGGTGCACTCTCCCTTGAAGTACCATTTCACTGACTGTCATGATAATCGGGAGATCCGATGTAGTTCTGGGATATACCACTTGCTACAGAAAAGTCTATTTGATCAGGTATCTTCGTTCCGTCACTGGCCCTGAATTATGGGGAACCTATTACGGGGAAGCAATTCTTTACCATTTAACGTCGTAAGTCTAGTTCCCCAATATGTGTTTTTTGCATTAAAGTCGCTTCCAACAAAAAAAATCACGTTTTAGCGATTTATATAATTTAAGGTAGACCTCCCTTGTGCAATGCTTTCTTTTATTAGCAATGCCGAACCACCTCTTGCTCTTTCGGCTGGATAAATGGTGTGATATAAGTTATAACCCCGCATTTTTAAACAAACTAGATGGATTTTATTAAGGAAATGTCAATTTTTTCTGAATTAAAAAATATTTCTATTTCTGAAATATGTTGCATAATCCAGCAACCTCACAGGCTCCATAATTACCGGATGTGGGATTTTAGAATTCGTACATTAAATCCTGACATTTCGTGATTAAATCCTCTTGCATTAAGGTATCCGTGTTGTGGTTCTCCTCATTCCTTTAATTCCTATCCATAAATGTTTTGAACATTCTCTCAAATATCAGCATAAAAATAAGGAGTCCCTTCAACTTTATTTTGTAAGTCTTCCATTATTTTTTTGCTTGAGCAAGTGTGATGCAAACCTCCTGCCATGACTTTTATAGGTCGACCCTACTTGTTTTCGTATAGGTGAATCACTGATATTTTCCAGCATTCAATTTCAAAGATAAGGTTCTATAAGTATCTGAGTCCAGAGTATTAATTTTCCAAACGTCATTGTTTAGCGCTGTTACCTTATATTCTTTGTCAATGACCGGTTTCGTCAGTGACTGAATTTCTGGGTAACTGGTCATACCCACCATATTTATTAGTAGGGGGTGATTTTTCTTTTGGTTGCACCAAATTGGGTGTAATGTTCTTGGTAGAATTACTAACTTTTGATTGATTGGCTTTAGGTAGAACAGCTTTTGAATCTGAACTAGATTGTCCCCCTCCCACCATGTAATTGCTTAGCCCCAGGTGACAATTTAGCTTTTTTTTATTTTTCCTGGACTATTTTTCTTCTTTAGCCTACATCAACCTTGAGTTTATAGAGATTTCTTTTTTTACCTGTATTTTTATTTTAAGCAGTCGTATGTTAAACACAACCGATCACATTTGCTCCTTCTAAAAATTTGGTTATATTATCTTCTGGAGATTTTGTAGCATTGCATTGTTGGTTCCTAGCTAGACAATCCTGATCGAGCAAATTAGTTATAGAAGTTAAAAAAATATTCCTCCTAGATTTATAATTGAAGCGGTCCGGTTAAGTTCCGAATTCTATAATGCGAAATTTGTGAAAATCGATTATTCATTAAAATTGAGTTCAAAATCTAGAAATAACACCTGTTACGATCAAATTAAATTGCTTTAGTGTAGACCGTGCAACAAATGCTTACACAAATGAAAAAACAACCACTTGTAAATGAGTTGGTTTCTCGCAAGAAAGGTTGCTCCCATGTACAATTACAATAAATTTAGAAATAACGTTTCCTCTTGTCTCTGCTCTTCTTGTACAAAACTTTTACCGACATCTTCAGAAGAATTTGTGTTTGATTGAGGCTTTAACTTTTTTCAACAAATTTTTGAATACACCTTCGTGATTTGCTCCATACTACTTATTTTTCTATTTCTACTTTTTATTTCAAATAGAATAGAGATTATTAGATACGTACGTATGGTAAAAGTTTCCAGAAATGTCAATCAACCTATGTTTTGGAAGCCGCAGTTTATATTATTGAGTAGGACAAACGGTTGCCAACCACTACAAATATTTTTAGAATTTTACTATGTCCCATTCGCAAGTAAACATGACTCCCCATAGTTATATTTATAAATCATTATACTTCTTTGGCTCACTCAGGTATCTATTGGTTCGTTGGAGGTTCAATGTTTAGTTTGTCACCCCTAGGGCTTATTTCGTCATTTCTTCTTAAACGTCGTTTTTCCTAAATCGTCAAATATTCTCTGAAAAAGTAACTATCTCATCATATTTTTCATCTAGTGAGAATATCGATAGAGGATGGTGAACCAAATATTTAATAGAGCCCAAAATGTAAAATGGTTGGGCACACATCACACTTCTAGAACAATAATTCATTCATATTATAGATACAACGTATTTGGCTGCCCATAGGAAATTCATATGATGTGAAAACTACCCACTAAACATTGCAAATCGGGCCCGCATTCAACATTTTCTTTATAAAAATCATCAACCGCCTTGGAAACCAAACCAAATTCAAACGATCTAGTAAAAATAGAATTCGACCATCCCTCTTTCATGGTTTCTTGAATGGGTATAAATGTGATTTTTAACCATGTGCCTTATTTTAGGAATGGAGGTAGTGCGTCCAGTACGTTTGCGGTAATTTTCAGCACATCTGTTATTTTAACCACTAGAACAGACATCTGTGAGCCACTAGAATTTGAATATTGTGAAACATTAATTCATCATTGAAACATTCATCATTGAACTAAAAACGAAGAATCCAAAACCCTTTAACCACTTTATCGCGCATTGTTTGCGTATGATAATTCTCTAATTACTCTTGATTGTGCAAAAGCCTTTTTTTCTTTTCGAAAAGCAATGCTCTACGGTCGTCTTTTAATCGTCATTAGGATTCCAATTTCCATTTAAATCCATGTTTACTCGCCAATGGTAAATTATTATTTCAAATTAATATTGATTTGTCTACATCATTCGTTCATAAATAAAAAGATAAAGAGTTTTTGATTTTTTTGCAAACTATAACTGTTTTTATAAAGCTTAATTTTACAAAAAGACAAACAAAGTTTGCTCATAGGTCAAAAGCTAACGTTTTTATATTTACATTATAATGAAATTAAATTATATTATCAGCATCTGGAAAAATCCGATAAAATTTTATTGAATTTTTATTGAAATTTATTGATTTTTCCCACCCAAATCGCTCCTTTTTTCTAAAAAAAAAGACCCGTTGCGACTATTGTTTGGGAAATTGAAAATTGGTAATAAAAAAATTATAGCAAAAATTTCATTATTTGATATAACCAAAAAAGCTAAACTAAACTGGATACGACAAAATAATCAAATTATTTTTTTTTATCATTTTGTATGAACGGAAAGATTTTATTTGTTCATGTATGCTAAAAATAATGGAATAATCGAATTAAACAATAAACACAAAAAGTGAGATATAAATCGAGATGGATAAAAGAAAAATATTTGGTCATATTCAATTTATGAATCGATTTTGCTTAAGTGTGCACAGTTTCCTTAGATAAACATTATTGATCAATTAGCAAATCTCTAATTTAGTGGCATTAGTAGTGTTGCTTTCACTAATCTAATCGGATTAGCTAAGAAATGTGAAAGCAACAACTTTTGGCTTTAATTTTTAATGCGTTTTAATTTTTCTGTGTTGGTTCATTTTATTAATATTTATTTTAGTTTTTTTTATTTTATGAAATAGATCAAATTAAATTCGGTATTTTGCCAACAAATGCCAAATTTTATACTATAAGATAAATTTTTCGAGAAAAATAGAAAAAATAACGCCTTGCGGTAACCACCATAACCATAAAATGATTTTATTTCCCCTAATCCTAAAATTTTTTTTCTTAACATTCTAAGAAAATCGGCTTTAATACAATGCAATTGTTGTTGTAAAATTTTGAAAGCAACTCAGCTATTGTACATTTTTTTAGAATGAAAATCTTACATGCGAAGAACTATATTGAAACTTCACTATGTTGAACAAGAGGCCAAAACTTCCAGGAGTCCCAGGCCGCTCGCATTACTTTTAAAGATTTTACATCATCATTTTCATAATGAATCATTTGTTTATCTAGACGATCTATATCATTTTCGGGAGATTCTTTTTGAACGTGTCGTTGTAACAGGATTGGTCAAATATTCCAGAATAGAAATTTTTGTCATTGCAAACTATGACAGTTAATTTAATTAAATAATGTCATGATAAACCTCTACCAATTGTGCTGTTCTTTTTGTAAGACAAAGTCTTACAAGACTTGTCTTCAGGTTAAAATTATTTCAAAATTTGTTATAGTCAAAATTTTGTTTTTATCAATCATTGTTGTGGTTGTCAAAATGTTGTCAAAACCTATGAGTCCCCAGATATCGAAAGGTCATTACTAAACTCGAGTTTAAATTTGTTCAAACGAGGATTGATAATGAATTATATTTAAATCAAAGCCAACATTTTGTGTTAGTCAATGCTTGTTGTTGTTGTCAAAATAAACATGGACAAATAAAATACGTATGAGGACTAAATATCGATATATAATTAATAAGCTCGTGTTTAAATTTGTTCAAATTGTGATTGATATCGATTTATATTTAAATTGTAGCCAATATTTTGTTTTTATCAATCCTCTTTGTTGTTGTCAAAATAAACATGGCCGATAATAACACATGAAATAAATGTGACTACTAGATATCGATATATAATTATTAAACTCGGGTTTAAATTGGTTCGAATTATGATTGATATCGAATTTTATTTAAATGTTTAGCGGAAATTTTGTTTTTGGCTATCATTGTTGTTGTTGTCATAATAAAAATGGCCGATAATAGTACAAAAAACAATTATGAGGATAAAATATCGATATATAATTAGTAAACTCGGGTTAAAATTTGTTCTAATCGGGATTGATATTGAATTATATTTAAATCATAGCCAACATTTTCTGTGCCGATCATTGTTGTTGTTGTCAAAATAAGCATGGCCGACAATAACAAATAAAATAACTAAAAGGGCTAAATATCGATATATACTTACTAAACTCGATTTTAAATTTGTTCAAATCAGGATTGATATTGAATTATATTTAAATCGTAGCCAACATTTTGTGTTTGTCAATCCTTGTTGTTGTTTCAAAATAAACATGGCCGAAACAAATAAAATACCTATGAGGACTAAATATCGATATATAACTACTAAACGCGGATTTAAATTTGTTCAAATTGGGATTGATATCGAATTATATTTAAATCATGGCCAACATTTTGATTTTTCCAAACATTGTTGTTGTTGTCAAAATAAACATGGCCGATAAAAACAAAGAAAATACCTATGAGGACTAAATATCGATATATAATTAATAAGCTCGTGTTTAAATTTGTTCAAATTGGGATTGATATTGAATTATATTTAAATAGTAGCTAAAATTTTGTTTTTGTCAATCATTTTTGTTGTTGTCAAAATAAACATGGCCGATAATAACACATAAAATAACAAAGAGGGCTAAATATCGATATATACTTACTAAACACGATTTGTTCAAATTGGGATTGATATTGAATTTTATTTAAATGAAAGCCAACATTTTGATTCGTCAATCATTGTTGTTATTGTCAAAATAAACATGGCCGATAAAAACAAACAAACTGCTTATAAGTACTAAATATCGATATATAATTACTAAACTCGGGTTTAAATTTGTTCAAATTTTAATTGATATTGAATTATGTTTAAATCGTAGCCAAAATGTTGTGTTTGTCAATCCTTGTTGTTGTTGTCAAAATAAACATGGCTGATAAAAAAAAATAAATTACCTATGAGGACTAAATATCGATATATAATTACCAAACTCGGGTTTAGCATTGTTCAAATTGGGATTGATATTGAATTATATTTAAATCGTAGCGAAAATTTTGTGTTTTCTCAATTATTGTTGTTGTTGTCAAAATAAACATGGCCGATAAAAACAAATAAACTACCTATGAGGACTAAATATCGATATATAATTACCAAACTCTGGTTTAAATTTGTTCAAATTGGGAATGATATTGAATTATGTTTAAATCAAAGACAAAATATTGTTTTCTCAATCATTGTTGTTGTTGTCAAAATAAACATGGCCGATAAAAACAAATAAACTGCCTATGAGGACTAAATATCGATATATAATTACCAAACTCTGGTTTAAATTTGTTCAAATTGGGATTGATATTGAATTATGTTTAAATCAAAGACAAAATATTGTTTTCTCAATTATTGTTGTTGTTGTCAAAATAAACATGGCCGATAAAAACAAATAAACTACCTATGAGGACTAAATATCGATATATAATTACCAAACTCTGGTTTAAATTTGTTCAAATTGGGATTGATATTGAATTATGTTTAAATCAAAGACAAAATATTGTTTTCTCAATCATTGTTGTTGTTGTCAAAATAAACATGGCCGATAAAAACAAATAAACTACCTATGAGGACTAAATATCGATATATAATTACTAAACTCGGGTTTAAATTTGTTCAAATTAGGATTGATATTGAATTATATTTAACTCGTTTCGTTTTTGTCGATCAATGTTGTTGTTGTCAAAAAATAGCTAGCCCATTTAAATCTTAATAACTGAACCAATTATATTGTTAAATACAATTGTCTAGGTAAAGACCTTCGTTCACCACACTGCGTAGACACTTGTATTATTTCCAACAGATAATTTAATAAAAAAATACTAGACGTGATTTGCACCTCATATGGAATCATAGAAATTCAAAGGTCAAGTAAATCACATGCCATAACCAAATTAGTAAAAACTGAGTTCAAGTTTTGTTTAATTAATAATACTGAAATTTAATTACTTTATATGGCACGATTATTTATTTAAATAAAAAATTATTATCACTCAATTTAACATTAATTAAATTTCCACAGTAAATTACATCAAAGTGCATAAATTTATTAAAAAAAAAAAATAAAAGTTTTTTATAATTAAAATTTCATAATTTTTTATTACACCATAATAATAATTAAATAATGACATGAAAATTGTTATACAACAAAAAATAATAGTGCGGTAACAACAAAAGCTCTATATAATTTATTGTTAATTTATTTTCATTGTCGTATGCAAAACTTTTTATCATTCCTGAAAGTTCAAATATATTTAAGTTTTCCATTTCATTTGGAATTTTTCTTTTATTGTATATTATAAATGTGTGTGTGTGTGTCAAGCTTTTGTGAACATTTTTTTATCAGATGTAATTGATGAGATACACTTGTTATCTACTGTGCAAGTTGTAAAAAAAAATTATTATTCTTAAGGTTACCTCTCTGATGTTTTTATTAATTTTTTGTGTGCTTCTTGGGTCGTGATACCATATACGGTTGGGTTAAGCGGGGTCATATCCAAAATTTTTATTGAAATTTTTGTTGTTGTTGTTGTTGCTTCGACGCAATAGGGTAATTTTGCAATTTCTTTTACGGATATTTATTAGATTAGACCCCACGTAGGGAAGATGGAAAATTTAATAATAAAATTCCTTTGAGTTCGAAAGTTTAAATTTACATGATATTTTCATTAATGTATTTATAAAATGTTGATTGATGTGGAAATATATAAAATTGAACCGTTTGATATTTTAGTTAAGGTTAGCATACCAAAATGATAATAAAACCGCATGAGCACCCCACTACGACCACTCAAATTGATTGTTTAAACCACTAAACCTAAATGCATGTTTATCTATTAAATCCATAACTATAGTAGAAATGTTAACCATGCATTGGATGCTGTATTGTATATCATAAAAAAAGTCATTACTTTTCCAACCATTTTATACTTCTCAAAATTTATGACTCTGGAAAAACATTAAACTGCATGTATATACATACACGTCATGTATTCGTCATGTATATTCGGGGATTATTATTATGGATTTATACGGAGATAGAAAAATTGATGTAGTTTCCCGTATTAAAGATGTCGACGAAAGTAAATTTATTTACTGCTGTACATCGAGTATTATAAATGATGCACTTAGTTTTGATTTACGAGAACGATTTTTCTTAAAATTCTTTTTATAAATCGGTAAAGCTTAATAATGCCAAGCTCATAGGTGTTAATCGGATATTTACCTGCTTCGAAAACATTTCATTTGCGACTCAGGTGTTTAATTAAATGCTATAAAATTTGTCACATATATATTCCATATAAATATAGTATCGCCTGATTACATTTTGGCATGCATATATAGAATTTTATTAATTAACCTAAAATTGGAATATTCTATAAATAGTACCCGACCCAAAAAATATCTTTAACATTTTATCGTATATATACAATATTTGACAACAACAAAACGATAATTGGAAAAATTCTCCACTCACCCATAAATAAATTTCCATTTCCATTATTCATGTGCATATTGAAATTCATTACATGAAACCGAACGACGAGTTATAAAAACTAGGTCAAAGTATAAAATTCAAAATTATTTTTGTTGCATTTTGTTATTGTTTTTTGTAATATTTTTCATGAAATTTAGAAACCAAATCGCTCAACCATAAATATACAAAAATATGTGGTGGTCGAAAAATATTATCAACCCAAGCTTATTTTGAATCCTGTGGCGTCTGTGTCATCTGGCAGTACTATAATGTATACCATCAACAAGAAAATGTTGAAAATGCTTACTTTTAAACATTTAGTGGTCCAATTACAATTTTACTGGAAACTGTTCTAGCATAAATTGATTCTATATGAAGAGTTTAAATTTTTGTTTCGATTTTTTTGTTAGAACTCTCGAACTTTAAGTTGAGAACAATGATGGTGTATATATACCTTAACCACTCGACCAAGTGATAAATTTGTCTAAAGTAGAATTCGCATCAATATCAATATCCCTTTCATTACACACATTGGATACTGACCGAGTGTTTATACCAGATTCGTTATACCAATGTTCAATAAACGGAAAGTTAGCGTAGGTCATTTTTGTGTAAGATCCCCGTAGCTTAATAAGCATCATATAATGATCATAATAAAACTAACCTAATTTTTTTTTTTCAAAAACCGACCTGATATGTATCACAGCTGAAAAACTATACCAATATCTCGATCTGCTTAAATTTTAAAACTTTGTTCAACCGTCAAGTTTGTTGGTTCAATTAATCGGGATGAAGCTTCATACTTAAGCTTTTATTCAATTTGCGAGATCCCAGTGACTTTTGGTCGAACTCAATCCACCGGAAGTGGCAGCATCCATTGGAGCTTTTTTATTTTAAAAGATACGTGCAGACCTTCGGCCCCAGTCCAGATGGATTGATTTGTTGGAATGAAACTTCATAAATTTGATTTGTTTAAATTTCGGAAGTGGCATCTTGATAAGAGTTTTTTCGTTTTTTGCACATATTTCGAAAGTTAATCAAGGTGAAGTTACCAAGACTTTGGGGAGGTTTGGTTTCGAACTGATGAAATATTGAATTTTTTGTGTTTAAAAAATTTGGTCGTCTCATCAGACTGCAGTGACCAAACTACGCAATTCCCAACCCCTTCGTAACCTCGAATTTTATTGTATTTAACGCATACATGCGATCTTGGTAACCTCACCTTGATTAAAAACACTATCTGGCTATTATCCAGAATAACCCAAAATTTCATTTCGAAAGTTATACAATGCGCGGATTTCGATTTGAAGCTGGAAGTTGCTCAAAACTTCATACCCGTTCACAATTGATTTAAATGTTTAACATTCGAGCAACGATAGGTTTTCGAAATTTGTCGCCATGAAAAAACAGTAAGACGTAAATCTTGTTAAATTATTATTACTAATCCTGGAACTTGAACTGGAATGAGTGGTGTTAAGTAAGTCCTATGTATAATTATTTTATTACTTTAAACACAAAATTCAACTCGAAGTACTAAAATTTGTACGTAAAATGTAATTTTAAAATCTACTTGACATATTTCAAACCCCGTTGGCTCTATTTGAACGGCTAAGCTTGGAGTGATTAATTTTATGACTAATCATAAGTGTCGTGGATGGAATACCAACTCTTTTGTGTCATTTATCTTCAAATTCCAGCTGTAAAAACCGCTGCACAAATTTTCATTTTTTATATTCAAAATTAATTTAATTTACAGCTTATATAGGGTCGGTTATTCCCTGTTTCTGAAAATTATTACTCGGCTATCGCAACTGTGAATAATTTATGTGAATTAGTATCAAAATGTAAACTTGATTGACCTCTTTCTACATAATCGTTTGCGTAACGAACAAGCGGGAGGAACACTTTGTAATGATTTAACAAAAAACAAACGATTAAAAATGAAAATGTGAAAAATCTGCCTTAAAATATAAAATTATAAAATTTGTTTCAGGTTGGCTATTTCATCTAAGCGCATGCAGAGACCTTTACGGTGATTTTTGCCAGCTACAACCCAGGGAGAAGTGCTATCGGTCGTGGGGTTTGAGGCTTGCATGGCTCCTGGCTTACACTGTGATTATAGAGATTTAAATAAAAAAAACGCAAATTATAAATAATCATAAACCGGAGTTCCGCCAAAATTTGTCGGCCGGAACCTGAGGAACGAACAACAAAAATTAAAAAAATAAAAAAATTATTACGGAAGAGAAGTGCCCTGGTGCGCGCATCCGTCCGAACTCAAACGGTGATAAACACCGGTTTCGAATCAGGATGCGGGCACCAAGGGACCGCCAACCCTACACCGACACAGGATGGGCATTCCCCCCTCGTCATACCCATACAGGAAAATTTAAGAATTTATTTATTTATTTATAAATTTAGAAACACAAAAAAAAGGAAAACACATCTCCCCTCACGAACCGTAAAAAGAGAACGAGAACGAGACAAATGCGAACACTGAGCGCGCGACACACACTCGCTATGCGGTGCTCGATCACAATAAAATTTTCAAAATTAAAAAAAAAATTACAATTTATATAAAAAATAAAGAAAATAAAATAAATGTCAACAAAAAAAATCGTATTTTACAACAAAAAAATTTCACCGTTGCGGCCCTGGTACCGTCATGCCTCAGGTGGTGCCACACGACCGGTGAAAATCTTGAGATATGAATTTTTTTAGAATCAAATTTGCTAAGAAATTTCGTTCATCAATTGAATGTCGTTTTAGATATGCAAACACTATTAGAATTTTAAACGGGTTGGCCTAGGTATAGTGCACATATAGGTCTACCAAAATGTTATAGTAGCAAGTTTGCCGATCGGTGAAAATCTTGAGATGTGAATTTTCTTAGAATCAAATTTACTAAGAAATTTCGTTCATCAATTGAATGTCGTTTTAGATATGTAAACACTATTACAACAAAACGTTGTAGCACTAATATGTTACCCAAATTTATATGATTAGATTTTAACTGGCAGAAACTTACCAAATATTTAATTTTACCTTGAAAAAAGTAAAAGTCATTGCCCTTGGAAATGTCTAAATTAAATAAACTACTTTGTAAACATCGCGTGGGCTTTTTCTATCAAAAAAATACTTTCGTGATTTCCACCAAAGATAATAAAAAATAACAACACTGTCATTAGGAAAACTCCACAATGCCAATCCTTTAATCGTTCAAGCTGTGTTACTATTTCAAACAACCGCACATCCTTCGAAAAGTCTTTTCAAAGTACATACATACATGTACATATATTATAGAGTGGAATATAAATTTCAGTACTACAACAACGATGTCACATAATTATTACAAAATTAAAAAAAAAAAAATTTCAAACAGCCATAACAAAAAAGGTGGAAAATCAGCAAAACGGAGAAATGAAAAACATGAAAAGCCAAAGAAAACAATTTTGACATGCAAAATAAAATTTAAAATTATATAAATTCATTAGGAAAAATGAAAATCTACCTTCCTGCTACAGTATACTATATTGAAGAGCTCGAATATAAGGAAAAAAGAAAATTACAAGAGCGAATTTTCTTAATTATTATTTTATGATGTTCTTGTTCCTGTACCTTTTCTTTGTGCCGCGTACACTACAAGGTATAAATTATATGAGTTTGACCTAAAAATCTGTATAGCTCACGATTCATTCTACTTATGTAAACCAATACACACCTCCTCCCCCCGACTAATCTTACCAAAATATGTAGATTATTAAGTGTAGGCGTGTACATAGTTACCTGCCGTTGCGGCGTTAATACACAACCGCAATAAGACGATTACTAATTAAATTATATCCTGAAGGCTTATTATTATTATTTTTTTTTGGGGTACACTTCTTCTAAACGTAACATCCGTTAAATTAATATTAACCAAAAACTTTTGTATCTATAAAGAGTAAGATTTGTAAAATTAGATATAACTTTATCGTATTTAGTTAAAATATGACGATGGCAAGTAAAATTATCGAGTGGCCTCAGAAATGTAATTAACGATATAATAAAAAATGAAAATATAATTTGAGATTGTATATACGCAACAAGGAAATGAGCTGGAAATTTACTGTTGTTCCGTTTTCTTATAATATTTTGTTGGGTTTAATGGAGTTTAATGGGCGAGAAGTCAACAATTTTCTTTTGAAATTCAATGATTTGGAATTTTTACTACATAAATTATGCGATGTTAAAAATATATATTTTTTTGATATCAAATGGAATTTTCCTGTTGGCAATGATTTTAATTTTCAAAATATTTTAAATTATAGCGATGCTCTTTATATACAATCCTATAGCATATGGAAATTCTTCAAGCTATATCGCATACATATATAACTGGCACTGGATTATACAAAAAAGTTGTTTATGTTTGAAATCAAATATTAGAAAACTTATTCAGTGGATGACCATATTCCGATCGATCCTGAAAATAAAGCTCTCAGAGATTTAGCCACAGACACTGTAATTAAGAGATAAGGAAACCATGGCCTTCTTTTCAAAATAACAGAAGAAAACTTTCGTGTTCCCGAACACTACATGCGGGAATTTAAACAACCAAATACACCAGTTTTGACGGGTTGTAAGCTGGTGTTAAAAATAACAAAACTAGGGGAGGATTACAGATTTGTCTCTGCTATTAGCGGATTGACATAGCTTGAATACTTCTTTAACTGGATAGCGGAGCTTAGAAATCAGTTGTGCGTCCTGATATGGTAACAGTGAATTAGTGGAAATTGGATTAGGAAAAAAGATTGTAAGTTAATTCGCTGAGTGTTTAATTTGCAAACCCGTGTCAGAAGTGAGATTCTGCAAATAGCAAAAATCGTTCAAATTTCTCATTAAGAAAAGCAGAAGCGGTCGACAGTCAAAATTCAAAAAATAAGCAAAAAATATTTTATCTTTGAAATCCAATTCAACCAAAACTACGATTCACCATAAATTCTTGACACGAACGTGGCAAAAACTAATATTGTGTTAACTTGCTGAAGCCTAATCGTATTCGCTATTTTAGCGCAAATTGCGAGTTCAATAATTAAAATTTCGAAATAGCATTTATTTTGATGTGAGTCCCATAGACTTATATTAATTTACTTTGAAATTTGCATGTATAAAGCTGCTGAAATTGTAGTGGATTTAAAATCGAAAAAAATTTTGTCATGACTTTACAAACGAATCTGTTCGTGGTAAGTGTAATTTCCACATCACATCATGCCGACCAATTTGACAGCATTTTAAACCACTAACAGTTTCATGTACTACTTTCTAATGAAACATTTTCCTTTTCCAAAAAAAACAATACCATACTGTTTTGTTTCGGGTTAGACAGCCAAGTATTTAATTCCGTATAATCAGAGCCAACTATAGATAAAAAAGCCCACTATTCGAGCTTTTTTTCGCTAAACTTAAAATACGGGATATAATAAATGCTAGTTTCTTATAGGAATGTATGGAAAACGACTAATTTTCTTTTTCTTTTTAAGTATATTTAAACCATAAACTTTTATAATATTTTTGTACGGGTAAATGCAGAAAAGTTTGAACTTTAATTGGTTCAAAAATGAATTCAAGAAAACCCTTTAAACTGTGTGAAAATTGACTTCGAAAATGAATAAATAATGAGCTTTTATTAATGTTGTTGTTGTATTGCGTCATGATTTCAAATCATAATATGGTCTCTTTCCATTCTCTTTCTAAAAACACGATTGCAATGGAAACAAAAAACTAATTTTTGTACATGATTTTTGATTTTTATTATTTATAAATAACAAAATTCAGTAAGTCACCACTACAATGTGGTTGTGAAAGCATGCGAGTGACAATGTTTTTCAATCACATATATGTATAAATACATGATTAAAAATTATGAAACATTGTTTCCTTACTATGCGCTTAATAAAACCTATAAAATTTTCATTTACAGTATGTACTTGATTTTGCAACATCGTTCGAACACCATAGCGGCCCTCGAAAAGACATAATACTTTTATGCAATTTAAAAATATTTTATTCTTAAGGAAAATTACATAGTAAAAAATTTTGTTAGTCATTTACCAAAATAATTTTTTCTTTGCGGTGATTATTTCGGACAGTGATAAATGATGAAAAACTCAGATAGTGGCCGTTTTGATAGCAGCTCTTCGATATGCTATGGATTATGTACTACCAAACGGGTTGATTTGGTGTCTCATTCAGTTGAGAAAATAGAACTTGTTTAAAGTATCAACAATTTTTTCAAAAGTATACAAGCAATGAACGTTAAATGCTTGCGTATTTGTCCCACGTATGTGTAATAAACCGAGACGGCTCTTTTAATATTGTAAGCCATTCTTTCCATAATGATTAATGATAATGTGATTACCATAATGATAATGTGCGGTAATAAATTCTGTCCTTCAAAATATAGCCGTGATCTGGTAAGCTAGATAGTCGTCTTTGCCACCTAAAGCCTCAACCAGTCAGACTCAAGAGCTTAAGTTACACGCCGATTGCACCACTTCGGTTAATGCTACAATCACCAAAATGTTATAGGCTTCTCGTCACAAATAAACAACTGACCTCTAAAATTTTGGTGGTCGTACCGCTCTCTTAAGTGGTCAAAAACGGAGTACAACTTAAGCTCTTAAGTTTGACTGGTTGAGGTTTAATTCTCTGTCAAATTTAACAATTACTACCAATAGTTTTGAACAACATTTTGGTATAGTACAACATCAGTCTCGAAATATTCAAGTATCATAGTTATCATACCGTCAACAATTCTATATTTTGGACACTCGACTCACTACGGCTCGTATATTCTCATTGAACTTGTTTTGGAGCATTAAATAAATTATTCTCGATTTTAACATCGAAGATATTCCTACTAGTAGTTCGGATCGGCAGATCATCGTAGCCATACGTCGTTCCTCTTATGTTGCATCCAGCGCTGTTACGATGATCCTGTTCAGTATTTTTAACAGAAGTCTCTAACAAACAACAAAAAAATATATGTGGGCGTATACAAAATGACATACATTTTGGCGAAAACTATTGCATGAAACAAACGATACACGAAAAAACAAAATACTTGTAACGATCGTTGACCCATCGTTCCTTGGTATTAAACTCCTGATAAGCACACTATACTACGCTGTTCATATGCTAAAATAAAATAAAATAATAAATAGTAATAATTCTGATTAGAAAAAAATCTAAATTACATTTTTATAAAAATTAAACATTAAAATTTTAACAAACTATATAAAATTTTGTTTTCATTAATTGGATCCGAACACAACAAATAAAAACTTAATCAATGATATTTTTAATGTTGTAGCCATGATGAATTCAAAATTCACCCGTTACCACATTCACCATCAATATTGCAAAAAAATTATATTTAAACGTCCAGGATATTACGTTTACGTCTTTTAGAAAGGCTGTTAGATTGCAGAGTATTATTTTGATTTTTGCAATAATTATTAGGTAAGAAATATGTTACACTAAATAATGGAACATTTTTTTAATATTTCAAAATCCGTAAGACCACATGATTGACAAATTTCATTTACGAATAAACGTTCGGAGTATTCCAGGACCACATCAATTAAATATGCTCGATGACATGACGAACCTAAAAAAAAAAGCACGAACTCCTCAGAAGTCCAAGATTTGAATATTTGATAAACTGAAATACCAACTAATACAGAGAATTCTGTTGGATATTTTAAGCCTCCACGATCTAAATCTTTTAAGTATTGCGTTTCCATAAAAAATTCGAAGCACAAATCTTCCTTTGTAATTAATTTATCTACTCATCCACTACAACTCAATTTATCGGTCACTTTTCTTCCAACGTTTCCTGATACATACATCACAGCCGGGGAAACCTCTTACCTCTTAGATGAATATTTTCGGCGTACGAGAGTATGTTTTCCAGGTCTAAGTAATCTAGTAGATCCATATTCTCCGAATTAGAAAAATTAAATTCGGATTTTAAATTTATAATATCGTTTTTCGTTTTTATTTTTATTTTAACAGCCACTCATTTTCCGAAATTGTCCGAAACGATCTTTTAATTTATCAGTTTAAAATTTACCGAACAAAACATATTTGAACTGTAGCTTTGTCAGTAAATAATCAGCGACAAGGTAAAGTTTCGTTCGTTAAATGGTCTGGGCTTTTAAGATCTTCCCAATATTGCAACCAGTGACAAAATTTAATTAAAAATTGCAAACTATATTGATTGTTTAGAGTAATTGGTAAGGCTAATTCCTCTCTTTGACGAATTTTTAACATTTATCGCGGTCCACCAATTTCTCACAATTTTTAGAAACCAGCATTCTGTAACCAACTGCTGTACCAACATTCAGTCGCCTAATAGTGGTTTGTTCGGGTGAAGTACTTTTAGTGAAAGGGCCAGTGCTAATTTTACTTCAAAATTTTGAAAATCAATCTCTGATAATTTTGAAATGATTTATACATTTTCAATTAAAATATTTTATAACAAAACATTTAACTAAGAGTGAATAAAAATTTTATTTAACTTTAAAAAAGAAAGTTAACGTATTGTTCTAAATTCATTAAAAATATCGGTTAATATCGCTTTTCGGTTCAATTCTATGAGAGAGATTATCTCTGCATGCGAGTAAGTTCAAACTCTAATATTGCATTAAATAGAAATGACAAATCCAAGACTATGAAAGTAAACAAATAGCAAATACCCAGTAGTACAAATCAGCGCACAAAGAGCGCATAAACAGCATATAATTAGAGCGCTCAATTTTTACTTCAAATTGATGCACCTAATTCCATGCTATTCGTATTGTTGTCGACCGAAAACTCGGCTTTATTTCCCCTACAAATTAATTTATCTCTCTTTCACTTCGATTTGAGTATAAACTGTAATTGTTGCTAACCGTTGGTTTACCAGAAAATAATATTTTTTTAATGTTTTTTGTTGTATCAAAACCAAACACAATCATATATTATTGATTGTGTTTGGTTTTTGTTGTATGTACCAAATGTGTATTGTCATTCAGATACAACTACACATTTTTTTAATTTTGTATACTTACTTTATATGTTATCCATGTATTTCCACCTGAAAAACATTTACAAACGTCTATTACCTTCAGCTGAAATCTGGAGACTAATAGAAATGAAATAACAATTTTTGAAATGAAATTGATAAACAATAGATTGGGTGGGGGTAAAAATGCAGTACACAGAATAAAACCGGAGTAAATTTATTTGTTTTCTCGCTTCGACGTGTGCAAATGTTTCCATCTATTTCATTCTGCTATCAGCGTTTGTTTGCTGGGTAGGTAACTATTTTATTTTGATTTTTTTGGCTTCGGATTTTATTTCGGATATTAAACGGTTTACTTTATCTTGACCATTGAATTACGATGATTGCACTTGTTTCTATTTGATTTCTTTTTTTCAAAACACATTGTTGTCTTTCTTATTTTCTTATAAAATTTAATTTACTATTTCTCTCTAATAATTGGTTTTAAATGATGATATTATGACGTCATCAATTTCCCGTATTTTTAATTGTTGTTGTTGTACACTGAAGATCCCTTATATTTTCATTAATAATTTGTAGAAAATGAGAAACTGACTGATAGCGTGCTTCAAATGAGATGAAATATATCTGTCATCGGTTTATGTAAAAAAATCGATTTTACAATATTTTTAATTCATGTTTTATTTATCAAACGTGATGCTATCTCCCATAGAAAACGTATGAAAAGTTAGTTTTTTGTTTATGTTTTATATCCCGTATTTGAAAGTGCGATTTAATAGGCAGGCTTGATTTAGTTAGATTGGCTTTGGTATAATTCAGCAGCTACTCCGAACTACTGCACACTACGAAATTAATCCCCATCCGGTATTGAAGCACTGAAAATACGCACATTGTTTTCTCCATGTCAGCCAGTTATGATGCAAAAATTTACAGAGAATATTTGGTCGGATTCGCAAGCAGGTTGTAGCTGCAAATCCAAGATATTGATGTTGGTGTTAATTTTACGTATGTTTTTCCCATATTTTTTTTATTTGATCACTTAGTGGTCAACTTATATAAAGGTTTTGCTGAATATTTTATAGTAGTATTAGTTTGCAGTAACTAAAATCTCCGGAGACAGAGACTCAATCAATCATTATTGACTTGAATTATTTGTTGATACATCCGTACATGACGATCGAGACATAAAAATTTACATTTTAACTTTAACATTCTCTTCTGTAGCAGTATCTACAAGTATTTACGAAGTCTTCCACCAATGCCAAGATTGAGCGTTGTTTACTCATTAATCTAAAAAATAAAAACCACATTACGAAATCAGTTGAATACAACGTTCATATGAACTCTAGTCTCCTGTAGTCTGACGAGCGCGACACACAAATTTATAATAATACATTTTACCAAAAAGCGAAAACATGTAGCATTATTACAACATCAGTTGGATAGTTGTTATGTACCCGAGCCCGTACATAACGATCGGGACGCAAAAATATATATTTTCACTTGTGGCCTTGTTTTATTGGCACGCGATAGATTTATCTGAAGCATTGTAACGAACGAAATTTAAATGCTACTTGCTATTTATAGGCGCAATCAGTATTTTTAAAACCAAACTGCATTTTTTATTTCAACTGAGTATGAAAAACTTAAAAAATGAAAGGCGAAAAATGGTTAACATTTTTATTTGAAGCAAGGACAAAACTTTTAAATTATGAATGTCTCTTTAAGTAGTGACATCTTTCTTCAAAATTAAATCTTTAAACATATTTTTAATATAAGAAACAAATACGTAAGTCTTCTCGATTTATTATTTTTTTTCAAAAATATAGGCGCAAACGCTGCTTATGCATACCCACTTTTCCATTAAATCATTATTAATATGTTTTTAACTTCCGAGCATATCAAATAACAAGTTTGACCAGTTTGATTTAATGTCGTTGTTGTTGCTTGCGAAAGGGAAATTTGCCGTTATACTCTCAATGACAAAATTATTGATTACCAAATTTCAGTAGCGTTATAATCTTCAATCACGTCTCATCTCGATTTAAATTAAATACAAATTGTTTAGTGTTTTTTTACAATAATTAAAGTATTAATTAAATTATTTAATTAATTAAATAAAGTATATGTTTCTTAAAAAGTTTTGTGGTTGTGATTGTGATTAATTAGATTTTAAATTTTGTGATTTAGTGGGAATTTATAAATTATTGTGCAAATAATTAAAACCGACGCAGACATTTTTTTTCTGTGAATACAGTGAACTAGTTAAGTGCTTATTTTTTGAAATGCACTATTTAGTTACATTAAACAAAATTTATAAAAGCATACCGGTATTTGAAAACAAATTTTGCAAAACCAAACTTTCTATAAAAAATGTTGCTGCTGTAAATTGGTATGTCACAATTTAGGTAAAAGGTAAGTAGGCACCCATTTAATTTCAATACGAATTTACAGTTTCTGATTTTACCGCAAGGACAGTTGCATCAAAATTAGAAGAGGAACACCAGAATTTTTCGTATTATCATCGAAACTTTAAACTTTGTTGCCATTAATAAATTTTCACATAATTTTTGTCACATAATTTTCACTCCTTTTTCAAATCGTTTTAATTTGAGCAATGATTTTTTGAAATTTTGCAACTTTTTTTGAATTTGTTATTAGAGACCAAAAATTATTATGATATTTCTATCATAACCAGGTCTATTGCCAGTTTTACGAAACTTCTAATGTTAATCTTTACAGTTATAGCCCTCAATAATAATAATTAAATTAACCTACATAAATTGACTATTTATACAGTTTAAAACTGAAAGACCTAAGCGGAGTATGTACTATGAAGTATTAAAATCCTTTATGTTAATTTAGAGCTTTCAAAGAAATCCTTTTTATCTATTAAAATCCAGATTTTTTATTTTAAA
Organism: Nephrotoma flavescens; assembly: GCA_932526605.1. Taxonomy (NCBI): domain Eukaryota; kingdom Metazoa; phylum Arthropoda; class Insecta; order Diptera; family Tipulidae; genus Nephrotoma; species Nephrotoma flavescens. The sequence goes on along the minus strand of OW052222.1, from coordinate 28,846,274 downwards.
ATTAAACTTGTTCCGTCATATTTTATTACTGACTACTAGCGATTATTAAATGGTTCGAAACAGTTAAAATTTAAATTGGATATGTTTCTTAAACTATCCAGTATTTTAAAAAAAATTTATAAGCTGAATGCTAAAAATTTAAAAATTATAATTATATGCAATTTTGAGCATGTTACAAAATTGTGTTTAATTATTAAATAAGTTGATAGTTAGATTCAATTCACGGTATCTGGATCATTGATTTTAAAATCCACTTAAAAGGCTCAAATTTAAATTCTACATAATTTGATCTTTATATAAATTGTGTTTATTTATGAGTTGGAAGTTAAAATATTTTGATCATAGTGGTTTTATTTATCGATCGAGTTTTAAAAGCTTGTATAAATTGCAGATTTTAATCAGATTTTATTTTTTTCAATAAATTCCGATTAATTTACATTTTAATCGGATTGCTTTAACTAAACAGTATTTGTTGACAATGCCCACTAATTATTAATTTTTAGACTTGTTAATTTACAATTTATCGCTCCAAAATTTTTTTTTTATTTTTTTTTTATTTAAATTATTACAACTGACAATTCATCTAGTAATTTCTCTTTCTTAATTTAGTCACTTGTGAATGAGAAGACGCCCATTGACGAGCTCCATTTATATGTTATTTACTGAAGTAGCCTTTGCTTTGGTGTCCTTAATCCATTAAATCAATTGGTTAATAATACATTTTTTGATATTTGATATTAAGTTCTCCTTTTTTCTTTTTAAAGTGCTCTTTCCATCTGAGCCTGGTATCTAGGGTCATTCCTAGATATTTAGCCTTATTTGCATACGGAATCTGCTGACCGTTAATAATTACAGGTTTGTAACTGATTTTTATATTAGTAAAATTCACATGCGTGGATTTCGATTCATTGAGCCCGATACGCCACTTTTTTGTCCATTTTATGATTTTGTCACATGCTTCTTGAAGTTTCCTTGTCGATTCCTCGATAGTGTCTCCTACTTCAGCAAATGTTGCAACGGTAACATCGTTTAATTGAGGTAAATCTCTGGTGTAGAGTAGGTAAAGAATAGGCCCCAAAACACTACCCTGCGGAACTCCTGCCGAAATCTTTTTTAGCTCGGAATATTCATCTTCATATTTCACTCGAAAGTGGCGATTCTCTATGTATGATTTTAAAATCATATAATATTGTTTTGGTAAATCTCTATGTAGTTTGAAGAGTAAACCTCTGTGCCATACCTTATCGAAGGCCTGTGCCACATCTAATAAGATACCAGAGAAAACCTTTTTCCTCTCTAATGTATTCTCAATGACATCCGTAAGCCTGTGAACCTGCTCAATAGTTGAGTGTTTCTCTCTGAAACCAAACTGATATTCTGGGATAAGGTTTCGTTGTTCTATGGTTTTTTTCAATCTTTTGAGCAACAGCCTCTCAAACAATTCCGCTAGTGTTGGTAGAAGTGAAATTGGCCGATAAGGTTTTCTATCATTTTGTGGCTTGCCAGGTTTCGGAATCACTATTACTTCTTCTACTTTCCACTGCATTGGCACATGTTTTTTTTCCTGAGGATGGCATTGATTATGTGCAGTAATTTACGGATCACTTTTTCAGGCAGCTCCTCTATTATTTGCCCTGTTATCAGATCGTAACCAGGAGCTTTCTTTACTTTTATGTTCTTAATCACAGCTTTTAGGTCTTTCAATGTTACAGGCCTGATATCTTCGAAATCAGATATTCTGGGCGTATTAGCAGTGTTTTCGTAACTGATCTGCTGACCTAGAGGTTGAAATGCTTCTTCAAGATGTTCAGCAAACAGTTCAGCTTTATCTTTCGCACTTCTAGCCTAATTCTCATCATTTGTTTTGATTGGGGGGATCTGCGTTTTTGGTCGTTTTAACCCTTTTGTTGCTTTACAGAGGGAATAGTCGATATCTTTAGTTGGGGCTAGAGAACAAAGATATTTTCCAATTGTTTCATTTTTCACTGCTTTTAAGAGCACCTTAAGTTTGATGCACAACTTGTTTAATGTGGTTGTATCTTGCGGCGCACGCGTATTTTGCCATTTCTTTCAGGTTTTTCGTCTTCCCTGCACTAATTCTCTTACTTCTATTGATTAAATGACGGAGTTTTCTTTCCTGGATGATAATTTGGGGGTGCATTCCCAAGCCGACCATTGTATGACATCAATGAGCCGGTCTAGTTCCTCTTCTATTTCATTTTCACTTTTGATTGGAACTTGAAGTTCTATTTTTTCTTCTACTAACTACTTAAACAATTCCCAGTTTGTTTTGTTGTTTGTTAGTTGTGGTGAATTTGTTTTTTCTATTAAATTTTCACTAACCGTCATAATAACAGGAGAATGATCAGATATTAGACTTTCGTCATTTTCTAAGAAGATGTAGCGTTCCGATATGCATCTAGTGATGTAGAAATCTATAAGGTCTGGGATTTTGTGATTATCTGTTGGCCAGTAAGTTGGTCTCCCTCCTGAGTAAAATTCACAGTTCGAGTATTCGCCAGCTGCAAGTACTTCTTTGCCTTTTGGAGAGGTTAGTCTTGAACCCCAGAAGGTATTTTTTGCATTACAACCACCTCCGATAATGAAGTTACTTCCTAATTTCTGGAACAGGTTAATGTTGTCTTATTTTTTTAGGTTATACCGTGGGGGACAATATTGCAGATATATTACAGGTGTTTTGATGACCAAATTTAACCGTCACGGTGGTTACTTGCATGGATTGTTTTTCTATTTTTAATTCTTCGTGATGTTTAATATTATCCCTAATAAATATAGCTGACCCTCCTCTTGCTCGTTCTGCAGGATGTGTGGTATGGTAACAAGTATATCTCCGGATTGATACATAGGAGCTGCTTGTAAAATGTGTTTCTGATATTAAGCATATATCAATTTTCTCTGTATTTAGAAATAGTTCTAATTCTTCTAGGTGTTGTGTTAATCCGTTTGCATTCCGTATGGCTATTTTTAAAAGAGTAGTTTTGATGTCTGGATTCTGCTCCGCAATTATGAGTTGAACTATGTATTGCAGACATTATTTATTATTAACTATTTTGGAACTTGGTATTTCCAGCAGGTTAAGTCGATTCAAAATTAGCTTATTTAGTTTATTCTGTTCATCAAGGCTATTTAGAATTGCTTGGACAGTGTTTTTGAAATTTTCGGTACCGTTCGCCTCATTTTCTTTCGAATTTGAAGCGGCTTGTGCATATGTATAATTCTCCCTACGCATATATGATTCATTTCTTGCTCGATTCTTGTTTGGATGACTTAGAGGTGGTTTGCGTGCCTGATCCCTCATTTTTTGTAGCTGCTTGGCAACCTCACATTATCGGTGGCTGGTTGAATGCTGCCCATTACAATTTATACATTTTGCTGGTTCTTCTTTTGATAGTTTGCAAGTTTGTGTTGGGTGCTTTCCAGCACATTTCACACATCTTGGATCGCGCGCACAATATCGTTGCGTATAGTTAAAGCCTTGGCATTTTTTACGTTGTACTATATTCTTGTACTGGCTCTTTTAACAGCTTCAATCTTTACTCGCATGTTGAGTATGCCAGTTATATTGTAAATGTTTTCTTTTTGCTCGGATTTATCAAACGTTAGCATGAACCTCGTTTTGAAATGGCTTCTAGTCGGTTCTCTCCGCTACGTCTCTCTTTTTTAATAATGTTTACGGCATCAAGGATTTTAAATCCTTTATTTTCTAGATCCTCCATTATTGAATTAATTTCACAGGTTGGATGAAGCCCTCTTTCCACGACCTTGATGGGACGATCGTTTTTGTTTTTGTACGTGTACCACTGATATTTTTGCGTATTCAGCTTCATTGACAAGTTTCTGTATGCGTTTGGATTTGAAGTGTTAATCTTCCATACATTATTGTTCAGAGCAGTAATTTTATACTCTTGTTCCGTAACAGTACTCATTACACTTTGGATTTCTGAGTAGTTCGTTACTCCTACTATGAAAATCGGTGGTGGTGCTTTTACCTTTGTCTTTGCTTCATTTTGTTAAGCTGGTTGCCGTTCGGATGATTTTTCTACCTCTCATGATGACTCATCGACATTTATTGGTGGAGGTGATTTCTCTTTTAGTTTAGCTGGTTGTTGGTCTAGAGCTAGTTGTTTCTTTATGACTAACTGTTTTCTAGAAACCTCTTTTGAAGTTGATGGTAAAGTTTCTGCCATTTCTGGTGGGTGTTGAGCTTTCCTTTTCTTACTTGGTCTTTTACTCCGGTACAACATCCAATTTGTTTCTCTTTCAAATTCTTCTTCATCCGTGTGGAATGGATTGATGTCATCATCGATTGCAGGATTAGGTGTCGTCCCAAGTACTGCACGTGTTTCAACTGCTTTTTTGAGTTGTTCATTCTCTTTCAATTTAGTTGTAAATTTCTTTATTTCTCGTAGTTGTTCACGGAGTCCGGCATTTTCCTTCTCGTACTGAAATATATTTTCAGTTGCAGATGTTGGTGATCTAGGTAGTTTTTAACTTCGTCCAAATGGGTTAAACAATGATTGGCCAACCCCAGAATCTATTATGGGCCTGCCTCTGAAGAGTGTGGATTTGTCAGCATATCTGCTGCTGTACCACCTATGGTATTACTTTCCGTATTTGTTGTTTTCATTGTATATTTTAGCCAATCTATACCACTGGCATTTGGTCATCGGTAGCATTTTGCTACTGCCAAAGCAGTACCCGCTCTCCGCGACGTGGACGCGGCTACCTTGGTGTTACCTAGGTGTACACAGAGACAGCCGAAGCCCTCTGAGTACCCTAGGCTGAGGAGCACTACAGTCTAATGAGACGACCAAATTTTGTAATATCAAGAATTCAATGTTTCATTAGTTCGAAACCAAGCTTCCAACATCTTGGTAACCTCATTTTGATTATGTAAAAGAACACTATCTGGCTATTATCCAGAACATCCTTTACTAAGATTATTTAGCCCTTTGTGGTTCAAAGTTAATACAATCAATAAATAAAAAATTGTTACTACAAAAACTGCGTTTATTGGCAAAAAACAACCTATGTTTTTTTAATTGATTTTGCATATGCAAATTGTTACTTCAACCAATTTTTTTCCTGTGTGTACAAACCAAGACAATGTTTTATAAAAGATGTCTAAATATGATATTTGCTCTTATTGAACAGTCCTGTTGAAACCACATATTCTGTACGTCAATATCTTCCAATTAATTCTACAAAAAGTTTTTTCTTCCCTTTCCGATCGACGATGAATTGATATCCTTGGCTCTTCACCAACGTTTGTTGCAATATTTTTATTTGAACGATCACTACGATGATAAACACTGCTTCTCTGATCTTTAACTGAAGCTGTTTAGTCAAATTTTTCAATGATAAGTTTAATAGCGGAGTAATTTTCGGTTTGTCAAAGCATTTTCTCTACCGTATTTTAAACGAAATTGTTCAATCGTATATCTCTCCATTTTAACTAACCGGAATGTTTGTACTTGCCACCAATGATTGTACTGAATTAAAAAAAAAATCATATAGAACATTTTCGTCATTGTCGATATATTGTCTACATTATGGACACCATTATATTAAATGTTTACATACATTATCAACACGTGTAGAATATTTATTAACTACACGGTGTAAATAATACGGAACAACATTTGTTGACAAAAAACGTTTCGCCGAATACACAATTATTCATCAGGGCCCCTAATGCAATTTTTTATATTACTAAAATTTTCCCCCGGGTTTAATTTAATCATTTTTTTTTTTAATTTCTTATCTTTTTTAAATTAAGATACATAGTTTTTCCCCCTACTAATGGAAAAATTCCAACTGGGTAAATCGATACGAAATTGTTCGCTTAGTAGGTAAATAAATAATAGAAAACTTGCCGGCGAAAAATTTTAGTAATAAACGAATTTTATAGCAAATTGTTTTACGATTACGAAAACTCCCACCGATTTCAAGAATAAAGTCCCAGGTCTAAAATAAATATGTGCTTCCGTCGAGAAGTCTGTAGAGGATTATTTTCTTTAATCACATATTGATCAAATGAAAATTTGATCACTCTTGAGGATAAATTACTGGTAGGGCCAGGAAGGGGTATGATAAAACTTTCCGTGCATAAAACAAAAAAAATCAAATTTCACATCATTGTCAGGAATTTTGATATAAGTTACATTAAAAATTACTGGGTTATAGATTAAAATTATTTTAAAAATTGTTCCAACAACTTTAAAATTCATGAAAAATATATATCGAATGTTGGCTATAACACATAATACCACAAGATTGTATTGTTATATTTTGAACAAATATCAATTTTTAAATTAACCTAACCACAAACTTTTAATATTTAAAATTAAATAACAAATAAATTAAATACAAAAATTGTTTATTGTGGTTTTTACTATTTCATTAAAATTAATTATAACTAGCTAGGAATATACAGAATGAAAAATATTTGGCCAACATACAAATTTGCACGAAATTCAATAATCGTCAAACGTGCCACATATTAATTCAACGATGTAGTCCATTTGTTTAAAAAAATGCCGCAAAACACATTTATCCCTCGTACAAATGATTTATGATGATTCGTTTACTGTCGAAATGTGATATTTTTCTAAAGTACCACAAAAAAGTACTCTGGCAACCAAGACCAAATGAGGGAATTGCGCAGAAATTTATCACAACAAAAAACTTCATCCCCGCAAGTATTTTTTACATGTCTAAAATATTTTAGACCGTTCCACCATACATATATACAAATTGCAGAAGAAGAAACGACGACCGTAAATGAATTCAATTTATATATGGTTTAGTTTCAAACATTTACAACACCAAAGGGAAAGTGATAAATTACATTTTGGTGACACGAAATTTTTTCGTATAAGCATGATGGGGTAAAATGGTATTGGCCCAACGAACCGAAAATATATTTGAATGTCGACATTTTTTTATATGTTGCGATACTCCAAAGATTGCACTATCAATTAAATTTTGTGTTGTGCTTTCAGGGTAAATTGCAATCCTGTATATATACACCATGTAGTAGACATGTTCCATAAAACCAAACATTTATTTAATAATTGGTTGTTTACGAATCGATAAATAAAGCAATTTGTATCGATTTTCGAGTGGACATTTATTTACCAAATTTATTGGTGCCAATTATTTTTATACCAATTTGTGGCCGCTCTAAAATGAAGTAACAAAAATAAAATACATGTTTAGGGAATAAATAGAAAATTTGTTGCTTGCCGTTCATACAAATAAACCACCGATGCGATTAACACATTATTTTTCTATATACGATGAGGTTTCGATTAAACTGTAACGATTTCTAAACAAATTAAATTTAATTTTTATTGTAAATTTGTATACGGATGAGAATTTAGTCCTAAATGTATTGTGCCGTGACTTTTTGGATCGATCCGAAAATCGTAAAAGCATGATTTCATTTATTTGCCGTTTGGATCAAATACATTTTATTGATTTCCACCCAAAATGAAAAACCTAAAAATGGTTGTTGTCGCTGCTTTACATCCATCCAAGATTATTAAGCTTTTATATCTACATTTATTTTTATGACATTTCATTTTCTTATATTTTCGTGACTCAATAAAATGAACATTTTTTTAATTTTTTTTTTGGTTGTTGTTTAGTGGAATGAAAATTTTCATGCCATATCTGCGTGTGTTGAGTGGTACAAAACAATAAAAAAAATTTACCACAAACGATTTGAACACAAATGATGCTGAAATGAATGGCAAACATTAGAATTTAAAAAAAAAAATTGTTTTTGCTGAAATGGTGGCATGGCGTTATTATGGTCGACGTCGTTCGTATTTGTTGGTTCGTTTTGCAAACAAAAACACTTTAGAATGGTGTTGTTGGTTTTTCGGGAGGCTAATCTGCTTTTTTGGTGTTTTTTTGTTGTGTCGAATTTGAATGCCTCGCTACTGGAATTTCTTATATCGTTAAGTAAAAATAATACTTAGAAGAATATAATCGCATTATACCTCATTTACTTTATCTTTTTAAGAAAGCTATAAAAAATATTAATTGTTTTTGTGAGATGTTTGTTGGCATAATGTGACAAACGCTAAATTATGCTTACGGAATTCGCTTAATGATTTGAACCGAAAAAAAAAATAAATTTCTCAGTTAGCAAATTCATTTGGACAATCATTTTATAGTAATTTAGATATCACACTATGGTATCCCTCTAGCATTTTATTCTGGTGCTGTCATCTAGCTGTATATTCAAAAATTAAAATTATTGAATGCTTTAAACTGAAAAGAACCCCAACTCTCAATAGAATTTAAAACCCGCAAATGTTTTGGGAGGTTCTCTTTATCATCGATATTAATTCGGCCATGGTTGCTCTCTAATTCTCTTTTTATTTTTGAAATATCGTATCAAAAATGCTGACTAAATATTTTCCACTAAAATTACAATTAAACTTAGCGGCCAGAAAAAACGCACCATATCAAAATTTTCGTAGTTCTAGAGTATAGTTATTGCAGATAACACAAATCATTTATTGCCTGGATCTATAGCCGTATGTTCTTGATTTTGCAGGGTGGGAAAAACGAACTGCAAAAGAGTTGGGAGTACTTCGGCCCCAGAACAGATTGCGCAGGGATTAAATCATAAAAAAAGTACTTAATTGAAAATATATACACCTATAAATTAGTAATTAATTGGTCCTGATGAACATCTCGTTGGCTTTGATTCGATGAAGGCCGTGATGAATTCCATCGTTGTTTATTTAAAATCCGGTATAATAATTCCTCGAATATCTTTAATCTACGGTTGCGTTTTTTGAACAAAGAACCTTCATTCAACTCTGTCAATCGCACGGTCTTCAAGAAAAGTTAAAACATATAAAAAATACCATTCATCCAAAATATAACTCTATTCCAGTAATCCGATTCCATTCAACAGGTTGACGAGCCTAAGTAAAGCGATATTCTTCACGTGGTTGCTCAATTATTTTTTTCACAGAACGCCTTCCATGCAAACTATACTCCTGAAGTCTTCGAAGAGTGGTTCTTACTAAAATGCTTACGTTTTCTAATGTTTTCAACTCTCCTCTCAAATCCACTGCTGTTTTGAACCTATCATACAAGGACACTCGTTGCGCAGATGCTGCGGGTCAAACCTTGTTGTAGTCATTCCGGGCCAACCAGAACCAGTTTGCCGCTTGACATTTCCAACCCGTTGGTGTTTCTGATTAAGTACCACTAAAATAAAATGAGATCACCCTAATCTTCGAGCTTTTTTTGAAAATGTAAAAGTCTCGGCATATAAAGAAAGCTGTGGCATTTTTACTAAAAATTTTAAATGCGTCGTACACTTTCGACTGTCGTCTGAAACACACTTATATATAGCAACCCAACAAAATTTGAATGGATTTCTGAGTAATTAGTAAAATGACATGACCTTTATTGCAAATATACTTTTCATTCAAAGTGTTGGGCTTGTGTTTGTTTGATGTATATGATGCCTTAAATGTCACCCAACACAAAAATATTTCAAAAAATTATTTATGCCATGGCCTATTGGTAAATGTTATGAGTCATCATGTAGTTGGTTACAAATTTCTCCAAGCATTTTTATATCTTGCTCTGATTGATATTCATATGTGGTCGTGGTAGTTTTAATCCGTGTGCTGAATTTCATTAAGTTGCTAGATTCGGTTAGTGCGTTGACGGTTAGTGGTGATGTATTAATTGTTTTTCTATATAATTAGAAAATGAGCCGATTACAATGATATAGAGATTCGCGTCTCGTAGCACACATACAGCCTTGATTTGCACTACACCTTATTCTTCAAGCACGTGAAGTTATCCCAGTTTTTCATCCCAGGATTTTTTTTTTATTATTATTTACACGAAACAAATCCCCGGAATAAGCCGGAAATTCCTGGGATCATGAAATCCTAGGAAAATTCAAATTTTGGGGGTCCCCCGGATAAATTCAGGAATATGACGAGGATTTCGCGAAATCCTTGGGAAATCTTCGACATATACCGGGATTTCCTCAAGCGATTCCTAGGATCTCTCCCAGGATTTCCGGGAAACCCCCAGCATAAAGCGCAAACTCATGGAGTTCTCCGAAGAAATCTCTCTGAAATATGTGTAATATGCCTGGTTTTTCGGAGAATACCAAGGGTTTTCTCAGGATTTCTGGAAAATTCCTGGCATATTCCGAAAAATCCTTGGGATCCCTCGACAAAACCCTGGAATATAGTATTTCCCGAATTAATCTGGTGTTTCTCGGAAATCTTGGGGATCTTCCGAGGAAATCCAGGAATAGGATTCCAGAAAAATCTGAGATTTTTCCGGAGGGTCCCCAAGATTTCCCGATATATATTGGGAATGTCCCGGAAATCCTAGGGAATCCTAGCATATACCAAGATTTCCCCGGAGGATGTCAAGGATTTCGTGGATTATGCCGTGGTTTAACAATCCGAGATTTTCCCGAAGGGTCAACAAGATTTCCCGGAATATTTTGGGGATGTCCCTGAAACCCCAGCACATTCCGAGAGTTCCCCGGAGGATATCCAGGATTTCCTGGACTATGCCAGAGGTTTCCCGGAAGTCGTAGAGAATATCTAACATATTCCTGGGATATTCCGTTATTTCCCCGGAGAATCCCCAGGACTTCCAGGATCAATGCCGAAATTTTCTGAGAAATCTTTTGTAATTCTGGGGAAATTCCCTTATATGCCGGGGATTTTCGCAGGACTTCAGGAAATTTATTTATTTATCTACATCTATTTCATTCCATTTATAAAATTTGTTACAACATTAAAGTAAACAAACTTTACTTAAAATTAAAATAGATTATATATGTATAAATTTAGATAAAACTGAAACGAAATAAGTACCCCAGTTAGAAGTAACACGCACTTGTGTAAATTGGCGACAAGAATTTTTGATATTAACTAAAAATTATTAGAAATTTGTTTGAGGTGAATACGTTTTTATTAAACTTATGTGGATTTACAATTCTTTACATTGGCGTCAATTCGCGTAATATTTTAAATTTCCTAACTGTAGGTTTCATTTGAATAGAAAGCTTTTCATTATGGGCTCCAAAATTCAATTTGGTACCAATTGAGGCCACAAGTACTTGAACACTCCCACTTTTTTAATCGATATACACTACAAGCCAAAAGTATTTGGTCGATGCGTTTTTTTCAAATAAAACAAAGGACTTGCAATGCTATTTTGGATTAATATTTTTTTTACGCAGCATGTTCAAATGCATCTATATACATATACGCATATTTCGTTTTGTTTTAACGGCTCATTCCACACCAGGGTAACTGGTATCCAGTAACTTCTTCGTTTGTTTCCCCTTTACCCCTTTTAATAAAATCAAAAAATTGCAGCGCAGATAAAAACGATTTAACTGGCAAAAGGGAAAGATATGAAAAAAGTACCAGATAAAAGTTACCATAGTGTGGATAATATGCACATCGTTTATTATTCGAAAATCAGCAAGTACTGAAAATCGATTTATTATTTTGTTGGGTAAAAAACTGATTTATGTTAGTTATTAAATAAATATCTGTGAGTGTATATTAAAATAAATATATATTGCTGTGACTTGTGGATATTTAAATTAAATTTACAATTTATTTGCAATTTTTTCTGGTATTAAATGTTAATATTTTTATCATTATATTGATTTAATAAAAACAACTTTCAAAGCATGCTGAAGTTAGCCAAAAGCTTGAGATTCCAAAGTCTACCGTGCAATGCACATTTAAGTGATTTTACGAAACTTGGCAAACCCATTTCATATCGGCAGGGGCGAACTTCGGTCACCACTGCGAAACGGACAAGGACTTAGATTACTGCAATTTGTAAGGGGTGTGTTAGATGATAATGCCCCCGAAAATTTCCAAAATGAGGAGATAGGATTTGATGGTGGATCCAACCTGGTAGATTGATGCTATCACGCATCATTGGGTGCATCGCCTATGGTTGTTTGCATCGAGGGTTCTAAGGGAACATAATTACCCTAACACTCCTGAGTGAAATGATTTTTAAAGTGGTTAATAAGATGGGGAATCAATAAAGTTTCGTCAGCAGAAAGCAAGCCCAGTGCGTGAAATCCTATTATATGTTACGGATGTACTGAGACAACTTACTCCCCTTTATTGATTGGTACCCTTGTGATTAGTCACCATTCAACCTTTCTTATACTTACTTCTTTATACTTTAGGTTTCAGCACTCTCGATTTAAAAAAAGAAGGTTTTATTAAAATTTTTATTAAAAATTAAGTTGTTATTAAAAACAAAACTTTTACAATACTTCTAGTTAACACTTCTAAAAAAAAACTGCCCGCTTCAAGAAGAACTCTCGTCACTTATGGCACCAAAAAAACTCTCTGTCCCTATCAAGAATTTTTCGCGGTATTTATACATATTGTTATTAAGTATAATTGGATTTGTAACGAGTGAAGACAGATGCTCGTTACATGTAATCCAATCATAATAGTTAGTCGATGACACATCAAATATTAGCGAAAGTGAACAACGCTCGGGAAAATAAATTGTCGTTGACTACGATAAAAGGCGCCTTACAGATCAAGGGCTAACTGGCAGAACTGCATTTATAAAACCACTTCCTTCCATTACAAACCGTAAAAAAAAGATTTAATTGAGCGGAGTGCCTCCAGAATTGGCGAATGTCACAGTGGAGGTCAGACGAATCGAAATTCGAAATTTTTGAATCGAAAAGGAGAGTTCACGTTTGGCGTCGTCCCGTATATGATTTGGTAAAAACCAAGTTGGAGATTTGACCGAAATTATGGGTCGAATGGGTCGCTTCGGATATTTTTCGTTATTAGAGAAACATGCCATTTCATCTGGACTAAAACTAATACGGCGAGGGTTTACGTACCAGCACGATAATGATCCCAAGCACACATCTAATGTGAGTTTTAGATGTATTTACAGGAACAATTTCGCCACCGAAAGCTGAATTTAATGAATTAGCTCAATCGTCCGATCATAATCCGATAAAGCTCTGGTGAGGTCACTTAGATCGGGAGCTTCAGAAAACATGCCCAACATCGGTGAGAGATGTGTTACAAAAATTACAAAATGCCTGGAAAAAGATTTCATCCTAACAATTATATAAATTATGGGATAATGCCAAGTCTATGTCGCACCTTTGCTTTAGGGCGGTAACATCGATGAGCGCGCTATTTTGTTATTTCGCTATTTTTTTTCTTTGTATTTGGTACTAAGTTAGCTTTATGAACTGGCAATTAATTAAATTAATTGAAATAATTTAATATATTTGCTAAAATTGTATAAAAAATTGTTTTAGGTGTAAAAACAATATCGATCAAATACTTTTGTGCTATAGTGTACATTTATCATCACAACGATTAAAAACACAATAGGACGAATGCAGAGTTATAAACATATGGGTACCATCAGTTTGGTTGCGTATCAAAAATTGCAAGAACCGAGATTTACAACTTAAAACCATAATATGGATACTGAACCATGAATTTAAAATAGCCAAATCGAACTTTACTTTCAATACAATTTGGTTCCAGTTCTCAGCTTGATAGGAGAAAGTTGTTTCGTTGGCAAACGCCACTACTTTTCCTTTAAATTTAGGATTGCACAACGAGTTAACGTAGACCAGAAATAAATAAGGACCAAATACCGATCTTTGAGGTACCCTATAAATGGCATACTCAAAATCACTGGACACACCATCAATCATAACAGTTTGTGGACGAAACGATAAGAATGAGTTCAGCATGTCAAATAGAACACCGCAAAATCCGGCCATAGATAATTTGTCCAATACTAACACACGATTAACATAGTATCAAATGCTTTAGTTACATCGATAAAAAACCGCCAACTTGCGGGTTTGAATTTAACTTAGCATACACATCTCAAATGAGGTCTAAATCTAAATTGACAATTGCTAAGAAAATTTGTTTGGGTACTCTAGAATTATTTTTGTCATAATTTTCTCCAGAATTTTAGAGAATCCGGATAATTTGGAAATATGTCGGAAATTAGACATGTTAGTTGAATCGCCATTTTTAAATAGAGTTATGATTAAACTTTTTTTCATCCGAGTCGGTAAAGTTCCTTTCAACAAACATAGGTTAAAGATATATTGTTTCCCGCGATTTGTTTCAAAGTCCTGTTTCGTATTTCATCGAACTCACTAGCATCAGAATTTTTCAAATCATTTATGAACAAAAGAATTTCGCAACCATCAATGCAGTTGTTGAGATGAGTTGGTATTTACACAAAAAATTTAATCAACGTGTTCAATGCTACTTCATCTTTAATGCAAAATTTATATCTTTTTGCCTCTTCACCGACCACAAAATTAAAAATTTCCTATTGCTTTTTAGATATATGCGATAAACTTTTTTCTTTAGGTCGGAATATCTTGATTTAAGAGAACTGTTTTTATACTATCCAAAACTTGGTTCCATTAACTAAAGATGTATTTAAGGCCGTATAGTTAATTCTGAATTTGGTTATGATTTTATCATCATTTAGTTGCAAAAAGTAGTGACTGAATTCAATCGTAACTGCAGAATGGTCACTTATACCCAAATCAACCACCTTAACCAGAAATAGTCTATTCTATGAAAAAAAAAATTGCGGATAAACATGTGGTCAATACAAGTATTAGAAGAGCGCTGTGTGGGTTCATTTACATAAGATTTAAGGCCATGGCCAGTCATAAATAATAAGTATTCATTTTGCTCTCAGTATTAAAATCGCCAAGAATAATTAGTTTTTTTGAATTTACATTTTTCACCAATGGAGCAACAGGCGGCTATGTCATCTGCTGTATTCATATTAACCAAGGGTTCGATATGGCATTTAAAACCATTTTTAACAAAAACGACAGTCCTATCAGCACGATAAACGTTGAAAAGTTATTCATTTTATAATTACCCAGTTCATGATCAATAATCCAAACCTCAGTGAGAAATATTAGAGAAGGCAAACTTCTCAATAGGCCTAAATGACACATACATTTATTAAAATTTGCGCTGATACTTCGTTTGTTTTGATGACCAAATAAAATAGGCGTAAATTGTGAAGGCATTTTTAAATTCTTTGGTAATAAGCAAGAGCCCAAAGTAAACCAGAAGAAACCGTTAATTAAAAATAATAATATTCACCGAAATTCAAAAAACTAAAATTTAAATACAACAATCAAAGAAGTTTTAAAAGTGTGTCGACCGATTGTGCCAACAGAATTTCCTGCACATAGTTAATTAGTTTTTCTAGCTCGACTTTTCTTGTCTTAAGAGCATGGTTTTCAGTCACTGTAGCATTAAGCTGGCCCACCGAGATGTTGGAAATCCTGGCGAAACCCCGACACATTTCAGGATTTCCCCGGATGATCCCAAGGATTTCTTCGGAAGATCCCCAGGGTTTCCCGGAACATCCCCATGATTTTCCAGGAATCCTGGGGTAATCCTGAGTATCCCCCGGGGAAATCCCAGAATATGACGGGGGTTTCCCATGTATTTCCTTTGGGGACCTCCCGGAAATCCTGGGGAAATCTTCAGCATATTCCGGTATTGCACCCAGTATTTCCCCAGGACTTCTGAAAAATTTTCCGCATGCTCTGGGAAATCCTGGAAGAAATATTGGGGGAATCCCTGAATATCGCGAGGATTTCCCCAATATTTCCGGAAAATCCTCTACATATTCCGGAAAATCAGGAGCAATCTATTCATTCATATGGCGGAACAGATGATCTTTCACAAAATCAAAATAATTAAATTTGCGTAGTTTAGTAAATATTTTTATTTTATTCATGAAACAATAAATTATTGGAAAATTGCACCACAATCTAGTTTTTTTTGTATATTTTGTATATTTGCAAACATGCAGGCATATAGAAACAAAAAAAATCTGTTTTTTCTGAGCAAAGACTCTGAGCTAGAATGAAGCTTTCAGCTTGAAATACTTTCATTAACAAAGAAAATAATTGGAGGTGCATCATTAGTGTTCAACGTGACAATAGCTCCTGCACCATACCCCGGCACCATGCCCTCCAACATGACAATGCCCCGGCTTCTGCACCTCAATAGTGATAGTGATTCCAACCTAATTAAAAATTGTAATATGTTGTTCAAAGGCCAAATCTTTTGTAATAGTAATGAGGTAATTTTTTTAGGAATGAAGTGTTTTGAAAGGAATTCTGTTCACATGTAAATGAAAAATAGCAATTTCAAGGCAACTTTATGATAGTCCAAGTCAAATTTTTATTAAAATTTGACTGAGAGATTATTTGTCTTCCCCTTTATTATATTTTATGTATTCATCACATTTTGACGCAAAGGTCCAACCAACTCATGAAATATTATTGGGTGTGTGAACTAGTTTTTAGACTTTTTTTATAAAAAAGAAATGTTTATTAAAAGATAACGATACAGTATATTTTATGCAATATATTCGCCATCGTTAGCTATGACTTCCTGCCATCTCCTGGGAAGTTTATGGATTATTCGTTTGAAGAAGCTTTCAACTTTCCCAGCTATCCAGAATCGATCCAATTTCGCACTCCGTTGTTTCGGAAGCGTACGTCAGCCAGGCCTATTTGCATATATCGAAACAAATGGTTGTCGGAAGGCGGAAGGTCTAGAGAATACGCAGGTTGTTCAAGCCGATACCAAACGAGTTGCTCTACCTTGTTTTGAGCGGTTTTTGCCCGATGTGGTCTGGCATTGTCATCACGAAACAAAACTTTATAGCTTTTGTTCGCTATTGCTGGCCTTTTTCGTCTGGTGCACGTGCCAAATTGTCCAGGTTTCATCGTTAGCGATAACCTGTAACTGTTTTATTTGGATTTAACATCTCATAATGCACCACACATTTCTGGTCCCACCAAATACTCAGCAAACCTTATCGCAATGAATATCTTGTTTTGGCTGCGATGGTCCTGCTTGGCCTGGAACGACGTACGCTGTAGCAATTCGATGCAAACAACTATATTTTTGTATTCAGCAAGATTTTTTTGCATGCTTCAATTCCTGCTCTCAATTGATTTTCGGACAGTTGAAGTGGGACCCATCTTCCTAGCTTTCAAATCTTTCCCATTGCGTGCAAACGATGAGAAATGGTTGATCGGCCAATGTTTAACTGCATTGCAAGTTATTTTTGCGTTTGACCTGCATTTTATTCAATAATGTTTGTAATTCGGCATCTTCAAATTTTTTGGCTGACCTGGCCGTTCTTTGTCTGTCAAGCCAAAATCACTACTTTGCAATCAACGAAACCAATTGAAACAGCTTGCTCTCGATGGAGCTTGATTAGCATAAGTATCAGGAAGCAATGGGTGAGCTTTAGCGGCAGTTTTAAATTTTTACTTTAAATCGATTACAAAAAAATGACGTAATATGAAAAATAACACTTTCTGCTCTGAATTAGATTGACAATTGTAACAGCTACAAAATGCAATTGGAATTGATTGTCAAACTATACGCAATCTCACGTATAGCGACATCTAAATATCGAGTCTAAGAATTAATTCACACACCCAATAAATTTAATAATTTTGGCGCAATACGGTAACTTTTGATGTTTTCGTTTTTGATATTTACGATTTTTTGCAATTTTTTACAAACAGTCAAATTTAATTTTGTGTGACCGTTAATTTTAAAAATGTAGACTGCAACGACTCATTTAAATACTGTTTAATGTTTTAACAACATATAATTTCGTATCAAATTTTTTCAGAAAAAATTGAAGCAGATTAACATAAAGTGTTTAAAGGCAATGTAACAAATGCTTTAAGCTGCTGGAAATGATAAGCTTTTACAATGTTTTATGACTTGACTCGAAATCGATTTTCAACGATTAAAAATATTTGGTGTGTGGTAAATAAAGATATGGTTTTAAGGGAGTCACACCCAGTATAATAAATGTAAATAATTTCAAAGCTGAGAATAATACAAAATCCTGTTCCATTTAAATTGCAAGTATCGCTATAAAACTATACCCAAATATTTTAAGCTTCATTTCGATTATACTAGAATTGTACATTGGCAAGTTAGTGAAATGTAAGGCGATGAACAAAACCTTTTTCCATATTATACAAAAACGATTTAAACATGAACACAATAAATTTTCTTCATATATACCACAATAATATTAATAACATAAAATATCCTTATCGGTAAACACCTTGGGAATTCATTTCACATGAAGATATTTTCTTAAAAGCTTAAAAGTTTATTTCCGATAAGGAAAACTAATATAAATTTTCGTACATACACACATTAAATTGAATTGACGCGCTGTCAAGGGCAAAAACTATATGTATACGTTACGTGTACGTTACATTATATACGTAAACTCTCTAATCGTTTCAGAACATTAAATATTTAAATAACATGTTTTTTTTATCAAAGATTGATTTACCGCAATAGACGTAACTTCAACAAATAAAGGAACGGAAAAACTCTGAACAAAACTTAGACAACTTTTTTACTTGTGAGGAGCTTGATTAACCTAAGGCACGGTTTGCTTACTAATCCGTTGAGCTCCCTTCACGCTATACATTAGTTTTGCGATGTCGAATTTTAACCTCATACCAAATGTGGCAAATGCAAATAGCGTTTTAATAGAATTATAAAAGTTCGCCCTAGTGAAAACAACCTGGTCAGAGTGGTAAGAAACAAGACTGCAATGACAACACTACAGCGACCAGTTCTAAATGTTGGACATTTCTGCACGAGATATCATCTTTAAAATTTTTGGAACCCACTATTTATCAACTGTGGACACGCAATCCGTTAAATTTAATTAAGATATGCTTAAAGTAATGGAATTTTTGGTATTTCAACCGCATGACATTATTACACTAAAGGTCAAGATCACAAAATTTTTGGCACTCGAAATTTTTAACGAATTTGTAGGTAGGAAGCAGGATTTTAAGTTTGTACTCATTGATGTTGATAGTATATTTTTTATCGCGTTCTTCACTCGCGACTTTTACCTTTTTTTAACCATTTTTAAGAAAACGGTCTTTAATGGTAAATTTAAAGTACCATTACTTCAACTTTATAAAATTTATCATCTATTCTGCCATTAAATAAACATTAAACCTCTTAAAAGTTTTAATTGGGTTCAAAAATCGATTTTCCCATTAGAGTTTTTTTTTGTCATAACATCCCCCCAAAAATATTTATAATTTAATTAAATTAGTACCAAACAGAAAATTATTAAGCATCAAAATTCAACGAAAGCTTTTAAATATATATACATATAATATCAGTGTGTTTCATTAAGTTCAAATTTCCCAAAACAACATGTTTTATTATTTGGCTGTTTTGCTTTCATTTTGAAAAACGAATACACAGAACAAAAATAATTATGAAAATAATTTTTGCAGAAGATGAAAACCATAAAACGCGATTTGCGCAAAATCAAAATTTTGTACGAATCAAAAAGCTTCTTCCCTAATAACAATATTATTTTTTTGTTATTAAAATATAAAAGTTTTGTATTTTAAAAATTTACATATATCGTTAAAGAATTGTACCAAAAATGTATTGTGCTTTAATGAAAGCTAGCTTTTACACATAGAAATCTCAACCCATTTTTTACAATATAAATGAATCATTAATTAAATATTAAATTTATAATTAATGTGTTCCAATTAATATTTTAACTAACGGGGTAAACAATATAATATATCGTCTATATATTTGCTTGAACTTAAAGCTTTTACATGTTGTATCTTAAATAAATAAATGTTAAAAGCATTTTGTGCTTTCATTTTATTTCGACTAAATATTATGTTGTTGCTGTATATATTTCATAATAATAGGCCAACACCCGCCTACCCTTGACAAGCAAGGTGATTCATACACATACACATACTAATCAAAAATATAATAACAATGGAAAGTTCAAAACAAACGAAATATGATTTCCGTGGAATATGATAAGAGTTTATATTGTGCTTCCATGCTTCAGACAAAGTGTCAAATGTTACTGGTTCAATTAATTCAAATTATGTATTTAATTATTATTTTGAACTGTTGTTGTGTTATTTCTTGTTGTTTTAAGCATTAGTGACGATGACAGATTAATATTGAAAATAACAAATTGAATATTGTAAACTAACGTATGTGAAATTATTCCAGGATTCTGTGTCAGAAAATAAATTTTTCAATCTGCAAAACACTAACATATCTTTAACCAAATATACAATATTTGTGAAGTTTTTCATATAATTTCGTTCCCGAAAATGAACATTGTTTTATATAAAATTTCGATCCGCCCGATAAATTTCAGATTACTTCAGCAAAACTAAAAATGTCTCAGATTAGTGCTACATGATATTTAGCTACTGGTGTTTACATTTCAAAACCATATAGCCCTGTTTCGACACATTTTTAGTTTTTCCGACATAATTATAAATTTATCGAGCGGGACGAAAAATTTATATAAAAACCAATGAAATTCCCAGCCCAAAGTTCATTATCGGGAACTTGCCACAAAACGATTTTTTCCTAATTTTCCTTAACTGATCCGAGACAGTTTTAGTTTTGCCGAAATAATTTTAAATTTATCGAGCGGGACGAAAATTTATATAAAAATCAATGAAATTCTCAACCCAGAGTTCATTTTCGGGAACTTGCAACAACACGATTTTTTCTTGATTAAACTTACATTTTGTAACTAGTGTACACATTTTAAAACCATTGTCAGCCCTGATCCGAAACTTAGCTTTGCCGAAATAATTTTAAATTTATCGAGCGGGACGAAAAATTATTTAAAAATCAATGAAATTCTCAGCCCAGAGTTCATTTTCGGGAACTTGCGACAAGACGAGTTTTTCCTAATTAAGCTTAAATTTTGCTACTAGTGCACACATTTCAAATCATGTAGCCCTGATCTGAGACATTTTTAATTTTGAAGAAATAATTTTAAATTTAACGAGCGGGACGAAAAATTATATAGAAATTCCCAACCGATAGTTCATTTTCGGGAACTTGCCATAAAACGATTTATTCTTAATTTAGCTTAAATTTAACTACTAGTGTACATATTTTAAAACCATTTAGCCCTGAAAGACATTTTTAGTTTTGCCGAAATAATTTGAAATTTATCGAGCGGGACGAAAAGTTACAAATAGATCAATGATAACCATCGTGTAAGCGACAAAATCCCTTCATGGAATGTGGAACTCAAAAGAAATGGATATTAAATTTTTATGCCTTTGACAACAGCAACGTTTTCTCATGAATCACAAGATAATTAATACAGTATAAATATTTTAAATTGTTGGTATTTTAATTCCTTATCGTTAGATATTTTCATTTTTTCCCAATGAATCAATACACATTGAACTAAAACGCTGAGATTGAATGAGATTTAAATTTTAAGGTATATTATTCACGAGCGAAATCTTACTCGAAAAAGAAATCGAATTCATAATATTAACTTAAGTTTGTCAGACCAAATAATTAAAATCCTTGTAAAAATGATGAAAAATGACTCTGGTCCGCGTTGTTTCTATTCACATTATATTTCACACTCAATCAAGCAAATCAGTGCTGTCTTAAAAAATTATATTCATTGTGTATTCAGAAAAATTGTTAAAGCATATTTATATTTACTTGGTTTTATCATTTTATAATTCAGGCTTGAAGTCCTCAATGGCACGTTTAGTTAATTTTGTTGTGCAGTTACATTTGTTTGTAAAATATAAACAATTTGTTTTTAAATTTAAACAATAAACAATTTATTTGGGAAATCAAAGATGACGAGTCATTTTGTCGGCAACTTTTTCACTACAAATTTGCGATGTTTACCAATTTCTAGTGAACTTACCAGCTTTGTCAATTTTCAGACCAACCAAATACTTTTTCCTTGAATTTAATCTTAATTTAGAAAGCACAAACAGAAAATTTCGATTATATCTGAAAAAATAGCTAACACTTTACATCATTGGTATCAACAATAACCAAGACGAGGCCTAAACCGTATCTGTATACAAAACAACAATCATAATAACGCGCGAGGTAAAAACAAAAAAATACTATTACGGGTTTTTACTCTTGTCGGGCGCTGTTTTCATTTTTTAAGAAAATTGTACCAAATTTTATTATTATTAACGGTAATAAATGCTAAAGGTGCGTGTAAATAACTTTTATTTCATTTCATCAACAAAAATATTTAATACGAAATGTGAAAATGTACACACACGATATATACTAAAGTTTAATGTGGATATTATACAGAACTTTTTGTTCCTTTTTCTTGTGAAAATTTTCCTTAATGCGGTATATCAATCTTGCAAGAAGCAAAAGGAACATAACATGTTATTTAAATATTTTATGGTTTGAAACGATTACAGAGGTATATCAGAATACAGAAAGTTATCGTATTTTTAGTTTTCGGTTTGACAGCGGCGTCATTTCGATATAATACGTTCTAATGTATTAAATGTATTACAGCCAGTTATCGAAAACGAAGTTTTGGGAATTATGTTCATGCGATATACGAAAATATTTTTTCGAATTCCCAATTGGTGTTTTCGATAAAATATGTTTATAACTTGTATAAAATGTTGTTAATCTTTTGAACATGGATAGCACAACTCAAGTTTGTTGGTTTTGTATAAGTTGCTTAATTTGATCAGAATATTAGTATAAAATCTTCGGTACCATGAAAATTTAAAAACCTCATTTATCGAATATCGTAACCGAGGGTTAAATTTACCTGTAAGAACTAATATATTTTTACAGAACTGTCTTCAAAAATGTATCCATACCAAAATAATTTTTAGCATTTTCGACGAGTATCTGATTCCTTATGAAGATCATAATAAAACTTTCTCGTTGCTCTAGAATATCCCCCATAATTAAACACCCATTTATTATTTTTCACATATTCACCTCCAAAAACATTGTTTTTCATTAAATCTTCATCATTGAAAGTCAACATAAATAATTTATTAATGGACATTTTAAACTCAATGAATGTGGCGAACATTCGAATATCTTTTACCACGAATGTATACAAAAATCTCGAATACTTGATTTCTTAAACGAAAATAAGACTTGTCAGATTTTTGGTAAAAAATTTCTTTTATAATCAAAAATCAATATTCCTGCGTAAATTTCAGAAAACGGACAAGATCAACCATTGTTGAAAATTTAACCTTAAAATACAGTTCAATCTTTAAATCAGGGTTAGGTGTGGTAGATTACGTCGCAATGTTATCTACGCAGATTATGATGTTGACGATGTAGTAGTTTTATAAATTTTATGAATTTTATGAATTTTATGAATTTTATGAATTTTATGAATTTTATGAATTTTATGAATTTTATGAATTTTATGAATTTTACGAATTTTATGAATTTTATGAATTTTATGAATTTTATGAATTTTATGAATTTTATGAATTTTATGAATTTTATGAATTTTATGAATTTTATGAATTTTATGAATTTTATGAATTTTATGAATTTTATGAATTTTATGAATTTTATGAATTTTATGAATTTTATGAATTTTATGAATTTTATGAATTTTATGAATTTTATGAATTTTATGAATTTTATGAATTTTATGAATTTTATGAATTTTATGAATTTTATGAATTTTATGAATTTTATGAATTTTATGAATTTTATGAATTTTATGAATTTTATGAATTTTATGAATTTTATGAATTTTATGAATTTTATGAATTTTATGAATTTTATGAATTTTATGAATTTTATGAATTTTATGAATTTTATGAATTTTATGAATTTTATGAATTTTATGAATTTTATGAATTTTATGAATTTTATGAATTTTATGAATTTTATGAATTTTATGAATTTTATGAATTTTATGAATTTTATGAATTTTATGAATTTTATGAATTTTATGAATTTTATGAATTTTATGAATTTTATGAATTTTATGAATTTTATGAATTTTATGAATTTTATGAATTTTATGAATTTTATGAATTTTATGAATTTTATGAATTTTATGAATTTTATGAATTTTATGAATTTTATGAATTTTATGAATTTTATGAATTTTATGAATTTTATGAATTTTATGAATTTTATGAATTTTATGAATTTTATGAATTTTATGAATTTTATGAATTTTATGAATTTTATGAATTTTATGAATTTTATGAATTTTATGAATTTTATGAATTTTATGAATTTTATGAATTTTATGAATTTTATGAATTTTATGAATTTTATGAATTTTATGAATTTTATGAATTTTATGAATTTTATGAATTTTATGAATTTTATGAATTTTATGAATTTTATGAATTTTATAAATTTTATGAATTTTATGAATTTTATGAATTTTATGAATTTTATGAATTTTATGAATTTAATGAATTTTATGAATTTTATGAATTTTATGAATTTTATGAATTTTATGAATTTTATGAATTTTATGAATTTTATGAATTTTATGAATTTTATGAATTTTATGAATTTTATGAATTTTATGAATTTTATGAATTTTATGAATTTTATGAAATTAGACGTGTAATGTACAAAATTTTGCATTTTGTACATTTTATATGTCTAATTTGTCCATGTCTAAAATGTATAAAATGCTAAAAATGTATAAAATGTAAAAAATGTAAAATGTAAAAAATGTATAAAATGTATAAGATGTATAAGATGCATAAGATGTATAAAATGTCCAAAATGTATAAAAAATAAAATGTTAAAAAAACCAAAATTTTTTTTTGCGCTATTGGTGGTCGCTGCCCGCGATATTTTCTGTGAATTTCCAGTTCATCAGATTTAGTATCACTAACATAAGTTCTTTCGAGTTAGTCTGTACGTAGCCAGTGCTTTTCTGTTTGGTCGTTTATTATATCTAAGCTTGGTTGTTTGAGTATCTTCATAATGAACCATCATATCTCCTTTTTCGGAGATTAGTTATAATTTTAGTATCTATGTTAAGAAAGGTTGTTTAATGCTCTTTAATTATCTAGCTGGCGACGCTAGAGACATTTTTACATTCGCTATTAGCTTTTTCTTCGATTTGACATTAAAATCTTCTTTCCGATATTGTCTTCAGCCATACGAGCTTTCTCTTTTGTTTTTGCAATTCCGTTTGATTCTGTGCTTTCTATTTTCTCCTATATAGTTTTC
The DNA here is from genome assembly GCA_932526605.1 of Nephrotoma flavescens. NCBI lineage: Eukaryota > Metazoa > Arthropoda > Insecta > Diptera > Tipulidae > Nephrotoma > Nephrotoma flavescens. The sequence goes on along the minus strand of OW052222.1, from coordinate 28,821,081 downwards.
CACTTCTCTCGGTAATTTTTAGTCGTAGAAGCAGCTCGCTTCTTTTTCTAGTTGTCAGTGGATATAAGCTAATCCACTGACATCTGAAAAAAAAGCGAGCTGCTTTTACGACTAAAAATTACCGAGAGAAGTGGAAAACTATATAGGAGAAAATAGAAAGCTTTGCCACTCGAGCTGTAAGACCATATACTGCATTGAAAAATTCCCATATTCTTATTTGTAGTAATGTTTATTGGTTTTGACAATTACAAAGACAGATCACCATAGGATTACTAATTTGCAATTTAATAGTGATGTGACGAATTTGAAATCTAATCTAACTAAGTACAAAACTTAATCAAGCATTCTTTTCATATCTAGATAAAATCCAATATTCAATACCACGACATACATTTTATATATTGCACATAGTTTAAAAAACCACTAAAAAACTTTGTTGTTGTTAGATGAAATCGAATTTCAATTCAATTTATCGTAAAAATTTAATTCCGAAATATATTTTGTATAGTAGTTTTGTGGAAAAGCTTTGATTTTCAAAATATGATTTTTATATGCGCGGAGGAAGTGAATTTACACAAAAAAAGTTCAATCGATATTTTTCATTGTGTACAAGTTAAATTTAAAACAATGCATTTCATAAATAATTGAACAATTTATGTTGTGTTTTCAACTTTATGAAAGCTTTTGAACATGTTTGTTCCCTAGTCATTACAAAGCAATGCAAAATGTTCCTCAAGCAAATATAAATTACACAAGTTATGTCTGTTACGAGCAAGTAGAAATAATATACTTATGTGTATGTACAAGATAAGTATGTAGGTATGTGCTGTGTCTTGTACATAATGTTATTTCTTAACGAAGAAGAAAAATTTATTCAAGCATATCTTTTTTTTTTGCAAATGTATCTCCTCAGGTTGTATTTTCATTGTGTGACTTTAAGTTTCTTATCCTGTTTTTATTTATATGTCTATTGATAGTAATTTATACAAGATAAAGTCAGTGTTTTGTTTTTAATGAGTCTGCAGAAAATCTGAATAATGGTTGTATACATTGTATGTGATTAATTATTTAATTGGTAGAATTACAGTGTTCTATTGTATATTTTTCTATAATTTCTTCAGGTGTTTTAAAATTTATTGACTTAAAGTATAATACATATACTGATGAAAGATGACATTTTATTTTAAAATATTGTTATATAAATATTTGCTTTTACTTACCCGAAGAACTTTACATAGTACAATATTTAACCTGTATTAAAATGTAATCTCGTTTAAAAAAGTTGAAAGCTTTTGTGTATAATTTTTAAATTCTATTATACGATTATATCATGACGTTCGTTTAGCTTAAAAATCCGGAGGGGGAACTCTAATAGAAAAAATTAAGAAGGAATTCACGGAAACCTCAATTTAGTGACACTGGGAAGACATGGTTGGACAGTGGGTTGCAATGAGGTATGCTTTTAAATGAATGCATATCGTTACAGAGTACCTTATTTGATCCATTCAGGGAATTTGAATTAAATCCGTTTGGAAAGGAGCTCAAAACGGGTAATTACACATCGTGGGGACGACCTATACCCATGAGATAGTCCCAATATGCATCGCTCTAATTTGCACTAGTTTGCAAAATCTCAAATTGTAGCGTATCTCATTTTCCTGGTACGCTTTTCGTAATTTGTAAATAACATTTCGTTGCACGACGGTTAGTATACCCATTTTCGAAGAACATTGTACTGAGAACCGTGGCTGATATAACATATCCCGAATGTAAACAAATATGGCGGAAAAGTAATAGGCACGTAAACTACATTACGCAGTGCAGAACCAATCAAATGTTTATCACAATTCCAGTTAGGTAGGCTGATTATCTTTGACATAAACCCTTATAGAAGATAATATCGAACTATTTACCCGTTCGCTTGCATACGCCTCAAAGTCACCGAGAAATAAACTGATGATAACACTACAATATATTTCAAAAAGAGCTCGAAAAATTCTTTCGACGTAAATTATCACTCACAACTGTCTAGGAAACGAAGAAAACAATAAACAAGCTCATTGGGTCGAAAAAAATACGAAATCAGAAAACTGTCCATTGCGATTAAAAGATAACAATTCAAGTTTTTCGTATGTATGTAAGATCCAAGAAAATCTATAGAAATCTTTTAGAACTGATGTTAAGCATCATAAAAATTTCCCATTGGTGCTCGCGTTAATGAATTCGGGGGGTTACTTTTTTCTCATATTTCATGGTTTATAATGAAAACTTGAGTATCACAGACCATACAAAGCCAATAGTGATAGCGATTTCTAGAGTTCTGTAAAATATTAAATAAGCATTTTTAACAACCTGTGCCACTGTAGCTCGTAGAATATATAACTTATAGTATGCTATTTACTTCCTTCATAATTTTAGAAGAAAGTGGGTCGTCTATCAAGTATTTAGATAAGATTGAGATATTCCGGGTAGTCATCAAATTTGTCAACGAATAAGCTACCCAGCACTTCACAGGATATATCACATTCGTCAGCTACATCACAAGTGATTCTAGAAAGAGGATCGGGGACTAAGTTGCCCTGTCCTTCAAATTCAATATTGTAATTAAGGCTTTGGAGGTTTAAACTACATTCAACAAGTCGGTCGGAAATAATTGTAAAAGGTAGGCCTTAAAAACTATTTTAACGTTTTATAAACCATTTTAGTTTTGACAGTGTAAAAGTAGTATGCAATACAATATGAGCTAGATAATAGCTAAAACCTCGTTCGATATTGTAAGAAAGTTTGCTTGATTAGTTAAGGTAAGAAATTTTATGAAAGTAGATTTTTATTTTCGATAGGACATGGTAATGGAAGACATGGTACTGGAAACTACAATATTTGCGTATGTGCTATAGTTATATTAAATTCAATATAGAATATGGAAATAAAGTGCTTTTTTAAGTTTCGTTTTCGGGTTGCCAACACCAGACAAATTTTTCATAAATTTGAGGTAGTTTCACCAGAGAACTAAATAGTTTTAATTCACTTCACCGATTTGGGAATGGGGAATGGTTTTATCGAGGTTGAGTTTAACAAATTGACATGTGAAAGCCTTTCCAATACATAATAGAGGTATACAAATGGCCCTCCCCATTGTAGATCATAAAACATTATCCATACGAATTTCAAATTTCTAAGTTGCAGATTGTCAAAACTCTAACTCAGTCTAGCAGAAGAAAGCTAATTTAATGTATGAACCCCACATTTCTTTCTTACGATTTTATACTTTATTGCTTATCTGACAGTATCCGGTATAGTTGCACAGTACTAAATCGCGCACTTTACTAAGCCGTAGTAGTGAATAATATTGTAACCCAATTCCTTAAAATTAAAACAAATTAAAATTGCTCTCGTCTCGTATATAGACGTATGAGTACGTAATCAAATCAAACATAATACATTTTATGTAATTACAAGTAGATATTTATTTTTTCTACTACTAAAATCAATATGATTTTCCATGAAACTCATTTAGTCGACAATTAAAACATTTTCGTTAATCTAATGATTAATGATATCGAAAATGTTGAAACGCTTTGGTCTGCCACTTAAAAAAGTGCTAAAGAAAGAATGTCACTATCTTTTATAACTGTACAAGCCACATAGCTCGATTGTCGGCAAGGACACCGGCTTAGTTTTGTGACAATGAGCCTCACTGTAGCTTGCCATGAACTATTAAGCAATACACTACTGCACTGCACGTTTTATCACTTTCATCTGAGCCGCAATTTTATTCTGCTATTTTTTACAATGAACCGCTTTATTTTTAACTATTACGACAGTTTTCATTCTCCTCGAATTGTTTTGTTGTACGCTTGCTATGTTATTCGGTAGCTGATCATCCCAACCCCGTTTCATTAATCCTAAAGCCTGAAAAATTATCTTCGTTATTATGATCGACAGAGCCAACAAACCAAGTGAATCAAAACCTCAGAAGTATACGAAAATTACCTGCCGCATCTTCGTTTCCTCATTGCCCCTCCAAATATAGTTGGAAGCATTGTACATTGTGGAGCATCAGAATCTATTTTTTCTATCGCTGTAATATTTGACAGATTTGGTTTCCACTTTATCAAATTAGATTTTGCACTGATTTTATCGTATCTGCCCCCAGATTAAATCATCTAATTAGAGAAATCATTTTAAATGCGCGTAACAATCACTGCATAATCATGCTGACTATACCAAACCTAGAGCCCTAAAACTTGATTGAACATTTTTTTACCATCAACTGTCAATTCTATTTTGCGACTTTGGAATCTCGTCAAAATTGTTGACTTTTTGGTTGGACCCACTAGCATTGTCTCATTTAGCAAAATTTTAGTTTAAGACTTTGTCGAACCTTCAAATACAACTCGGAGTTTGGTTGTCTTTCTAGATTCTGTCAGCACACATCGATGAATGAGGTAAATAAAAGCATTTTGACTCCCTATATCATAATCAGTTCTTTAATAAGTTCCTGATAGCTCGCGATATTCATCAATACAATTTTAATTTGCTTAGTTTGCAGTTGTCTTTCAAAAACCAAAAATCTACGCTATGATCCAATCACTGAATACCCGAGTTGATCTGTGGTTTTCTTAAATGAAATTGCCACGATAAATCCCACTTCATCGTCTCATTACACTGAGCTTTCTGCTAACCCAAAAAATGCCTTAGTTATTCTGTTGGTTATGCGTTGTTCAACTATTGTTGAAATTAATTGGTGGCTCAATTCTTATTACATGAAAGAATCTTTTCTCAATAATAAAAATTTATACCAACATCTTTACAGTTAAAATCAAAATAAGGTAGCTTTTCTGGAGTTAACCGAGTATGACTACATCAAATTTGCTGTTATACAGGTAATTACTCTGGTAATCGTTTTTTCCGATGTTAAAATAATTACAGAAATATTTACCTTGAAACTGGGTTACATCAAACGCTTCATATATGCATGGCTCGGTTATAAATGTTACTTACTGACGAATGGATTTTATACCATTTAGTCTTGTGATTGGTTGATTCTGAAAGCGTATTAATAAAGTTTGAACTACGTGCTTGCGTTTGTCAACATCTCCCTTGAGCGTTTAAAGTGTTGTAGCTTTCGAACTTGTCAAATGTCTAAAAAAGTTCACTTAAATCTTGTATGTTAGAACTTCACTTTCAAGCTCTAAGCTAACCAACGTTTGTTTTAATTTTTTTTTTATTATCCCTGCAATCTGTTGTGGGACCAAGACTCTTCCGGCTCTTTCGCGTTTTACTTCTGGCGTACTCACGTTAACGTCCGCCATTGTCAGCCAATTCGGGGACGTACGATTATAGATCCGCTTTTTATCATCATCTGCACAATGTATAGCTCCATGCCAGCCTATACTGGCATGGAAGACGGGTCGGCTTATGAGTTTTGCACTCCGACAGGGGGCCATAGATGTGTTCTATTTCATCACAGATTCCGTAATCTGTAGATGAGAATTCCCTTCGAATCCTGCCCCTATAGCGATTCGAACCCGGTACCTCCCGACCCACACGCCAAAGCATAAACCACTGTGCCATTTGGTCAGTATGTGTTTTAAATCTGCATGCATTCCTACGACCGGATTTGCCTTTCACTGACCTTTCAAGAGTGGAAAACTTTTTCACTCATACCTGGTATTCGCGTTGAATTTTGCGAATTGAATTTTAATTTTTTTAAAACTTATCAAAATTCTCTTAACGTTCGGGCTTCTTCCATTATATTTTAAAAAAAGTTTTATTTCAGATTGGCGTTAAAATTCTTCGCATTCTTTGCAATGCTATCTGTTAATTTTATCATTTTTTGCACCGTTACTACATTCCACACATCTGCAGGTATATTGCCGTAAGCTTTACTCGATAATTGTTCACCTCTCTTTCTAGGTCTAGCAGGATCTCCCATCATACTTGCCGCTAGCGATTTAGTTGTGTCTTGCACAGTTCTTTGACTTGTGGGTACAGCCCATACACCAGTTGCAATTTAGCTATAACCCACTCATAACCCGTTTCTATTTTGGACATACAGTTTTCAAGACATTTGCAGTTTTCTCTCCATTGCGTCTCAACAATGGCGCTATATTGCGACTTAGAACTACAATTTAAAACTATGAAATTGGATCTCTCGAATGAATTTCATAGGCTTTAAAATTTATCTTTAGCTTCCAACCACTGGTTCTATATTGAAAATGTTAAATTAAGTTGGCCATCTCTAATAATTTTTAAAGTATATGGTTTTAAAGTGGGTTTCTAGATCACTTCATTCGAAAGGTCCTCATCTGCTGTATTTGGTCGAGGTTATTGGTAAGTACTTTCCACTGTTATCGCAGGTCGGTAAGGTGCACGCCTTGTTCAGATCGGAATTTTGCTATTCGGCATTTATTCTTTTCGTAGCTCAGCAAATTTGCCACTGTACTTGAAGTTCAGTCCATTCTCTTTAGTCGAGTGCCTTCATCATCTTCATCATATCAAAAAATGTTTTGTGTTGTTTAGGAGTACTTTCTGTTCATGGTCCAGGGTAAATGACGGCAACCCTGATAGTCTTAACATCGATAATTATTGCCGCCTCAATAGAAAATCGTTTTATTCCGTTGACAGCTTGAGACTCTAGAGCTTATCCTTTAACTTCTGAGATGTAAAGGTATGTGTTTTATGGTTTTAAACATGGCTTGTTTGTGCTAAATTCAACTTCTTCCGTCAAATGTCACGAACTTCGGGTGCTCGATACGAATTCGTACTAGATTTTTCAAATAAAACATCCATCTTATAAAATTACGAACTTATTTACACCATCATCCATATAGGGTGCACATTTAGTGCATACAAAAAATTTTTGTATCGATAATACTATTTTGCCGGGCAAAATATGAAAGTATAGGTTCAAATTATTGAATTTAGGTGAAAAAAAAATTAAAAAAGAATTTGATTGTGCTCAACCAGTGTTGTGCAATTGTATGTAAAAAACTGTTTTATACATTTTTTACGTAAAAAATGGTAATATACTTAAATTACTGTATAATACGTATAATATTGTATAAAATCAAACGCGGATTTAAAAACCTTAGTAAAGTCGCAAACCTTAATATACGAAAAGTAAATTTGTATCATATTAATAGGTTTAAATGATAGCCATATAACGTTAAATGATAGTTTTTCCACGTTGGAAAGTGTTTATAAGATACATATGGGATCAAACAATTCTTTTGAGTTTTGTACGCTTTCGATAAAATCTTTATCAAAAATAAGTTTTGATATATTTGCCATAACTATTTTGGTGTCTAACAAATTTAATTGGCCACGGAAATTTGAGGATTGAGGATTGGCACATTTACAAAAACAAAGTGGAATTTTCCAAACTTTATACTCAAAAGAATCCAGACATTTTTTGGAGCACTGCAGCGAAGCCGCCCAAACGTATCCAACTTAGCACTGAAATTATTAAATCTTCAAGCATCGACAGCGCAGATTGAACGGATATTTTCAAATCTTGGTCAAATTCCTTGCCTAATTCGAAATAGCCTGACATTTAATAGGTCTAAAAAATTAATTCATATTTATTAAGATTATTCTTTAAATAATAAAGAAATTCTAATTCGATTTGTTGATACTGATGATTCATCAATCAGTGATTGATAATGAAGATTTGCGATAAACAAAATTTATAATAAATAAATAAACATTTTTTTTGAAATACAACATATTTGTTTTTTATTAATAATTATTATAAGCATAAGTAAACAAAATATTTATTTTTCAGTCAAAATTCTACTTAGACTGCGGTCCAATTCATGACTTATTTTGTGGAGACTGACTTATTTGAAAGTCTACAATAAGTCTCCTGTCGAATAGACTTATTAGAAACTTGTTAGAATTATTTTAATGAGTTACCAGTTTGGGCGCAAGCCTCGCATAAAAGTCAATCAAGTCTACAATAAGTCTAGCCGACTGGAGGTTTATTGTAGACTTTCAAATAAGTCAGTCTCCACAAAATAAGTCACGAATTGGACCGCAGCCTTAGTTAAGAAAATTAAAATATTCGAGCCAAAGAGCCATTGGTATAGTTTCATTTGACTTGTAATTTAATAAGTAATAGAAAACTCACTCGAAAACGGTTAGTAAAATTTTAATATCTCGGGCCAAATTTTGATTTGCCGTATTCTTATAGCTAATGCTATATTTGCTAATGCTTAGATGAGCGATACATCGAACAAGCATGGTTTTGAACTCCAACTCATTAATATCGAAATAAAATTATATTATTTTGTTATAATATAATATTTAAATTTTTATATACCTGATTTTATTTTTGTTTTTTTTTGTGTTGACATTTGACAATAACAAATGACACCTACATTTTTGGATATTTTCTTCTCACGTTACATAGCGCAACAATTTTTTTATTTCGTTTTGCTACAATATTAGAGCAATGTAATTTTTATTTTAAGCAATAATCGATAGAGAACAAATTGCACTACAGATGTCTCTGTCTGATGGTAATGATTTCTCGTAATCATCTAAACAATTTTTGCAACCGATAACATTAAAATGTTATAGCATTAATATTGAATGTGTTCAATGATTAATCGTTTTACACTTCAATCCCATAGTGTTGTGGAATTTGTTTTTCTATTCTAAAAAATAAGTTGGTAGCTGAGAAACAAACCATATTTTCTTTGAAAAAAAAAAATATAATTTTATTTATATATTTCTACAAATATTTTACTTTTAATTATAATTAATAAATTAGAAGAATTATAAATAAATTCAATTCAATTCAATTATTTAAAGTTCAATTCTCATTTTACATCATACCTATATCCAATTTTCTTTATACAGATACGTAAGAGATTATGAACTATAAGTAATTTTGAATTAGTTACGAATAGTTTTTGTATTTTACATTTTGTAAAAAATTGTTATGTGTAAAATACGTATTTTACATGTAAAAAAACCGAGTATATTACGTAACGTAAAAAACAGGCACAACACTGTGCTCAACGTATAAACATGTGCAACAAAAACTCGAAAAATTGTCTAATTCTTGGCAATACCATACAAATCTCATACAAGTTTCCACATATATCATTTTATGAAGTAAAATTGTATGAACTATCGACTAAAACTATAAAAATTGGTGGTCTGTTTGTTAAAGGTGTAGTTCTGAGTACTTATTTACAAAATTTTATGATTTTTTTCGCATTTTCTGTAAAACGCTTTGCAAGTCGCTGATATTTTTTTTTTAAATACGAAAGGCTCACAGTATGTTACAGCATTTGATAACCTTTCAAACGTCGATATCTTACGTGGACCAAAAAAATATAAATTGTTTTCTAAAACAAGAATATTCGACGCGTTTTTCGTAATTTTTGTGTATTTTACAGTATTAATTTGTTTTTTGTAATCTTCACAAATAGTAAATTTTCGATGCATTAAATAATTTTTTAAACGATGTAAGCGGTAACATAATGACAACACTATCTGATAAAGATCTTGACGATTGTCGAAATAAATAAATAAATAAATAAATGTAGAAACGATTACTCTTATTGGTGTCTAAATCGTCGTTAGTTGACTGGGATCGAGTATTAGATCTGCATTTATCATAATATTATCCTCAGTATCAAAAACTTAAGGGCATTCCTTGGATGATTTAAAGCTGACCCCATGAACTTTTATAAACAGCAGGCGCAAATATCGACCGATATTCAAGAAAGTTTTAATCCTGACACATTTGTGACTGTGCACCGGGATGGAAAATAATAAAAGATTTTTCGAGTAGTACATTAACAACACAACAAATATGAATATTGAACGGCTAGCTATAGAGACAAGTGAATCAAAATAATTAAATGCTTTTACATTAATTTTATTTGGTGAAACCACTTTTTTAGTTGAGATTAAACAAATGCTGTTTTCAAAACTTTAAATGATTTGAAAATGGAGCAGCGTTTTCAATAGCAAACAAATATTTAAACCCAATTATGTTTGTTGCTTGTCGATACCATATAGTAAAGTAAAATAGAAAGCACTTTGACTCAAGAATTCCTTAAATTTGACCCCGAAAAGCAAGCAAAAACTATTTATCTGCGAAAGAGCAATATAGCCTGTGTTAGTTTTTTCAACGATAAAATAACAAAAACGAGGATGAAAAACAGCTTTTATTTCAAGTAATGGGGCGATATCGAGAAGTTTCCTATATCAACCTCACAAAATCTCAAATTAAGGCGAAACTCTAATTAGTTATATTTATTACGATTATTATTTTTTACCAGGCATATCCCGTTTACCGCTCATATTGCGTTCCTGAAAATTGATCGTTAACAGAAACATCGTTAAAAGAGGTGCTATTTACACTAAAATATGGGGATACGTCCTTAAAAAATCTTTTTTGGTACTATGAAGTCAAAAATAAAAAAATGGTACAAATTTTTATTTTGAAATAAATTTTTTATTTCATTTTTACCTCATTTAAAAATTAGAAAATAAATTAGAATTTTATATAACGAAAGTATTCCAATAAATAAAAAAAATACACAAAATAGAGGCGTAAATTCCTATTTAAATACATATTTAAAAAAAAAATGTGCCTAAGCTTGCTTGCTTAAACAGTTTTTTTTTCTTTTGAAATTTCCATGTAGGATGATAAAGTGTTCATTACTCCTCGTTTTATAGCGCTGGACCTTTCAAAATTTGGATCATTTTCGCTTAGACCTTCTAAGGCATTTTGGATTATCCCTAGATTATGTTCCAAACATTTTTTCGTTAAAATAGTTTCTGTCTCTAGCGTAGGCTCCGCAATTTGGCTGTACCATTGTCATCACTTTCAATTAGTTCTTGGATGTTTCTCTCATCAATTTCCTAAAATCTAATATCATTTGCTATTTCCGTTATTTCAGTAATAACTTCTGGTAGTTCCATTATTTCATCTTCAACCGTTTTAATAAGCAAGCAGTTTCACTATCTTTTGAAGCAACTTTGTAGCATTTCATTCCATGATGAACCGATATTTTCCGATACATGATATTAAATTTCTTTCAAAATTCTTCGATGGAGCATTGATTGCTGTCAACTGCTCCAACTAGTTGCTATAATGTTTTTCGAATATAATAAGCCATGAAAGTTGCAATCACTCCTTGGTTTGTCGGTTGCAAAATTGATGTGGTATTTGGAGGTGTAAAAATAATTTCTACGGGTAAACAAGTTTGATATTCAGATAAATTTTGAAGGGGTCTGGGAACATTGTCGAGAATGAGCAATGTTTTTTCTTCTAATCCATTTCTATTGCAATACGATTTTACAGCTGGACAGAAACGCTCTTGATACCATTTTTTAAATAAAATTACAGTCATCCATGCTTTTCGGTTTACCATCCAAATCCCAGGCATTGATTCTTGAAAAATCCCTTTCATTGCCCAGGGATTTTCAGAATGGTATATGAGTAGCGGTTTCATCCTGAAATCCTCAGTGGAATTTCCACTTAATAATAAGGTTAAACGATTTTTCGCCTAATAATAAGGTTAAACGATTTTTTTGATGGTATGCTCTTCCAAAAAAGACAGGTCTTACCAAAATTAAAAATACGCTGCGGAGGATAACTCTTCTGTTTATAATATCATCCAAGCTCTTCTTAAATACCTCTGCAAATTATTTATCAGCACTGGCTGATTCTCCGAAAAGAATAATGCTGTGTAAATTTGCACGTAGTTTAAACTTTTTAAACCAGCCTCGGCTTGCAACAAAGCTCTCGGTTGTAGAGTTTTCTCCAGTTCAATTTATAATCTCTTTATATAATATCTTGGCTTTTTCTATTATGATGCTCTGACTGAGTGGTATGTTTATCTTTGTTGGATTAACAATCCAGAATTTTAATAATTTCTCCATTTCTTTTACTTGAGTATTTATTGGGCGTGTTAATTTCTTTGCAGATGATGAAATTCTTGTACAAATGTATTTCTTAATGTTATCGGAATTATTAGGATGGTTGATCCAGCCAATCCTAGGCTGGAAGACATTTCGGGTTGTCGTTCCCCGTTCTAATAACATTCATTTTAATCTCAAACGTTAAGCTTTTTCTAGATTGTTTAGCAACATGTGTATCAGATCAGATTCACCCATTCTTTTCTCGAATATATTTTTATAAGCAATTGATTTTTTTTTTATTTAATGAATTTTATTTATTTAATCAAAATTACTGAGGTCTATATCAAACCATATCACTATTTCGAATAAACAATTTAATACAAAATTTCACATTTGGGGATTCCTCGAATTATAATTACTATTATTTTTAATTTTTTTTTTCTTTTCCAAAACAGGGATTCCTCGTATTATAAATTTATTTTTAACGCGTTGACTTCTGGTGAATGAGTTACTTAAATAAAGTTCTGTTAAATTGTTTTTATTTGTACGATACAACTTATAATAAATTCTGTTGCTATATGAAGTAATTGGTTTACATGTAAGTATCATAAAAAAAATCTTTTTGCTTTTCTACATACCTACATAGTAACAATTGTCATATGAAATTAAACAAAGAAAACCTTTAAATATTCAAAAAAAAAAAAAAAAAAAATTTAAATTTAATAAATGTGAAATTTACAAAATAAAATTAATACTGTAAAATTCACAAAAGTTACGAAAAACTGCGCTCAATCGAAAATTCTTATTTTAGAAAACAATTTATATTTTTTGATCCACGTAAGATATCAAAGAGTATAATATCACAGTTGAAAGGTTATGAAAAAAATTATCAGCGAGTTTCAAAGCGTTTTACAGAAAATGCGAAGAAAGTCATTAAATTTTGTAAATAAGTGCTACATTTAATCTTAACAAAACACCAATTTTTATAGTTTTAGTCGATAGTTTATACAATTTTACCATAGAAAATGGTATATTTAATTTTTTAGGCAATTTTTCGAGTTTTTTTTGTGCACACTAACCCATAACTTGCTCAATAAATCACTATTTCTTTTCTGTTCACTTTAACTTTTCTTGCTGTTAATATTTTACTTCTTCACTTGCACCGTTGACGCAGTTAAACTACAACTGAGTTTGCATAGCACATTGATCGCGCTAATATATTGCATAATGACTACTGCCGTTACTGAACAAAATTATTGCCTCTCGTATTAGGCTCGACCTTTGGGATGGTAACAGTTGGTGGTTTATACCTAGAATTCGTAAGAATGTTTTAAAAAAAGGGGAATAGTTCATTCTTATTATTTTGTTCTGTGTTCTCCTACCTCCCATGGTACATTGAATTAGCGCCAGGTACGTCCCTTAAGCTGGCAGAACATTACAAGATAGTATGGAAAATTATAGGCTAATTAAATGCTCCATTAAAAAATTTTGGGCTTCATACCTTCCAACTAAAACGCGAGTTCTGCTAGCTTGAAAAAAAGTAAATCAAAAAACGATTTAAAAACCATTGGAAAATTAAAGGTGAATTTTAGGATAAATAAATGGCCTATTTATTTTTTTTATTATGCTCGCTCTGGGAGAAAAGAAAGGCTTTATAACTTAAAAGATAGCAGAACCCAAATCGAAAATCGGACCAAAACCGAAATTAGCACGCAAAACAAGAACAATTGGCATACACATAATTTTAGGCTCATTATGGCCTAATCAAAAGCCACATTAAAAAATTTTGGGCTCCACTCGTTTTTGACCAAATTTCAGATCATTTAATCTAAAGCTAGCAGAACCAAAATCAAAAATCGGACCAAAACCGAAATTAGAACTGAAAATAAGAACAATAAATTGGCATACAAACAATTTTAGGCTCATTATGTCCATTGTTTTTGTTTTCTATTCGAATTGCCGTTTTTGGAAGATTTACGATTTGGTTTCTGCTAGCTTTAGATTAAGTGATCTGTAATTTGGTCAAAAACGAGTGGAGCCCAACATTTTTTAATGTAACTTGATTAGGCCTTGATGAGCCTAAAATTATTTGTGTGTCCATTGTTCTTGTTTTCCTTTCTAATTTCAGTTTTGGTCCGAATTTTGATTTTGGTTCTGCTAGCTTTAGACGGAATGACCTGAAGTTTGGCCAAGAAAAAATTTAGCCTAAAAATTATTAATGTCACATTTAATTAGGCCATAATGATCCTAAAATTATTTGTTTGTCAATGAATCTTTTTGTGCGTTCTAATTTCGGTTTTGGTCCGATTTTCGATTTTTTTCTACTAGCTTTACTTAAAATGATCTGTCATTTGGTCAAAAACGAGTGGAGCCCAAAATTTTTTAATGTGGCTTTTTATTAGGCCATAATGAGTCTAAAATTCTTTGTATGTCAATTGTTCTTATTTCCGTTCCAATTTCGGTTTTGGTCCGATTTTCGATTTGGGTTCTGCTATGTTGTAAGTGATAAAGCCTTACTTTTCTCCCGAGTGAGCATAATAAAAAAAATAAATGTGGCATTTAATTAGCCTAAAATTAACATTTAATTTTCCAATTGTTTTTAAATCGTTTTTTGATATGGGTTCTGCTTACTTTTTCTAAAGCTAGCAAAACCCGCGTTTTAGTTGAAATGGATGGAGCCCAAAATTTTTTATTAGAGCATTTAATTAACCTTTAATTAGCCTATAATTATCCATGATTTCTTGTAATGTTCTGCCGTATGGGTTCTGCTAGCTTAAGGGACGTCGCCAGGTCCCAGAATTGTTGGAACGCGCTGCTGCTGAATGAAGCATATAAACGTGCAGAAGGCGTAGGATGAGGAGGGGTATTATTCTCGTTATTTTTACATTTATTTTTATGATATTCTCACGTGGCCACCCGAATTTTCACAAACCCGATCAAAGGTTGCTTAATGTTGATGGTGTTGATATTGCCGCATTATCACAGTCAGTCACGCGCCCCCGTTTTTCTTGAACAGTTATTTAAAATAAAAACCTTAAAAGTGTGCAACAAACCATTTACTTACCATACAAATAAAAACTTAAATACCATTTTACAATTTAATCAAATAAGTTAAGTTTCAAATTCAATATACGTTAAAGAAACAATTTGAGCTGCCACTATCTATAAATAAAGCTTTACAGAAATTTTCAATTGAAAAATTGATTTCAAAACTAAAATAAAGTTTTATTTGATATGAAACTTTTCTCGTTCTACCGCCGTAAAACAAAGTTGATTAAACTATTTATAGTTTTTGATGAATTTTGTGAATTGCATATATTATCTGTAAACGTATATTATGTGGATAAAGCTTTTCTATTTATCCATTTTGTAGATATTTGAAAAATCGATAAATTTTCGAATCTATAAACGAAAAAAGCTGTTTAACATTTAACGAACGAACGACATAAGATGTAAAAAAAAAACCAAACGTCTTAATAGTTTTGTGTGTCGATAACAGATGTTCACCAAATCGATTTTATATATTTTCTTGAAGAAATTTAGCCCAATTCCATTTTTGGTTTCCGTTTTGTCGAGATTTGTTTTTATGGCATACTATTCGTGTTCAAGATAGGTCCCAATGGTAGATTTATATAATCATAGCATATATGGAAATTTTTGGGTATATGCCGTAAAAAAACTATTAAGTGCTTTCCACTACATATAGAATATATTGATGTTATGCTTCAAGAACTCACTTTATAGCATGCAACAGTACATTATTTACCATAAATCAAGTAAATAAAATTCATGAGTTGTCTAGGTATATAAATAGATAGGCTGTGTGGTTTTTATAATAAATTCCTTTTTAAATATTTTTGGTATTTATTTATAATTTATTATCGTAAAATAATACCAGTTAAGTGTGTAACTATATCTGCATGATATACATGTGACATTTTGCTGGTCATAAAATTTTTCCACTATAAATCAATTTCAATGTATTGTGGACGTAATACCTAGCGCAACATTGAATATTTATAGCAGCTTAACAATGTTGTTTAGTATTTTGAGAGATTAAATTTTAAGTTTATTACAACAAATATTTTCGATATATTTTGTCTGTTTTCTAAATGAACGAATTTGTGATTTAATAACATTTAAGCATAAGTAGTTACATATGTTTACATGGGTAGAAAGATGTGATGGATTTATGTTGAACACACAGCTTAAAATGAATAAAACATTTCGGTACATCTAATCTGTCTTAAATAAATAATAGTCTTTCGCAAATAACCTTATATACCCTTTTGGGATCTTAGTCCCTATATGACATGATATCATTAGAACTTTTGTGTAATTTTAAATGATGCCATTTGTACAAAAAGTGAGCAGTGAAGAAGACGTACACAGTAAGTAATGTTAAATCATGAAATCATTAAATGTAGTGAGCAGGGATGGGCAGAGTAGCGAGGTTTTCCCATAGCCACCAGCTGAATCGATATGAGGTGGCCATTTGACTACCGACTTTTACGATTTGAGCTTTAACATATTTTGGTGTTAACTTCGCGGAGTAGCGAATTGGGTTAAGCTTTTAACGTATACCGTACCTCCGGGGTCAAAAATTCCGGATCGTGTACAAAGGTTATAATATTTTGCACTAACTTCATGAGAATACTTTTAGCTGCCAATTGCGCTTCCATATGAAAAACGTTATTAAATGAAAAATAACCGCCTTAGTGAATCCAAGTGAATTGTATAGATCGTATTATTTCCGTGTAAAATTTGGTTTTGTTTAAATTATCCACTGATGCTGTGCGGATTTAAATTTTGATAGATGACAATCCCAAAAAGTGAATAGTTCCAAGAAAGCACAGTCACGATTCACGCCAAGCTTATCTAGCAAATCTATAAATAACATTGAGCAGGAAACAATTAGTTTCCACTGGCTTGGGATATGCATTCATCATAATCGATCCCTAAAATACAGTTCATCAGCAATTTACCATTATCTAATGTCATATTAGAGGTATCGATCTTGTTTTCGTTAGTTACCCGATCGCATAGGTTTAGCAATTTAAGTGTCGTGTCGTCGGTGATCGCAGTTACTTCTTATGCACGATATGTGTGAAAAGACTTAGTTAGAAGTCGGCGTGTCTTAGAACTGGGGCAGTTGCCATAAACTTGTTCAACTTCCAGCGTACATTCAAATTTTTTTGATCTTCATTTGTTAGAGTAATATCCAATAACAAACCGTATTTTGCGTAATGTTTTTGGTGGTGGGTAAGACTATTGGTAAACTTCCTTCACTAACAATATATCCTAGAAATTTAGTTTAACACAAATCGAATTTCGATACGTATATTCGGAGGCATCGAGCGACTTAACTTTTTCAACAATGACAGCTTTTCACACGCGTTGCAGATATTATCAGTAGGTCGTCGAAGAAAACAAGGACATATTCACGGAAATGATTTGGTATCACCCGATCCATTAGTCAGCACATACGTTGGGGAGCATAGCACAGCCCGAAAGACAGTACCGTATAGAAACAATACCCGAAATGCGTGTTTCTAAGAAGTGCCAATTTGTATAGCTAAGATGGTCCTCTGGAAATTGTTATATGATGTTTTGAAATGAACTATTCACATTCTCTATTCAAAACACTCACGTTAGTTTCGCTTTCTAGAACACAGTTGGATTTCATTTACTTTAACTAAACATCTAAACGTGGCCTTCCTTCATGTGAATCAAGCAACATTGAGGCCGCAATCAGTCTTGCAATAGTTTTGTGGCTCTCCCTATATTAAATGCAACGATTTCTTGACGTGACGAGGAAGGTTGTCACAACCTAAAAGTATCTAGTTCTAATTAGGCCAAGTATTGGTAGCAGCATTTCTTTCGCTGGCTGGGATTCTGGAACGTTTTTTCAATATAATGGAAAATTCACATGGAAATTGACGATGAGGATGCTCCATCAAATACAACCTACAAAAAATGGTTTCGTCGATTTAAAAATTTTGACATTGATGATAAAGAGCATAAAAAGCACACAAAAAATTTGAAGATACTGAAATGGAATATTAGCTGAAAATTATTCTCAAACACAACTCATTAGAATTGGCTGTAGCATTAAATGTTGATAGATCAATTGTTTCAAAACGTTTCAAATAGCTACCAACTTGGTTCCAAATAAATTAAAAGAAAGAGATCTCGTACGTCAAAAAACCATTTGTGAAATACTGGTTCAAAGACAATAAAGAAAAAGTGGTTTGTATATCGAACAGTTTTTATCATGAAACTCGTAAACGCAAAAAATCTTGAGTGAAGCTGGTCCATCGCAACTAAAGATAGATATTCATTGCAATAAGAGTATGCTATGTATCTATGGTACGATTAGAAAGGTGTGGTGTATTATAAACCGATGACAACTAGTACGTTTAAAGCGAACTATAGTATTGAAAAACGAAGAAAAGGGTTTAAACAAAACCACGTGTTGCCAACGTTATAAAAAATTATTTAAAAGGACAGGCCTGGGAATATTCCACTAGCCGTCTCCAGACTTGTCCCCTTCAAATTACTATTTACTCCGTTCGATGCGCGGTCGTCTTTTCTGAAAATTGGCTAATTGTTTGAACAGCCTCCAATCACCAGCATTTTTTCAAAGGAAAAATCCGTAAACTACCTGAAAAATGTGGAAGTTGAAGCTAATGTACAATGGTTAGCAATGATTATCATATGTTGCCTAAGTGTTGTCAATTCCAGTTGTTTCAGCTTAAGTTGGAATCTATAATTGTAAAGTTTCTGACCCTTTTAACCAATATTTTGAGAGTGCGTAGCCTTCAATTTGTACGGATTTATAGTGAAATTGAAAAAAAAAACAATATTTTTTTTGATAATTAATATATTGAGAAAAATATTCGAGCATTTCGAAAAATACTAAAAATTCAAAAAAGAGGCAACTATATTCGAATATGAGCCATACACGACAAGTTTTTATCAATAAATTAGAAAACAACAAAATTTTTTTGAAACAAGTTACCGGAATCAACTTCAACTTACTGTAAGGTGCGTTTATATGCTTTAAATTAGATTTGAAAAAAGACGTCAATGGTCAAAAACAAACCACAACCAAGTGTAACTTAAAGTAATGTTATAGCCAGCATAGAAATTAGTCTGTTTTCAGGAGATTTTACAAAACGCCATGAGTCCCCTACTTTAAGATTTCAACCTCGACGCCCTCAAGTATATTTTGCTTGAATCGGATTTTATAGCAATTGAACTGAAGTGAGCAAATTTTTTGTATTTTACCCATGAGAAATTCAGAAGTATAAGGAACCCATTCACTGAGTTAGGATAAACGTATCTCCTAAAGATATTTATTAGTTCGGCCTCTGTAACGTTTGGTTTAGTAAAAGTGTGTCTGGTGTGACTAGAAAAAAAAATTGATAGATATTTTTGTATTCGTCGATGTTAAATTTCAAATAAAAATTGGTTGCAAATCGTTTTGCAATGCTTCTATTTGAAGAATATCTTTCCATCTTTAAATTTTGACATTATTATTTCTACTGCTAAGTGAGTAAGTAATCGGCTTGTGATCTGTAAAAATTATTACAAGCAACTACAAGTAATTTCTCAAAGACCTAATTGCCTAATAAAATAGTTTTCTTCGGTTTTACTAGCATGCTTGAGATGTAGGTTACGAGTCTGTTAACCTCGGCGTGTTATACTCAAAATAATTTTTGAAAAGGGTGAGCCAGCATCACTTCTCTAGAAACTAAGGTGTTTTTTACTTTGCAAATGGCATTTTTGCCATATTGGTTAGAATAATTTATTTTATATTTGGATGTGTTTAGGCCATCCGTCCATCATCCTTTCGTAAAAGTGATGTTAGATATTTAACTGTTTTCGCTAAATCTTGTTTGAAACATCGATAATATTCAAGGTCTTTCAGGATAGTGGGTGGTGGTAGTTGAATTATCGACACAATTTTAAATCCTATTAAAAATCTTTCTACTTCCTGCTTAAAGTTTTAAGCACGGTCTCCATATTTTAAAATGCCACTTTTGGTCTTTTTCAAAAATTATTATGTCGCCAACATAAACATAAAAAAGTTATTTGGCAATATTGTTCCTTAACTTTAAGAATGATGGGATATTTTTTTTAGTTCAAAAGAAAGTCTGAAAAATTTGTGGTTTCCGTTTATTGATAGAAAAAGATTTTTTCTCTATATCTAAGTCCTTGTATTTTTTTAATGGAATCCACTATTAATGTCTTTTAATTGTGATGAAATACTGAATTTTAACTAGCTTGGCAAGGAGTTGGTCCCAGTTTATAAAGGGTATTAAAAGTGGAGAATTGTAAGGGTATCAATTCTCTTATTTGTCTATCGACTTAATTTTTTTTGCAATCGAATAAGGATAGGATTTCGAATAGGCTAGGCTTCTGTATTAGTGTGGACTCCAACCTTAATTTTTGTGGAATAAGTTAGTTTCGTGTTCGGATCAGCGACAAGTTGAGATAGTTTTCTTATAATGCTGTTTACTTTTGAATTTTAACTTTAAAAGAGTGGTTCTTATGTGGATTATGTTAACGACTTCAGACTTATATATTGCTTTAATGGAATTTTATTATGGGGACAATAAGTCATATGTCCTTCATTGATATGGATAATCGCTTGCAGTTTTCATGAAATGATTCCCTTTCCAAATATACTCTTAAATAATTAATATCTTTTAATGGACTAGGTAAAATATAAAATTTAAGTTTTCCTATATTATGATCAAAAATATCTATTCAAGCATAATGTGTAATGTGTAATTTCCCATAGACGGATGGATTATGGATTATGTTGAATTTTTACTGGAATTTAAAACTAGTGAAGACAATTCAAATATATTAGTAGGAACAATACCAAATTATTTGCAAAAATTCATTTCCAAATAAACTTGTTCTGTTCCGGAGCGAAAAAGTAGGTGTCTGGTTTCTTAATTCCATTGAAAGTATTTTCTGAGCACTGGCAGTTTGTAGGTAAGACGGATCTCTGCCAAATTTTATATTGTATTTTGAAATAAAATACTCACATCCTCTGTTCAAAACACCAACTTAAGCTCCTCCAACTTGAAGACATAGTCTAGACTTTTGCAGGCAGAACTTTTCATTATTTTACTTAACGCGTTCTTGGTTCCGAATGGGCCAAGTATTAATAGCAGAGTTTTTTTGGCTGGACTGGGACTCTGGAACGGGTTTTTCGCGAGGTGTCCTATCCCAGCGGTAGATTCCTCCGACTTCAAGTTTACGAAATATAATAAACGATGATTTCTGAAATGTATTTTGCAAAATCGCAGCAACGTTCGGACTGGAATTTATACACGAGATCATAATAGTTCGAGTCAAACTAGGTGGTATTTATTAAAGAAATTTCACCCACCTCAGATTTTCGTGAATTTCCGCAAGAAGTAATTTTTGTAAACCTTATTCAGGAACCAAGCATTTTGTAGAATTTTTACTTGAATTTCAAACCAAAGAAGAAATATTGTTAAGAAAGCGCTTTCATTAGCGGGTAAAGGACTCTGTAAGGCATTAAACGGTGCTTCGTTAGCATTTATTACAGAAATTTCACACACCTCAGATTTTCATAAATTTCCACAGAAAGTGATTTTTTGTAAACTTAATTCTGGTACAAATAGAGATCACACTTCTACAATGTCTAGACAATGTGCAATCTTATAAATTCTATATCAGAAAATGGAATGTGTAGCCCATATGATATAACATGAAAAAACCACTAAAAAACGACATAAACGATTTCTTCTTTTCCTATCGCTCGGTACGCAGATCAAGTTCGGTCTGTATATGTATTTTTTTTTATTTATTATGATTTTAAAATGAGAAATTTGAAATAAATTTAAGATCCCCAATTCTCTAGAAACGTCTATCAAACTTATGGAACTGGTACTTATATTAAATATATTTAGAAAGATCATTTGCTTCGCGCGACATCTCTTATTAAATAAACATATTAATTACGATGGAAAATTTTTGGACCATCACAGTGTACGTTTTTGATATTTACTTTTTGTTTTTTTGACATATTTTTTAACTGTCACATTCAGTTTATAATGACCATCTGGCTATCTGTTCCTAATCGCGACGGAAATCATGTTTTTAATATTCCAGCCAGTTATTATTGTTTATTTTCTGATATAACAGTATTCAGATGCTCAAATAATTAAAAAAACCTTAACCTACAGGTGTTTGCAGCTTCACCATCGATATATTACCAAAGTAAAAAGAGTAGTTTTTAAAATATCTCCACCTCAGACATATTGACTGATTAGCATACAACATCATACTTAATCTTTTTTCATAAATTGGGAGATTACAGTGATTTTGACTGAAATCGGTTCACGGGAAGTGACAGCTACAATATTGGTCCGCATCAGTTTTTAAAAACTTAACCGGAAATCACGATTGTGAATAAAAACTGCTTTTGTGTAAAAATTCAGTCCTTGTACAGCCTATACGGATTGATTGATCATGATTAAACTTTATACATAAGTTTTTTCGCAAATTGGAAGATTTCAGTGAATTTTCGTCGAAATCAGTCTACCGGTAGTGTCATCTTGAATAGGAAATTTTTTGTAGTTTTTGAAAAATATTTTGAAAAGTAATTACAAAAATCCGGTTCCGATATACATCCCAGGCAGATTAATTGATCGGAATGAAACTTAATACTAAAGCATTTTCCATAAAGTGGGAGGTTCCAGTGATTTTCGCCGGCATCGTTTCACAGAAAGTGGTAGCTTTCCTTGCATTTCTTTTGCTGTTTGCCAATATTTTGGAAATTTTTCACCATTTACGAAAAAACAATTAAAACAAAAACATTGTAGAGGAGATTTCAAACAGATAGCTTTAGTTCAGATTTTTTTTTAATTTAACCGGAATTTATGGGTTCTGATACATAAAAAAAATATTTCACAGTCCAGGCGAATTGAAATGTTGATTCGGAAGGAAACGTCATACTTAAAGTTTATCTATTAATTAGAAGATCTTTGCGAAATTGGTGGAAATTTGTGTACGAGAAGTGGTAGTTTCAAGTACAACTACGAACAACAACAATTAAGAAATTTAAATAATTGACCTTGTTAGATTTCTGAAATTTAAGCAGAGATAATGGTTTTGATTATTCATGCCAATTTTACTAAAAATTCGTTAAATTTAATTTTTCGCTGTACAAATCAAGTTATTGGTAATATGTTACCGGATTCAACTTCGACTTATGCTAAGGTTCGCTTTGATGATTCAGAAACTACATTTTAGTAACTTTAAGAGCATCACTCTGCATTGAAGATCATTTCTGACTTACGACACTAGGAAAGCAAAAATTCGCGCTAGATTTGTGGTAACATATTTTTAATTAAACCCAGCTCTACTAGAGCATGCAGCACCGGCATTTCAATAGTCAAAAGTGAATATAAACCAAGTGTAATTCAAGGTAATGTTATAGCCAGCCTAGAAATTTGTGTGGTTTTTGAAGATTACAAAAATCACTCGATTATTACATTTGATCGTCTGGTTTGTTACCGTATTTCAAAAGCCTTCCTGTATTTATGCTAATTTTGGATTATCTCTTACCTATGGATTTCTGTCCTCAACTCAATTTTGTTTGAATCGGTTTTTATAGCACCTGATTTGTGAATATAGTTGGCAATATATGTTTGACTGTACTCGAATAAGTTCCGGAGGTTCCGTGAACAGAAATAATATTTTTTTTAATTTTTTTTATTTAAAAATTAATTCGGATTGTGCGGAAATAACACTGAAAGCTTTTATGCTTTTATATTTTATTATCGAAATATGTTCAATATACGCTCGCTGAAGGTATATTTGCGTTAAGAGATAATAAAAGAGAACAAAAAATTATTTTGATGACACCAGACCCTAATTATTTGGGCGTCGAGAAGAATACGATGATATATAATTGAAAAGTACTGTATTTCCATTTACATTTAAATTATTTCTGCTACCTTAGAAGACAATATTTTTCATCAAGCGATGATAAACTGTTAAATGCATTTAATGATTAGAAACTTAAGAAAAATACTCAGTTTTCATGGGGAAAAGGCAATTTGATATAAAACACACGCACATCTCAACTTTTACAATACACGTAACTTTTACTTTTATAATACACGCACATCTCAACTTTTAAGGGAATTAAAAATTATATGACCACAGCTTTGTTTGATTTTTTTCCGATTAATCAGAAACGCTAAAATCTGAAACGGATTTATTACTCAAAGGATATCATCAGATACCACAAGAGAAAATGTACTGATCTCTCCACTAGGGCCTAAGAGTTGAACTGATCACTAAATGTATAAATAAACACAAGCCGATAAAGAACAATTAGTTAAGAATGATAACATGTTTAAAATTCGATCTTTGATGAATATTTTAAATATAAAATGTATGCAGTAAGGGATTTTTGAGACTAATTTATCAATATTTGAAGCGATGATAAAATATTGTGGAAACCATGCAGCCAAAAAAATTATTAGATCCTGTAAGATTTTGCTACAAAGACGGGATTTCATATTTTGGTAAAATTAATAAGTTCAGGACCACTGAAATTCTTGCAGGAAAAGTGGTTCTTTATTTTTTGGAAAATCTAAAATTTTCCAAAGAACGTGTGGTTTATTCCGAAAAATATTTAACCCCTTATTTTTAGAAAATCCTAACCCATACTATTAAAGAAACCCGTCTAAAAATGTCCCATTGAAGACCTCCTATTGAAAATTGGGCCTCTTTCCAAAGTCAGAAGATGGTCAAAAATCCAAAAATCGTTTTTCGATGTGCTAATGCACACACGTCTTTAAAACGTTTAATCGATATTGGTGGAGACCAAGAAGCTTGGTAAGTCTCTCGTGTCTCAGTTGGAGTTCACGCGAAACATTTTACGCATGGTCATACCAAATGTTTGGCCGAAGTGTGCCTTCTTGAAAACCATTCATGAAAGTATGTGTTGTTCACGATAACTATGGTTACTATCTACAGAAATTAGAAAAATAATTGAGATGTGCAATTTGCTGAGCTATAATTCGATGGTGCTGCAAAAATGTAATAATATGTACGTGTACTTTCTAAAGTATGCGAAGTTGGTCCGAAAGGTCAGTTCGAAAAACAACTTTTCAATTTTGATGTGTTTTTTGCTAAATTCAATACCATCCCGAAAAAATATCATAATTAGGCGTATTTCATCCCGAAATAATATTTTCTTCTATTTAAGAAATAAATATATGTTATAGTTAATTAATATGAGAAAGCTGAAATAATCCCGAAAAGTTACTAAATTGATAACGCCATTTTATACAAATAATAATTTAGTAATATTTAAAAAAAATGTGTCACATTGTACCGTATAGTTGCTTAAAACGATTACACATAAGATACTAAACTAATATGAAGTTATATAAACTTATAACAAAAGTTGGTTAAATATTTATTTGCATAATGAAAAGTATCAACCTCATTCGCATTATCAATTAGCCCATTTTAGATATGAATCCTACGCTGAGATTTTGCTTTAGGTCACACCTTTATACCAAACTCTTCGCTTGGATTTGTGAAACGCTGCGGTCTTAGGAATTTTTGAAACTTTATGTTACGAGGGCAGGTTTGGCCCCAATACCATAAAATGTACATAAGAAGAATTGTCCATATTTCCTCATTCGTAAGTAAATGAGGGAATATGGAAATGATTTTCTGCGATATTATGAAGAATGAAAAATAATTTTTTTGAGCTTATTTTCTAGTTTCCACTCAAAATTCTGATAAGAATTTTTTTTACAGTGTATTTACTAATACATGTTTATTTTTTGTTATTTGGGACATACTCCACTGCCATCCTAATTAGGATATTTTTTCGGGATAGTGTTGAATTTAACAAACAAACACACCAAAATTGAAAAGTTGTTTTTCGGGCTGGTTATTCGGGCCTACTTCACTTATACATTAGTTTCTAAGTATACCATACAAATTGATGTAAATTGTTCCGAATGTATTCGCTTATGAACATAGCATTAATTAAGTTTATTTATGAAAAACCAAAAAATAAATTATACACTTACTTAATTTAATTACAATTGAACTGAATTTTAATAAAAATATTTTACTTATGCGTTTACTATAAAATGGCTCCTGCCAGTTAATATTTTCCGATCAATAAAAACTAAACAATTTTTTTTTATGGAGGTTTGATAACCTCTTATTTGTACTACTATCTAACGATTAAACAAATTTTTTTTCAGTTTTTTTTAATTATAATTTATAATTTGCTGATATGATTTTTTGCACATAAAATTTATAGTTTGCGGAAAACTCTATCTAAGGCGGAATGCAATATGTAGCCTCAGTAACACAAGAAGGTTGAATGTGGGAATATCTACGAGAAATCTGTCCATGCGTTATAGACACGTTTCTTCTGACATGACAAAATCCGTTATGTTAACTTGTATACATTTTCTTAAAAAACATTTAAACCAATCTGTAATCATTTATCACAGATTTTTTAACACTATGCATTTTTCTATTTTTCAGATCTTGGGTATATAATCAAAACCCTACTAACAAGTATCACTATGTTCATACAAACTAACGCAAACTAATCAAAACATCAAAAGCATGGGAAAAACATAACAAAGGTAATACAAAGCGTACTTACATTAATAATTTATATTTTATTATGATTACCAATAACAAAAAAAAATATCATCATCATAAATAACCAAATTATTACGGATATATGCGTTACTGCAAAGAAGCATTTATTCACATCCGCACAAATCTCATGAACCAATAATACATAAAACAAAAACTACTTCAAATTGATTTGCCTGTTGAGAAATCGAATATTTTTTATCGTACATGCGGAAAATCATAACAATTTCCCGATATAATAAAATACGGTACACGGTGGTGTACTCGTAATATTGGTATACCTTGAATAACGCTAATTCGATTGAGTATATAAAAACTTTACGTTCTAACACTAATATCTATCATACGCTAAATTTCAGTTATAATATTTAAAGCTTACGAGAAAAGCTTTCATTTGATTTTGTAAGACACATTTATAAAAAAGCACAACTTTTGACATCAGTTATCGTTATTAAGATCTAATTTTTATGTTTGGTATTACAATTTGTGATAACTAAAGCTTATGTATATCAAATTGTAAGCCAGCCTAGAAGTTTCGAAAAAAATCTAAATTTATTATTGTACAAAAACAGACCGCAGTAGTTATGTGTGGTGGTCCTGTACAGAGTTCCTTACGAATCCCGATTAATAACATACATCAAAACCACATAAGGATATATTTGCAATACAATAAAAATACGAAAATCAAAAAAGTTAATATATTTCGGAATATGTAAGTAAAAAAGCTCGCATTTCATTATTTCTATATGTAGCAAAACATAAAAAACCATAAATCATACAATTTAATGATTTCAAATAAAAATGTATTATAATGTTTTTTGGCAATGGAGAAGAGAAAATTTATATTTTTGATAATGGTAATAATAATAACAATAATAGTAATATTTACAAATTTATTATTATTATTATTTGATATATATTTTTTTTTTTGTATAATCATGCCATAATATTATTGTAACGAGAGAAGCTTACAGAATTTTTGTCTGTAACAAATGGTTAAAATTTATTTTCTCCTCTGATTTGAATTTAAATGTAAATCTGAATTTTTTTAAGTATTAATGGCTTTATATATTCGGTATAATATTGTTGCTTGGCAACATCCTTATCCTGCACACACTTGTACCGACTATACCTAGAGAAGAATAATTTATATACATTATAAAAATAATATAAACAAATTAAAAGTTTTGTATTTTGGTTCGATGTTCGGTAAAAAATGAAAGCCTTTTTATGTGCTTTCTATGGAAATTTATTTATATTGGATACAGCATACTGTGTTGAAAGGAAATTTAAAATTTTTTAGGGTGGAATATTATGCGCCTCTATATATAATGGTATATTAAAATATTCGAAAAGGATGTTTTGGGTCAATTATGAAAATATATTTTGTACTGACTACATTATTGGGAACAATGTAGCGAAAACAACAGATGCACTTGTTTGATTTTATATTCAAAAATAATATACAGAATCGATCTATTGAACTTGGGTTCAATATTAGTCGATTAGTTAAATTTTAAGTTAATTTTATATTGAACTTATTATTTGTGTTGTAATTTGCACATAACTTAAAACTGTACATACTTGACTTTAATATACATTTATTAAATTACATGTTGTGTAGTTCGATTTGCAGTCGGAACAATATAGTTACCATACGTCTGTGAAGCTGGCTTGAAAAGTCAGCATGAAAGGCATGAGACAACTTTAATGGTTTAGGTCTAGAATATTATATTTTTTGTGAACAATATTGATTCGTGCTGTGCGTTTTCAAAATTCTGTCGTATATAAAATTTATTAACGAATATCGAATGGTGCTGGGCCTTTCAAAAAATGTATCGGACATAAAATTATTTTTTTTATTAAAGTAGGGCCAATTTCAAAATAATTAAGTAAATTTCAAAAATTTTTCTTTATTTGTTAATGAGTAACATCGATCCGTGATGTGCATTTCCAAAAAAAAAAATTCAAAATTGAATAGGCAATATCGATTCGTGCAGAACACTGTTTTTGTTGTCAAAATAAACATTTGTTCAAATTGGGATTCATATTGAATTATATTTAAATCTTAGCCAAAAGTTTGTTTTTGTCAATCATTGTTGTTTTTGTCAAAATTAACATGGCCGATAATAACACATAAAATACTTATGAGGACTAGATATCTATATATAGTTACTGAACTCTGGTTTAAATTTGCTCAAATTGGGATTGATATTGAATTGTATTTAAATCATAGCCGAATTTTTGTTTTTGTCAACCATTGTTGTTGTTGTAAAAATAAACGTGGCCAATTATAAGACATAAATTCTTACGAGGACTAGATTTCTGTATCTAATTACTAAACACGGGCTTAAATTTGTTCAAATTGGGATTGATATTGAATTATATTTAAATCATAGCCAGAATTGATACTTGTCAATCATTGTTGTCGTTGTCAAAATAAACATGGTCGATAATATCATACAAAATACTTATGAGTACCAGATCTCTATATATAATTACTAAACTCGGATTTAATTTTGTTCAAATTGGGATTCATATTGAATTATATATTTAAATCTTAGCCGTTATTTTGTTTTTGTCAATCATTGTTGTTGTTGTTAAAATAAACATGGCCAATTATAAGACATAAATACTTATGAAGACTAATAGTCTGGTCAATCTAGACATTCGAAGGTACATAAATTCGCATCAAGCTGAAAATTGGCAGAATTGTTAAAAATGTGATTATAAATAAAACTTAAAAGTTCCCCATCATTCCCGTGTATGGAAAAAATTTTATTAGAGGTCAAAAGTCAAAAAAATGAGTTTTTCGCGATTATCAGCGAAACGGTAAGTCTTATCATAAAAATATATTAGACAAAAATTGTAGGTCATCATATTATCTATCAAAAATGTATCAGTGTTTTTTTTCTACGAGCCACCCTTTCTGGGATATAACGATTCAAAAAGTTGTTGAAATTGTTGTGGTCATAATATGCACACGTTTCCACGCCACCTATGAGGTAGTGTACTTAGTCTGATGATGATTTTTGATACTTCAGAGCCCTCAGGTGCGGCTAATACCATTTCTCGAGCTTTTGCATACAGGGGCTGATCAAAAGTCACGATGCATTCAGTGTGGCCATACCGTTTTGCGTTCTCTAATGCACAAAGTAAGGTCGTATAGATAGTATTATAGATGCTGGCTGGTTGGTGAATAAATGGTAAAAATGAAATTTGAGATTTAAAATAATTCATATGATTTTTTGTTAAACGTTCAATAAAACCATTCCAACCGGGTAAACACGCAGTTTTCCATTTCCCATAAAACCATACTACATCAGTTTTTTTGAAGAAAGATACCATTTCAGTTCCATAAACAAAATCTTTAACATTTATTTTACTGTACCCTACTACACCGTAATTTTGATAGATCTGTATAGGCACATGAGCTTTTGCATTGAAA
This sequence comes from Nephrotoma flavescens, assembly GCA_932526605.1. Taxonomy (NCBI): domain Eukaryota; kingdom Metazoa; phylum Arthropoda; class Insecta; order Diptera; family Tipulidae; genus Nephrotoma; species Nephrotoma flavescens. Next base: position 28,791,041 of record OW052222.1, on the reverse strand, counting down.
TCTTTTGCTGAAAGAGCTTCTTTTATTCGTGGCATATGTTCTTCTAGTAAAACTGAATTTTTTGGAGTAACAATTTGAATAATACCCATTATGTGGAGCGTGTTATTGCCGTCTAACGTATTTACATTAATATCAGCGTTGTCTGCAACGTATTGAATAAGAGTGCCGCTTTGTGGTGGTAGGACATGAGGAGGGCGATGAAAAACTGCTGCTGCCTCGTACATTATTGTATCATTATAAGATGCTCATAAACCAAAAGCCGAAAAGATTTGTATAAGACGTTTAGACCCGAACCTTTGATGAAAAAAAACTGCGAGGCCTAGTTGTAATTTAGACTTAAAAGACCTTGGTCGAACAGCAGTCATGATACAATGGCAAATGTTTGCGCATATTAATTTTAAATGATCTTAATTTGGTCGTTTATTCTTTAAAATCACTCGTTCCACAAGATATGTCAATGATTCTGGGATTTCATTATTCAAATCTTCAAATATGCGACTTGGTGGAGGGTAATTAGAATTATTAAACACTACGGTTTGAATATCTTCGCGAATAATAGCTGCAGCTGCGTCTAGGACTCTGAATCGTTCTTCTTTTTGATTCATATTTTTCTTTTCGTACCAGGCTTGATTCAAAATATCATGATGATTATCCACTAAGCATATGAATGTTGATGCTCCCGATTTCTCAGTGATAATAAGTTTTTCACCATACTTTAGTTTGACTCGTAGCTTAGTGGTTCTGTAATCTAATGTCGTAGTTTTGCAAACATTTTTTAATTCATTCAAAGTGAACTGACAGTCATCGCTATTTTCAATGTAAAAAAATATTTCCTCCATTGCCAGATTCGCAGCTTCGTCTTTAGGGCGACCAACCTTAGTTCCAGCGGAAAGTTTAACGAAAAAATTATAGCAATCACGATGATACTTAGCTTCAGCAGCAACTAAATCATATTCAAATGCGACTCGAGCAAGAACAGTATTTGCTATAGCATCGTCACGAGTCCGAGCTACTTCCAGAATTGAATCTTTAAATTGAAGTGTACTTACTTGGCTAATTCGACGGCAAAAATCTGAGGATTTTCTTCTTTCATACTCTTCATTCAATTTCTGGCCACAAAATAAGCATAGTTCTTTAAAACAAAATGCTGATTCACTGACACGTGATCTAGTACGAGGAGGATTTACTGTGGATGTACTGGCTTCTTGTTCTTCACGTTGTCTTTTATTAGCTGCAGCAATAGAAGACTTTCGAGTATAATTTTTACGACAATTTTCATGTATTATCACAGATTTCTGATTTTTGAGAAATTCTGAAAATTCATCTGCTCTTTCGATACTTTCATTAATTAATGACTTTATACCACGTTCAACAGTAACAACTTCACTTTCAGTTAAAAGTTTAGCACAAATAAAACAATGTTCAGACATTTTTGTTACAAAAGTCAAAACAGTACGATATAGGTTAGGATAAACACGTGATTTCACTACAGCGTGTCGCTCAAGACTAACGGTATTTCATTTATTATGGCAGATGTAAGACCCTAGCCACGATAGAACAAGAGACAGATGTTGTCCTCAAAGTTACACTGGCGTATGAAGTAAGGGACTGGGTTTCATTTGACCTGATATTCTTATAGTCATGTATATTTTATATTTTAAGTATAAGTTACAATCAACGATAGAAAAATATTTCAACATATATAACAACTCTAGATAAGAGATGTGTGGCGCACTCATGCATATTATGCCCATAACAACTTGAACAAGTTTTTGAATCGTTATATCCCAGAAAGGGTGGCTCGTAGAAAAAAAAGCACTGATACATTATTGATAGATAATATGATGACCTACAATTTTTGTCTAATATATTTTTATGATAAGACTTACCGTTTCGCTGAAAATCGCGAAAAACTCTTTTTTTTTACCTTTGGCCTCGAGTAAAATTTTTTCCATACACGGGAATGATGGGGAACTTTTAAGTTTTATTTATAATCACATTTTTAACGATTCTACCAATTTTCAGCTTGATGCAAATTTATGTACCTTCGCTCTCATTTTTATGTCTAGATTGACCGGACTATAAATATCTGTATTTATATACTAAACTAGGGTTTAAATTTGTTCAAATTGGGATTGATATTGAATTATATTTAAATAATAACCAGAATTGATTTTTATCAATCATTAAGGTTAGTTGTCAAAATTAACATGGTCAATAATATCACACAAAATACTTATGAGTACCAGATCTCTATATATAATTACTAAACTGGGATTTAAATTTGCTCAAATTGGGATTGATATTGAATTATATTTAAATCATAGCCGTAATTTTGTTTTTGTCAATCATTGGATACGTTCACTGCAAAACAGCGATGTCGGTGTGATGTGATGTCGAAAATGTCAAACCGAAATCGGTGTTAATCGAAACAACATTTTCAGCCACTGAACGACATATTGTTATTTTCTGTCAAATTGTTGTTTTGTGTCAAAGATATTTCTAGCATTTTTTGTGATTTCAATAAAGTGTCTAACATATATTAAATTAAAAAAAGTAATTTCAATTTAAAAAAATTAAATATAATATAATATTAATAATTTTTTTAGTTCAGAACATGTCTGATAAGAAGATTAGTTGAAAATATTTCCAACATTAAAAAGTTATCTTATGAGTTATCAGATTCCGAAGACGAGGAAATTATATTGATTGCAAGTCAAAAGGAGACCCCACCACGTATTAATTTGTATGTCAAAACAATTGTATAGAATTACAATTCAATCGAGTTTCAACAGAATTTTCGAATGTCTAGAGATGCGTTTGAGAAACTTCTCTGCATATTTAATACAAATTTGCATTTAGTACGTGGTGGGGAAAATTTAAAAATATCGCCGGAAAAGCAACTACTTGCGGTTATATGGATTTTGGCTACTCCCGATTCATATAGATCAATTGGAGAAAGATTTGATTTGGCGAAATCATCCTTATCGAAAATATTTTATCGTATAGTTGATTTTTTAAATCACATCGCCAACACCATTATTCATTTTTCTGACACTTCGCGGAAATTAGAAATTAAAAACCATTTTGAAATCAATAACAGGCTAAAAGGGGTAATAGGAGCGATTGACGGAACTTATGTTCCATGCAAAGTACCTGCTGATCAAAAAATGGCGTACACGAACCGCAAGATGTTTACAGCAGTAACATTACAAGCAATTTGTGACCATAAAATGCGCTACATCGATTGTTTTGTGGGCTACCCCAGTTCAGTACATGATAACAGAATATTTCGAAATTCACGTTTTTATAAAAATGTACAACAGAACGTGGGATTTTATTTTGGCCAGGACGAAAAGATTCTAGGCGATAAGGCTTATCCACTAGAATCATGGTGTATTCCTCCGTTTATTGATCGAGGAAGTCTCACTAACCGCCAAAAAAGATTTAACAAAATACATGCATCGTGCAGGTAAATATTTAAATATTTGTTATAATCATATGTATTCCTATAAATTCTTATTTATTTTATCATTTTTGTTTTATTTTGTTAGGCAAGTTATCGAGCGAAGCTTTGCCTTGCTGTTTGGTCGTTTTCGAAGGCTACGATACCTTGATCTCAACAGAGTTGAATGTATACCAGCAACCATTATGGCAGCCTGTGTTTTACTTAACATTTGTATCGACTTTCCCGATATAAATGTAGCAGATCATCTTAACGAAGGATTAGAATACGCTCAACATAATACTCCGGAGGATATTGAAATATCGGGAACAATTACAACAACTGGGAATTCTGTAAGAAATGCGATGATGGAATAAATGAGAAATTAGTTTTTATAAAGATTGTATATTTCAAATTCATCTATTCTTTTATATTTCATTTTTATAATAAGTATTTACATTTAAACTAAAAAATTTAACAAAAAAAAAAAACAAAATTAATTAATAAAAAATAAAAAAAATAAAATTATAACTTTTCAATTAATTTTAACATAAGTTCATTATGTTGTACGAGCGCTCGTTCTTGTAGCTCTAGCTGACGCTGTGTGAGCATATTGGCAGTATGCATTTTTGCCATTTTTTCTTTGTGTCGATCTGCACTCTCCTTCCGAAAATCTGAAATACTTTCGGCCACCGTAATTCTACGGCGTTTTGCAGACGGTTGTATTGCTGCTATCGAATCATCGAGAGCCTCTTCGTCCTGTTCTTGTAGCGGTATTGGAACGAAAAACGACGATTCGGCTACACAAGGTAACCCGTTGCTGTGGCTTTTTTCAAAAATTTCATCCATTTCAGAAAAATATTTAAAATGAAACGGTACCCCACCAGAATTACTAGCTTTTTGCGCGTCTTTATATTTAATATATTTTTGCTTTACAGCAGAGAATTTCCACTTACATTGCTGTGGGCTAAAATTAAAATTTTGATCGCGGAGAGTATTTGAAATGATCTGGTATATCTGCCCGTTTCTCAGACCATCAAATGTTTAACCAGAGCAAGTGTGGCGTTGTGATACCAGTTCACTTTTTCTGTAAAATATAATTGAATTAAAATTGGTTTTTTTATATCAATTTAAAAATTATACCAGAGCCGTTCACAATACTCTCTACATTTGTTTTGGGGAGCAATTCCTCGTGGATATTGCAACCCGTATATTTCGCATTTGAGTTAAAATTTCATTATATAGGAATCATTTCCATATTACCATCTAAAAACACAAAAATTAAACATTTGTTAGTACAAAACAATTAAATAAATAAGTTAATTTAATTACCATCATTTAATGAACATACTAAATTTTGTTCTTGAATAAAATTGTTTGTTGCGGGGTCAACAGCAAATTGAATAATTTTTTCCATTTTTAATTTTTTATTATTTTTATTTTAACAGATTTTCAGATTTATTTTAACAGATTCATAAATTTTCACCAAAAAATAAATTTAACAAACAAAAAACAAATTAGACATATAGTGACACCAGCTTACTACACTCTAGACTGCAGTTAAAAAAAGTTACTTTTTGACTACGACAACTTATGTGGTGAACATCAAGTTGTCATTATATGTTGTCACATTTTTTGTTTAGTGAACGACAAGTTGTCGATAAAAGTAACTTTTTGTTGCGCAGTGAACGCACCCATTGTTGTTGTTGTCAAAATAAACATGGCCAATTATAAGACATAAATACCTATGAGGACTAGATATTTGTATATAATTACTAAACTCGGGTTTAAATTTGTTTAAATTGGGATTGATATTAAATTCTATTTGAATCATAGCCGAAATTTTGTTTTTGTCAATCATTGTTGTTGTTGTCAAAATAAACATGGCCAATTATAAGACATAAATTCTTATGAGGACTAGATATCTGTATATAATTACTCAACTCTGGCTTAAATTCGTTTAAATTAGGATTGATATTGAATTATAATTAAATATTGACCAAAATTAAATTTTGTCAATCATTGTTGTTGTTGTCAAAATTAACATGGCCGATAATATCACACAAAAAAATTATGAGTACCAGATCTCTATATATAATTACTAAACTCGGGAATAAATTTGTTCAAATTGGGATTCATATTGAATTATATTTAAATCTTAGCCAAAATTTTGTTTTTGTCAATCATTGTTGTTGTTGTTAAAATTAACATGGCCGATATTAACACATAAAATGCTTATGAGGACTAGATATCTATAAATATTTACTGAACTCGGGTTTAAATTTGTTCAAATTGTGATTGATATTGAATTATATTTAAATCATAACCAAATTTGTTTTTGTCAACCATTGTTGTTGTTGCTAAAAATAAAATGGCTTATAATAACACATAAAAATTTATGAAGTCTAGATATCTATAAATAATTACTAATCTCGGGTTTAAATTTGTTCCAATTGCGATTGATATTGAACTTTGTTTAAATCAAAGCCAAAATGCGATTTTTCTCAATCATTGTTGTTGTTGTCAAAATAATCATGGCCGATAATAACACATGAAATTTTTATGAGGACTAGATATTTTTATATAATTGTTAAACTCGGGGTTAAATTTGTTCAAGTTGGGATTGTTAATGAGTTATATTTAAGTCAAAGTCAAAATTGTGTTTTTGTCAATCATTGTTGTTGTTGTCAAAATAAGCATTTCAAATTATTTTACATAAATACTTATGAAGTCTAGATATCTATATATAATTACTAACCTCGAGTTTAAATTTGTGCAGATTTGGATTAGGCAATGAAATGTCAAACGATTGGGATAAGAGCTTCGGTGAAGTTTGTAAAGTCTACTGTACTAGACAGGTGATAATCATAATTTCCTTTTCAGAATAAATTTGAATAAGTTTATTTCTGGGTTTAAAAAAAAAATTAATTTTTCTTTGTAAAATTTGGACAGTAATCACAAAACTGTTCTGTCATTAAGCTCTTATTGAAATTCAAGCACCTTCGCTGCCACATCCAAATACACTAAATACCAATTTCAGAATCGATTTTTTATATTTATCATAGCTAAATGCACATGCAAGCTTTTATAAAAAGCTTTTTGATTAAAAAATCTGTTTATACAAAACACAAAATATAATATTTCTATAAGGTAGGTGCTTACTATCGGTTGTCAACTTTTCTACATAAATAATATAAACACAAGTATCGATTTTTTACACACCCTCACACACACACACGTACTAAATAAAAAAGTAAAACGAAACAATTGATACAAAAGCTTTTTATTGAGTTTTTGAATATATATGTTTTTTTTTCACTGTACTGCATACCTACATCTCCTTAAAGCTTACCTTAAGTACGTATATAGAAATAATATTACCATTTCCATATTTGTTTTACTACCCTGCTGAATAGGTGAGTAGTATGTAACTGTGTACAAGCATTTTAACAAATCGATTTAAAACTTTTTCATGTGCTTTTTTAAGTTTATAAAACGACGATAAATTTTTTGGAACAAAATTTAAAACTTTTTTATTCTCGGTATATACACAGATAGGTAAAGATTAAGTTTATGAAGGCTCCTGACTTAAACGAATCTGTATGAAATGGAAAATCTTATAATTTTATTGTTTATTTTAGATTAAACCTTTTATATTAAATCAAGGATTATTATTTCAAAAAAAAAAAAATTTTTTAGATATTTTATTTGAAAGGACATTTTTTCAATATTGTTTATTTAATTAAATTTTCAGATTAAAGTATCTTTTTTATAAAAAAAAAAATATTTGTTATATTGAGTTTCACCTTTTTTGTGTTATATTAAAAATTTATTTACTTTTTTTGAAGAAATATAATGTAGGTTGAATTGTTTAAAATAAAACTTTTGTATAGAGTTTGGAAAATATTTTTTTTAACATAAAAAAGGAGATTTGTTGTTTTTATACCTGACCCGTATATGTATTCCAAACTTGTTTGAGTTGATAATTTTAGATATATGTTTGATTAAATCTAATATTCTGCTACGGTTGTCATGTCATTAAGGTAATACAACAAAAAATCGTTAATATATTTCATAAAAATGTGTAATAATTAATTTTGATAGATTTTGCTTGGTACCGGAAAGGTGTTTCTTTACCTTATCACAAGTTAATTATTACTGTTTCTAAAATATATATCGTATAAATATAAATAAGTGACGTGTACACTTTGGGTTATCACCCTAGTTACCAGAGGAAGTAGAATGTATGCTCTGTAAATCTTCAGCATTCGAAATTTATTCAGCGTGTTGTAAATTTCTTATTGTTTTTCAAATTATATTTCCTCAAAATGCACAATGAAAATAGTATTATTAGATTAATAATTTTAACATTGTGGTGGAAGTCCGAAATGATATTCGCCACAATATGTTGCGACAACTCAGCTTTAGTTTAGTCGAGCGAAAATTTTGTGATTTAAGAACGTCAATAAGCGATTGAAATTTTTCCCTTAGTAGCGGGAAAAATTATGTTCCTTCACTTGAAAAAAAAAAAAAAATAAACTGCTGTCACTTCAAATAACAATTTCTATCTCTTGAATCTTTGACATGACAAATAAATAAAAAAATATTTAAACTAATTCCAACTAAGATTTACAAAATGTTCATTGAGAGTTTTGCACAAAATTTGTTAGTGAATTTTGATTTTAAAGTCTAATAACCAGGAAGGTCCATATAGTCACGTCGCATGAAGTGATACGTCTCTACTCGCTAACGGTATGCAAACTCATGGGCCGACCAATTTTTCATTTCAGTACTATTGGCTGACATGGAACTATGTACAATGCGCAGATAGTTTTACGTAAATCGGATATATAACCGTACGTTTCAGTTGATATAAAGTTACACTGTCCAGTATCACATACGTTGGGGTTCTAATTGACACGCGCTTCTAATTTCTACGGTCAGTAGCTCGATTCTGGTTTTTCCTATAGGAAAAGGAATTAGGAAAAATATTTTCATAGTATTTTTGTCCCATAAATGTTTTTTCTGGCATTATGGTAAACAGTTAGTGTAAATTTTTTCAAAAACAAAATTAAATTGGGAATATTTTTCCTATCCAATTTCCGTACAAACTTCCGTACTTATACAATTTTAGACCAAACATGATTTCTTAGTAGGCCAGAAAATGATATTTTTGACAAAAATATTATTAAAACATTTTTCCTAAAATATTTTAATAATATTTTTGGCTGTGTGTCCTACATTTCTGCATCTGTAGAAGCGCGTGTTAACAGCACGTACAGATGTGAGTTTTATTTCTCCAGCACATCCGACGATTTCGAACCAGTGTTGTGCAATTGTATGTAAAAAACTGTTTTATACATTTTTTACGTAAAAAATGGTAATATACTTAAATTACTGTATAATACGTATAATATTGTATAAAATCAAACGCGGATTTAAAAACCTTAGTAAAGTCGCAAACCTTAATATACGAAAAGTAATTTTGTATCATATTAATAGATTTAAATGATAGCCACATAACGTTAAATGATAGTTTTTCCACGTTGGAAAGTGTTTATAAGATTACATATGGAATCAAACAATTTTTTTGAGTTTTGTACGCTTTTGATAAAATTTTTATCAAAAATTAGTTTTGATATATTTTCCATAACTATTTTGGTGTCTAACAAATTTAATTGGCCACGGAAATTTGAGGATTGAGGATTAACCGAGATATATTACGTAACGTAAAAAAAATCGGAAAAACCGAGTATATTACGTAACGTAAAAAACAGGCACAATACTGGTTACAAGGTTACCTCTTATGGCATCAGACATAAACGGCTAGGTGAGACTCGAGAACGCACAGGGTGACCAATTTTTTTTTCAATATTATAATTTTTCTATATTATATTATAAATATTAAATATATATTCGAAGTTTTACTTCAGTAGTGTGGTCTAAAGCACACTTATTATTTTTTTTTATCAACTCTTTTACAAAAACATGTGCATTTTTGTTATTTCGATAAATTTTGTAGTTCACCAAGTTTTGTTATTTTTCAATTTTGTCGAAAACTTCATAGTCGTTAATTTTATCAATTTACGAAAAATGAAAATTTAACTTATATTTGAAATTGAAATAAATAAGAATAATTTAAGCTTGTATGAATTAACTTTAAATTTACTAAGGTTGTTTGTTCAAGATAATGTTGATCAGCTGGCTAGTTCCGACAATATTATGTCTTGATTTTTTTTTGAAGTAAGATAATTCCGGTATTGTGTATGTGATCGATGAGGTAAATTTCTAATGTTAGAATACTTGTATGATGATGTCGTATAAAGTTGTACTTTTAACCAAATAATTGTCTCGGTTTATAAATGTATTCTATACAAACAAGTTAATTAGACAAATGGTATTAGGTCTATAATAGATTTATTATACTAAATCAGTATATACGCGGATATTAAACAAGTGTCCCATAAAAATTGCCAAAATTAGATAAAAAAACCCCGATGAAGGAAAGTTCTAAATTCATTCACAATCTATTGTATATGAGACAAATAATATTGGTACGCCATCTCATCATCAATAAAATTTCATCAGATAGAAATATGAGAAACCGTTTTTCTTTTATTATGATTATTATATATGCGATAAAGATACTTATCGAACTTTTCGAACAACAATAAAATAAATAAAACTTGTTGATTTTCCAGTAAAAACAAATAATCAAATTTTCATTTTCAATTTCCAACTTTAGCAAATTAAGGATTTAAAATGAAAGAAGATTATCTAGATACATTTATGTGTTAAGTATAATGTTGTCCTTATACTCGAACATAATTTAGGCGCAATGTTTTATCAAACCCACTGACAAAATATAGGGGAGATTCGAAATATATTGACAGTTACAACAGTGTTAATGAAACAATAAATCTATATCGTTAAATATGCAAATTCCGAATTAAATATTATTCCAAGAATAAAATATTTCTATATTTAGATTAATAAGTCAGCAGCGAACAAAAGAGGATTAAACCCTTTTATTTAAATTTAGCCAGGATGTATACTTTTAGAATTTATTTGAATTTTTAAAATACAAACAATATTAATTAATTTTAGTAGCGCAGAGTCGCACAATTGATTTTTATATATTTATAGAATTTAAATAATAAATATAAAATAAAAGCACCGGAAAAGCACCGGAAGATTATTTCGAAAATTTTACTCAGTCCCTCTTTTGAATTGGTAAAATATTTGAAACGGGAGACGATTTTTCTGCGCTATATACAAAAATGACGGAAAACGACAACAATTAAAAAAATTTGTTTAATGAATTTCATTTTAAATACACAAAAATTTAATTATATACAATTTGAGGTTTAGGGTTCAATCGTCTTTTTCTACATTTATAATGAATGGGTTCAATGATTAACATGAATTTCATTTTTATATAACAAAATTATCGAAATTTTGATTGGCCGCTGTAATGATGGGAAACAAGAGCACTGATGATTTTTAATATTTTTATTTAAATTTTCTTTTGTTTGCAAAATCGAAAAACATTTAAACACCATGCATGGGTAATAATTATTTTGGATTATTTGATGGTAAAATCGAAACAGTTCACGCACTTGGAAGAAGACAAATTTTAGAAAACGAGCTTGACGTATACATAGAATTCAGGGGCTGTATTCTTGAAATCAAATTTATTCAAATTTTTAATATAGTTTTGGAAAGAGGCGTCATTGTAGTTATTTTCCATTATTGTGTGTGACTAAATTAGCAAATTTCTAGAATTTTTTGAAAACGAAGCAATAAAACTTTTAAAACCATGTCCTTTTCTCAATTCTAGCAAGGCTCACTGAGACCGAAAAAACTCACCAATTATATTGGTTATGATTTGTTGCTCACAAGATTTTTGATTTCCAAATCTCATCCAGGCTGTGTAGCCCTCAGTTTCGCGGTTTAGCTACCTTTAGAATACAGCTGTTGTGCTTCAGTTCTTAATATGATTGAAACTTTTTGTTACATACAATAAAATTTTGTGTACTGTCCTTGGTTTTCATTTTGTTTTTCCACCATTAGTGATAAAAAATATGATATAAAGAAATTGTCGTAGCTTCTTCCTTGAAATTGAATAATTATGGATGAATTATAAGAAGTCAAGATGCATTGAAGTCATTTTCACCAAATATAAAAAATTGTTTTGATGTTTGTGTCAACAATTTGTATCCTGATTATATAATTTAATATTTTCGCCATCAAATAATTTTTTATTAAGTGTAAATATTAATTTTAAATTAAAGAAGAATTAAAATACTAAAACTGGGGAAAAAAGTGTAAGTTCAAACAAAGGTGTTGATTTTTTGCGAACAGCAAAAAGCAAAAAATGGTTCTCGTCGTAAAGTTAACTGAAGAGTTACAAACTTTACAAAACGCAGAACAGTGGGATAACATTGGAAGACTTGGAAGAAAAAATTCATTTTGAATTTGTATACGACCGGTTCCTATAAAAACCAAATAAGAAGCATTGGATATATGTTACAAACCGCCATTAGCAAATCCATCAAAGAAGTCACCGAGAGAAAGAAGAAGGGAAAGAAAGAACCGACTCAGAATAGAACAAGAGTTTGCTAAATAATGTATTCCGGGTATATTTGGATTGATCGATGGAACGCAAATTACTGTATAGCAGGGTTAAATAAGTACGTTAAAATGGCACACGTTGATAGAAAAGGGTTTCACAGTCGTAAATGACCCATATAAATACTCGTTTTCCAGGATCTGTGCATGATAGTTATGTTTGGAGAGGAAGCAAAGTCTTAGCAATGTTTCAAAATGAATACAGCACTCTCGATGCTCAAAGGTGTTGGCTTCTTGGAGATCAAGTGTACCCTTTAATGCCTTCCCATATTACCGTGAGCAAACAGAAAACAACTGATTAAGAGAAGGCCATAAGTTCAGTATGTACTCGGAGAAAAAACTGCACTACGCTACCCTGAAATGCGCAAAAATTATTAATCAGTTGCAGTTTGTCATAATTTTTTAATATTAAATCAGTATAAAGACGAATGCGATAAGATACAATAATACAAGAAGAGTACACAGATTTATTGGAACCAATCATTACCTCGAAGTAAGTTCGCCAAAGAATTATTAATAATATTTTATTGTAAATAATATTTTGTAAGAAAAAATAAAATATTTTTTTTAAATTATCACAATTTGCCCGTCATTAATTATAAAACATGTGGTCTTCAATTGCGTCTAGTACCATCCTTAAATCTTTTAAAAGAGCCATGGACCCGCTTTACAAATGCAAGCAACTCTAGCTTCAAAGTATTGCTCTTGCGAAGCTTTTTTAATGCCTGCCTTTGTATAGCTAAACTTTCTTGGCTATTTCTCCCCAGAGAAGTGCAATATAAATTTTGCGCGCGGCTTGTGAGATTTGTAGATGGTTGTGGTTTTCTTTCCGGTTCTATCTCGAAAGATTCAGATAATGGAACGGCAGGCGATACCGATGATCGATGAGCGGGTGATATATGTGCTGGATTGGTAAGTACAGCTGGGGGTCGCGTTTCTGAATCGAACGTGGCCGATCGTTCTGTTGACTAAAAAACAAATTTGTTCCAAAAAATAATTCGAATAACATATAATAGAATTTATCTGAGTAAATCTGATGCCAGACGGCCCTTGATTTTTGCTCAGCACAGAATTCAACGAGTAGGTTGGGTGCTCTTCTGACTCTGATGTAGACGTGTCATATTAGTAATTACATGTGAAAACCATAATAGTAATTACATGTGATTCATAACTTTAATGAGTCATTACATTTTGCCATCCCTTGACATTTTTATTAGCCACTTCCATAGAATTTAAATCAGCCGCTAATAAAAACCAAATTTTTTTTTGGCTTTTTCCATCTGCTGATACAAATCGTCAAGCAGCGACACCATATTCAGCAACAATTAGCCTTCGATTATTTCGGTTTTTTGCTGGTTTGTTATCCGTTGCCGACGCGAAGTCTGTGGGGAAAAAAATAATTTTGGATAACTGGAATTAAAAATATTCTTAAAAAATTCGAAAAATATTTTTTTTATTCCGGATATTATTTTATGATTTTTTTTAGTTCGATTTTTATGAATGTAAGTTAATCGTGAAAATCAAATTTCAACAAGACGTGCGCATACTAAAATTATTAATTTAGTTTAGTACTTTACATTATACTGCGAATAATTGTTAAATACAGCTCAGAATGTAATTTTTAGATAATAATTCCATAAGCTACACGTAAAACTTTCAAATTAATCACAATTTTATGAATAAAACTTTTATTTAATGCTTTTTTAAACCAACAGCAAACCGATATTTGTTCCATATTTTTTAAAAATATAAAAGTTATCTTAAAAAGTTCAAAGAATATTAATAAAATAAAATTTAGCTTACCATATTTTATTCTAATGAAAAGTTATTTCTTTATAATTTTGTTGGTATATCACACGCATGAAAATTACTTCATACAAAACAAAAGAAATGTCAAATTATAACTTTTAGTTCATTATTCCCCCATAAAATTAATTTTGCAGGGTTGCCTTTCTAGACTACTTTGTTTTGAATTTTATCACAAAAAAACTCTCGACTAGTGATATAAATTGGTGATAAAGCACCACAAAATGACCACCCTGGGAACATAATTTTAGGTTTTCTCTATAAGCCTTAATATTTTTTTTATGACTGTTAAATTGCTTAAATTCAGCATTTATTTGTCAGCCAATTTGTAATAAGCTTATAAAGTTGTAATAAGTTTTCTGGCTTTGGTAATTTAGGAACCTGTTACTCACATTGGTTTCCAATATTCAGATGAACAGTTACTCGTTATTGAATTCACGTTAACGTGAATTAAAATGTTATTTGAGAGATTGAAACCGTTAGTTATTAAAATTATATCTGTTTGATCGGCCGCATTAGTAATTTTCGTAATTGTATCGCAGCACTTGGTATAGTGAGACACTCAAATAATTTTATTGCTTTTCTGATAGTCAGACACAAATCGCACTTGCTGGATGTTAAACCTTGCGCCTTAAATGTCATTATTAGTACAGTTAGCATTTTACTCGAGTTAAGGTAAATTTACTTAGATACTTGACATCTGTAATTCAACCGACGGATCAGGGAATACATCAGAATTTCAAATGTCACTTTAAAAAATAATGTTTATGAAAATTTATTGCTGCTGATTCAATTAAATCTTTTCAACAATCTTAAAACGTCTAAAATTAAATATTTAAGACAGCGTTTGCGTGGACTAAAGTAAAATGTTCAACTTAGGAAGTGGCTGGAACAAATTGTGGTTTAATGATAATCAGACACCAAGTAACACCAACGCGCCTCTCTATGGAATTTGCGAAATCTTTAACTCTAATATGCCAAACTTTTTGTGTGAATGTCCAAAATTGCTGACTGGTTGCACCTCGATGATAACACAGAAACTGTACAAACCTTTACGGATGAACACCTAGTTGTTCTACAAAAACTTGTACAAAAAACAAACATACATTGAATATTCCAGAACTAATTTTTATTTTAATACTTTTTATTGAGTTTAAATTCCAACGCGGACACTACACAGACCATAAACAAAACGATAATAAGGCGATACAATAAATAAATAAACTTTATCACAATCATATCATAGAAAAGAGTTATGCGTTGCTTGAGAATTCCGAAATCCAACAATACAGTGATTCAAAAAATGTTGTTGACAACTTTTTTTTTTTCATCGAACAATCATGTTTCTTGTTAAACTTTTTAAACGTATGGTACAGACTTCGACTATAGTATGGTATTTGATTTTGGTCTTCAAGAATGACCCTTTTCGACAATCACTTATCAAAGCAAAGAGACCTAGTAAACCACCATGTACCATCATGTACACGTTAATATAGACGGTGTTATATAGTGCGGTAATTTGGTATTGATGTTTTTATAATATATGAAAAAGAAATTTGGAAACAGTTGTTAAAACATTTTGCTACTATAATTATTATTTTTCAAATTGGATTTATTTTCAAAAAAATGGCACACGATTATATAATTTTTGCTTTGAAAAAAACTTGGAGTTTCTAGCTGGGGAACTATTAGGTGTGGAAGTAGAAGCTCTCCTTTTTAAGCTCAAATTCAATTTATCGAAAATATAATGGAAAAAACGATTAATTATCGAAACATTCGCAAGTACTATCTATGGTTTTTTTGCCATTTATCAGGTAGGTGAGGCAAAACGGTCATCGATTTTCAAATTTCATGGCCTGCTTGTCTTCAAAGAATCAATAGAAGCCAAGTGTGAAGAAGACGCCACATGCTGCAAATTGTCCCAGCCTAAGAAAAAGATGAGTTCCTGGGTTGATTTGGCTGTTTATGGACGAGCGTTTTAATGCATTATTATCAGCTACTCGCCTTCCTTGGCTGTAAATGATTTTTTTCCTCCAGAGCGTCACTATATTCGATCAATTGGGCCTGGCAACGTTCAGCTGTAACATTTTGACCAGTTTTAAGAAGCTCGTAGTAAATGACTCCTTTCCAATCCCATCTAACACAAGGTAACACCTTCTTGAATATTTTTTGCAGCTGAGGTAGATGGTTGGCCTGGATCAAGCCATAGTTTTCTGCTAATCGGATTATCGTAAAAAATCAACTTTACATCACCTGTAATGATTTCGTACAAAAAATTATTGTTTTTGTACTGAGAAAGTAAATTCATGCAGATGTTAACTGCAAACCACTTTTTTGCTGTTGCATGACAATGACTAACAGAATGTTCACTCAAAGTCGAGTTAATCTATTCCATAGCTTCAGCAATATTTTTTTTTCATTTCAAAACAAAATAGAATGCAATGACGTAATAACAACATTTACATTCGACATCCATCTCTTAAAATTGATGCACACGAAACGACAGCCTGTAAATGACTAAAACTTATGTCATAAAAACAGCAGCAGGCGGGCGATTTAGATGCGTATATTTTAGTTTTCTGTTTTCTAAATATGGCAATAAAAATGAACTCACCTATGCTTTGGAAAAAAGTTTTCATTATTTTCTAACGTTGATAAAGCGTATTTCGATTTGTTTGTTTCACTGAAAATATAATACTGGTGCAGATTCATGAAAAACGACCAAAATTTATTAACAAACTAAAAAGCACTTTGTGCTCAATATGAGTTTGGTAATGATTAATCTAATAGGAGGTTTTCCTAATACAATTTCTACCGAGAGTAGATTTCCGTAGAAAAATGCTCGATAATTAACAGACAACTACAAGTGGATCTGACGGCAGAAAAATAAATTTATTATTTTTGTATGTTAATTTTTTATTTTCATAAAGTATAGCCGTGCTAAAATTTCATGGAAAAAGAGACTCAATGAGCTTATTTTTCCCAACTTTAACAGTCGTTAATATTAGTCGAGAACAATTTTGCCGTGAAATTCAAGGAAACTTTGATCATTTTTCGAAATATTTTTTATTCGTTCATCTATAGTTCAAAATATAAACAAATGATTTTTCCGTTCTGAATTTCTGTTACTTTACACACGCGATTAGAGCTATGTGCGGAGAAATAAGCGATTTTTTACATTAGAATTTACAAAGTTGATTTCCAATGGATTTCGTGTATTTTTAAGGGAACTCAACTTTATAAATATACATTAGAAATATACGTACATATATGCATTTACAATTTTAAATTCAATTACACAATTATTCAGTAATATTATTAGTAAAATATTTAATATTAGTAATATTAAATTAACACTAACTAACAATAAGCAAAATTTAAAATTCAACCTTTATAAATATTTATAAGAGCTTGATAATATAGCTTCAAGCTTTTCTTAAATTGATGGAGATTCACTGATTCCTTTATACTTTCTCGTAGCTTATTATATAACGAAAGGCCAGAAACCCTATTTGATTATTTGTTAATCTGGTATGATAATTATGATTGTAACATTAATAAATAATAGGAACAATAATTGCCCTAGCACACTACCTTGAGGAACCCCACAATTAACATCGCGTACACGACTCCTGGTCCCATCAATATTATGTACTTTAGTCGATTAGTTAAATAACTACTGATTAATTTATAAGATATTCTACGAAATCCATAGCAATATAATTTATTAAGGAGTAATTTATGATCAATCGTGTCAAATGCTTTCTTGAGATCAAGAAATAGACCTCCAAAATATTCCTTCTGATCAATGGCATTATAAATTAGAATTGTCATCTCTTCAAATGCCATTTCAGTATCCATTCCTTCCCTAAATCCATACTGATGAGCATAGAAAAATTCCGATTTATCATTATATTTATCGTCATTAATTTCGGTAGCTTCAATATTAGATCTTGTGTTCTTTCTGTTTAAAAACTGATTGATATTTTGCCATTATTTTTTCTGACTCACATTGTTAAACATTTTTCATAATATCGTTTCTTGGCAAATTACTTCTCAGATGATATATTTTTATTAAGAGTGTGAAGTTGAGATCGATTTTCTACGTTAGAATCTAATTTGTACTTTTTTAAGATTCGGTTACGTTTGATTATTAAATTCAACTTTTCCAAAAATATTTCATCGAGATGTAAATAATATTTTTGATCAAACAATTAAATTTTCCATCGCCCCAAAGTGTGTATAAACAAAACAAATTTATTTAAAAAATATGTGTTGCATTTTGAAGTATTAATAACAGACCACCGTAAAGTTTATATCAAACGGATTGGTACCGAAAGATTTTTGAGTGGCACACGTTGAATGACCAATAACAGGACATCGTAGAGTTTGTACCAAAATTTCATTATATACTAATGACACCTATGGACTTACGCTTTCAAATGACATCAGTGACATCCCAAAACGGATGGACATTGGAAAATTTTTGAGTAGAATTTGTTCAGTGCACTCATGTAGTCTGAGTGGAATACGTTTAATGGCCAATAACAAGTTATCGCGGAGTTTGTACAAAAATGCCACTATTATTGGATGATTGCCACAGGCTTAACCTTTCAAATAAAACAGGTTTGATTTCCAAACGGATCGATCGCGATAGATTTTTTTGGAGAAAAACTCGTTCATAGAATTCATTGAGTGGCACACGTTGAATGACCAAAAAAATAAAAATAATAATATTATTTTTTTCGTCCGACTATAAAAGGAGAAAAAAAAATATTTTGTTTTAATACATTTTCAGACTTTGTGCTGTACGTTTCGTATTGTTTTGTTATATTTTTATAGTATAACCATAAAGTTATTCAAAACTAATTTACAGGTTTCATTAATTTTTTTTATAAACGTTTGTTATTTTAACGATCCGTTTAAACGATCCGCTTAAAACGAAAAAATCGGTTAACAGGAATTTGTTAACACGTATTTTAAAAGAAATGAATCTCTCGCCCATAGATAATTTTAGTTTATCTAAGGAGTTTTCACAGTTACACATTTTTATTATTATAATCTGTATGCATATACATCATAAAAGCAACAATAATAAGAAATTACAACTTAATTACAGCATAATACACCGTTAACAAATTTACACAAAAATTTGGTACAAATAAAATCAATACCAAGTTTGCTATAACAAAATTAAGTTAAAGCAGTGTTCATCCCTTATAAAAAAATTACAGCAATAACTACTATACAAAATTGCTCGACCCTTTGAAGTGTCAATTTAAGTGATGTAAAAGTTTAGTGGTGTATGTGTTGAAAATTATTGAACGAACTGTGGCCATATTCTTGAAATTCGTACGAAAACACCGTATACGAATTTCTGTCAAAATACGTCATCCCTGACATTGAAATTCGCATGCGAAAATTTCCGAATAAAAAGTAAACGGAAATTTTCGTATGGTATAAAATTCGACGACTTTCAATTTCGCATACGTTTATCTTTCAAAAAAATTGTTTTAAAAAAAAATTCATTGAGGAATGCATAGAAATTATTATTGCGGTCTTACTTGGAGAAATTTACAACAACAATCCCATGTAATTCCAAATTGGAATTTTAAACCAACTTTTTTTTTGGTATAGAATAATTCTATTGTACCGGTTGTAAATTACACACATTACTATTTAATTAGATATACATATTTAGTTGTGTTTCACGTTTTTTTTAACTTCAAAATGTAATTGTTCTTAATTAATAAAAATAAGTAAATACAATTTTTGGTTGTTACTTTGGGCACAATATTTATTCTATTCAATAGATTTTGCTTGTACCAAAGTAAGACCGCATATATACACTCGCAAGAAAAAGTCTGCGTACACTTTACAATATTTATATCTTTTTTAAAGAAAAATCTAAAACAAAAATATATTTTCTTAAATTTCTTTTGCGTTCATTTATTGTTTTATACTCTTTTAAAATACGCAGTTAAACAAAAATAAAAATAATAGAAAGAAAAGAAAATCAATAAAATAAAAAGAAAACTACTAAATTTGAGCAGAAAAAATTTGCGTACGATTATACAATTAGGAAATTTGCATCACAGCTTGACTCGTAAATAATATTGTTTTATTCGCTACTGTTATTAAACATGCTTAAGTCTTGTTTTGAAGCTGGCGGAAGTAATTTAATTATTTCCAGTGAAAGCTAATGCAAAGCTCAAATCAAAAGGAAAGGAAATTGCCTGTGATCTTAAAGTGATCTTCAAATAATTACAAACTTTTGGAAAGAAGGCAAAAGTTTTCGGGAAAATTAGTGAAAAGAACACATTCATCTATTCAGAGATTAGTGAATAATTTAAAAAAACAGGAGTTCTTACATCGGTGTGGCCATCCATGGAAATGATCATGTCGTGAAAAATGTTATATAGTAAGAACGGTTAAGAAAATCTACGAACAACAATTTCTTGCAAATGAACATATTAATAAGTAAAACCAGGTCTGGAAGAAAGTCATTTTCTCGCATGTGAGCAAATTTTGCATTTTCGGCATAAAAGAACGGAATATTATATGAAGAAAAACAGGTTTAGCAATAAATAAAGAAAATTTAATACCAACTATAAAACATAGTGGTGGCGGAGTAATGGTTTGGGGGTTTATGACGAGTAGAGGTATGGGACATTTACAATTTATTGGTTCTACTATGATTAAAGAAGGGTATTTAAATATTCTAAAACAAAATTTAAAACGAAATGCCGAAAATTTGAGCTTGCATGCCAAATACATATTTCAACATGACAATGACCCACAGCACTCCGCTCGGATTGTAAAGTTACGGTTTTTATATAACGTACCAACACAACTGCACACACCTCCACAATCACTCGATTTAAATCCCATAGATGTTCTATGGGATTTATCAAAACGTAGTATTCGCCAACATAACATAACGTCCAAAAATATGTTGAGGGATGTACTACAAAGCGAGGGGTCCAAAATCAGTGAAGCGAAAACCTCAAATCTCGTTCGATCGATGAGTAAAAGATTAAAAGAAGTTATTCAGAGAAAAGGATACCCTACCAGTTATTTATTTACTTTTTGAAGATGTTAAATAAATAAACTATTTATACACCTTGATTTGCTGTACGCAGACTTTTTCCGTCTAATTTTTTTTAATTACTTTTGTTTAGTTAAATTTTTTTGTGTACTTGTTTTTGGTTTTTTGTTATATTGATATATTTTGAAATAGAATAGGTCAATGAATATAAAACAAAATAAATGTATATCAAAAAGTTACGTTGTTTGTTTATTTTTGTGAGAACATTTATTAATGGCCGGTGTACGCAGACTTTTTCTTGCGAGTGTATATCTTTTCTTGCCAGAAATTTTCTTTTTCTTCTATTGTGGTCCACCCCTCTCGAATATGTATTTCGGTTAATAAAAATCCCTAATAAATAGGATAAATCCCTAATTCGTCTAACCCAGTCATTTTTGTAAATTAAATCACAATTTTATGTGAAATTCTATTTACCAAAATCCGGTAAAAGAAATTGATGTATGTACATAAAAAATTTTGTTCTATTTGACGGAAAAAAGTCATTTTTTTTTGATGTACATCAAATTTAAAAAATGTAATTTTTTTTTGACAAATAATAAATTAAAGCATGTGTTTTAAATTTAATTGATATATATTTTAATCGTTCATTAATAAATATGTAACGATTATTCGTTCGGAAATATATACATAAAATTTCGCATAGTGGATTGCACAATTGATGTCGTTTTGACGTGTCATCTCTAAACTTGAAAATCCTTTTTAACATTTCCAATACATACATAAAAACACATCAATTTTGAGTTTTAGTTCTATTTCAATCATAAATTTCACATTTATTTCGAAAATTAAATAGAATTTCACATAAACAACACGAAAAATCTAAAATTTATTGATAAACAAATTTTTTTTGACATATACGGTAATCGGTGTATAAAAAATTCGATTAGTTTCAAGAATTTGACAAATTACAAGTAATCGAATTTTTCATGCGAATTTTTGAATGGAAAAAAAACGTATACGATTTTTTTCGTACGAATTTCCAGAATATGCGCCCTGGGGCGGTATGTTGTACCATCACTTCGAATCGAAAAAAGTAATTCGAAAAAATTCGAATCGAAAAAGTGAAAGTTGTATCATTTTTGCTTTTCGAAAATGATGCAACATAGCGTCGTTCGACTTTTTTGAATTTCGATTCGAAGTGATGGTACAACATATCGCCCCAGGGGCGGTAAAAAAATTTTGAATCAACAGACTTATGCAACATGATAACTCCGTCCTTAAGCCACAAAAAGCGAAATTTATATGTATGTTTGAAAGAGTTTGCCTCCTTGTACAGCTTTTACTGGAAAAGAGATAAATGCTGCATGATAAAAATTTTCCTTGGTTGGTTAGTATTAAATTGTAGCCAAGTTTATCCGTATAGTGAAGTCCCTGTGCTGTTCCATATCATTGAGAAGAGCCGTTTTACGAACGATGGAAGACAGCAATACTTCAGCATTCTCAATCTCTGGTTAGACAAAAGCGGAAACTTTCATAATTAGCTCCTTGTTGTCGTAATTATTAGTAGGTATTCCACTGACTACAATATTATTTGATAATTTTTGTTGAACCGCAGATTTTTGTTGTACCGCGTAAACTATCAATGGAACTGGACACAATTTTTGTGATGTTTCAAAACCACCGAATCTGGTAACATCGGTTAATCAACCGATTTTCGCACCTACCCAGTAGTACAAATCAGCGCACAAAGAGCGCATAAACAGCATATAATTAGAGCGCTCAATTTTTACTTCAAATTGATGCACCTAATTCCATGCTATTCGTATTGTTGTCGACTGAAAACTCGGCTTTATTTCCCCTACAAATTAATTTATCTCTCTTTCACTTCGATTTGAGTATAATATGTAACTGTTGTTAACCGTTGGTTTACCAGAAAATAATATTTTTTTTTAATGTATTTTGTTGTATCAAAACCAAACACAATTATATATTATTGATTGTGTTTGGTTTTTGTTGTATGTACCAAATGTGTATATTGTCATTCAGATACAACTACACATTTTTTTAATTTTGTATACTTACTTTAAATGTTATCCATGTATTATTTATTTCCACCTGAAAAACATTTACAAACGTCTATAACCTTCAGCTGAAATCTGGAGACTGATAGAAATGAAATAACAACTTTTGAAATGAAATTGATAAACAAGAGATTAGGTGGGGGTAAAAATGCAGTACATAGAAGAAACCGAAGTAAATTTATTTGTTTTCTCGCTTCGACGTATGCAAATGTTTCCATCTATTTCATTCTGCTATCAGCGTTTGTTTGCTGGGTACACCATCATATTTTGCGTGCTCGAAGATTTAGATGAGCCATCCATTCCAATTATAATTGGTGTTTCGTGTTTAGCTTTATCCGAAGGACACACCCAAATAAATGAAATAAATGTGTTATTTTCCAATGACTCATCAATATTTTAAGCGGTTTTGATCCTTTAGAAGGATTTTTTTTTACTAACTTTCGTACATTGGACGTGACAGCAAAACCAAATATAATTTTGCTGGAGCACAAAATTACTTTTAATTACTTTTATTAGTTTATTTATTGACAAATTTTATTAATTTAGTAAAATAATTTGTTTTTTTATATTTATTTTTTCTGTTTTAATATTTTAACTTTTTTATTTTTTATTTTATAAGTTTTATTTTATGCGACAAATCACTATGACAGTTTTTGACGTATGATTTAAAAAAGGAAACAAAAAATGTCGCGTAAACGGTGCGTTGCAAGGCAGAAATTTTGATTGGGTTACAGCACCTCGCGCGAAAAACGTTTTTCAACTTCAGTTGAAAATAAAAAAAACTTTATTTATTTTTCTTTACACTTTTTACATTATTTTGAAAATTGGTTATTTAAGTCTGTACTCTTCGGAGTCAGATACAATTCTACATTTTATTTAATTTATTAATTTTAATTCTTCATAAAACTTTGTAGTAAGCATATTTAAAACGTGTTCTAAATTTAACACTAATGTTCGTTTTAAATATACTTAATTAAATCTGATATAGATTTCATTTCACAAAAAAAATATAAAAATTATAAAATATTTTGTTTGCACTTTTTGCGTGAAAATTTATGTATTTTGATTCTTTTCTAGAACAAAATATTTTCATATCCATTTTTGTTATCATGTGGTGTCAATGTCCTACATGTAACTCGCGTGGGGTGTAAAAGTACAGGGTTATCCAATTCGAGGTTGATAAAGTAGAAATCTGTATACCGACATCTGTCAAAGATAAACGTCAAGTACGCTGTCATTTATTTAGTTGACATTCTGCCATTTAAGAATATGGAGCATTTAACAATCGCAAATTGGGTGTTGGAAAAACAGGCCGTCGATGCTGATTTTTCGAACAAAATTTTCTTCAGTGATGAAGCTCATTTTTCGCTTGGTGGATACGTTAATAAGCAAAACTGTAGAATTTGTGGCTCAGAAAATCCACAATTGATTGTAGAGAAGCCATTACACCCGGAAAAAGTCACTCTTTGGTGCGCATTGTGGTCTGGTGGTGTGATTGGGCCGTATTTTTTTGAGAACAACCATGGACGAACCGTTACCGTCAATTCTGAGCGCTATGGCCGCATGTTAACCGATTATTTTTTTACGAAAATCGAAGATTATGATCTTGACGATATGTGGTGGTTCCAGCAGGATGGAGCAACCAGTCACGTAACACGAGCAAATCGAGACCTTTTGCAAGAGACGTTTGATGGACGTTTGATTTCGCGATTGGCTGATGTCAATTGGCCTCCAAGATCCTGTGATTTAACGCCTTTGGATTTCTTTTTGTGGTTCTACGCGAAAGATCGTGTTTACGCAAACAATCCTCAAACTCTTGACGAATTGAAAACTAATATTCGTAAGGTAATGGCCGAGATACCGCCCGAAATGTGCCGAAAAGTCATTGAAAATTACCTCAAAAGAATCAAGGCCTGTAAGAAGTCCCGTGGAGGACATTTGAATGATATCTTGTTTAACCTAAAAATGGCAAGGATCAATCTGTAAAATGAAATAAAAATTACAATACATTTCGAATATTTTGTGTGTTTTTTTTAAGTTTACTTTATCAATCTCGAATTGGATAACCCTTATATATAATTAAATAAAATCGAAAGTTTTATATCACAAACCAAAAATTTCGGAGGTCTTTGATAAGAATCCGGCATAACCATATGTTGGTTTCGAACATTTTACGTAAACAAATATTTGTCGAAAAAGTTAATACCCCATCAATCACTATAGACGTCTATTAGTATATCGTCGGTAACGTGGCAATGGTGGGTATTTACAAAAATCACGTTTGTGCATTATTCCAAAGATCGCCACTATCCAATTTTTTCCAATTTTCAGTTCCACAACAGACAAGTTTTAAGCCATCAAATCTCGAGTTTTGAAATTCTATTTCAATATGAGCTAGCGTAGAAAAGTTTTTAACGCCTCCTGCAAAAAACAAAAACTGAAAACGTGGATACACGACAAAGCATCGTTAACGACGATATGTCATCAACAAAACCATTAAAAATATAGAGAAACAAAATTATAATTGTACGGTTTAAAGTCACGTTGACATTTTTACATTTTGTATATACAAATATTAAACATGCACACGCAAATACATAAAGATATATACGTCCACTTATTTCACCCCATTTCCATTCCAGCATTTCTTTTTTATTACTTCAAAGTTTCTTCTCGTGTACGATTTTTATTTCATCTGTCAAAGTTATTTTTTCCCCAATGTCATTGAAAATAATAACGTATACTGCCTATATATTTATGTAAGTATACGACACACCACAACAATATATAAATTGTAAGACGAGAAGCGAAAAGGAAAAACAGAAAGTTATCGATTAATCTTAATATTATTTATTCCTTGAAAACATTTTGTGCTTTTTTACTTTATTTTTCACTTTGGATGTACATACATTTTCGCTGTCACATTATTATTATTTTTTAAGACATCACATTTTAATAATTTTGATGGATTTTTGTCTCCCCATATATACGTATAAGGAGTAAATATTCTTTGTTCGATGGTTTGAAAAATGATAATTTCGTAAAAAAAAAATACTAATCAATATATTGCGTACTGGGATGCTACGCTAAAAGCTTTCTTGCGTACACTTTTCATATATATATATATATACGAGAATATAGTCTCTTGACAGGGCGTTCTTCTCGCACGCAACACCTCTTCACTATTTAATTAAATCGATAAGTCAGCCATTTAGAAAAAAAACACTATAAATATCTCAAGTAAATATATATTCTGTCATAAATTTCAATTACAAAGCCTTATGAACAACAACCTCCCCGAAATAATAAAAAAAAAAAAAAACTAATGAGGGAGACGATGAAATTAATAAAAATTAAACATAAAATTTAATGATCTTATAATACCCAACATAATCATCTTAAATTTTTAGCTTGCTAGAAGAAATGTAGAAATAAAATTTTGTTTTTTGGTTTAAGTACCGAGAACAAAAATTGTGTGTACACACTTAAAAGAGATCTGTAAATATACTCGTACACACAAAGATGTTGGTATAAGATGGTGTCCTAGAAATAAGGTCGATTCAACCCTGAGGGATACAATAAATGGAATTATTATTGACATTTGATGATATTATTTAGGAGCCCCTTTGAAATATTAGATGTGTGGTGGCCCAAATATAAGTAGAAAATACGAGCTTTAATATATTTGATGTACATATATAGAGTGAAAGGCGATTCCTTACACAGCGTACATTTTTATTTGTTATATTGCTGTACGTATAATGCGTATATCGAATAAAGCTTTACGTCTTTTTTTGCCCAAAATGAAATGAATAGGATATTTGTGCGTGTGCGAGTATTTCCTGCCTTAGGGTTCCACGATATACATTTAACTTTGTTTCCATAGTATACAATAATATATTTTTTTTTACGTAGAACGAGCAAAATTAAATTTAAAGCTTTATTCCTACGTACAGTATATTTCGTTTCACATCATTTCTAGACAATTTTCCCAGAATCTGTTTTTTATTGCGAAATTCTATTTTGAATTGTGTTCATCCTTCCACCTTAAAATTTTGTGTCAGAATAATAAAAAATGAATGAGAGCTTTAACAGATTCGTATAAAGTTTGGCTGTATATTTTGTAAACTTGTCATCTACATATATTATATATGTTACGGTTAAAGTCCGGATGCGGCGAATGTCCACATTTACCGGGAAATGTACACATTTACCTATCCATTTGGTAAATGTATGTTCAATCTACTTCTACCTGCAAATTTAGACTATTTCCACATTTACCAGCACATTTTGGTAAATGTTCGATTATATTTAATATTAGAAAATTTATACTAGTGTACTATTTAATTTCTTTTACATATTACATTTATGGCTTCCACAGTTAAGAATAGTTGAATTAAAAAAGGTTATTTTCTAAATTTAAATACGAATATGAAATAAGTTTTTATTTCATTCTAAAAATGTAAAATTTTCATATTATTTGAATTTGAATTTTGAATTGAATTTATGTGAGTTTAATTATGGTGCACTTTATAATCTATCAATTACACCATAATTTTTTTAGTAGGTGTCATTAACAGATTAGATTCTATATAATCCGCTCCTACGTGCGGCATGCAGTGCGACATGTTTGCTTATCCCGGCTCCTACGCCCCCGGAAATTAAAATAAAAAGACCTCCGGAGGGCTAAGCGGGCGAGAGTGCAGCCGTTAGCGTCTACAATAATATTATCATTTCAAAATGTTGCATTGTAAAATATTGTTTTTTTTTACAAAATGTTGCAATTACAAAATGTTGCAAGTACTTAATCTTGCGGATATCCAATTGTACCACTATTTCCTTCCCTTCCCACTCTTAATTTGATTTATTCGTAAATAAATATTAAATTTGAGTTATTTTTAAATCAAATTAAATATTTTTTGAATAAAAATTATTTTACAACCGATTAACGAATAAAATTTTAAATTTTAGTTCATTTGTATTCCAATAGATGTCACTAGTTTGATATTCCGAAAAAATCTTAGCATGGACACTTTTGTTTTACTTCTAAATATATCCGCATTTGATGAAAGTGGCGCCACAACCGTTTAACTGTCAAAAAATTTGCGATGCGATACTAAGGCTGTTCCAAAAAAAATATGTCGTAATTTTAGATCGATGATTTTATTAATATAAATTTTTATTTTTTAATTACACTTTTTTTGATATGATTGCACTCTAGAAAACCACATAGGCCCTTAATGATGGAGGCCCGGAAATGCAATCAACAAAATAGATTTTAATTCTCGAATTTTATAACAGCTGTTGTTTGGTATTTTGAAGTTTAAGAAAGTAGGTGAACGTTAACCAAGTATACCATGACCGTGCTTTCACTGTACAATTGAATTCTCTTAGGTTTTTATGTATTTTCAGTTTATTTAGATGTCTATTCTTAAAGTAAATCCCCTTTATAATAACGATAATGTGCCTTCATCAAATTAACAAATTTACATTTTCATTTTCTCGTTAAAAATGCATTGTAAAAATTTAATCTATCTATTATTCTAGGTAAGCGGATCTGGAACAGCTTTAGTATCGCAGTCAAATTTTTTTGAGTCTGAGCGACGATAGCGCCACTTTGACCAAAAGCGGAATTTTTTATAACTAAAAATGTGCATTTGCTTAGCATTTTGGACCTATTGCCATCTATTGGAATAAAAACGAACTAAAATTTTAAAAAAGTACGTTAAGACGTGCTAAAAAAATTTTAATAAAAAATATTGAATCTCATTTAAAAATAAATGAAATTTAATATTTTTTTATGAATATATTAAATTGAGAGTGGGAGTCGCACTGCGTGCCGCACGTAGGAGCGGATTATATAGAATCTATTAATGACACCTACGCTCCTCCCCGTAGCCCTGCGGGGCTCTTTAGATTTTAATTTCGGGGGGCGTAGGAGCCGGGATCTTCAAACGTGTTGCACTGCGTGCCGCACGTAGGAGCGGATTATATAGAATCTATTAATGACGCCTACGGTCCTCCCCGTAGCCCTGCGGGGCTCTTAAGATTTTAATTTCGGGGGGCGTAGGAGCCGGGATCTTCAAATATGCCGCACTGCGTGCCGCACATAGGAGCGGATTATATAGAATCTATTAATGACACCTACGCTAAAAAAATATTAAAATATTAAACAAAAAATATTAAATTTTGTTTTTTTATCTATAACTTGTCACAAAAAAAAAATAAATGAAACTGTCATAATTTTCCCGGAAAATGTGATAATTTTTCCGGAATTATAATTTTTCCGGAATTATACACTTTGAATTTTGTCCACATTTGATTTCTTTGCGTGTTTCTTTGTTTATGTATGTTATATGTGTAAAATTATGTTTTTTGATTTATTCGTATAGCAACAAAAGTTTATTATTTACTACAAAAACTGCTTCTTTGTTTTAAAAAAAACATTTTTCGTCTCGAAACAAAAATTAACCTAAAATTAACCCAAAACGACAATTAAACTAGGTAGGTGTCCTTGAAATATTTATCTATGTAGTAGTGCATATCAGAATCAGTTGAATAAAAAAAAAATGTTCCTGAAAAAAGAATCAAAAATTTTCCCGCCACAAAATTAGTTTGTTGGTGAAGCGGAAGGAAACGAGGAAGGAATCAGGACAAAAGAATCAAAGTGTGGAACCGCGGATTTTTGTGTAGTTCAAATGTTCACCTCGAGACTAAAAATATAAGTAATCATGTGTAGTGTTGCTTTCACTAATAATCGGATTAGCTAAGAAATGTGAAAGCAACAACTTTTGGCTTTAATTTTTAATGTGTTTTAATTTTTCTGTGTTGGTTCATTTTATTAATATTTATTTTAGTATTTTTTATTTTATCAAATAGAACAAATTAAATTCGGTATTTTGCTATCAAAAAAGAAATGCCAAATTTTACTACAAGTTAATTTTTCGAAAAAAATAGAAAAAATAACGCCTTGCGGTAAACACCATAACCATACATTGGTTTTATTTCCCCTAATCCTAATTTTTTTTTCTTAAATCGGCTGAGAAAATGATACAATGCAATTGTTGGTGTAATATTTTGAAAGCAACACAGCTATGATGTAGAATTTTAAAATTCTGAAAACATTCCTCATTTACGTTCGAAAACAAGTTCCTTAGTCTATGATTTCAAACTCGTGTCTTTGCTGATAATTTGTGTCAGCTGATATGTTTGTGTAATTTCGTACTGTTATAATCAAAAGCACTACATACATATCTACATATTAAGTTGAACTCATATAATAACAATCCCAAATATTAATTTCTTGTAGGAATACAAGCTAAAGTTTTATTGGTGGAGCTCAAGGGCTGGTTGGAAACTTAAAAACTTAGCAAACAAATTTATAAAAAAATACTAACCACAACATTCAAAGTCTAGTGTAATTATTACATGTTGACATGTTTTGGAACTCTTGATTTCTAACAAAATTTAATTTGCACATGGATGTTGGTAAACGTATTTAGTTATCATGTCTAGCATTCAATTTACGTTATGCTTATTACCTAATTTTTTTCAAAATTTACTGCCCTTGCCGAACAAAATTCCTTCTAAATTAATTTTATTTAATCGAAATTCATCGAAAGTAAATCTTGAGTCTTTACAATCTTTACTTTTATTCTAACAATATAATTTTTTATGTGACAGACTATATTGGCACGTCTTTTGAAGTTTTGAGATGTGTCGCGCTACTACGTGAAATATCCTCTTTATTTCGCTTATGTTGTACTTACGACATTAAAAGAAATTGTATCTATCTCATCTAACTGATTTTATTTACTTTTAATTTAAAATAAATCGTATTAAAAATCTGCACATTACACCATCAATTTTAGAATGTACACTCGCATAAATTTAATTTAATAAAATAAAACTGTTGGGAAATGTTTACATTTACCAAAATGTAATATAAATGTGTACATATACTGGGAAATGTACGGATTATCAAATATGTTTAATTTTATCTTCACATTTACCTAGCATTTTGGTAAATTTGCACATTTCCCGGTAAATGTGGACATTCGCCGGTTTCGGACTTTAACCGTAACATATATATTTCATACCAAAAATAAACATGTGTGCGTAATATTTTCCGTGTGGGTAGTAACTGCAGCAGGAAAACATTCAAAATTCAAAATGAAAATTCTGTATACCGAATAAGCTGAATTTGTGCTAATTAGTGCTCGCGGAAGTGCTAGTCGAAAAGCAGGAAAAACGGGTCTAAAACAAAATTTAAGTCTAAAATTTTTTAAATTTTCTTTCATAAATTGAGGAAAATCAAACTAGCCCCTAAAAGATACTATATAAAACAAACAAAAGACAGAAGTCAACAATATTTGTGTTGAACAGTAAATTAAACAATAGAAATAAATTGTTCTAAAATCCAAAAATAAGCAATTCACTAAGCATATTCCTTTTAGACATATTCATTGCCACCCGCAAAATATAGTGGCTTTATTTGTGTTAATCAAGAATTGGAGCAATTCCACTGAACAACAAAGACCGTTAACTAAACAATTTTCTGCCATAAATTGTTCTAAAAACTAATCAAGTTGGCACTTCCGATTGCATATTCCTAACAGGGCTGGGCGCATATTCTTGAAATCACTGAAAATGTCCACATTCAGGCTGTGGGCCAATTTTTAGGTAAATCGATTAGTACAGTAAACTGAAATTTTAGTACAAATTACTTTTCAAATCGTACGAGAATGTTTTAGTAAATAAAATTAGGTAAATGTGGCTTAAAGGGACACATTGTTTCTAGGAATATACAAAAATTGGTATGTAGGTACACGAACTAATGTCATAAATTTTATTGTCGTTGTTCTAATTTTTCGTATTGTTTATACGAATAAATTTAACTTGTACATTTTCGCAAATTTGTTGCGTAATATACACAATAAACTATTAGAAAAAATAAATAAAAATTTTAGCATATAAAACTGTGTTCATAAATATCGAAGCGCTTTTTTATTTTATGGAAAATGCTAGTGAATATAAAAAAATTATGTCTAGAAACATGGCCGACATATTTTCATGATTTGGTTAGCAAAAACAAAAACCACTACTATTTACCTTTTGTGTCTTCGCTTTACCCTACTTTTTAGTACGGTATTTCAATTTACCGCATACACTCTTAAAAACGGCTTTTACCCTAGATTTACCTTAGAATTGACCCGTAGCCTCAGAATATATATTTTGCTTTAAGCTTCAATCGTTTTCAAAATTGTTTGCAAGTTTTCTACTAAGAGAAAAATTCCGACTGAGTAAATCGATGCGAATTTATTCCCGTAGTAGGGGAACAAATAATAGAAAACTTGCAAACAAATTACAAAAAACGATTAAAATAGCCGCGGTGAAAAATTTGAATAATATAAAGAACTTTAAGGCCAAATATATTCCGCATGCGGAAGTTTCCATCGATTTCAAGAGCATGCGCCCAGTTACATTCATTGCCATCCGAAAAAAATAGTGGCCGAATTTGTGCTAATTCAAAATTTTCCCAATTCCATTGAACAACAAAAATCGTTGCATGAAGAAATTTCTGTTCTTAGGTGTTCTAGAAGCCAATGAAGTGTCAACACTTTATGTCAAGAAATTGTTCATTCAACGGTCTTTGTTGTTCAATGGGATTGGGGTAAGTTTGGATTAGCTCGAGTTTGGCCACTGTGTTCTGCGGATGGCAATGAAGAAAATATTGTTGATGGATGTGGGATTTTTTAGGGGCTAGTTTTTTTTCCTCAATATTCATAAAGATTTTCGAAAATTATATTTCTAAACAGATATAAGCACAAATTTTAGGCTTAAATGTTTTCTGTTTTTTTTTCTATAAATCGAGTTTTTTTGTTTCTTCTTTCAGGTGAAATTTTAAATTGTTTTCTCGACTTTTTCGGTTCCTGGACTAGTACTAATTTTTTCCCATAAACATTTATACCACAAATTGAGCTTAATCGTTATGTAAAGTTTCATTTTGAAATTCGAAAGTTTCCCTGGTGCAATTACCTACACGTAATATCACGCGTGTATGTTTCATTAAACTTAGTACTTAAGCTTTTTTCATTAATGCGGAGATCCCAGTCATTGATGGCTAAACCCATTCTACTGGAAGTGGCATTTTCCGTAAGAGCTTTTAAGTTTTTATATAGGTGTTTTTAAAATTGCATTTACGAGATAACCGGTTATGAACCAAATGATTTTTAAGTAAATTTGCAGTATATCGGCGCAGTTAATTTTTCCAAAATTTTAACCAGAAATGACGATTATTGGCAAAAATCTGTTTTAAGAAAAAATCTGTTCTGTACAGGCCAAATGGATTAATTAATCGCGATGGAGCTTCATTATTAAGCTTTTCTACCAAATTTTGATATATCAGTGGTTTTTTGCCGAAATTGTTTTAGCTTTTAAAATTTTTGCAAAAAATATTGCAAGGAAAAATCTGCCCCCTCTTCAACCTACATGGATTTTTTTAATCAATATTAAACTTATAATTACGCTTTCTATTTGGCCAAAATCGGTCCAGTAAAGGTGGCACTAAATATACCAGTACGGCATACTAATGAAAAATTTTGACAGCATGATTTTTGCAGATTTACCGTTTGCTGTTTCACCGAAGTCAATAGTGTGTATGTTTGTGTGCATGCAGACTATGTAAGCAGACAACTTTATGCTTTTAAAACTTTTTTTATAAATTCGAAAACCCTAGTGATTTTTGGCAATCCATTGGAAGTGGCCGCGTCCATAGAAGCTTTTTAGTTTTTTGTATATATTTTGAAAAAAAAGGCATTTAACAGAAAAACGAGAAAGATAATAGTTAATTTTTCCAAAATTTAACAGGCTTTTCCGCAACAGTTTGACCGATAAAATCTTTTTCTTTTTTTTTTGCATGAAATTTGAAACATTTTTACAATAAAAATTTGATCCTTGTACAGCCCATATACTAATTGATTGATCGGGATGAGGCTTCATACTTAAGCTTTTGTCCATAAATTGAGATTATTTGTTGCAATCAATTCACTGGAAGTGCCACCTTTCAAAAGAGCCTTTTTTTTGTAAATATTTTGAAATAAAATTAAAATTGTCTTTGATGTCCGTCTGTAAATGTATGTGAGACAGCACAGACAATTTGTCCGATTAGGATGAAACTTCCTAAGAAGCTGAAAATTTTGAACGTCCTCCTTTAATTTAAAAAAAGCCTTTTAGCCCGAAAAATAATACAAAGTATTAGAAAGTTAGAATCCATCTCAAAAAATTTATATAATGGTTTATAATTGGAATATGTTGTTTGTTTGATAAGACCATGTAACAGTTTGGTACAGTTGGCTGTAGTGTTACTACTAACAAAACTATGAATTTTCATGTCTGACTCCAGAATAATATAATGTGATAGTAGAAACACCACAATACGCAACTATGTGTATTTATATATAACAAGTAATAAGGTGCAGGCGGGGTGCCATATTAAGTGTTTTGTAATCTCTGTTCACAGAGGTGTGCAAATATTTCAAAATATGAATTTTGCTTGACAAGGCCATCAATATGACCGTTTTAATGGCCATTTGCTATTTTCGCTCAAACTAAAAGTTGAAATACAAAAGAATCCGATTTGTTTCCAGGAATTTTCAATTCAGCTGGATGGATGAATAATACCTATTTCAGATGCTATCGGAACTTGAGCTGCCTATTTGGAAAGTTCTGTAATTATCAACAAATTAAAAAAATCCTTTCTCAAAATTTCGGTAGCTTTGAATAAAAACCACCAAGTTAAAGATAAAAAAGAACAATAACTTGACGCATTTGAAGTAGCTTGGTAAATTGTTCATCCAGGCAGCCTAATTAAAAGTTCGTAACCAGGACAGTAAATATGTTACGTTTTTTGTAATTCAATTTTGATTTAGAGGGAAATTCCATTTTCTAATGGAAAAAAACTTTATTTTGCGCATTTGAAATATGCCGTTAAATTGACCGGATAAGTGGTGCAGTGGCTAAAGCTTTGATTTTTGGACCGGTTGGTATACAGGATTTGAGCCCCCAATAAATAAACAAAACTAACAGCTTCTGTTTGAGTGCAATATTAAGGGCTGACCCACCGACCATGTAGTGTACAGGTTGGTAGTTGTATGAATGGGTGGTGTGTACGTGAATAAAAGGAAAGGTTTTAATTGACCTCCAAAGGACATTAAATCCTCTAATACTTTCTTAAAAAAAAAAAAAAAAAAAAAATTAAAAATTGCTCATTAAAGTTTGGGCGAGAACTGTAGCCGGTCTATACCCCGCATTCCCAGAGCTTTGGACCATCTAATGAGGTTTAAATGGTGATCCTATGATCAAAATAGGGGTTCTGTATTTGAGGCTTGTATTAAACAAGTGCAATATTTCTGTTTTGTGCGCCAGTCATATACTAAAGAAAATTAATTCATATCATTTTTACCATAATCTATCATATCTCGTAAAAATACTTTTTAAACCTCCGTTACTAACGGCTTTCGAACTTGTCTAGTTACTAACGCTGGGTAAAATTAACCCAAATTTGAACGATAAAAAACCTGTTGAAACGAAAGTGGTTTTTATTTTCTAAAGAATTAAGTATATATTAACATAAACAATTCGTTGAACAGCTGAAATGTTATTGTGTTATTTATCATTGAACACCCACTGTGTAACGGTTCCGAACGGCATCGTTACAAGTTCTAAAATTGTGTTTGAATTTTATATTGTATGCGAATCGCCTGAAGTACGTTGAGTCAGCAACTTTTTTTTTTAAATCCCTAAATGTTGACTACTATATTGTTACGAATCATTTAAAAGTAAAATATCGATCGATCGATAATTTAGGTCGGTTAATTTTGAAAAAAAAAATCGAGTGGCCGATACAGTACAAATGACTTAACAAAAATTTATTTTTTGATTGTTTGTTTTTACCCGCGATTTTTTTTTTTTTTTTTGCGAGGATAAAAAAAAAACGTTTTAGGAGCTCAGTTCAGTTTGGACGATCTTTCTGTGCGCGATGAAATGAAATTGGGAATTAAAGAATGATTAAGAACAAAAACATTATTTTTATTTTTTTTTTGTTTAGTTAAGTTTTAACGTTGATTTCGTGTAATAGTGAAAAAAAATAAAAAGTGCATTTTATCATTACTAAAACAATACAAAAAAAAAATAGAGCAATTTATTGTGCAAATGACATATTTAATTAAAAACAACTTGTTGGTGAAGAGTGATAATGGGCGATGTACAAAACGAAAGTGACCATAAACATTTTTTTTATTAGTGAATAGAGAATTTTTTTGGATGTAATTTGCTTAATGGTGTGATGTGGTATCAAGAATAAAAAAAACAGAACAAAAAAGTAGTTGATATTTAATTTTAAGGGGCGCACAAGCCAAGCCTTGCATCCAGCATACCCATTTCCATCATAATCGGGTAAGAACTGATCGGATTCCGTCCCAGAATTTCTTCCAAAAGCATTTGAGAATCCCATTTTCATTCAGCATACTCAATTTCATCACAATCGATTAAGAATTGGGACCACTGAATTTATATTTTGCAAAAAGTTGCAAAAAATTAACGAATTTGAAATAATAAAACGATTTTGTGCTAAAAATATTTGAATTTACGCTAAATTTAATTGAAGTTACTATGAAAAAACACGAATTTGCTATGCAAAAAATTGACAATGAAGTAATTGTAGTTGACTTGTAAAAAGTTGTGAATAAACTAAAAAAAATTGAATATAGTTTGCAAAATAGTGAATTTTAAATTAATGTAGCACGCGAAATTAAAACAAATTGTGGTTTAATTGTCAACGAACCTTTCATTTTTTATTAAAATTTCAAAGAATTTCATTTTTTAACAAAAAGTTTATAAAAAAATCATCAGAAAACAAAAACTCGGTCGTTCGATCGATATTCTCAATTCTAATCTTTCACTATTCCTTTGTATATGAATAGAGCAGCGAAATTTATGTAACTCTATTCAAGTGGTAGAATAAATATTTGAGAAGAATATTCCCAACACAACATTTTAATTCTTCTCTTCTTTCGTAATCGATCGGCATTAAACATTTTTTGGCACTCAGTAGAGAACGAATAATAAATTTTGAAGGGCAAATTTTTGAACCGTGGTTTTTCCTTATAAGTTTAAGGCCAAAGGATAACTGGTGAACCAATTATCTACCGTAATATTTCGTCCCGCTTGTTAGTCGTTGTACCACCACAAAAAACTTCCTGTTTAGAAGAATAAGAAAAAACATCGACAGCGGAGAATATTTTGCTTCTATACTTGGCCGGCTTATTTCATCATCTCCGGTATCGTAACAGCCTACATTATAATTGTGTTGGCAATTATTATAAAATAATCGTAAGCATTAAAAATTGAAACCGATTGTAACTCATTCCCACCCACAAATCCCTAACATGAACATGTAACAATTTTTGTATTCCTGACAAAATAAGCAAGCGGTGTAATAATATTTTCAAAATTTTATCTTGATGATCTATAACAATTTTTTTTTCCTTAATGATCCATCTTTTCCCATCAAATTGTCATTATGTTCCTGCTCGGTATCGGAATCGTGTTCGCTAAATACTATTAAAGGTTGCCGATGGTTTCCAGTTGAAAATAAAAAAAAACGATAATGCATATAGTATCTTTTCTATCTCAGCTGATATATCTCAGCCGAAATTTCTCAGCCGATATTTTTCGGTTGCAAGTGTTTTTTAAATCAAAAATATTTCTTTTCTACAACCAAAAATAATTTAACCGTTAAAAATGAACCACTGAACTAAATTTTTGGTTTAGAAAATTAATTTTCTATAGGGAAACTTGCATATAAATATAAACCGCACACACACAATTTGAAAATTTCTAAAAATTCACAGTTTAAGGTGTCATGGTTGGAAATGTGTTCAAATAAACGGTTTTAATGATGTTCACACTCGAAAAAAATTACAAGTCAATTTTCATGTGATGAATTTGGGAAAACTTGATTGAATATATCGCACACAAAAAATTTGAAAATTTCTAAAAATTTACCGTCAAAAGTGTCATGGTTGGAAATAGATTCAAATGAAAGGTCTTAATGATGTTCACACTCGAAAAAAATTTCAAGTCAGTTTTCATGTGGAGAATCCGCAAAAATTTGTTTGAAAAAGTTAAAAAAAAAATGGTTTCTGTACCCAACCGAAAAATGCCATTAATGCAGATTAAATATAAAAAAATTAAAAAACAGCCGATTAATGTCGATACTGGGATGCAAATTTTATGTAGAAAAACATTTTTTTTGAGCTTTCATTTGAATCTACTTCCAGCCATGACACTTTGAACGGTCAATTTTTAGAAATTTTAGAACATTGTGTGTGCGATATATTCAATCAAATCTTAACAAACTCCCCACAGGAAAATTGACCTGAAATTTCTTCCAGGTGTGAGCATCATTAAGACCTTTAATTTAAATTTATTCTCATCCATGACACTTTAAATGGCCAAAATTTAGAAATTTTCAAATTTTGTTTGCATGATATATTTATATATCAGTTTTCCTATTGGAAAATGAATTTTCTACTGAATTAATGATGCTATTAAAAATATAGTTTAGTGTTTTATTGTTTACCGATTCAGTTGACTTTTTTTTGTTATAGAAAACAAATATTTTTGGTATAAAAAAATTTTTTCGCATACTAATATTTGACATTGCATATTATATTTTTGGCTGAGATAGCAAAGGCACTCCCAGCATTATCGATTTTTTACTTTCGGCTGGAAACAGTCGGCTAACTTTAACAGAGTTTCCACTAAATATTTCTACGTCATTAACTTCACTGCTGTAATCTCCGGCCCATTCACATTTTCTTCTTCGCTATCCACCTCATCTTATATTGCACGTAACCAATTTTGTTCCCGTTAATATAGTCATCCATTTAATTATAATCAATTTTATAAAAAAAGGAAGTATGTTAATACTTACTAACTCAAGTTTAATCAACCCAAAAATCACTAATTTTTTTATCGCTGTTACTAACGCGGGTAAAATTTACCCTGCCAACTAAACTACCATATCCTAACTAAATTTCCAACTTGGCACACGAAGATTGAGTTTAGATTACATGAAGTGTGAAATTGTTTGCAATTCATCTTGGCGATTTGCAGGCTGAAAGCTTAGTAATTTTTAAATTAATAAACTCGAATGGAAATTAAAACCCGCATCTTTTTCAAATAGAAAGAAATCGTTTTTATGTTAAACTTTCTGGCATTTAGGCGAATTAGTAAAATTATTGCATATAACATAGTTTCGATGAACGTGCTGTATGGAACGTCAGATTCATCCGCACACTTCATTCCATTTAAACTTTTAAATTTATAAATTTAATGTTGATTTTAAATTTCAACTTGCTATACCTCTACACCAGAATGAGTATCCTTTTTCATCATACATATAATACATAATATTATATGTGGGAATTTCAATCACTTTTCATATGATTATGCATAATAATTTATAAATATGTAGTACTAAAAGCAAACCAATTCCTATTTATGAAACAACCTTTACATTACAAACGAGATACAAACGAGCTTTTATTCCATATATACTCGTTCGTTATGTGTGTACTTTGTATAATACAAAAATAAAATTTACAATGTGCGAACTCCACAATGTTGAATAAATTATAGATTCATAAAATCATAAAAATATTTCCGATGCTTTATACACGTATTGATTTTAGGCGTAACACAATATTATGTTGATATATGTTGATTATAAAATTATAAATGTCATGAAAGTTTGATTACACAAAAAGTACAAATTACATATTTAATAATAGCTTAAAGGATTTTGTTTCGTTCTCTCCTTTTGTTTGTTGGTATTGGAAAATAAAGCTTTAATGTAAGAATCATTAAATAACACTAATTGATCATCATGTTTTAATATTTTATACCAATTTGTATTTATACAAATAACATTCATTGTGTTAATGGTGCGGTATGTAGTGTGTGCAGTGTTGAATGTACATTTTATAAATTACATTTAATGAATTTTTAAACAAAATGATTGGATAACATGCGATTATTATTTGTTAAATGTATGTACGAGGAGTAGTGCTTCCTATTATGCATGGTATATTATTATATCCTATAGGTATATGTTTGACCGTATCACTAAAACAGGACGATTACAAATACACAAAATTTTATTTCAACAGGTTTTTATTTTTGCCACAAATATAAAATATTTATGCAATTATGAAATTTAAATATTTGTGATATTCTAAAGGGTGATTTTTTTGTGGTTAGGATTTTCATGCATTAGTATTTGACAGATCACGCGGGATTTCAGACAAGGTGTCAAAGAGAAAGATGCTCAGTATGCTTTGACATTTCATAATGAATAGACTTACTAACGAGCAACGCTTGCAAATAATTGAATTATATTACAAAAATCAGTGTTCGGTTCGAAAAGTGTTTCGCGATTTACGTCCGATTTATGGTCTATATAATCGACCAAGTGAGCAAACAATTAATGCGATTGTGACCAAGTTTCGCACTCAGTTTACTTTATTGGACATTAAACCAACCACACGAATGCGTACAGTGCGTACAGAAGAGAATATTGCGTCTGTTTCTGAGAGTGTTGCTGAAGACCGTGAAATGTCGATTCGTCGCCGTTCGCAGCAATTGGGTTTGTGTTATTCGACGACATGGAAGATTTTACGCAAAGATCTTGGTGTAAAACCGTATAAAATACAGCTCCTGCAAGAACTGAAGCCGAACGATCTGCCACAACGTCGAATTTTCAGTGAATGGGCCCTAGAAAAGTTGGCAGAAAATCCGCTTTTTTATCGACAAATTTTGTTCAGCGATGAGGCTCATTTCTGGTTGAATGGCTACGTAAATAAGCAAAATTGCCGCATTTGGAGTGAAGAGCAACCAGAAGCCGTTCAAGAACTGCCCATGCATCCCGAAAAATGCACTGTTTGGTGTGGTTTGTACGCTGGTGGAATCATTGGACCGTATTTTTTCAAAGATGCTGTTGGACGCAACGTTACGGTGAATGGCGATCGCTATCGTTCGATGCTAACAAACTTTTTGTTGCCAAAAATGGAAGAACTGAACTTAGTTGACATGTGGTTTCAACAAGATGGCGCTACATGCCACACAGCTCGCGATTCTATGGCCATTTTGAGGGAAAACTTCGGAGAACAATTCATCTCAAGAAATGGCCCGGTAAGTTGGCCACCAAGATCATGCGATTTGACGCCTTTAGACTATTTTTTGTGGGGCTACGTCAAGTCTAAAGTCTACAGAAATAAGCCAGCAACTATTGTAACGAATTGGGGTGGCCTGAGTAGGGTTACCAACTTTAGGATTCCGAAAATTAAGGCCATTCGTCACAAAAAAAAATTATATCAATCATTTAGAGCTTCGGAGAAAGTGGTCGGTTTTGCCGGCTAAGGGCTCGCGGATTGGGGTGGGTATTCCGAAGATAAATAATTGCTGGTTTGACCACTATACAGACAGGGAAAAACGGAAAAAAAAAAAATTAGAGATATACATTAGAACGGACCGCAAGGTACGGATGAACTTACCCTAGACGACTGTGACCAAACTTACCCTCCTCTTCCTCCCAATTACGCAATTAGTCTCTCATTCTGAAAATTGAATCAAAGTGAAGAACGACAAAAATAGCAAGAGCAGAACAATAAAACATTAGATTCGGTCGATGATATGAACAATTTTAATAATCAGAATTACAAACGTCATAATCCAACAAAACCCGATAGAGAGAAATAAACTATACTATAACCTTAACTAAATGACGTCATATAAATAAGTGATAACTAATTATTTTTAAAATATGAAAATCTAACTAGACCCTAATGAGTGGGCAAAGCGAGAAAAAAAATATAATTAGTCATTAGTTATCACTGCTTTAGAATTTCAATTTAAAACTAAAATATTAATTAAGAAACAAAAAGAAAATTAACTATAATATATGAAATATTATAAGAAAAGGAAACTTATTATAATAATAATAAAAAAAATAAATTTATAATATAGGTAGAATATAAAAATTAAAGAAATAACGGAAAAAAAAATCTTAGCTTAAATTTGGCGGTCCGCTATCGAAGTATCCATATGGTTGCCTTGCCGATGAGGTGATATTCCGGTAGTTTAACTTGGGTTTATATGCATTTGTATTATAATATTTTTTTTTTAATTATAGTAGTTTTTTTTTTATTTATTTTTTATTTCTGATTGATGTTTGTTATTAGGCGTATTATAGGACTAACGATAGTATTATTATAATAATAGTTATTATTTTATGTAACTTTGAGTTTTAAGCACTTGTCTTTGTTTTTAATAATTGCCAAGGTTAAGTTTTTTTTTTTTTCACACCAACCACATTCGACGTTATCCGTCCGGGTTTTTTTTTTCAATTCGTATTTTATCGGTGTATTTTTAAGAATTAAAGTACTGTTGGACACCAATAATTAATTACGTTTTGGGTACGTCATGTACAGCGCACGATACGTATTACACAGTTCCTGGCACTTATGCACAGTATTAAGATGTTACAACACTC
The DNA here is from genome assembly GCA_932526605.1 of Nephrotoma flavescens. Lineage (NCBI taxonomy): Eukaryota > Metazoa > Arthropoda > Insecta > Diptera > Tipulidae > Nephrotoma > Nephrotoma flavescens. Next base: position 28,748,415 of record OW052222.1, on the reverse strand, counting down.
GTATTATTTAGATTCACAACAAAAATAACGGTTCACTTGTAATCCCCTATGATGTAAATCTTGCCCACATATATGTTTGCACTTCACTGTTCTGGCATACACTTGTCGTCCTTTTCAGTCGGTCGTATTTTCAGATTGCGCGCCTTATAACACAACACCGAAAAAAAATATATATTTATCCAAATTACCACTGTCTATGATCGACCTTAAAAAAACGTGGATATTGTTGTTACAGTTTATTTTGGCCGATACTGTAATTTTCGATTTACAATTTTGGTCATCGACTTAACACTTTTACTTAAGCACACTATACTATATATTATATATATATCTACGTTATATAATCCAAAATTTAACAAATTTTTAATATATTTTTTTTTTTTGTTTTTAATATTTTATTGGATTATATCGCTTTTCGTTTTGATTAAAAATTCTTGGTATTTTCGACCACGCGTTACAAGAAGTTCACTCTTTAAATTTTTAGAATCAACTGTCCCCCCACCGGCTTCATCGTTCCCTTTTTATCTCTTCTTTTTTTTTTTTGTTTGTGTAGAAATCAAATTATCAATAAAAAAAAACCGTCGTTAAAATTGTGTGTGTTAGTACCATCAGTGACACAAATAACCCAGATGTTCAACCTTTTCTCATGGAGCGAACAACGCAAGGATGGACGTTACACTATTCCAGTTTTGGAAGACAACATTTCCGAAGAAATTCGGGCTATTCCGGCCGAAATGCTCGAAAAAGTTGCCCAAAATTGGACTTTCCGAATGGACCACCTAAGACGCAGTCGCGGTCAACATTTAAATGAAATTATCTTCAAAAAGTAAATGTCATGGACCAATCTAACGTTTCAAATAAAGAACCGATGAGATTTTGCAAATTTTATGCGTTTTTTTTTAAAAAAAAGATCTCAAGCTCTTAAAAAATCACCCTTTATTATTTAAAATATTTGAGATAAAAATGTGCAATACTCTATAAACGTAATTGTTTTCAAAAAATAATTATTTTATTGCTGTAGGTGAAGTTATGTCAAAATAATTTTAGTTTTTAGTGTGTTGCAATGTTAAAATTTTAATTAATTTTTGGGTGTATTGAGACAATTTGAAAGTGTTTAACGTTCTGTATCGATCGTTACAAAATACGCCTCGGAGCATGTCGTAAAACACTGAGACATTTCAAAATTATTCAAAACTGTTTTAAAATATAGTGTTATGGGTAAGGCAATCAAATCAATATAATGCCACTTTCAAATTAGGGGCTAAAGATCTTTTGTGTTACTGATAAAGTAAAAATAGATTAAAAAAAGGGTTATTTTCCCCATTCGGTTATTATTGACCTACGCTAAAATTTTTGTCTAAAATTTTGTCTTTAGTCTTATGAAACGTGTATACAATGCAAGTGTGAAGCGTAAAGTTAATTTTAATTGGAATAAATATAGAATTACATCTCGGTCTAAAGAGGTTATGTAGGTTATTTAAAAATCATCGCCCCCAAAACACAAAATGTCTGCAGGAATTGTTGATTTTCAAAATAACAATAATTACAATTGAGCGGCCGAACCTCGCAAAAATCTTGTAAATAACTTTATTCCTATTTTATGTTTATTCTTTAACTCTTAGAGATTTAACCTTGAATTGAATTACTCAGCAGACGAGTACTTATAGCGATACATTCTTAAGTCGATTGCCATTCTCAATTCTATAGTCTCGGCCTTGTATTATATGTTAAAATAATTGACAATGTGAATAACAAATCACTCATAGTGATTATGACGATATATGCTCCCACGCTGTGAAACTAACTTTTATGAAATTTTAATTTCCTCTTAGTTACTGGCGAGTTACCTAATTTTGCCTATCGATTTTGTCACTGTGGTTGATTAGATAAACCGACAGAAGGGCAATTTTACATGCGGTTAAGTGAGCTTGTTAGTTAAAATAAATAATCTCACCTTAATTTTGGACAAGTTTCAGCGGAATCCATGTTACACACTTTGAATAAGTTATAGAATTTGAAATAAATTTAACTTGATTGTAATCGAATTTGGCAAATTGTTCGGAAGGGTGTCTTACAAAAGCCTCCCTCATCAAACCGGTAATTTCAAATATCGACGTTCCATCCAATTTCTGAAATCAAATTTCAATCTTAAAAATTATATGACCACAAGACATTTTTAATGTCTGAATAATTTATGGTGAATCAATTCCAAAAGTTAACTTTCAGTTAATTTTTTATTTTCTCTAAATTTATATGACTACGGAGAAAACAAACTATAATCAACCTCTGATTAAATCATACCCAAAAAAACAATGTGTTCTGTTGCATATGGTTTACGTTACGGGTAACAACCCACGACATGGTTACTGATTTATTTCTAAACTTAGGTCGATTCTTAGTTAAGATCGTGCGAGCCAACATAATTGATTCGCGGATTCAACTAATCAAAAAAATCGCGGTCGCGGATCAATAATAAGCGACGTACGATCGAAAGTCGTGAACTATTGACTCAGAGCCTCATTCTCATTCTCATTCTCATTCTCATTCTCATTCTCATTCTCATTCTCATTCTCATTCTCATTCTCATTCTCATTTTCATTTTCATTTTCATTCTCATTCTCATTCTCATTCTCATTCTCATTCTCATTCTCATTCTCATTCTCATTCTCATTCTCATTCTCATTCTCATTCTCATTCTCATTCTCATTCTCATTCTCATTCTCATTCTCATTCTCATTCTCATTCTCATTCTCATTCTCATTCTCATTCTCATTCTCATTCTCATTCTCATTCTCATTCTCATTCTCATTCTCATTCTCATTCTCATTCTCATTCTCATTCTCATTCTCATTCTCATTCTCATTCTCATTCTCATTCTCATTCTCATTCTCATTCTCATTCTCATTCTCATTCTCATTCTCATTCTCATTCTCATTCTCATTCTCATTCTCATTCTCATTCTCATTCTCATTCTCATTCTCATTCTCATTCTCATTCTCATTCTCATTCTCATTCTCATTCTCATTCTCATTCTCATTCTCATTCTCATTCTCATTCTCATTCTCATTCTCATTCTCATTCTCATTCTCATTCTCATTCTCATTCTCATTCTCATTCTCATTCTCATTCTCATTCTCATTCTCATTCTCATTCTCATTCTCATTCTCATTCTCATTCTCATTCTCATTCTCATTCTCATTCTCATTCTCATTCTCATTCTCATTCTCATTCTCATTCTCATTCTCATTCTCATTCTCATTCTCATTCTCATTCTCATTCTCATTCTCATTCTCAATTACCGTGGTTACTTTCAAGGAAGTCTCATTTGTGGCCAGCCAACCGTCTAATAGGACGACTACTAAAGGAAGTAGTAAACATTACATTTTTGGCATTTTGCTTTGGGCCAGCGTTCAGTTTTTATCAAGGCAGGCACAAATCTTCATCTTTGTTGTTGTTCAGTGAGAAGCCTTCTAAGTTTTCGCTTGAGGCCAAAATTGAAATCATCTTCGCAAAAGGCTCAATTTTTAGCATAGCGTTTGGGATCTAAACGAGATCGGATTGCGTAACGCTGATTAAAGGTCTCTACTAGCAAGATATGTACAGACTCTACAAAATAAATAAATAATTGTTATCGCCAATTTACAATTTGTCTCTGCCCTGAGGTAATCCTAATAGATTTTTGTATAAATCCAACCTCAATTGTGAAATTATATATTTGGAATTATCTCTAATCCGTCAATTAAACTTTATTACCTGGAATCGTCAAGATATTTTATACACGGACGTGTACCGTATACAACACTAAAATTATTTTACATTTTTATATCTGTTTAAAAATTTTATAGAATTGAAATTTATCTGTATGGAAACGAATGCGCACACCAGGGTAGAAAATACAAAAATATCATGATGATAAATCATCTTACCATGAATCTAAATCAAACAATTTTCAATTTTTTGTGGTTGTTGTGGTTTAGTATGCGGTTATGTTGTTTGTAATATTTTGGATCATAATACGTATCACCGTATAAGACGAAAATATTTTTTTTTTGTTCATTTTACTTCAAACCATAAAATGAAAATTTATTGATGCTGTTGTCGTCTATTGTTTCTATTTTAACAATCTTGTCTCGAAGTAGAGCGGAATAAAATATTCTTGTACATCTTGAGAATTTATTATTTAGCAGTTTTTGTTCAATATGCTTGGTGTCCCTTTTATTCGGGTATGAAATATTTTGATCGTCTGAAGCACAACGAACTACACACGGCATTATACATGCGGTGAGAACCGTGTAATAAGGAAATGTGGAAAACTCTTAATATTTTGAAATAATTTTACCATTAGCTTTCATATTCGTATATAAATGTGTACCAGATGCTTTTTGTGGTTTTATATTGTTTGTATTTTTATACATCCCATTTACAAAGATTATAATATTCTAAGTCTTAAAAAACCATAAAATTTACATAAGACATTTTTATTTTTTCATGAAAATGTCAACAAATAACGTATTACGAAATGAATTAATTTTCATATCCTTAGGTTGCTTCTTTATACAACTCTATAAAACTATCAAGGGTTGGTTATGTTTATTTGATTTTGGAAAATTTATAAAGCTATCTAACTATTTGATAACTAGGTAAAATTTATTGTCGTTGAAAATTTTCTGTTGGTTTATTTGTGTTATATCTGGTTTTGTTTTTGCACATATTGGTAATTTTTAGGGTTTGTGGGTCTGATATGCTTTAAAATAAATATAAGAATTAATTATTCGACCTCGCAATAAGCCACATTTACCAAATTACCAATTAGTCTTAGTCAGCAATTATTTTCTTGGCATTGAAATATACAAGCACAAAATATTTTTTCCTATATAACCCAAAACAAAATTAAGAATCATTTTAACTTTAATTAACTTTTTTTTTAGATGCTTGAGTTTTTAAAATATTTTTAAGACTTGGAAAAGCTGCTAGCATTTTCGATAAACTTATTTGTAAATTTTATTTTATGGAAACTTACGTGCTATCTCATCACGATAGTGAAAATGTTTGGACTGCATAATGTGTATTCTTAATGAACTTTTTCATTGTTGCCTGACTTTTTAAAGTATTTGCAAAATAACGAAAAAGCTCCTTCGAAATACATCCACCGATACAATAATTTCTAATAAATTTCATTGGGATTCCCAATAGTTTTGAAAAAAACATTAGTTTAGAATTTATATCTCTTTATAAGTTATCAATTTGTAGTTGGGGCTTGTAAATAGTTTTAAGCAAAAATGGTCACTTAAGTTTTGGAAATTGGTTTGGACATATTTTGCTGCAAATTTAATTTAAAATACTTATGTCTTAAATCAATTTTAACGTTAATCTTACATTCTTAACTATAGAGAAAAAAAATAAAAGCTTTTATTTAAGCTGTCATTTAGAGTGGGCCGATTATCACCAATCTTTAAAAAGCTCCTCTTTGCAGTTTTATACTTAGCTGCCTAATATCAATCTTACTTGTAGAGATAATAGGGGCGGACAGACAAATAATGTGACTGACACGTCTGTTTGTGTGTTTCTGTGTTAGCGACAATATGCCATCGCGGTAAGCCAGCTGATTAAGTTTCTCCGTGGCAGAAATTCAACCCGCACCTTTCTTCTAAACATGAAGAGGCCTCTCTTATGGTAATTTTGCCAACTAGATCTCAAGGTTTTGGGTTATCGAGTAGTTGTGGCTTGGTTATTATTCGAAAAGAGAAAAAGAATAAATTTTTTTGGTGAAATGACTAATTAATCAAGGAAGGAAATAAACCGACCGAGTAGGAAAGAAATAAATCAATTGCCAAGAATCATATGCAGTGCTGTTTTTAATTCAAATACAAACATTTTGTCTAGCGGAAAAAATCAGTGGTGCGAGGAGGGATAATAACGAATAAAAAATAAATCAAATTTGAAGGGCTACACGTGAAAATTCCGGAGCGAAAAAAATCAAACAAGAATATGGTCGTCAAATGTAAATAGTTTTGAGGGTGAAACAAATCTGCCTTCAAATGTGCCGTAATAAAATTTGGAAATTCAAACAAATTTCAATTTACTTTAACAAAAAAAATAAAAAATTTGAATGAAAAATTAAAAAAATAGGAAAAAAAACAAAAAAAGATGTACCTTGTTAAAAAAAAACCACAAATGGTCACGTGGTTGGCCCCCCATAACCGTATATTTTCGTTGGGCGTCTTTCCACCTTTCAATGTTATATTTAATAGGCGTCTTCCCGCTTTTGGTAAATCTGCAAATGGTCATGTTACTAACCACCTGTATGTAGAGGTGTGCACCAATTAAAACTGCCTTTGCGTCCACCCGCAAAAATTATAACTGTTGACTGGCCACCCGTAAATGTTGTTGGCGAGCCTCTACCGACCCGGCCGCTATTAACTGTCGATGAAGGTGGTATGCTTATGACTGAATGACGGCACCCGTTGTAAAATTATTATCGTATTATAATTACGGTACCTGCTAAACATTGTAGCACTCGTCGAAAATATAGTACCCTTGATAAAAACTTGGTACATGTAAATTATCTTGGTGTACCCCTCAAACAATGGCGGTACTCTTTTAGTATGTTGCTGCACACGCAGAAATAAATTATAAAACAAACACCACATTGCCGTTGTGTTCTTCAACACCATTGTTATTCAATCTGCTCTAGATACCACTGATATAAATGTTACCGCGCGTAAGACTCGGGTTGTGATTATAAGCGTCCCTGGTTCAAAATATATATTGTACTTCATGGATAATGGAGCCAACACCCAAACTTTTAAGACACAACGTAACTAATTTGCTTTTGTTTGCTAGGTTTGAATATTATACTAGACCACTTAATTTCGTCTTAACCATAGTAACTGAGGAGCTGTCCCGTTATGCAACCTTTATGGGTTTGCTGGCATCGCCGATGATATATCTAAAAATTGAGGCCTCCTACTGGCAGCTTTAATAAAAGCTTCACGAGTGCCCGCGTTCTCCAATTAGTGTCCAGGCTTCTTAATCAGGACCCCTTATTAAATCTATAAATCTCCAAAAAAATGCACTAGGTCCCTCACTAAAACGCCACAGTGCACGCGCACCCAAAATACAAAGCAACAACAAAAAGACCAAGTTTGATGGAAAATGACTCGATACCATTTATTTACTATCCTTGAAAATCAAAAAAAAATATTATGTGCTTATATTTTTTTGTTTTATTTATTTTTATAATTAAACATACGCCATTCATCATGGCATTGCTTAACATTTTTTATTTTATTTATAAAAAATATATGAATTTACACCATAACAATAAAACTTATAGAGAGAAAAAATTAAATCGTCCATTAATCACTTAAAAACTCGAACTTGACTTCGATAAAATCAAAAACTCGACTTTTTCCTCTTACATTCCAGACTCGAGTAAAATTCTCGCACCAAAATCAAAAATCTGGAAGGATCGGAATTCCACAATTATGTGACCACTTGTGTTAGAGCTCTTGCAGTTGGAATTCTCCTTTAAACATTTCAGCTGGTATATTATCCGTCCCCGGGTCTCTGTTATTCATTTTAGCATGTAATACCGCTAAGTTCACGCTCTGGGAGTGCATGAATGCATCGTACGCGCCAGGTATTAATTCAAATTTTCTTGATTTACATATCTGAGAAAAAAAAATGTTTATGCTGTAGCAGTTTACTGTGAGTAGGGTTGTCATTCTAGATGTGATTCGCTATCTCTAGTTAAAAAATTAAGCTGGATGAAATTTTATATATAAAACTAGGTTGGTTCAAATTTTTCAAATGCGTGACAAGAATAAAGCTCTTCAACTTGAAACGGTTCCATTTTATGAATTGCTAACATCATTCATACTTAAGCGTTTTCAATAAATTTGATCCTGCTTATTTTTGGCCGAAATCCGAAAAATGTATCCAAATATTTTGAAAAGTACATCATTTACGATTGAAACGAGTTAGAACTTATAGAATTTATGTTTCTATTTCTCTTAACTTCTTGATTAAATTTGTAACAATACCGGTCCAGATCAATTTTCCAAAATTTAAGAGAAAGTGACCATTTAAAACTAAATGTGGGTTTCAACGATCTGATTGATCGGAATGAAATTGGCTTCTTAAGCTTTTTAAATAAATTGGGAGACCCCGCAGTGATGTTTAGCCAAACTCGGCTCATTGGCAGTGAAAGCTTCCATAGTAGCATTTTCGTTTTTTTTCTAATTTTTTGTAAAGTCATCAAGTCAACGAGCAAGAACTAAAAGATTTGTGGCTCAGACCACCTTTTCAAAATTTAGGCGTATATGACATTTAGACTAAAACATATTTTTCACCAAAGCAAGATGGATTGAATGATTCAGATGCAACTTTATATATTCCTTTTCGCATAAACTGAAAGATCTAAATGACGCGATAGAGTGCTAAAGGATTGTAAATCAAATTTGCAACAAAACCGGTGCCCATGGCGATTTTTGACCAGAAACTGTTTTTCATCCAAAATGCAGCCCTTGTACAGCCAAGATGGATTAATTGATCATAATGAAACCTCATAAACAATTATCTTTAAACAATAATTTGGAGATCCCAGTAGTTTTTAGTAGTATAACAATCCACCGGAATGGCACTTTTCAATGGAGCTTTTTCGTTGTTTGCAAATATTTTGAAAATATATCGCATTTACGAATAAACGATTAAAAACACAATGATTATAAATTAAATTTGAAGCAATATTATTTAAAACCATTTTAATATTTTACCGTAAATGACGAGTTTCGATAAAAAAACACTTTATTCAGCAAAATATGGCATCGCTATAGTTTAAGTGGAATAACTATTTGGAATATAAATTCTTAATTAAACTTTTTGTGTGGTTAAAATATGTGTCTTGAAATTGGTATTTTCACCGGGACCTTATCCCAATTTTTCCATGATGTTAAAAAGTTTAACATTTCCAAAAAATGAAGGAGCGAGTATGTTGTGGCAAAAAGTACTATCTTTGCTTAAATTTCAAGAAAACATCTTCACGAGGTCAATCCTTGTTATTTGAAACTTTGTGTCCGTCACGTTAGTCGGAACCATATCAGCCGGAACCAAACAAGTAGCACGATGTATTGTGAATAATTGTACACTAACTGCTTTTTCAGCCGGAACCTTATAATTCCAGCCGGAAGCTGATAAAGCCAGCCAGAACCCTACAACAGCCAAACCAACTATGGTACTACTAGCACGATGCATTGTGCACTAATAATTTTTCAGCCGGAACCTTACGAATCCAGAAATATACGATTTTTCGGCAAAAAGCCTTACAAATTCAGCCAGAACCATACCCTCTACAACCAAACTAACTATGGCAGAAGTAGCACAATGCATTGTGCATCGTTGTTCACTATATAATTTTTCAGCCGAAACCATATAATTCCCCCCCCCAGAACCTGATAAAGGCAGTCAGTGCCATATATAAGCCAAACCAACTAAGGTACAAGTATCACGATGCATTGTGCATCATTAAGCACTATATTATTTTTCAGCCGGAACATTACAAATCCAGTACTATACAATTTTTAGTGAAAAAATATTACAGTTTTAGCCGGAACCATACCCTCTACAGCCAAACTAACTATAACACAAGTAGCAAGATGAATTGTGCATCATTGTGTACAATATAATTTTTCAGCCGGAACCTTGAAATTCCGGCCAGAACCTGATAAAGCCAGACAAAACCATATTATAGCCAAACCAACTACGACACAAGTACCACGATGCATTGTGCATTATTGTGCACTATATCATTTTAAAGCCGGAACCTTAAAATATCAGCAATATAAATTTTTTCGGGAAAGAACCTCACAAATTCAGCCAGAACTATACCCTCTATAGCCAAATTAACTATGGCACAAGTAGCACTTAACTTATAGCACATAGCACATAGTGCACAGCGATGCACAATCCATCGTGCAACTTGTGCTAAAGTTGGTTTGGCTGTAGTATGGTTCTGGGTGTCTTTATCAGGTTCTAGTGAGAATTATAAGGTTCCGGCTGAAAAAATATATAGTGCTTAATGATGCACAATGCAACGTGATGCTTGTGCCATAATTAATTTGGCTGATATGTGGCACTGACTGGCTTTATCAGGTTCTGGAATGAATTATAATGTTCCGGCTGAAAAATTATATAGTTCACAATGATGCACAATGCATCGTGCTACTTCTGATATCGTAATTTTGGCTGTATAGGGTATGGTTTCGGCTGAATTTGTAAGGTTTTTTCCCGAAAAAACGTATATTTCTGGATTTGTGTGATTTCGGCTGAAAAATAGAATAGTGCACAATGATGCACAATGCATCGTGCTACTTGTGCTATACATAGTTGGTTTGCCTGTAGTACAGTTCTGGCTGGCTTTATCAGGTTCTAGTCAAATTTCTAAGGGTCCGGCTGAAAAAATATATAGTGCACAATAATGCACAATGTATATATTGTGTTACTTGTGCCGTAGGTATTTTGATTGTAGGTAATTGTTAGATTTTTTCTTCAAAAAATTTGTATATTTCTGGATTTACAAGCTCCCGACTAAAAAAAGATATAGTGTTTAATGATGCAAAATGCTAGTTAGTTTGTCTATAGCATTGTTCTGGCTGGCTTTATTATGTTACGACTGGAATTATAACGTTCCAGCTGAAAAGCATATAGTGTACAATTATACACAGTCAATTATGCTACTTTTGATGTAGTTAATTACTGTATATTAAATAAGCATAGTTTCTGGCTGGAATTATAAGGTTCCACTAAAGAATTATATATTGCTGGATTTATAAGGTTCCGGCTGAAAAACTATATAGTGTACAATGATACACAGTGCATTGTGCTACTTGTGTTATACTTAGTTTGGCTGTATAGGGTATGGTTCCGGCTGAATTTGCAAGGTTTTTCCCGAAAAACCGTACATTTCTAGATTTTTAAGGTTCCGGCTGAAAAATTTTATAGTGCACAATGATGCACAACGCATCGTGCTACTAGTGCTATAGTTTATTTATCTGGTGCGGGGTTCTGGCTAGCTTTATCAGGTTCCGGCTGAAATTATAAGGTTCCGGCTGTAAAGCAATTACTTGTACCATAGTTAGTTTGGCTGTAGAGGGTATGGTTCCGGCTGAGTTTGTAAGGATATTTTCCGAAAAATCGTATATTTCTGGATTTTTAAGGTTCTGGCTGAAAAATAATATCGTGATACTTGAGCCATCACTAGTTTGTCTATAGTATCCTTCTGGCTGGCTTTATTAGGTTCCGGTTGAAATTATAAGGTTCCTGCTGAAAAAGCATTTAGTGCACAATGATACACAATCCATTGTGCTACTTGTCATGTTGTTAGTTTGACTGTATACTACCATACCATCTTTTCCGGCTGGAATTATAAGGTTACTCCGAAAAACCATATATTGCTGGATTTGCAATGTTCCGGCTAAAAAGTTACATAGTGCAAAACATAGTGCACAATGCATCGTGCTAGTAGTGCTATAGTTGGTTTGGCTGTTGTAGGGTTCTGGTTGGCTTTATCAGGTTCCGGCTGGAATTATAAGGTTCCTGCTGAAAAACGTTTAGTGCACAATGATGCACAATGCATCGTGCTACTTGTGCCATCCTTGTTTGGTTCCGGTTGATATGGTTCCGGCTGGCGTGACGGACACGAAACTTTAATATTTAAATTTAGTTATTGATTTAATTCTATGTCGATTTTTCGAGATGGTAATTTTCTCGTCATCATTGCAATTGAAAAGCTCTCAATAAAGCTCCCACTTTCAGTTTCAAACTATGTTCAAAAAACGAAATATTTCTTATGAAAGTTGTCAGTTTTGGCGGACCAGTCAAATTTCACTGTGACCTTCTAATTGGTGAAAAAAGCTTATGTATAAAGTTTGATTCAGATCAATCAATCAGTCTGGACTGTACAGGACCAAATTTTTGTTAAAAGCAGTTTTTGCGAATGGTAAACTTTATTTTACTACGTAAAGGAAAATGAAACGGCAAAGTATTAAAAGATCTAAAGAATTAATTTTCATCCACCAAGGGTTGACTAATATTTGTATTGTTAAATTTAAGCAGCGAGACTGTGTTTTGATTGTATAGCGTGCAGCAATTTTTAGTTCGTTTTAAAAATGTATATTAAATAAAAATTCAACAAATATTTTTTAATGATTATAGTAATTTATTTTAGACAATTTACAGTTCTCGGCTGGATCTGCAGAAATCAATCCAGTAGACTCAGATTGTCATTTTGTCTCATTTGTCCTTGACGGTTTCCCACAAATAATAGTCCAACAGAGTCAAATCGCAACCCCTTGGCGGCCATTTGACATCGCCATCTAGTCAATTAGTATGGCATGATAAGGATCGCCATTGACCGTTAGTTCTTCCTTGACGTAGAAAAATGGCCCTATGATGCCTTTGGACCATATTTTATACCAAACAGTCACTCGCTCGGTTTTGGTGTATTGGCTTCTTAATTATTACAAGTGAATTTTTGTGCTACAAATACGGGAAGTTTGCTCGTTCACATAAACGATGAAAAAAAAATCGTCGAAAAACATGAGTTTTTGGTAAAAATAGTCAACTGTCTTCAATTCTTGAACAAATTGAAATTTGTAGACCTTCACTCAGGTAGATTCTTGTGAACGATGGCTTGTTGGTGTGCTCGGATGCTGACGCACACTCTTAGCTACAGCTGCAATATCTTCTATCGAATGAGCTGGTCTGTGGAGGGAAACGTGGGTATTGTAAATATATTAACATGCCGAATGAACTGTATTCACAACTTTCCTTACGCCATTAGTTGGCGCTCATTTTTACCGAATTTTATACTCAATTTTAAGCAAACACTACTTTAAAAATAAGCTTGCAATATTTCCCAAAATTGTTTCACCGTACCAAAGAATCGTAAAATTGACTAAGCGTCTATCCCATAGAGACGCATTAGGTCATTTAATAGCGGAGCTATCTGAAATGTACGTCTGTTTGACACATTAACGGAAATATTTACATGAAAAAAGGAGTGAGTTTTTTTTACTCTCATTGATACTCGCAGCGTACAAAGCAAAATCCCTAATTATGTTTGCATCCTAATGCATAACTAAGTTATTATGAAGCCTTGGTAGAGTAAAAAACTATCTGGATCTAGATATCCAAGACAACAGACAAGAGTTTTTAGGATCATCTCGTTTATTGATTTTTAGAGGGTTCAAGAACCAGCATACTATATTAGTTAATTCTCCAGAATGATTTTGAAGTTACCTTAGGTGAGAGATTTTATTGTATATAACTTTATCGAAAACTTATAAATCAAATTTTTAATGTTTTACTTTGTCGCAAATTTCTCGAATAGGAGGTTAAGAGGTTTGTAATATGTTGCGAAACTTTTGATTAGAAGTAAAAAAAAAATACGCGGCAATTGTTTAAACCGACAAGTGCAGGATCGTGTGCACAAATTTTTGTAAATGTGGTCACACCTTAAAATGTAATTTGTTATTAATTCATTTAGCGTACAGAATATTTCCACATTTGATGAAAATTAAAACTTATATTAAATCAAAACCAATCGTTTATTATAAAGTTTTTTGAAGCTAATAATAAATTTCCCGAAAACTTTTCCCTTTTATTACGTAGTTCAGAGTATTCCCCTATATATAGAAACATGTTTTTGTGTGTTTCAAAGAAAAAAATATAAGTTTATGTTTTGGAGGGTTCATTTTGCTTTTTGCTACTGTTAAACTATCGATTATTTAGAATTTTTGTAACTTTCCAGATTGGTTTTTACCGATTTCCAAAATTGAGTTATTTATTACAGAAGAAAAGTTTGCATATACAAAAAAGAGAACACACAAGTTTTTTGTCGAGGGACAATTCTTTTTATTTTACACAAACATGGGAAGTAGGTATACACATGCCAAAAAAAATATGTAAGTCATGCGAACAATCGATTTGTGAACCCCTTAAGGTTTTATAATTTATAGCACTGTATGTGAGTTACATGTGAACATTCGTTCTTTCTTTTGCGCGAAATTTTGGTTAAAGGTATTTTTTGTGTGTAGCAAAATTTGATTTATTATTTTGACTAATAATAAAAAAACACACGTAAGGCGATATGATTATTTTTGTAAACACAATGTGATAATAGTTGTGTAATTACACGACTGGATTTTATTTATAAACTGCTTTTGGTTTTATACTTGGCCCACCTTGGGAAAGTCACAAAATGTTTTCGAATCTTACAGTTATAGCCAGTTTTTCTAATTTTTCCGATTATCTTTTTTAGACTAATTTTCTTAAATAAAAACTAATAGGCTAAATTTCTTTTAGAATGTTGATGCATAGGCACATTTGAGGGCTCGTTAAAAATAGACCGTTGAAAACCGACGACGCCGTAACGGCAACAGAGGACAAAAAGCTTACACTCATTAATATTTTTGAGCACTGATGAAAGCTGTGAAAGTATTTGCAAGCCATATATTTAGCAAACATTTCAAATTTCTAATGGCCAAATGACAAGAGCTCTTAAGAAATAAAAACCTAGACTGGTATGAGATGATTTAAGAGAAAAGAGCCCAAGTATGAATAAAACTGACGAAACTTATGCTGAATTTGCTAAAACTCATATCAACAGCTTTCTTGAAAATAAAAGCCATTACACACGTCTAAATCTTAGAAAAATGTTTCTTTTCTACAAAGAAAAGTGCATTGAAGAAAGAGGACAGCCGGTCAGTGAAAATACAGTGACTCACAGCTTAATATTTCGCGATATCTTATTTTGATGTTTTTTTTTTGTTTTTATTTTTTTTTTTTTTTTGTTTCACTGAACTAATCAACAAATTCATATTTAGAAAATATAAGAACTTTGATTGCAGGGTGTAATCGCTTAGAGTGTAATCGCATTATTTTGTTACCTCGCAAGGTCTTTGTAGCATCAAAGTCGCTTGTGTATGAATAGGAATATGATGGAGGTTCGCACAACAATTTCGATAAATTGGAAGCATCCACTACCTATATCACCATTAGTACATTTAGCGACGGATGCTCAGAAACTTTCCTTGCACACTGTATGCAATTTGTTTAACTGTATCGTGAAACCAAAATTTGTTACTTTTGTTGTACTCGTAGTGGAAATATTTTTCTTGGTTTTTATTTTTGTTTTGTTTTACTACGTTTTGTTTCGTATGCATTATATCGATACCAACAACAATAATGCCAAATGCCATAAAAACGCAATACTAACAAGAGTAATTTGACGAAATTTGATGGTGTTAGTATGTTTGTGGCAGTGGATCATTTAAGCTGTGAGTTGGTTTTGGGTTGAAATAATGAACTTTTTAATGTAATTTTGATATGCATTAGAATTTTTATTTTATTTTTTGTGTTTTTTAATAAAAATAAATATAGCTTTTATATTACATTTAGTTTTTTTCAAAAAAAAATAAGACATCGCGAAATATTTACAATTTTGTTCATAAAATGCGACTGGATCAAATAAGCTGTGAGTCACTGTATGTACATGAAACTTTTTTCTAAACAAAACCTAAAGCATGTACCTACAAGAGATACTTGCCAAATATGTGACAAATTCAAGGTGAGAATAGACGCGGCTGACAAACGAGATAAAATATCTTTAAAAACCAACCCTGAACTACACCTTTGGAAATTGGAAAAGCTAGGGAAACAATGGAAAGTGATGATTTATAGGCTAACACCAATAACAAGTATCATGTTATTTCCTGTGATCTCCAAAGATCAGAAGAAACTGCCTTTCCCTACATTAACCAGGTCAATCGTATATCACAAGCGAAATTTATATTGTTATAAAATAAGGCTTGAATGTAAGTCTAAGACGAAATTATGGCTGTAAGAGAATCCCAAGAACATATACCCCAAGAAACTACAAATCATAAAATTAGTATTTAATTCGATCACTTGTTATTCTCAACGATTTTCTTGTATGACCCAGTCATTAAACAAAATCATTAAAACATCATCGTTTGCCAAATTATGTTGTTTATCTGATCAAAATGGTCCATATTATGCGGCTTAAAATGATCATATAAGTATCAAGATAAATCTAGTAAGGCTTTAAAATAATTTACAACCATAAAACAAACTTATATGACCAGTACAAGATAATTATATGACTACCATTTCGCGGATAATATAATTACTGCTTTTGCTTTATTGTGACTTAAATAATGATCAATATATGACTGGTCATGATAAAATTGTTTTATATGACTTTGGTTAGAAATATGATTTAAAAATATTAACCAACATTTTTAAGTAATTTTGATTAATTCTGAACTTATCATTTTATTTTTTTTAATTGTGTTCGAGTTATTTCAATATTATGTAACTATTTAATTAATTCTATATGTAAATTTTTTCATACTTAACATTTTATTTGGTACCCTTCCCGCTGAGAGTCGAACTCGATTCTACCGATCCATATAAATTTCCAGTAGGTATTAATAAAATTATAATACCAAAATATTATAGCCAATTTAATAGCTGATCAAAAATATTTCGCTAATTTCGTTATACCAAATTGTTTAAAATCTTAGTGAAAAATTATCTGAATTAAATATAACATACTAATACTTCAATACTCGTATATGTATACATAAAATATATAATTTTTCTATCAATACTAAAAGAAAATAGATTGATTTTATGTCATTATAAAGCTTTTATATTACCAGAATAGGACTGGACTAAATAATAAAACTGTTTTAAAGTACTTAACTGTTCATTCTAATAATTGTACTGTAATTTTCCGATCTATACAAAACTATTTTCGGTACAAATTGTGCAGTGTAGTGTAGGCAATTTACTACAAGATTAGCAACTTATTGAAGCAACTGGAAAGTACTCCGCAACCAACTTGGGAGGCAATCTAAAGTATTTGAAATACTCTTGTAAAGAATTAAAACAATTTTCAATTTTAGATTTCATAATCGTGTAAAATAAAACGGACGAATTTACAGTGGAACGTGGCAATCGAAACGCAAGAGCAAATGATGGCAATATCGGAAACGGAAGATGTGGTTCATGTCAGGATTAAATTGTTTGAATAAATAAAATACAAATGAAAGTTGAATTGAAGGAAAAATATGATTGTGTTTTGGTTTTATTTAAATGCTTACAAAGATAAATTCAAATAGTATTTACAAATAATAATTCTTGATTTTATTTTATCACATAAAATTCAGTTCAAAGCATGTTGCAGCAGTATAAAGGCAACATGGCAGCTTACAAAATATGTCTTTAATTGAGTACAAGTAATTATAATTGAATTCATTTAAATTTGTGGTGTAAAATACATTTATATTCGATGACTCTATATACGCTCTAAAAAAAAGTTCTCACGATATTTTAACTTAATAAAATTTTCTCCGTTATTTCAATTCCATATTCCATTGCAATAAATTCTCTGTTTACATTTAAGAATCATCCATCTTTAAAATTATTTCTTAATGTAGAATTATGTTTCAGTTTGTTTTTAGTGGAAATTTTAATGGAATTTTAGTGTCACATATAAAGCACTTTATCTTCACTTTAAACATGAAGTTATTAATTTCAAACCCTTTTTCAAGAATTGGCACTATTTGATCAACAAATGGTTCAAGAAATTCTTTTACTTTTATTGGATTGCTGAAATTCTTCGATTTCAAAAATATTAAATAGTATAGGTTAAAATTCCGGCTTAGAGCTTCTATACTATTTAATACGCAAACCGTCATTGTTGATATTTAAAGATATAGGAATTGTTTCCGTAAGATTTTCCGCAAGGCCCATAATTCATTCAAAATTCAATGTAAATATTCACCAGCTTCTATTTTTATAAAAGGTGTGGTAGTTTGCCGTGGTGCCATCATGATTGATCTGGGATCATTCTGTAGGTTGGCTAAAAAACATTTAGTCATGGATGTCCATGATTTAATTTTATTGAACGGTAAATCCATTCTGGCTCCGAAACTGCACTCTCACTTTTATTAGTATCACTAACAAGGTCGATAGCAGAAATAGCATCATCTGAACTAAAATACTCATTACCATTGTCGATGTATCTTGCAGCTGCATCTCTGGTTCTGTCTACACACTCGAAAAAAAGTTTGATATGCGATGCAAATAATTCCGTATATGAATCCAGCGCAAAAGTATATCGTTTTGGGAAGTAAGCTTTGCATCTTAACAAAAGCGTTATAGTTTGCAGTAAAATATGAAATAGATTACTTGTAACGAAAAAAAGTTTACTGTCTTACGACAGTATACCCTATCGTTAAAGAAATTTGTCCCCATTTCATGCCCTAGCCCCATGTGCGGCTTGGTTTCCCGCAGCTCAGCCTGGTAGGGGATGTGGTCGTGGGTTTTTGGGGTTAGGTGAAATAAGGGACCTAGATTACCGCACAATCATATTAACTTAGGGAAGATGGCCTAAAATTTACCATCTAAAATTTTGATCAAAAAAAGAAAAGAGGTCATCGGACCCAACACTGGCGGATCCTAAACATATTTAGGGAATGGGTTTTCACCCATGGTTGTTATTTCTGGCTTCTTAGGGTAACATAATTACCTTAAGAAGCACAGACACGTAGTATTAACAATAAAAAAACTAAGGGTTAGTTGCCTATTGAAAGTGGAGGAGGTCCTTAGCAGAAAGAGGGTGTCCAGCCTATGGGCCGGGTTACTCTCGATGCCCTCGCTCCTAGCAAGACTCAGCTTTGCTAGAAGCAACTAAGGTACCTCGCCACTATTGGGATGTTTATTAATCACACATCAACACCATACTTACCAAAATATATATCTGTGGGTCCAACTCAAAATAACACGCACGCAATTATGGTTTTGAAATATTGCTTGCTTAACAATTTCTGCAGGTTGGTGTTGTTATATGTCCGCTAAATAACCACTATTATTTCGTATAATATATATACAGGCCCGATATAGCTATAGCAATTCACAAAAACTCAAACTCTTTTTTTTCAGGTTTAGCACAATCTCTCAATTCAATAAGATTATTTTTATTCTTGTTTATGGATATAATAGATTCACTTATTCCACTAAATTTCACTGCTGGTCCATTAAAGATAAAAAAAAACACACAAAGTTTCTGTATTAAATTATATTGTATTATTAGTAAAATGGAAAATGCACACTGATTTATTCTTAATATTTTACAAACTACTTTTCCGAAAATTAAATTTTATAATTAAGTATAATTTATTTTTTTGAAAACAATCCGACCAAAAAAAAAAACTTCTAAACAACTTGCAGGTTTGCAATCGACTTCCTCCTCTCCACCAAATATTTTTGCACCTTTTATATTAAATTATTGAAAAAAAATGTTGTACATTCATCAAAAATGTACGCAAGCAAAACAAATGTACAAAAACGTGACATTGGTTTTTGATTACCCAATGCACTCGCTAAAATTTTCTTATATCCAAAAAATATAACTTGATCGAAATGTGCAATTGGAGGTATTTCTAATAGCAAAGTCCATTCTCATGCTATTTACCTCAAAACACATCGATAAAAAAAATTGATAATGTTGCATTATATTATTATGGTTTACGTTAATTCACTTACTGCATGGATATATACAGTAATCTGAGTAACATAAACAAACAATAACAATGCGAAATACGGCATGGTTTTTTCTTTTGGTAAAATTTGAGGTATCACCTCGAAGGTTATGCCGAGTGTTAAAATTTGATGATGAAATTTGGGTTGATAACGGAAGTGAATAAAATTCCGTTGCAGCGTGGGGAAAACCCAAACCCTGAGAAGAAAAGAGATCTCATACTCTATTTAGAAAGGACGAGGTTTAGGGAATCAGTCTTTAGATAGTCCAACGTGGCGGACGCCCCACACCCTGAGTAAGTCTCAGAGCCGGGCACTTAAACTAGTTATTACTACCGAATTAATAAATCTAAATGCTATGGGCTACTATTATATACCTACATGAATTATTTCCTAATAATTTTGAAGATTTAAAAAAAAAAAATTTTGTTTCAACGAATTTACATATTTTGGCTGATGCTGATCAATGGGTTCAATCAACAAATAATGTTTTTTTTATTTATTATTTAAACGAACCAACTTCTAACGTATATCAATTATTTAGACGTTGTTTATCAAGCAGCAGGCTTCGAAGTTACTACCAATGCGGATCTCTTGATGGTTATCCCTTGGCTGAATACGCACGGAAACATCACACATACCCTTGACATCCGATTGTTTAATGTTGCCTCTTGGCCCGATTCTTAGCTTGGCGCAGCGCAGTAGCGTTAGCGCAGTGGTATGACTTTACTTGCAATAACAAAGATGTTGATGGTTCTGATGCTTTTATGACGCTTAGCGAGATCGGCTCACGTGACCTTACAGATGCTGTTATGGTTCCTGGGACATCAAGACTGGATAGTGCGAATTTGATGATACTGGTTGCCTGTATTAATGGTGTGTGCTCAAATATATAACGCCTTTTTTGTTAAGCTTCAGTCGTCCATAAACACGACATTATTTGCTTTGTTTATGTAGTTTTACTTCATCTCCCAAGTAGACAGCATCATATTTTAGTCAGACTTCATATGTTTGCCTTCTTTATTGGAACTGCTTTTTGATATCTTAACAGTTGTCCCCCTCTGGAGCTTTTGACGGTTTTATTTAGTTTACATCCCCGTTATTTTGGACGTTGCACCACCATTGTCCTCCTGTTCGCTTTAAAGACTGGTCCCACGTTCAAAATTGGATCATAGATGTTGCTCGTCATCCAAAAGTGAATATTACATCTCGGTGTGTAGCTGTGCTAAGGTGATTTATGACTGCAGTCTTTGGTAGCCATGGAGTCCGGATATTATAGATTCGAATTATAATGAAGTGTTAACATGTCATCAATATTTCACTTGTTATCACTGGTGTGGTTGCTTTAGTTGCTGTGATTCGTGATGTTTTTGAGCAGTGTGATATTAGTGCGTTTCGATGGTCCAGCCGTTGGTAAATTTGGTGCACACTTCTCCTGGTCTGCTGGTTCCTGTTGTTCTTAAAAATTGATATACACGACTCTAAAATTCCAGTGACAGCCTTATTGTAAACATTTTTCTTAGATTCTCTAACCAATAATTTACTATTTTTTTTTTAACTTTTAACTTAACCTATCAACTATCTTATATAAGAGATGGCGCTCCCTCAATCCCACATTGCTATCTTATCTGGATGGGGTTGAGCCAACCTCATCTCTTCTTTAGACTAAACTTAATATTATACCTCCCTAATCTTAATTTTTACCTTAACTAGCGATGCTGGTATATATTCATAATATCGCGCGCGATATACCAGCCTTCATTTTACCATTACATCACCTACGTAAATGCCCGAACTTACATAGATGGTCTAATGGGAAAATGGAAGATGCACCTGTCAACGTTTTCTCCGGCGGCGCTTCCAATTTCGAAGGAAAATCTTGGCTAGGGACTTCCTGCTAAAACACTCTTTGTACACGTTTGTAAGAGTTAATCTCGCAAACTCCCCATGATCACATTTGGTCTTACAATGCATTTTGTTGGTGTCAATACATTGAATTATGAATCGCCTCGATGTTCGTACGATTCTAAATTTCTTCTTGTGGTCTCTATGTAGCAATGGTCTGCGTGTTTTACACCTTTTCACCTTTCTGCGAGGCGAACTTTTTCTGTTTTTAGAGACTCTGGTTTTCACCCTATTTCTTAATTTGATAGATAAACTTCTAACTTTAAATTCTGAAATCCTATTAGTTGATAGGGATGCTAAACTTGATGATTTATTTTTTGGAGACAGCGTATTAAGACGGTTATTTACACACCTTTTCTTCCTGTTCTCGATCGTCTTTTGCGGTGCATAACTATTATCTAATTTTGTGTCATTGCCAATTTCTTGCGGTGATGTAGGCAACGATACATATTCAGAGTCTTGAGATAATTTTTCATCAGGTAATCGGCGTACCATCTGCTGTTCAACAATTTGATCAATTACATCTCCCGAGAGATTTTCATCTTCTTCTAAGATGCGGATTGATTGCGAGCTATTTAAGGTTATGTTAGTACCACCACATCCACCATTTGAACTTAACGTTGATTGTAACGTTTCTTGTGATGTTTGTAGCGATAGTGTCGTACTAATTTTGTTCTTAACTACCCGATAACCATCTAATGCTTGTGCGCAACTCGGTAATGATTTATTTGATGGACTATTTGCCTGAGATATTCGTGTTGCTGGTGGTGAAGCTACTATTTGTTCATTTGACAGGCACTGCTTCTTGTGCAGTTTTCGTAATAGCCTGAGATGTTGTTGCTGTGTGCGTTCATTGGTGTAGTACGCACGTGCTGCTGAATCAGTTGATGTATTATTTGGTTGCATCAGCACATTCGTCTGCTGATCTTGCGCATCATCACGAATCCCTAGTAGAACTTTGGTTTCGTGTGATACCACCAGTAATTTGTTTAACTGATTATCGGCCTCCTGCAGTGTAATATCGTGTCCTATTAAAGACCATCCGATATCTCTTAATGTATACCAGCATCGCTTCATCTCACCGGTTGTATCATCAAATACTTCGGAATCAGGGCTTCGGTCAATTCGACCCAAGATGTGAAATAGTTTGGTGTAGTAAACTGGTTTCAGCTCGTCTACGGTTAAACCACCCCATATCCAGGTTCTAAGTAATCTTCGAACCCCCTCCAACTTCTCAAAACACGTAATCGCTTCTTGAAGTGGACATTCTGCAGCTGCCCTATGTGCGAATAGCGGAGTACCTAGAATGCTTCCGCGCTCTTGTTTAAAAGCTTCTTCAAGAGCGATTATTGCTTGCTCACGATCATCTGTGTCAATATCTCTTAATTCACACTCTACCGCCAATTCATCTTTACTTAAATGACTCGGATATATCATTTTTTAAAATTAAATTTGCTAACCTAAATGAACCTAATCTAAAAAAAAAATTAACCTAAACTAAATAAAAACATTAAAAAAATTTTTTTTTTTAAATTAAATGAACTAAAAACAACCATGGGTAATATCCCCTACAATGAATCAATTCCGCCAACTTGGATCAAAATAAGGATAGGATAAAGGAATTGAAATTGAAATTTTGATGATACTGTTTCCTTGTCCCCAATGATGCAACGGTAGTCTAAACCTGACATACAAGGTGATCCTCGCTGCTATGGTGAACTTGAAAACAGATAACACTAAAGGTACCCAATAGGCCATGGCAAAATTCTTGCCCCCGTATCCGCAGCTGGCAGTCTTACCCTGAACTCAGCAGAGGAGCTCACCTGCGAGGGTGACAGAACGTTCCCATGTAAGTCAACCAATGTTGCTGAGGTCTTTTCAGACACTCGAACCTCGGCTGCTATGGCTGTCTATTGGGGATGATAACTCGCCGGTTATCACCAAGGATTTCCGCAGTGTGAGATATAATAATGTTTAACTTATGTCCTAAAACCTCATCAATATCCGTTCACTGATAGAACACCGGATTGGACAGCGAAACACATTATACCCTGAACGCGCCTAAAACTAACTATGGGAGGACTTGCACAACCCATCCCGAAGGATGACAAATTTAAATAAACAACACAAAGTGGAATTTTCGCAATAACCTAACTATACACCGCTGCTTGGAAATCCATATTTTAAAATAAAAATATATCTTACGGCTCGTGATAATTTCTTACCGGTAGCCATAAGCATTTAACAGAGGAAAAATAAAATGTAGTGCAGTTCAGCTTTACGAGCCAGGATACGGAATGACCGATCTGAGAAATGAGCAGCCCTTTATACCACCCGATAACCGCTCGGCAGGAAAGGGATATGCCCATTACCTCAGGGACCGCATCATTCTAACTTACTGATAACGCAAAGCATAAACTGTTGGTTGTACATGGTACAGAAAACCGTACAACTGAATTATTGTCTGAGTTCGGTTATCACCGCATGCTCCAGCCTTCTACCATATTAGATAAATTCTTAAATTCCTATTACTACCACGAGTGTCGGTTTATCCCCCGGAGTGCGGGTTGGGACATGCCACAGATAAACCATCCATTCGGGGATCCAGCATAGGAGCTCAAAAATCATCAATTCCAGTCGGTACGCGTATGACCCACCACGAATAAGGTCAGGCTTGCCGCAGTCATACTCGTATCGATAGAAATTGACATCGAACAATGATAAAAGCCAAGCACACGGTCATTTAGACCGATTTCAAATTTTTACTTCGGAGTTTAACAATTTTTGAACATTACATAAAGTAATGTCGACTACTTAGACGAGAATGTGAGGGAATCCTCAATTGAATTTAATAGACTAATGGTGGTATTTATTACCAAAATTTTTGGGCCGAATTATGGTCCCTGTTTGGGCGCCACTGTAACGAAAAAAAGTTTACTGTCTTACGACAGTATACCCTATCGTTAAAGAAATTTGTCCCCATTTCATGCCCTAGCCCCATGTGCGGCTTGGTTTCCCGCAGCTCAGCCTGGTAGGGGATGTGGTCGTGGGTTTTTGGGGTTAGGTGAAATAAGGGACCTAGATTACCGCACAATCATATTAACTTAGGGAAGATGGCCTAAAATTTACCATCTAAAATTTTGATCAAAAAAAGAAAAGAGGTCATCGGACCCAACACTGGCGGATCCTAAACATATTTAGGGAATGGGTTTTCACCCATGGTTGTTATTTCTGGCTTCTTAGGGTAACATAATTACCTTAAGAAGCACAGACACGTAGTATTAACAATAAAAAAACTAAGGGTTAGTTGCCTATTGAAAGTGGAGGAGGTCCTTAGCAGAAAGAGGGTGTCCAGCCTATGGGCCGGGTTACTCTCGATGCCCTCGCTCCTAGCAAGACTCAGCTTTGCTAGAAGCAACTAAGGTACCTCGCCACTATTGGGATGTTTATTAATCACACATCAACACCATACTTACCAAAATATATATCTGTGGGTCCAACTCAAAATAACACGCACGCAATTATGGTTTTGAAATATTGCTTGCTTAACAATTTCTGCAGGTTGGTGTTGTTATATGTCCGCTAAATAACCACTATTATTTCGTATAATATATATACAGGCCCGATATAGCTATAGCAATTCACAAAAACTCAAACTCTTTTTTTTCAGGTTTAGCACAATCTCTCAATTCAATAAGATTATTTTTATTCTTGTTTATGGATATAATAGATTCACTTATTCCACTAAATTTCACTGCTGGTCCATTAAAGATAAAAAAAAACACACAAAGTTTCTGTATTAAATTATATTGTATTATTAGTAAAATGGAAAATGCACACTGATTTATTCTTAATATTTTACAAACTACTTTTCCGAAAATTAAATTTTATAATTAAGTATAATTTATTTTTTTGAAAACAATCCGACCAAAAAAAAAAACTTCTAAACAACTTGCAGGTTTGCAATCGACTTCCTCCTCTCCACCAAATATTTTTGCACCTTTTATATTAAATTATTGAAAAAAAATGTTGTACATTCATCAAAAATGTACGCAAGCAAAACAAATGTACAAAAACGTGACATTGGTTTTTGATTACCCAATGCACTCGCTAAAATTTTCTTATATCCAAAAAATATAACTTGATCGAAATGTGCAATTGGAGGTATTTCTAATAGCAAAGTCCATTCTCATGCTATTTACCTCAAAACACATCGATAAAAAAAATTGATAATGTTGCATTATATTATTATGGTTTACGTTAATTCACTTACTGCATGGATATATACAGTAATCTGAGTAACATAAACAAACAATAACAATGCGAAATACGGCATGGTTTTTTCTTTTGGTAAAATTTGAGGTATCACCTCGAAGGTTATGCCGAGTGTTAAAATTTGATGATGAAATTTGGGTTGATAACGGAAGTGAATAAAATTCCGTTGCATACTTTTAAAACGAATTGATGATTGAAACTGTATCGATACAGTTGTATCGTAATGTGAGTGGAGTTCAATGCAAACAAAATGTGTCGTAAATTATTTTGATACTAATCACATTGAACAAAGAAATGTGAAACACATGTTTTTTGAATTAGATTTTGTCTGCTTTGACTGTAAAAAAGATTTTACAGAAATTTACTAAAAGAAATTTACGAATTTTGTTATAAAAAAACCCGTTGAACTATATTATATGCTTCATGAGATTTTAAAATCTCTATATCAAAAATTCAGATGTCGCGTAAAGTCAGCACTCAGCATACTGCGCTCACCAGACACCAAACTACAAATATATGAAAAATATTTTAATCTTATATTGAAAGGATATACACAATGTCTTAGCGAATTATTATAAATTCACTAAACATTTGTTAGCCCCAGGTTATATAGAAATTTTCTTTCGACACACGTGTGCTAATGTAACTAGTTTTAGACGCAACTACAACGTAAATATTTTCAATGCATGCTTTACTTCTAAATGTGTTACTCGATTCCTTCCTATACGCCTCGATGCAAGGGTTACATCGAAAACCGGTTCAAAATTTTTAAGTGTGTATAACTTTAACCATGGTTGAATGAACCCATGCATTATTTTACACCTGAGGAATTAGTATAACAGTCAAAATAATAGACTGATAAAAGTAAATCCGCTCCAAAGAAGATGAAGTCAGTTTCATATACTGTCAAGGTTATACCGGTTATTAAATAGTATCAATATAGGACACTCCCTCATAAAATCGTGTTTCAATTTTTTTTTTTTTTTATAGGACAATAACGAATTTAGCTGTTTTAGTACAAGTTCGAAAAAAATTCGACAACCAACACAGCTAGTGACCAAGTTAAACTAAATTTAACTGTGTAGCTAATTAGTTGCCAAAATAAAAAAGTAAATAAATATGACAAGCCATAAACATTTTTGTCATAAAAACTTATAAAGTTTTATTTTTATTTAAATTTAATACAATTTAATATTTGTTAAAATTTAATATAAACGACGAGTTGAACTAAACCGTTTCGTACTGAAAAACGGAGTACTGAATGATGTGATTTTGTGATATTAAGGAACAGCACTCGATATAGCATGAACATATGGTCAATTCTTATGTAAAATTATCAGTCATTCTACTAATAAAAATTTAACGTATAATGATTTGCAGACTATGATGTTGAGAAACCAATGACGTATTTCTAAATTTTTACCCGGCATGATTATAAAATCACAATCGCCATTGATGATTCGAAATCGATGGTTCGCACAATCAGTCAAAATACTTCACACTAGAATTGAAATCGCAGGTGCTAACACTGCTCGAGAGCGGAAAACTAAATGTGATTACGTTTGGCGAGAAACCGCAAATTATTCTTAACTATCATGAACAATTTAATAAGTAGTGTATTTAGTAATAATACGTTGAACAGAATCAGGGTCCGATAGCGAAATTATTAAATTTTGTACGTGAGTCGTATTTGAACGACGGCGGTTAGTCTAAAAACGAATTATTCTAGAATCTGTTGCTTATCGCAAGTGATGGTCGAAACATATTTAGTAAGGGCGAGGAAAAAGTCAAAAATGTTGCTTAATTAGCGCGGCTTCAGCATATTTTTCACTCGATACTTGATATTCGAGTACCGAAATTTGGTACTGATAAGAAAACAATATCGATCAGTTCGCATTTGGATTCATTCCTATTCCCTTACTATGTTATTGTTAGAGATTTCACAAGGGAACAATATCAATATTGTTTCCAGAAGTTTCGAAATTCTTTTTTTTTGAAGACAAGACTGTTTATGGCCTGAAATACTAAAGCTATATTATATTCCTTTTCCAGAGTGCAATCACAATTGTGTTCTTAATAAACACATTTTATTAAACACTTGTTTTTTGTTTCGCAAAATTAGATTTTTTGAATATTTTAATTAAAAAATTTGTTTAAAAAGTTTAAGAAATCACACAACACCAGGATTGATTTCGACTTGTCAAGTCATCATCAGAAGTATTTACTGATTAGTAAAAGTAAAAATTTGTTATTTATAGCAGAAAAATCAAAAACTATACAAAAGAAGGAGGGACAAAAATAAGCAATAAAAATTAATCTTTTGATCTGAGTAACAAAATTCAAGGTATATTGAAGTACAATTTAATTACACGACGTATTATAGTCAAATTATTACGAATTCAAGGTGGGCGATTACACCTGTGCGATCAATAGATTAATTTTTATTGTTTAGTTTTTCCCCTTCTTCTTTTGTTTATTTTTTGCTTTTTTCTGATATTTATAACAAATTTTCTTTTACAAATCAGTAGATACTCCTCCTAACAAGTCGAAATCGACCGAGTGATTTTTTAAACGTTTTGAACAAATTTTTTAATTCAAATATAGGTAAATCTAATTTTGCGAAATAAAAAACAAGTGTTTAATAAAATGTGTTTATTAAGTATTAGTGTGTTTCGCCAAATACTTTCGGCAAATAGCGTAAAAAGTACAATTGTGTTCGTAAAAATCGTGTATGAAAGAAAATCATGAAAAAAATAAAACGCCATTACAAACTATGGTTATTTAACATATACACACATTTGGGTATGTTGGACATGATGGAAAAAAATATACAATATAACAAAAATTTACTTCAGTTTTTGGTCTAGTTTTACATACTGCAACTAATAATGTATCAGGATTCTACGGGTTTTACGGTATCAAATTAATTCCAGCCTGGGGTGGTTATGGTTGCTGCTGTTTCAGTTGTTGAGATCCAACCACCTTTTGCGTCATTTGTTCAACTTGAGATTTTGCTGCAATTACCAATTTCTTCGATGTCTTACAATCATTGCGGGATGATACCAATTATCATAACCATACTCTCTAACCAAGTGACACAAATAAATCATATGGCACTCGGTGTGCATTATTAAAGTTTGATTTTAATTTATCTTTAACGTAGTCCGGTAAGATACTCAATTGTCCTGCACCAAAGTGATGCAGTTTCGAATGAGTCATGACCACTGCCATAACATCGCCTTTTTAACAAAATTTAACAATGAAACGGGGAATATCAATAGTTTCATTTCAAAATTTGTGGTAATGATATTATTTCTTGGAGATGATCATATAAAACGTTCCAATACGATTCAAGCAAAGCAGCGATAATCAAACCAATTGCATTAATCCAGCTATGTACCTGTTGCATTTGTATTATTGTATAACCCTTAACCATAACGTCTAAAATACTGTTTGCAACCACCAGCTGGCCAACGGAATATATTTTCCCCCCTGGGATAGTAAGTCAATTTTAAAACTCATTCAACAGTTTCTGCATCTTTTTTCTTATGATTTGTGATCCGGATAAACCCAAATATGGTTCGTTATTTACACTTTGGAAACGAAACCAAAATCGTGAACTTTTTAGCAGAATTTAATTTACTTCGAATATTTTTCGATATCCGAAAAAAACGACAAAAAGAGAAAAAAGATAAGAGATAAAAATAACACGTTGGTCCTACATTTATAAGCTATTTAATATATGGTTGTAGCGACAGTACTTTAACAATTTTTATTATTTTAACAAGTTTTATTTTGAAACAAAAAACAAACATAATGCTGCGTTTGACTGCAAACTTTATAAAGGAACGGCCACATTTGGTCAAAAAATAAGTAATGTGTAATGGTTGATCTGCCCTCCACAAGGTCCAAGAAGTAACATTTGGCTCAAGATCTAGTGGCGGTCTGGTGCAATAAATTGTGGAAGGTGATAAAATCGAACTTTAAATTAGACGTTTGAACCCTTTACGGTTTGGAGCCAATTCCGTGTAACCTGACAAAAAGATAATTTATTACACACCTGGATAAGGTTGATCTGCCCTCCACAAGGTCCAAGGAGTAACATTTCACTCAATATCTGGTGGCGGTTAGGTGTAATAATTTATTAATGTTGGTAAAATCGATGTTTTGTCATAAATAATCGTTTCGGGTGGAATTTACCCTTAGTCAAGATATAGGGTTGATCTTGAACTATTAATTAATGTAATTAATTTGTATTAAATTCTGGTCCATGATCCATCCCGATATCACAGCTACATCAAAAGTTACAATTCTGGCGGTTTAGGTTTAATTACAAGCTAAACCGACAACTCGTTTCTCGAAAACGGTAACTGTAATAAAATCGGGATTTGCTGTAATAAATTGTCATAAATGTGTAACAAATTATAGTACAGGTTTCATTGAGGCGGGCTAATATGGTCGGTGCAGGTTAAAAGCACTGAAAAGGTTGGGGTCAGCACATGAAACGCGTATAATTGTATAGGTTCATGCAGACCAACATCCTCAAAAATTCAAAATCATACTGCATATTTTCCATATGGTCGATTCATCTCAAAAAATATTTTAACGTATTCTTTATTAAATACCGTTATTCAACACCATCATAAATTTTCATACATATATTTCAGTTCATATCCAATATTAAACTCGCCACCCTCTTTTGCTTTAAATTTAGCGTTTTATTTATTTATTTTTTTAGCTACGCTATTTGGAAATAACGCTTTTTAACCCTTTTTCGCGCTGTTCTAGAATTTATGAAGCATTCCAAAAATGAAAGAAAAATAATTTGTATAAATTAACCAACACAAAGCCAACAAAAATAAAATAATCTTTATACAGTACAAAAAAGCTCGTTATAAATATTTTCGTGTGTATAGATATTTTGCGGAAGGTTGCCCTAAAAAACTAAAATATTATCATTCTGCTTCCATAAGCTTTTGTTCTATGGATACACGTCAAAACTTTCAATGTGTATGTAAATTTTGATATATGGATAATAAGGAAAGTTAAATGATATTCCCTGTGACTGTATGTGTTAGAAATGATTTGATTACTTATCATCGTCGGAAAGTTTATGTATACACCTATGTACATTATTTTTTGTTGTGAGCTTTTTGTTTGCACTTTACGATTTACGAGGTGGAATACACATGGTGTTTTGAATATGAATATTTTTGATGTGTGTGTATAGAAATAAACTTTCTATATGAGTATAGAGCTTTTTGTTTGGTATTAATACAAAAAAGAACTGTAAAATCAATGTTTAGGTACATAAATCGTTATGAATAATTAAAAATAGTTTTTTTTTTATATATAACGTCAAGAAATTTGATTTTGTTGTTTATATTTAATGAAGCTTTTTGAAAGACGATTGACTGGTGAATAAATTAATGTGTATTTTGCAATTTTATACAATTATGTGACCTCGAGCTTTTTTATTTTTTTTACTTGGTATTCACGTCGATAAATTCAATTGACTAATATCAAATTAAAATAAAGCCACTGAGGTATAATTTATCATAATTACTGGAAGTAGTGTGCTTCAATTTAAAATTAACCAGATATGAAAATGATGATATTCTGTTCCAGAAAGTTTCATGTACGAGATAGAAGAGTAAAAATGGTTGTCTCCTGAGAAATGTACACTTAAAAATAATAAAAATATCACGACTTGTTAGTAAAGTTGTATACTATCTGACTATAATTCACAATATACATAAAATATAGAACACAGGGTAGCATAACAAAGCTCAGTTTTATATATTCCTATACGAATAAACATAAAACATTTACCCATTTAATGTTTAATTGCTCACTAATGAATATTTAACAATAAAATTTTGGTGTTGCTATTGTTTAGCACCATTACCATGTTTTTGTCGTTTCAATAAATTAGAAAGGTAAATAGACATTCGCCTATTATTGTAAACCTTTATTTTTTTTTTTGATTTTTTGCCGTACACCTCGTTGAATAAGGAAGGTCGTAAATCGCGCAATATTAAGCACTTTAATGTTTATTTAAATTAACAAGACTTTAATAAATTGATTTAATTATCAATAAAAAGTTTATTTTATGGACATTTAACAATAAGCTGAAAAACCACGAATAATTAAATTTTATTATACAAATACAGAGTTCATAAGAAAAATTTATAAAATTTTGAAAGTTAATTAAATCTAGGTTTTTCTTAACGTTACACCAGAGATAACCGAAATTAGATTATTCATCCTTAACAAACGTGTTTTCTTGTTTATTTGACTGCTTAATATGCTCTATCGGCAGATAAATTTTGAATCTACAGTATCTAGTGCTTGTACAAAACCAAACAAAATCATATTCTGTAAGCCGAACTATCATTCTTATTCGCTATATATCCGTATATTTACAAAAGCAGAACTATTAACAATAGCATTTCTTAGTTCGGAATTTATATTTATTTGCTACAGTTCCTTCTTTAAATGAGATTCGCGAAATATTGCGAGACTAAAATTATTTTTTTAATGTTAACTTTGAAAGCGCAGTATTCTCATGGATGCCAGACTCTTAAGCTTTTCATCTTTTTCAATTTTGTATTTGCCTTCTTGTGATATTTATTTATGAATCAGTACAATTTGCTTTTGTATGTGAACAGTGATTTCTTGGAATTAGTTTTCTTGCTTAAAATGGAAGCAGGTCTTCTTTTAGAGACACAAAAATGCACTCACATCATATGAGCGGCATTGAGTGCATCTTTTGCGCGACATTTGTTGTTATTTAAATAATTTCCTTTTTACTTTCATTTATGTTGTAAAATAAGCAGTTCTGTGTGTACGGTTCTATCTGAAATGTCGCGCAGACTCTCGCGCAGTTTAAGGCCTCTCTACAGATGCGACTGGTCAGGATGAAACCTTAAACTTGATAAACACATTTTATTAAAGACTTGTTTTTTATTTCGCAAAAATTAGATTTTTGAGTATTTTAATTAAAAATTTTATTCAAAAAATTCAAATTTTTCATTGAAATCGTTCGACGGAACGTGCAGCATCCATACGAGCCTTTTCGTCTTGAAAATATTTAGAAAAGTATAGAATTTAAACAGTTGTCGTTCCTTGGAAAAGATATTGTAAAATAAATTTGCAACAACTATAGTTCCTATAAGTTTATATGAAATTACAATTTTTTTGCAAAGATGTAGGAACAATAGCATTTATTGGAAATACGACTACGAACAAAGAGATTCTAAATTAAATTAGCAAACAATTGGTTAAGTTCATTATTCAAAAATGTTAACAAAAATATTGGAGTGAAGTTTATGCCAAAATAACAAAATATACACTGTGTCCTCAGTAGTACTTAGAACTGAAAAAACATGTAGAACTTTCATAATAATATCTGAAATTTGTGTTTTTTTTATTAGCGTGTACTACGAAATCTCGGTTTTCAAAATCTTGTTTTTTATAATCTCGGTTTTCAAAATCCCAGTTTTAATAATCCCGGTTTTCAAATTCCCGGTTTTCAAAATTCCGGTTTTCAGAATCTCGGTTTTCGAAATCCTGGTTTTCAAAACCCCGGTTAGTTTCACAAAATAATTAATTTCACAGGGTTCCCCTCTAAATCTTGGTTTTCACAAGTCTGGTTGTACAAAAGCCTGTATTTTCAAAAAGCCTGGTTTCCCAAAAGTCTAGTTTCCAAAAGCCTGGTTTTAAAAAGCCTGGTTTTCCAAACGCCTGGTTTAAAAAAAGCCTTGTTTTCTAAGATAAATGTTTTTTGCACATAGAATTATTCTTTTTTTTGATTTTGAATGTTATATGGTTGTTCTGAAAAGATCATTTAATAATTCATGTTTAAAAAAAAATAAAATATTATTTCACGTATTCCACTACAAATTTTAAAACCAAATATTTTGTATAAAGGTTACGATTATAGGCAATATTTTGAAGGTCCACTTTGCTTAAATTATCTCGCTGGTTTATAATATTGAAAATTTTCTTATTTTTAATTTGCAATTTTCTTTTGTTTGACTTTGATTCTCCCGTTTTACCCATTATATACTCTATGCCCAATAAACACCGACATGTGATTAACCTACGCCATCCTTCCACAGAATTGTGTGTCGAAGGTAAGTTTGCTTAATAATTCTTCCAAACAGACCAGAAATTTGGAGAGTACTGCGGTTTCGATGGTATGCCTAATCTTTTTGAAGAATATAGCTAAATAGTTTATCTCGAATCACGTGCCGATACGTCGAGCATCAGGGTCGAATTTTCTTTTTAGTTCCTAGTAATATCATAGAACGACTTCCGGCGGTAAAAAAGCTAAACTGTTTATCATTCTGATCTGGAGGCTAAAATGGTGCCAACATTCTCTGCTAATAATTACAAACTCGAAGGTGTTACTAATACTATAATCGCTCGATCTCCAAAACCCTTTATAGACCAAACAAAAGGTTCTCCTTCAATATATTGGAGCTCCTCTCTTATATGCGTTATTTTGTGTTGTTGCGCCTGGTTTATTTGCAAATAATTGCGTGTTTCTGCATTACACTCAATAACGATATCCAAATAATTTGTAACGGCCGTAGAATTGAATTTTTGTTGCCGCTTTCAAATTTGTGTTGGCTTCGGGGGGATCGGCTCCAAATCCCGAATCATAAAATCACGAATTATTGAAAGCCCAACAAAAAACAATCCTGATTTTCAAAATCCCGAATTTTAAAATACCGGCTCTCAAAATCCCGACTTCTAAAATCCCGACTTTCAAAATCCCGACTTTTAAAATCCCGATTTTCAAAATCCAGATTTTCAAAAATCTGACTTTTCTGAAATTTTAAAAATCCAGACAAAAACCGTTAGCCTCTACAATTATTGCATTTCAAAATGTCGACCCGCGGGTGTCCCAATCATAAAAAAAAATATTAAAAAACCGTGCTTTTGAAAATCGGTTTTTGAAAATCGGGATTTTGAAAGTCAGGATTTTGAAAGTCAAGATTTTGAAATTCTAGATTTTGAAAATCGGGATTTTGAAGGTCAGGATTTTGAAAGTCGAGATTTTGAAAGTCGGGATTATGAAAGTCGCGATTTTGAAATTCGGGAAAACGAGCCCCACCCGGGGGGTCATAAATATGGTTCAAAGGTCCTTTTTTAATCACATGCTCTCCTTCAACCTCTTTCGTTACAACTCTTCTTTTGCACAAAAGAGTGTTTCTCTCGACACACGCTCATTGATTATTTTAGTCTCTCCAAATGGTACGCATAACCATTAAAAATAAATTAGGGTTTCCCCTTATTCGTCGAAATAATTTTCATTTTATAATTTTTTTAACAAACTGTTTACCAGACTTTTATTCTAAATCACAGGTTTAAACCGTTGCCGCAAATGATGGCTATAGACGTCGTATTTTTGGTGGTATGCAGGCAAATGACGGTTATAGCCTTCATGCATATTTTAATTGATAAAGAGAGGAACATCATTCATACGAAGTACGAAATGCTTTTATTTGTTAATGTTTCAGTAATACATCGAAGATAAAAAAGATGAAACATTCCAGAAAACATATCAATTGTTTTCTTTTGTTTTCTTTTGTTTCATATTTAACAATTCGATATATTACCGCCTGAGACAAATGATGGCTATAGCTGTCCTACCATATTCACGCAAATGACGGCTATCGCCGTCATTTTTTATGGGAAGAGAAAAAATGTTGCGATTAGCAAATGACGGTTATAATCGTCGATAGTTTTCATGGAAAAACTGTGACAAAATGTGATATTTTTGGGTACTCCACTAAGTCCTGGTTTTCAAAACCATGGTAGCATCAAAAGCCTGGTTTTTGATAAAGCCTG
This sequence comes from Nephrotoma flavescens, assembly GCA_932526605.1. Taxonomy (NCBI): domain Eukaryota; kingdom Metazoa; phylum Arthropoda; class Insecta; order Diptera; family Tipulidae; genus Nephrotoma; species Nephrotoma flavescens. Next base: position 28,712,745 of record OW052222.1, on the reverse strand, counting down.
GTTTTTGAATTGCCTGGTTTTGAAATGACTATTTTTTAAAAACCCGGTTCGTACCAAAAAAAGCCTGCGTTTTTAAAGAATGCCTGGTTTTTTATTTTTTTTTTCAAACGTGGATGGATATTTCAATTTTTTACGTATTATTTATGATTTTTTCCGCTTTCGTTTAAAATTTAACATAAATTTGTTTAAGGTGGTTATAATTTGAACTAAAAAATTATTGATTTAATTTCATAAAGAATGCCATCTCAGGGATATTTTTATAAATAAAATAAATTTTAATACAAAAATATAAATGTATTTAAATATTTAGCGAAACATAAATTAAAATGCCTAATTTAAAACAAAATAACTAAACAAAAAGTATCTGTGTTTAGCATTTTCTGAAACAATAATTTTACCACCGATTAATGAACAAAATTTTAAATTTTAGTTCATTTATATTTCAATAGATGGCACTAGTTGGACATACAGAAAATGCTAAACACAGACACTGTTTGTTTAGTTCTAAAAATTTCCTGGAAATGATGAATTTAAATATTGATTTAAATTTTTAATTTCTTAAGTTTACCTTATCTTCGATTTGGGCTTTCAAAATCCTGGTTTTTACAAACATCTTTCTTTTGATTAATTCGGGTCGGCCCGGATTAATTCAAATAAAGATGTTTTTAAAAACCAGGATTTTGAAATCAGGATTTAGATAAACCAGGCTTTTGAAAACAAGGCTTTTGAAAACCAGGCTTTTGAAAACCAGGCTTTTGAAAACCAGGCCTTTAAAACCAGGCTTTTGAAAACCAGGCTTAAGAGAACCAGTATTCAGTAGTACATCCGATAATTTCAAGAAAATACTTTATAAGAACGTTGATGATGTAATCACTTAAGTAAGTAGAATTACAAGCGAAAAGTACAAATTTGCGCAATATAGTATTTTCGTTAATTCTATCTTCAGAAAAAATAGAAGGAATTGATCACGTGACCTACGAACATTCCGAACGAAATATAATAAAAGAACAGAAATAGAATAAACAGATTTATTTTTTACAGAATCGATTTGTTTTTATTTTAGCAGAATTTACTTTTGTTCAGCCATCCCACCAGCCGGCCGGCCCGAATTAATAAAAATAAATCGGTTTTAAAAAAACAGGATATCGAAAACCAGGATTTGGGATAACCAGCTTTTTGAAACAAGGCTTCTAAAAACCAGGCTTACCTGCCAAACGTAATTTCACAAAATAACATTTTGTAGTTGCAAGATTAATGAAAAAAAGCAATATTTTGTTAATACAACATTTTGAAATGCAATAATTGTAGAAGCTGGCGGCTTTCATAACTCTCACGGACATTAGCCCTCCATCCAAATTCCATCCCCATTAGCCATTTTCTAGAACTAGGAGTCCCATTTTACTACATGCCAAATTTTAAAAATTCAAACCGAGATTTCCTAAAATTCGGGGGTTTTTTAATGGAAAACCGGGATTTTAAAAACCGGGATTTTAAAAATCGGTATTTTGAAAACAGGGATTTTGGAAAACGGGATTTTGAGATTTAGAAAAAAACAAGGTTTTAACAAACTGAAATTTTGAAAATCGAGATTTCGTTACACACCCGCCCGATAGATGCATCCAAAACTTATACTTAGTGAGCTTTTTTTGGCATATAATTAATTTATTTACCTATAAACAAAGATTTTTCATTCAACTTTTTAATTAAAAATCGATATAAAAATATTTGGCTTTACCTATTTATCGGGAGCCGCTATCCATTTCAATGGGGAATTTAAAAAAGCCTTTATTTTGTAGACCCCTGAAATCATTAGCAACTTAATCTTACAAAAAAAAAATTAAAACGCAGTAGAAGTTTTCCGTTCGGTGCCGGATAGTGCTCGAATAATTTATTTACATGCTCGGAAATCTCTAAGATTTCCGCTATTTTAGAGAGAACATCATTGAGCCTAATTTCTAAAATTCTTAAACATTTGAAATTATTTAACTCGAACTAAAATTTTATGTAAGAAAGCAATTTTATTAATCCATATGCAAATTATTGCTATTAGCATCAATTACTAGTTCAGAACTAATTCGATAATTTCTGTGTGACTCATAGTGTGTTTTTTTGAATAAAATTCACTGAAAACTTTTCCTAAAAATTAAATGTTTGAGTGTTTTTCCAAGTCTAAATACTAATCTTGGTCACAGTTTATATTTTGTTATTTTGGCATAAACTTCACTCCGATAACAGAAATGACGTGTTTTGATAAAAATTAGTTTTTCGACTGATCGAGATGAAACTTCAAAGTTAAGGTTTCTCTATAAAATAAAAAATCCTTGTGCAATGTGGTAAAATCTGTATGATGAGGTAGGCAGCTTGCATAGGAGCTTTTTCCATATTTTTATTTTTTTGCAAATCTATTGTATTTATTTCTTAATGCATTTACAATACAGGATTTTATGATAAAAACGGTTTTTCTCCCAATTTTTCGTCATGATTAGATGGACTGAATAATCGCTATGATTTTTCAAATGTGAATCTTAACCAACCAAATTTTAGTGAAATTTGGGAAATCAGTGTATCGGAAGTGCCAGCTTCAATCGGAGCTTCTTTGATTTTTTGCAAATATGATTAAAGTAAATTTAAGAAGTCAAATTTTTAACAAAAGTCTACGATAGACTTTTACCAAAAGTCTACTTAGTTTTATTTTGCGCTTTAGAAATCAAATCTGGTGTAGCGTAATCGACCAGTTATTTAAACTCGCAAGGGAACTTTGAATTCAAGACTGTTGGAGTTCTTAATAAACACATTTTTATTAATCACTTGTTTTTTGTTTCGCAGAATATTTTGAATATTTTTCAAAAAGTTTAAAAAATCACTCGATCGATTTCGACTTGTTAGGTCATCATCAGGACTCCTGATTGTATACGTATATGATTGTATACGTATTTGTATACGTATATGATTTTAATCTATGGAAAAATCTATGGAATATTTAACGGGACCACAAAAGTGTCGTGTTTTCGAGTTTTTATTTTTTGTTTTCCGTATCTTCTGTTTGATTTTTGTATAACCTACTACCTACTTACCTATCTCGAATAAAATATCCCACATACATTTATGACATTGGAATTATCAAAAGATTTTTAACCATTTCATTTTTGACTCGCTGTTTACATGGAAGAAAAATCACATTTCGGATATCTATGGTTACACCTTTCGGGAACCGAATATTTTTCAAAATTTTCCAAAATTTAGAACTTTTCGTAACGATTTCAGAAAATTATATTTACAGAATGAGTCCAGAATTAGGAACAGAAAAAATGTGTATAGCTTTGTCCTTGGATATGGCCCAAGAAAATCCATGAACAAGAATTACATTTAGATCTAGCTGCCAGTGTATGTTGGTCATTTGACGGCTGTAAAACTGAAACCACTAAAGCTTTTCTTTGTTTTCATATTTTGCGTCTGACACACTTTCCAGTTAAGCGTATCAGACAGAATCTTTGCATTGTTACTGGATTCGTTTATATAAAGTTTACGTTCTGACTGGAATGGAACGAAACCTAGATTTGCGAAAGCATGCTGGTAGATGCTGGAGCGAGTTTTGGTAGACTTTTCGAATAAATTCTAGAAGAATGGAAATTCAGAATATGTATAAAATGACCTTTACGAAGTGAACGTATAAACATTACTTTTTCAAGAGAACAAATTGTTTCCAAAGTATGGTTCTTTTCATAAGATTTTTTCCGTAAGATTTTTTTTTTTTTATATATGCGTCATCAAATTTACTCTCCATTGTTTCTTCGAGCCAATTATGCTTTAATTTCAGTTACTCGAGGATCATTGGAAAATTTTGAAGTTTCAGTTTTTTTTTATCTAAGCTTTTCACTAAACGTTTTTTAGCAGTGTATTTCAGCATTATATGCACTTCCCGGGCAAAAAACGCGAATCATATTAGCAGAAATTAGTTCTCTAAGTAATGACGCTCCCCATTGAAGTTCAAAAATGGGAAATTTTATTAATAATTTATATTACCGATGAAGATCATTTTTACTCATAAGAATACATGAATAATCAAAATTGTCACTTCTTGGTGAACCAAAATCCGCGTAACTTCGAATGAATTGTAGTTTTCGTCTTCCTTGTTTTTTTAATTTGTAGTTTTCCGCCGTGAGATTAATTTTCTTTTTCTCTACCGCTATGATTGTTAGCGATTGGCATCCTGCTGGTTGAACCCGTGCTTGGTTACCCGTTAGGCTTTTGTATGGGCTTGCCATTATATCACGTTTTTTTGCCGCGCTCGTGTTTGCTGCTTAGGCACTTCACTTTTTTCACTGATTTTTTCACAATTATCTTCATTATCACTTTCAGCATCTAAATAAATCACTTTAGCTGACTCTTCTTCTTTCCTGCTATGAGCTGTCTTGATAGTGGGCACGCTCTTAGGTGTTGCATTATTCGACACTATTTGTTGAACCGTTAACTCGACCACGGTAACTGAGTTTTTATCTATAAGCGTTTTTCCACTAATGTTTGTGTTTATGTGCGTTTTTTTCACTGGGTTATCCACTTAATAAAACTTTTTACTCACCTGAATACGTTTCACCCTTAATTTTTTTTGCGGCATTCAGATATGAATAAAATCGAATTAAATTAATTTGATTTTGAATGTTTCGCGTTCTATTGCAGAGTTTTTGTGTTACTATGCTCGGTTATGTTTCGTTGGTTTATATAATGATTTTATGACCCAGTTTTTTTTTAATTCTCAGTGAAAAAAATCGTACACACTTGTTTAACAACACGGAATATTTGTGTGTCTCACTATTTTTAATCTTCACTGTTTTCCCCAAAAAAATTTTTTGTTGAACACAAAAATATTTCGTACCTGTTAATCACTTTTATTATTTTATTTTTATTATGTAAGAGCACTTTTTATTAGGTCTGTATCGCACGACTTTTGCTACATCCCTCCAGTTCTCAGACGTAGTAGTGCTGGGTATCTGAAACAATAAAGATTGGAGAACATGTGACTGGCATAAACACAATTGGGTCCGTTGCCATGCTAAATTTTCTCTTCTCACCTATTCATTGAACCATCTTCAACTCTCAATGAAGCACATAATATCCTCGACGTCCATATTTATGAGGCCCGTCAAGTGTTTAAGATGGTGTTCTTTCAGGAATAACAGTCGGCGAAGCACTAGACGGCGACAGGTGCAAGGCAAATGAAGAACAAGGTTTTCGTCCTATTCTTCTTGACCAGGACTAAATTTGGTCAAATCTGCCCGGTTGAAACCAATTTTACTTCTATTACTTGTAAGCTGACCTTTTCGCAACCAACGTAATCTTAATGTGATTCCGTCATTTCCAAAAAAAATTGAGTTAACTTTAGATGAGCCTATTTTCGCAAGTGCGATATTTGCTGTCGAAAGCACAACAGTTACTTTCCTCTAAAGAAGCTTAGAAGAGACAGAAAAAAATTATGCAGGAATCGATAAAGAAAAGCTTGCGATAATCTGGCCCTTAAACATCTCTAAGGTATATCTCCTATACAGCGGCAAAAGGTGGAAAACCATTCCCCAAAAATACAGTTACGAGCTTATGTGTAAGCCGGGTAGTTGGTTGTAAAACCAAAAAAAAATCTCAAAATTTCAAAAAAAAATCGGAACTAGATCTTCCTATCCAACTAACTTAGGTGTTTATCAACTGTTGCAAAAAATTTGTATGTCGTGTCAAAGCATGTGCAAATTTACACTAAGGTTAGATAACTTCAGAATCTTATTAATCTGACCCTTTACAAATGTAGATGGCGACCCATATACCAAAAAAAAATTTTTTTTAACACATATATTTTTCAATTTTAAAAATGTTTTTACTTCATAATAAATTTTTTTAATCTTACAATTTTTCTGGTTTTCACTCGATTTCCACATATTCTTCTTTAACATTATTTATCTTAATTTTCGTTTCCATTAGAAAAAAAAAAATTTTATTGATCCTCCGTTTTATGCAAATATTTTTCTTTCCCAAACGATTTTGCCGTAATTTCTTATGATGTACGGGGTAATAAAACCAGGTAGTAAAAGTATTTTTTCATCTGAAATGATGATGCTATCTTATGAGCGCGCTTTAAGTGTATAATTAGAAAAATGTTTTATTGATCTCTTTTTTTAAAACGTTTTGTTTATGTTGCTATAAAGTGCCAACACCTACAAAATGTTTCTGAGAATTTTATTTCGAGTTAAATAAAAATATTTCGTTGTAACTCTTATTGAAATGAGGTAGGATTTACATTTGTCGTGTTTCGGGTTTTAAAAGAGAAAATCAGAAATCATTTAGTTCTAACTTTAGTACTTGATCTGACAAAAAAAACAGAAAAATAACGGATACTTATCTTTATTTCTTAATACAATCACAATGTCCGATAGCTTTGAAACACTGTTTATAGTAAGAACCATCAAGCTGCATGAAATAACCAAAAGCACAAATTTCAGAGCTTTTAGAGGCTGATGATCACTTTGCCGTAAACAATTTTAATTTTAAACCAAAACAAAACAGCTGTTATTTAGAACCAAGTTGGTGTTAAACCCGATCTGGTACCAAAGTATTATCTTAATTTGGAAGACTTTGGGTTGGAACAGTTAGACATTTTTTCACATTTTATGATTAAATTTTACTTAATAATATGAAAATAAATAAACGTGTTCTCTATCAACTTTGTGATCGTTCCCGCAGATCCGTACAAACTAATTTGTTTGTTCCGGTGCAAAAATTAAGTTAGAAAAAATTTGTAATTTTAAAAAAGTTTAAATCTTACTTTTTGTAAAATCAGACTTACACCCGCCGAAGTAAATAAAATTGGCGGGTGTAATTGTTAAAACCGACTTTATTAAAAAACAAATTTACGTACCAGATTTATGATAAACATTGCCCTGTTTAATCAAAAATCATTATTCCTACAACATTCCATCAACTGTTGTTATAAATTTAATCATAACTTCAAAAATTGAAAACCCACTTCCGGCAGCTGCAGCTTATGGTGCACAGAAGTCCCCCACATTTCGGAAGAAATTCCCAATTTTTGGAAAAAGCCTTAACATGAAGTTTTATTATAGGCATACCGAATTTTGGTTAATTTGGTTAAAAACTCGTCATTTTCAGTAAAATTTAAAATATGCACTGAACAAATTTTGCTTGAAATTTAATGAAGAATCATTTTCTTTTTAATCAGGGTTTTCGTAAATGGCTAAAAATACGCTTTTGAAGCTGCCACTTCCGGCGGACCGATCTCGGCCAAAATGCACTGGTATCTTCTAGTGAAGTTCCATCTCAATGAATAAATCCGTAAAGGCTGTAGAGGGACAAAAATTTGACAAAAAACTGTTTCTACCAAAAATCGTCATTGCTGCTAAAATATTGGAAAATAAACCAAGACCGGTATTGTTACAAAATTAATTTATATCGTAACTGATATACTTTTCAAAATGCATTTGCAAAAGTTCGAAAAAGCTCTTATTGAAGCTGTTACTTCAATCGGAAAAATAAAAAAACTCCTTTATAAGCTGCCTCTCAAGTTGGCCTACTGAGATTTCCAAATTTTTGGGACACACACAGAAAATGATTTTAAAACTCCTTTTTTGATGAGTAGGAACTCCTGATGAGGGCCTAACTTTTTGAACAAATTTTTTTATTAAAACAAGTGTTTAATAAAATGTTTTTATTAAGTAATTTTTTTTTTTCATTATCGTTGAGCATGCCAACTTTTTTTCGTTTTCTTTATACGATTTTGTTGTGGAATTCGTCATTGGATTTCGTCATTTGCTTTGCACAAGCCGCTCTTTCTCACCTAAAATCGGTACACTGGAAGTGACATCTCTCATAGATGCGTTTTCATCTTTTTCCAAATTTTAAAAATTATTATATACAAATAGTACGATTTCGAAAAGATTTTAAATTAAATTTCTAAGAAACTTAGTTCAGATCATATTTTAAATCACATCGGAAATGACGAGGTTTGACAAAAAACTTCATTTCGCCATAATTCGACATCTTTTCGGTCAAGGCGGAAAAACAACAAGGGTTGTTGATCTTGTTTGTGTTCTGAAATTTAAACAGAAATATTGGTTTTTGATTAAACAAGACAAGAGAAGTGTAGTGTATTTGAGATCTTTGTATATATTCATGGTAAACGAAAGTGGGCTGTTAGACTGATTTTTAAGCATTTTTGTTAAAAAAAATGCTATATGGTTTCGGTTTGCCGTCCGTCCGTCTGTCAGTCTGTCCGTCTGTCCGTCTGTGTGCACGATAACTTGAGAACGAATAAAGATATCAACTTAATTTCTTCACTAAAAGTTCAAGCAATTCTTGGGAATGATCCCTATTGTTTTGGACATTTCTGTGTTTAGTGTGTTCGGCGATATGTAGGGTTTTGTTAACCCCCCTCCTCAAAATTGATAGATTTTTTTTAGTTTTTTGATATTCTATTTTGCTCTATCGAGCATGTGAATGTGGAATAAAAATATATCTCGTTTGGATGTGGTTTTGTGTGGGTGGTGTGGTTATGGGGGTGGTAGGAGTGGTGGTATGGGAGGTGGAGGGGGTGGGATGAGGTGTTTTCGTTTGGTGTAGGAATTTGGGATTTGGTGGATGAGGGTTTGTGTGGTGGTTTGTGTGTGTGTGGAAGTGGGTATGGAGGTGTGGAGGTGTTAAAGGGTGATAATATGGGTGGTGCGGTATAGGGTGGTGCGGTATAGGGTGGTGCGGGTGAGATAGGTTTTGGGGGTTTTGGATGGTGGGTGAGGGTGGTAATAATGTTTAGGTGTATTGGTTTGTGATTTTTTTTTGTGGAAAAACTATTTTCTTTTATTTTATAGGCAACAAAAATGCTTATAGGGTTCGGCTCCGAACCTTTCCCGTCTTTTTTACCTTTTAAGAGTAAGTGACCAAACATAGAAAACAATTTCAATCAACATTTTTATTTAATCATTTTTAAATTTCACTAACCTATGGAAGTCGCGACTTGTAATTTGTGGAAAAATCTGAAGTTTGATTCCGAATAGACAAGCCGACTTATCCATAGAGATGCCGAAGTTTTGTAAATTAAAGTTTTTAAATAGCATGCTTCACGCATAAAAAAGTTATTTATTTTTTTATAAAACCAAATGCGGCGTAAAAATGAATTTTTTTGCGTAAATCCTATATGATTTTCAAAATATTTGTAAATAACAGAAAAAACTAACGAAAAAGCGTCTATAGAAAGATGCCATTTTTTGTAAACCAATGTCGGCCAAAAATTACTAGCATCGCCTAATTTACAGAAGCAGCTTATGCTTGGTGCCTCGTTCCGACCATTCAATCCATCCACTCTGTCAAAGAGATTTTGTTGAAAACAATTTTTTGTTAAAAAACGTCAAACATTTTTATCAAAACTGGTAATTTCTGGAAAAATTTAAAAATGAACTGAACTAACTTTGTTTGTTTTTTCATAAATGTTATATACTTATGAAAGTATTTGCACAAATCAAAAAGCTCTTAAGAACGCTGCCAGTTCCGGTTGACTGATGTCGACCAGAAATTACTGGAATCTCCAAATTTATGGAAACAGCCAAAGGTAGGAAGTTCATCCTGATAAATCATCAACCAATCTGGGGTTTTTGCCCAAAATTACCGTTTCTGCTTAAATTTTGGAACCAATTGCAAAATTAATTTACTTTCTTTCAGTTTAAAACCTTTCTTGTGATAAATAATATATGTACTTTTAAATTTTTCGTGAAAAAAATGAAAAATCTCATATAGAAGCTGTCCCTTCATGTGGAACAATTTCGCCCACACATCATTTAGTTTTCATGAATAATGGTTAAAGCTTAAGTTTAAAGTAATATCCGGATACACCAATACGTCTAGGCTGTACAGATTTCAAATGTTTGTTGAAAAGTAGCTTTTGGTCAAAAATAGTCATTTCTGCTTAAATTCGAAAAGTTTGTTTGAGCTGGATACTCTTACAAAATTAATTTAGAATGTATTATAAGTTTTTTAGGTGTGTAACGGAATCCCGGTTTTCAAAATCCCGGCAATTTATATATCCCGGTTTTTTTAAAAAAAATTCCGATTTTTAGGAAAACCTGGTTTGCATTTTTAAAACTTGACATATGGTAAAATCAGAGACTCTTTAATGATTTTTTGAAGTAACTTACTGATTTTTTGAATTCAAAAATAAGTTTGCGATTCAAGAACAGATTATGTTGAAATTCTGGGATTTTTAAATGATTATTCGATAAAGCGGTCAATAGAGATGGAACTAGTCCATCTCTAAACCGATTTTGATGAAACTCTACACGTGCGATGGGAATGAGATACGTAAATGATTTTTTGATATAAAGCTGTGGAATATGGTCAATATAGATGGAAGTTGGCCATTTGTTAACCGATTATGTTTAAAGTTGACACGATCTTAATGGGATTATTAAATGCTTTTTTGATAAAGCTCTGCTTATCTTGACAAAAAGGGCGACAAATTTCAGAACTTAGTCAAAAAATCATTTTAGAATCTTTATCCACCACAAATGTTGCATTTTATCATAATCTGTCAATAAATATCCAAGTTCTGTCGCTAATGGCCATAGTCTAGAGCTTTAGCAAAAAATCATTTAAGAATCCCATGTAGACATTACTTGTAGAGTTTTAACATAATCAGTATAGAAACTGTGAAGTTCCATCAATGTCGACCGTATTCTAGAACTGTACTAAAAAATCAGTTTTGAATTCGAATCCTAAGGAATGGATGTGTGCCAAACTTTAAGGTAAAAGTCAATTTTAAGTAAATTTTTCGGCAAATTCAATTATTTTTCAAAAACTCTATGGCAAACTGAACGAAAAATCTGTCCATAATGCGGTTTTTACCATAGTAAATGATTGACTTTAAGTTTGGCACACAGCTTTAGAATAAAACTAATAACACTAATCCTTTATTCCTGAAAAAAAACAAGAGCTGCATGTGTCGACAGACCAAATGTGTCAAAGAGGTTAGTTTCAGTATTTTGAAATATAATTTTTTAATTTGTTGTTTTAAGGAATATTTCGTATTTTTTTATCAAATTTTAATGAATTTACTTGATAAAATTTTCCTTCACAAAAATGTATCACTGACTTGATATGTGAAGTTTTGACATTCAGCTGCCGCCCCTGTAGTCAAGTATATTAGAAAACAAATTCGAAAAGAAACAAATTTTTCTAGTAAATTTTTGGGCAAGATGTCTTATTATAGAGACTTTAGAACTAGAAGAAAAGAAAATCGAGATTTTGAAAACAGCCGTGATTTTGAAAACCGAGACTTTAAAAATCTGAATTTTGAAAACAGGGATTTTGAAAACCAGGATTTTGGAAACCAGGATTTTGAAACTGAGAATTTGAAAACCGGGATTTCGTGGTACACCCGGTTTTTCTTGTAACTGACATACTTTTCAAAATATTTGCAAACAAAGAAAAACCTCCTATAGAGATAGGGATTTCCCAATTTATGAGAAAAGCTTGATCATGAAGCTTTATCAGGGTAAGTCAATAAATTTTCGCTGTTTTAGTTCTTATGGCACCACATAATAGACAAAGATTTTTTTTTGAAAACCACTTTTTTTTACTGGGGTAATCAGCGACAGATAAATCTGCAAACATATCGGGTTTATAATTTTGCGTGCCTAGGGTAATGAGTGCAAAATTGACACATAGACAGCGAACCGTATTTTAGAATTTGGGAAATTTTGATATGTTACGCTTGATACCCATAACTTGAAGGTGCGGTGAAGTTGTGCCAAAATAGAGCATGATGCATTGCTCCGTTTTTGACGCCAATCGTTTGCTAGGCAAATAGTTTTGTAAAACACAAACCGCTTTCTTAAGATACACATTAATCTTATATTTTGTGTTGGAGCACAACCTTTATGTTAGAAGTCTTGCTTTCGATTTCTAAACTTACGTTGCGAATGGTGGATAAAAAATAATGCTGCGATATGTGGTGCGTCAATTAGTACAGAACATAATTGTGAACCATCATTTATTAATTCTTGGTTGAACACGCTTTTCACCTCACTCTCATTTGACATAGATGACATGGAGCGATTTTTATGTTCCGTCAACGATCGAAACGTTAACACTCCTTACATAAACGTCATTTTAATCAGATTGGGCAAAAATATTATGATAAAATTGTATAAAACTCCCACTTGCATCCTGTTAGTCCTCAAATTCGTGCCACATAATGGAAACCAAATTTGGTCAGATCATATTGAATTTTTTCCGAAAATATATGGTGCGTCAATTCGTCCTGAACATAGTTGTGAACCATCATTTATTTAATCCTGGTTGGACACGCTTTCCATCTCATTCTCATCGTTGACGATATTTTCATGATTTTTGACATGGATGACATAGAGCGATTTTTATGTTCCGTCAACGATCGAAACGTTAACATTCCTTACATAAACGTTATTTTGATCAGATTGGGCAAAAATATTATGATCAAATTGTATAAAACTCCCACTTGCATCCTGTTAGTCCTCAAATTCGTGCCACATACGTGTGTTTAAAAACAAAAACTTTGAAGATCGGTGAAAAATTTGGTGAACATTTGTCTACCGGGCGTGGCGGGCAGCTTCCATGGGAGCTTTTTCAATTTTGATGATGTTGAAAAGTACGTTTTTAACTTTTACAAAAAAAAACGACAAAGCAAAAGACTCAAATAAATTTAAAAAATTTCATTTTCAAACAGCAATGGTTGGTTTTATAAATTTTATAGTCTGATGTTTGACACAACCAATTTGCTCCTTCCAATTTTTGCCATTTACGAGTAAATGGCCAAATTTAGAAAACGATTCCAATCATCAATTTCAATTAATCATTTGTATATGGTGCTCTAAAGAGGCGGTGGTGAGTAAATTTCAAATCGATTTATGTTTGATTTATGTGTTTATGTTAAGGTGCTAGCTCATTCCAGGAAAGCTATTTGGTATCGGTGGTGCCATTAAAAAATGAACTTTACTAATAATACAATATTCCAAAGAGTCTTTTGGGTCATGATTCCAAATACTTTTATTTCTTTATTAAAAAAAAATATCCATTGTTAGATCATCCATATTGCCCCTTTGCTCACGTTTAAAGCATTGTAAAAATATTAAAATTCCGTCAATAATTCTGCATAATACACGAATAAAAATGAATGAAAATTCAAGAAAAATGAAAACCTCGTTCTGAATCCAAATTGATAGAAAATGATGTGCGAATAAGAAGCAATATAAAAAAAACCATTTCCTCTCATACGTATACGTAAAGATGCTGTATATGCATTGCAGATAAATTATTAAACTTGAAACAGCAAAGTGGTTAAATTTTTTGAGAAAAACAAAAATATTTTCATCATCCAACACCAGTGCTAAGTAAGTGTATTTATGTAAACAGTGGTGTGGAGTGGTGGCAACGGAAGAATATTAAGTGAAAAAGTGTGAATCATTAGAATGAATATTATATAGAATTCTCTCTTTTGGAATATTTTATAAAAAATATAAAAGCGAAACTGTTGCTGATGAATATTCTAATGGATATTTTTGGTTGTGCTGCTTTATTGGCATAAAAGATAAATTTATAAATTAGGTGAAATCATTAAGCATAATTTATTATGTGTTTTTTCATTTTTTTTCTGCTGCCTTTTCGGTGTTGCCAACGAATCAGAATTTATTATTCACAAAATGAATTCATTTTTCACTATGCCTTTCAGCAGCTTTTTGAAATTATTAAAGGTTATAAATTGAAAAACTGTATAATCGTTATCGGTTATCTGAAGATAGGAGGAATTGGGTTCAAATGATTCTACGGCTATTAATTTGCATAATATATATTTGCAATTTTACCATAATGCGATTATTCGAGTGGGAAGCCTGAGACACAATGATACATCGTGCGACAACTTAAAATTTTCAAATTCTTAAAACGAATATTTTAAAATGCTTAGTACTTTATTTTTGAGAGTATACCATCCGATTAAAATGGAAGACTGTTTCTTTTAAATGACCACTTCGGCTAGATATGCAGTACTCCATTCGGTCTCGTTTGAGCCGCTTTTTCACAAATAGTAACTTTACCAACTCAATGGATGATGATTAGCATACCATTTGTTTCTGACGTGACAATAGTCCAACAAAGTCAATTTGCAGCTGCTAGGTGTTCGGGTGATTTTCGAAGATAGGGCTCAAATGTCGATTTTATCGTTTTCTGTGAGAACAGTGACGCTGTCCTGTTGAAAACTAACATTTGCCAAGCTTTTCTCTTCAATCATGGAGATTAAAATATGAAATAGCTAAGTTAACATGGCACGATAATGGGCGCCATTGACTGCTAGTGCGGCAGTAGCTTATTTTGTTGAAAAAATCCCCATGAAACCTTTGAACCATATCCCCCACAAAACAATCACTGGTTTTGTGGTGAATTGGCTTCTCAATTGCCACGTGTGGATGTTTTGAGCCCCAAAAGCGGCAATTTTGCTTGTTCACAAACACCTCCGATACTGTGCCTCTTTTGTTAGAAAACCGCCACATTGAGAACATTTGTATTCTGCCAAAAGGATTACATTGAAAGTGAAGTTCCAGTGGTGTTATTTACTAATAAAGTCGATAAACGATTCATAAGAAGGTTGGACCGCGAAACATGGATATCTCTCTTTAGTCCATCAGTTATAAATTTTGAGATGAACTCAAATCAGAGATGCTGATTCTTTTCTCATCACCATTAAAGTGGACGAACCCGTTTGACAATATTAATAAAAGTTCATTTTTCATAAATTTTGCCAAATCATAACACTACCATTATCATTTGGCTTCACATCTGCTACATTTTGATCGTTTGAATGCTCAAGCTTTACTCGTATACTTTGTTTATGTTCCTCGCTTTAAGTTCCTTGAGCTTATGAGCGAAAAATTGTTTCCATAAAATCTCTTTAAAACTCGATATCCACATATCGACGAAACCTTTATTCATAAATTTCTTTACCATGGATCGACCATGTACTAATATGGCCAAAGAAAATCCAAAACTTAATGTAGTGAAAATTTTAATCCATAAATTTTGTCCGAATTTTAGCCCTACATGCGATGCAAATTTTACAATTATTATTAATAAATAGCAGAGAGTTCCCTCCAGCTCAAAATCGTGTAGAATGTACAGCACCATTTTTTCATCAAAAAAATATATTTTAATCAAAATCAATCTCGTAACCAAATTTCATGACGGTTGGTTATGATCCCTGACCAATACTACGATCCAAATTTCGAATTTTAATCGTAATTCGTTAAGAAATGGAAGAAAGACGGAATATTGTTAAGTTTTAAGATTTCACATACCAAGTTCCTTTACTTCGCAGTTTTTTTAATGTTTTAATCTATGCAATCTGCTCTGGAGCCGAAGCACTCCCAACTATTTCGCGGTTAGATTTTCACGTCTTACTTTACGCACTGCTTACCAAATCGAGGACGTACGGGTATAGGTTCAATTTAATTACCATCTGCACATTCCATAGCTCCATGAGTTGGTCCATCAGTTTTGCACTCCGATAGATGTGTTCCATTTCAGCACAGATCGTAATCTGTTGATGAATATTCCCTTTGTATTCTGCCTCTGTCGGGATTCGAACCCGGTACCTCCTGATCCAAACGCCAAAACTTTAACCACTGTGCCATTTGTTCGGCTACTTTGGAGATCTATAATCTATAATCCTTCTGGGTTGTTTTATTGTGTGGAAAAAGCGATAGAAAATTAATATAAAACTTTCGCTATTAATTATTGCTGTTTGCTTAAGGTCGAATTTTTCCACTAAATTATGAACTTAACTAAGTTACTTAGTGATTCACAATAAACATTCATAGGTGGCAGTAACGCCAACAAAACAAGCTGTGCCTGACTATTCGAAATACTAAATTATCGACTTTTGAAGATGATATGGAAGTTGCATTATTCGCAAATGCTTTTATAAACAACGAAGTGTTTAAATAAAAAAAAGTTTCATCTTAACATTGTTGCCGGGTATAAATATAAATACAGTATGTGCAACAAGAGCGTGTACGGCGTAAAACTAAGTAAAAGTGAAACTAGGATTTTTTTTTTATTTTTATTATGAAAGTTTATTTTATTTTCTAGAGCGCTACCAACTAATACATAGCGAAGTCCCTATTACTGTTGATAATTGCCCGGCACCTTTTGTCTATACTATTAACCAAATTTTCTGCTTATTGTAGTGATTAATTTTTCCATATCTTCCGGACCACTCGAGCTAGATGGCTCAAACTTTTTATGTAGTACATTTTTAGCTTAATCTTCCAAAGTGACCATATATTTTTGATCGGATTGTCATCAGGTGACTGAGATGGCCAACCCAATGTTGTTATACCATTTTTCAGTATAAACTCCGAACAGAGTTTCCTACGGTGTTTTGGATCGTTGTGTTCTTGCAAGAATCAATTCGAGTTCCCCGCTCAAACCATTTAACGACAGATGGTAACAAATCCCGTGAAAAACTTTTTTTCATGAAAGGTGCATTTAAGCTCCGTGTGGAACCTGGAACTCTCTCTCTCTCTCTTTCTCTCGCATGCGCAGTCGCGATGTTCCTCTACGATGCATTCCGGTTGGGTGTTGTTGGAAAACTTTATTAAACAAACGTTGTTGTAGGGACCTTGCAACCTGGCCAAGCCATCTAGCTCGATCGCATCTGACCAATCCGATGAGACTGCCACCTTCGTTAACTGCTTCCCTAAAAATTTCATTATGATGCAACTATTCTGCATACAACCAAGCAACCCAAAACCAACAGAGGTAAAATTTCGGTTTTTTTTTTCGTCATATTCGAGCTAATTGAGATATGTTCTTACATAAATAAAGGCGACAACGATTCTTTTCATTTGATTTCGCTTTCTACTTACAGCCATTTAAGTCTTGCTTCCCACCGTTCTTGCCAAATATTCCCATCTTGCAAAATATTCTGTTACTTATTTGCTCTCGATATTTCGTTGCTTATGTTTTCATTTCTTTAAAAATCTTATTTAATTTATCGATGCAACTGTTTTCTTGAATTTGTGATCAAATTTTTGATTCATCAAGCACAACGGTTTCTTCGAACCAAGTAATAGTAGATTGTGACAGCGCTCGAAGTAATAGTACTTCATCTTAAAATATCTGCTTCTTTACATGGTCGTACGCATGGGGGGTTACTGGGGGTTTAACCCCCTCATGATTCAACAATAGAAAAAAGTAAATCCTGAATCAACAGCAACGCGACTCAAACAAATATGTCCCACACACGATGGATTCGACGCCACGAGTCTGCCCTAGTATTTCTATAACTTCAAAAAGCTGCAATCTTTGCGCTGGAAATTATTTCTGATTGGGATGACAAAACAACTTCTTCTTCTGCGATTCAGCTTCTATCTGATATTAGGAGTACTTAATTTCAAGTATCTCTTCATGTGCTTGCCAAAGTTTTGGGTATAACCCTGCCACTAAGTCGTTCACTACAAACAATAAATCTAGATCTGGCGCTGCAATCGAACTGGCAAAAGATGTTGAAGATGTGCTAGATGAAATACGACGCGAAACAGAAATGAAATTTTCAGTGATGTCAAGAAAATATGTGACCAGCTTAATGTAGAAATACGAATTCCTCGTCTAGCCGGAAGACGAATTCATCACTTCAACATTGCAGTTGAAAATCTTGAAGAGTATTATCGTATTGCTATCTTTATACCTTTTCTAGATTCTACAAAGACGCAAGTTTACGATCGGTTTCTGAAACATAAAAATATATTGCAAAGTTTTATGTGTCTTTTGACAAATGAACAAAATTTTTCATTGGAGCACGAAAAACCTGCAAAAATCCTTTTGGAATTATATAAATGTATTACGAACTGCAGCATGGTTAAAGGCATTGGTGAACTGAAGCTATGGTGGCGCCATGCTATAAATTCTTCGAATACACCAAAAAATGCTAATATTGAATTTTTATCATGCGACGAATCAATTTTCCCAACTGTTCGAAAATTACTTCAAATATTTGTAACACTACCGGTTACAACATCAAGCACTGAACGATCTTTTTCAACATTGAGACGACTCAAAACGTATTTACGCAACACAACGAATGAAGATAGGCTAAATGGATTGGTGTTACTTAATTTTCATCGTAATGTCGCGGTTTCTGTTGATGCAGTTCAAGATGAACTAGCAAAAAGTTCACGTAAATTATAAATTCGCTTGTAGTAGGTAATTATGAAAAGAAAAAATCTTTGAACTTCAGTCTTAGCTTCTATCGCTCTTTAATTGTTTCAGAAAATTTTCTTTTGCTGAATCTGGCATATTTATTCTATTTTATAAGAAAAAATATATAATTTTTAATATAGCTATGTATTAATTTTTCTTGTACATACATCATATTATAATTTTTTATTAACTTTTCTTGATAAATTTTTTATTACTTTTTGTTATATAATTTTTAATATATTAATTTTTCTTTAACAGTTAAGTTCTTTCTTGTATAGTTTATGTTTTTATAGTGAAATAAAATACAATATATAATAGCTAGTTCTATTACGTCAAAAAAAATTATATAAAATATGTTTTCTGCAACCCCTCCCCCCCATGCCCTCATCCTGCGTACGTGCCTGCTTCTTTAGCACACCGTGGTCGAGAAATTTTTTGAGTTCATTGATCGGCGTAATGGCCTTTAAACCATGCTTCCGCAAACCACTATCTCAATGCACAGGCTATAGTTCGGGCCACTTTAGACTTAAATTCCATCACAAAACTTAATTTATGGTTTTGCAAGTTGTCCTGAAGAACCAAGTACACTTACCATAAACAACAATGCGGTTTTGAAAAATGGATTTCGAGTCACACACGAATTTTTGGTTTTGATTAATGTATCATTAATTTCCAAACAAACTGGCTTATTGTTTTCTGGCACACTAATACCCTGGACAGACTGCGAATTAGTTAAACTGGTTTAGCAAAATTCAATGAAACACCCTATATAAAAATTAGATTTTAGTAGTAGATTTTTGAATTTCGTAATTTATCGTAATTTATCGAACTGAATTGAATTTTATTTCCTAGAGTACTTGATCGAATCTTGCTAAACCAGTTTAACTAATTCTCAGTCTGTTCAGGCTATAACATTCTTAATTCTTAATTTAGGTTTCCATTCGATTTTTGAAGCTATTGGGGGGGGGGGGGGGCGCAAATGAGTTGAAACATCTGATTCTTTGGTTTGCTCGGCCTATATAAGTTCATTTAATGTCGGTTTCATAATGTTCTCAAAAACATATCTCTTCTATTTATTTAAACTTGGAATGTAGTTATCTAAGAAACAATTGATTCGAATTTTGTTGGGAAATTCATTAACTCTCGCAGCGTGGTTTTAAATCTTGATTGGTTTTGTGCATTAAATTGTAAATTTTAAATTACAAATTGTCCAATTCAAAACCTAATTGTTTTAATTCATTTTTACAGTTTCTTTGTCAATTGTCTTTTTTCTCCTGTAACAATATTTAACAGATTTTTTTGTAAAAAATATATGTAGGTAGAATATTGTTAAATGTGCCAAATTGATTAAAACCAAATGAAATTATAATTACAAGCAACTCAAACGGTTAAAATAACAAAAAAACACAAGTTTAGAATTCGAATATCACGAAGACATGCCATGCCATAAAACCACTTAATTTCAAAATACCCATTATTATATATTCGAATAATATAAGTCCAAATTTAAATGACTGAACAGAATCGGTATATGCCATAAAAATCAAACCAAAGATTTAAAATTGGGGAGACCGCTGGGACATGACATATAGCCAGTTTATTACTTAGTACATAGAGCTATTGTAACTTCCTTATAACGACTTAGAAGAATCCTTGTGATTCTCATAATCGTAGTCGATATATAAACTGCTGAAGCAGGTGAAATCGGTTTGCCTTACAAATTAAATTAAAAACTGAAAATTGGGAAGACCGCTGTTTTTTACTTTGTACGCATAGAGCAGTAGTAACCTCCTTATGACGATCTACAAGAATCCCTGTGATTCTCATTTAAAGACATGTCTTTGAAGAATCCCTGTATCCCTCATAATCGTAGTCCTCATAATCGTAGTATTTATTATTTGCTAAAAACTTCACGCCATTTTTGGAAATAAAAATATAAACAAAAAATAGAAAAAAACTAATGGTACAGATCGAACTTATAAATTGTTTGACGTTTGCAACCCCGTACTTGTCAATCAATGAATAGAACAATGCTTTTGCTAGTCGCTGATAGCGTATTAAATGACATCCGAAAAATAATTAATTTTAAAATTCCAGTTAAAATAAAATGTGGTTGTTCTGAAGCACTCGTATACCAAGCCGATACCGCAAAAATTAATTTACGAAATATACTTTTAAGTAGCAGACGAATTGAAAATATCCTGAAAATGAAATACACAAAACACATAACAATCCAATATTTGGAACAACAAATAAATGGAGAGTACACAAAAAAATTCATTTTCATTTATCTTAAAGTTTTTACTAAGGTTTACAGTATAAGTTAGGCTAACCATAAAAATGATTGCGGTTAAAAAAATGTTGTACTCGTATAAGGATCATGTACAACGTACACATACTTATACATAAACAACTTTTGGTTCAAGTATAATTTATATCCTTTCTATACTCTCTGTGCGGTGATAAAATATTTGAAAGCTTGGAATGGATATCGACCTAAAAAGCGCACACAATACAGTAGTAAATACAACATAAAATTCCAATAGTTAAAAAAATGAGCTTTTATAGTTAGTTAAAACAAAATCAAAATAATGAGCTTTATATAACCACCGCAGCAAAGTAAATTCGTTCGTTTAGTTACCAGCAGAAAATCCTTTATTTTTATAAATAATCGTTTTATTAAGAAACAAATTTCCGTTTCCGTTTCAAGTCAAAAAAATTGTTTTGTATACATTTTCAATAGTACAACTTTATAAAAATGTATATCGTGCAATGGAAATAAAATTCTGTAACACGTTAAAGTTATTTTTGTGTACCTAGGCCAAATAAAACAAAGAACAATAGAAAACATTTTTGATTACGATTTTTCGTGATTTTCCAAATAAATTTATGTAAAATATTTATTTTACATAAATTTTTCATAATTTTTTTTTTTATATAATATTTCATGGTCGAGAGAAGTCTCTTTAATAATGTATATTATGGTACAATCACGTGAATGTCGCTACTTTATTCTAAATAAGAGATTTTATCATAATTTATAATGGTTTATAGAGTAGTTTTAGCAGGTGGTTGCCGATAATTCGTAATGATTGGTTTGCGATACGTTAAAAATGGATTTATTACTGCTGATATTTAAATGGTTTGGTTTTGCGTGTGATTGGCTTAGTAAAACTTGAAATGCAACAAAAATTATTCAATTTTTCCACACAAAAATTCAACTTAAAAAAATATTTATTCGAATTGTTGTCGTTAAAAGCGTTTTAAGGTTTAGGAATAGTATAAAGGATGACACAAATACCAATAAATCATATAACAAGGATCATTTTTCATTCCAGAATGATAGTTAAACAAAAAAATCTAGAAACTCAGCAGGAGTACACTCCATTAGAAGACACAAATATTATAGTCCCATTTATGTAGCTTAAGCGGCACGTATTATGATTTTTAATTTAAAGCATCTGCTCCATATTGGAGTCACATGAAACTTGAGGAAGACAAAAATAAGTTTCCAAGTTATTAATTGAATCGGGCAGTACAATATCAGATATTTTTCAACATAATTGAAATTGAGTTATGTGGTAAAATAGTTAATTAACTAAAATTACTTCGTTTTAAGTAACTATTTAATAATTGCTCTGAAGAACAATTTCCTCAATTTTATCATCGTTGTTTTTTGCCATTTCTTTGCAGACATCATGAATATTTTCAGTAAAATCAAACAATATCTCGCTATTTAAATTTTAAAAATCTATTATTTAATTTCCGTATTTACTATTTATTTTAAGAAACAAAGTTATCAATTAATGATTAATTTTTTTTACCCAAAATGATGTATGTGAAGCTAGCACGAAAATCCAGCGCGAAAACGTCTTTTAAAGTTTGGTGTGTTTCTTGCCTAAATAAAATATTATCCCGTAAAATTTATTGAAAATGCAAGTGAAACGAGAATTTTATTCCGAAAAATCTATTAAACTTATTAATTATTTGTGGAAATTCTAGAGATAACCCCATCGGGAAATTAAGTTAAAAAGTCAGGTTCATTTATCACCTAAGTCATACTAAAAGCTGCTCATACTGGAATCACGACTAAAAGATCCTGATTTTAAGCAATTTGTCCTTATGGTTTCGATGTCCTTCGTGTTTGATATGAAAAATCGATTACACTTATTAATTTTTTGTGGAAAGCCTAGAGATAACCCCATCGGGAAATTAAATTTACGAGTAAGGTAAATTTATCACCTAAGTCATACCAGAGGCTCTTCTTGGAATCATGACTATAAGATCCTGATCTTAAGCAATTTATCCTTATGGTTTCGATGTTTTTAAATCTTTGTAATCAATCTGGACACAGTGTATATGCATATGATGATTACATCTTTCGTGTCTTCTGTAGTCAAATAATACGAAAAACGCATTTTGTTGTACAACAGCACACATTTAAATTTTTTTGTCATATAGTTTACCACGTAAGGTGGTTTGTTGTCACATACTTTACCTTAATGTGTAGTCTAAATAAAGCCAATTAAATCGTGATATTTATTTCTTTTCACCGATACTAATTATTATTTATTTAATACAACTACCAAAATATTTCTGGATGAAATTCTCTTTTTTCTTGCATTTTCAATAAATTTTTCGGAATAGTATTTAATTTAGCAAAGAAACGCACCAAAATTGAAAAGGTGTTTTTAAATGTATTTATTAAATCTTTATTAAAAAATTTTTAAATTTTTCAATTTTTTTGTAAATGACTTTCCAACATCATTGCTAATACTTAAAGACTCCCAATGGAGATACCACAATCGGTACTCCGATTACCACCAAACTCCGCTAGATCTCCAAATTCCGAATACCCAATCAATCAGTGGCACTATTCTGGTGATTTTCCGGGAATAGGGAACTGGGCAAATAATTTATATGTAATTTCTGTTCAAATATTTCTTTTCCGGCCTACTAAGGATAAAATTGGGGATAATTTTTCCATATCTAAATTGGCAGGGAAAATTATTCCCCCACTTAGATTTTGTTTTCAAAAAAAGTAACACTAACTTTTTACCTAAGCATGCCAGAAAAAAATGCTTAAATAAAAATTTTAAATAAATTCTTTCCCCAATTCCCTATTCCAGGGGGATTGGCAGAATAGTGCCACTGGACTATAAATATGCAAAATTTTGGCGAATTAATGTTTTTGTTTTATATAAACTCATTTCCGGTAAAATTAAAAAAATATCTTTACTTATTTTGTTTAAAACTCCCAATTTATGGTAAAGACAGATAATCCATCTGGACTCTACCGTAGCCTATTTTTTGTTAGAAAACTGTATTTGCCAAAAATTATCAGTTCCGCTTCAAAATTTTGATAAACTGATCTGGAGTGGTATTGTTGCAAATTTCAGAAACTTTTATTTTGTGTCGATTCTCTCTTAAATGATATAATTTTTAAAATATTTGAAGAAAAATAAAGAGCTCCAATGGAAGCTTTCACTCTTGGTTAAAATCACTGGGATGCCCAAAACAGTGATAAAAGCTTAAGTGTAAAACTTCAGTTCGATCAGTCAATCTGTCCTCGACTGTAGATAACCAAGAATATATATTTTGCACGACACCTAGGCAATATAGCTTTCTGCAAAAATCTCGAGTTCAAAATTTTTCATGATTTCTACCCTTTTATTTTCTATCTCCGTCCGAAACGATAGATATGAAGCATCGTAATACTTACGAATATTTTAATAGAAGCGACTACTTCCAAAAGATCTTGTAAATTATGAACTGATATGAACCATTCGCCACCAAATTGGTTGAAGTAGTCCAGACTTTCCATAGATGTTATGTATGTATGAGTATCACACTGTTAAATCAAATTCAAATAGGAAAAAAATGAATCGTATTGGAAATTTTAGTACAATCGTATAAGTATGAGTGTTTTTTAGAAAATGACTCAAACCTCAAAATAAAAATTTATAAACAAACTCAACCACGTATAGTGCAGAAATTATCCATATTTTTATTAAAATATATTATACATTAAAACGATTAGAATAAATCATAGGAAATACAACTTTGTATTAAAAAAACCCTAAGTCAATCTTACAATGTACCAAATGGTTTATTTGGGAGACTCAATGACAAACTTCCTGAACTATCGACCGGAATGACCGATAATGGCCAGCCTAACTTGAGTTAAAATGACATCTGAGCACCTATAAAATATAAAAATTCGTAACAATAAATCAGAGGTCATGCATTATTAGCATTAAGTGGATTTGGTTAGATGACTCAATGACCAACTTCGTGTACTAGCCAGACCTGAATCACGATCTCTGCGAATGGCCATCCAAATTTGAGTAAAAATTCTGCTTATTTTTTAAATATCGTCAGTTCAATGGATATATATCCGTCTATTGTTTCTATCTCACTTTTATTTTATTTCAATGATTTGAATTAAAATTATGTACAAATTTTGTAATTTAATTAAAAATGTGTTCTATGCTTTCTAAACTAATTAAAATAATTTAAATAAAACATAATATTTTACTAAGAAGAATTTTATAATCGTCCGTGAATTTAATTTGTTTAAGAATTTTTTTCGGCTTTTCGGACAAAATATTATTTTAATGGCCTCTTTGTTTTCTGCGACTAAAATAGTCGTAAACATTGTATGGGTGTCCATTAAAATAATATTTTGTCCGAAAACCCGAAAAAAATTCTTAAACAAATAATATTTTACTTTTCATTTAGAATTTCTCAAATTAAAAATCATAACAGTGTATTCCAAACCACTACAAAGAAAGCTTAGATAGATTAGATTTGTATACGTATACGATTTTAATCTATGGAAATATTTCACAGGCCCTCGCCACCTTTCGCCTGATTTTATCAGTGAAAATAGAATTTCTAGAAATTCATAGTAAATTGAAGCGCAGGCCTTTAATTTTACTGGGTCAATCCCGTGATGTGTTTATTTTTCGATTTCTACCTCATTTATTTTTATATGCAACATTCAGCCTGTTTTCTATTCAAAATATGAGTCAGCTCAAATTTTATCTTGTTGTTTACACGTTCGGCAACATTGATACCATATTTCCAGTGAATGTAATGATCGGGTTTTCTATTTTTTTATCTTTTTCAATGGTTGGCTCCCTCCAAATTACATGGAGCTGGCCTTCTTTGAGAAGGGTGGAATTACCAGAATAACGTTCTGTTTTCTACCTGTGGTAATGTTTTTTATTTAGCCCGTGGGGAATATTTTATTTCTTCTTTAACCTTCAGTAACTGACGAAACTGACGAGCATTCTTCAAACGAAAGTGACCGTTCAGGATGAGCTCGCTAGTGGGGAGAGCTCCGTTGAGATGAAAAAACTGAATGATTCTAAATTAATTTTGCAACAATATTGCGATATACCAAATTTTGATTAAAAACTATTTTTCTACTTAAATTCGGTTCCTTTCCAGCTTGCGGATTGACTGATCGAAATCAAGCTTCATACTTAGGCCTTTTCATAAATTAATATGTCCCAGTATTTAATTATAATTTTGACCAAAATTGGTAAAACTGACCACCGTTTCCATAGGAGCTTTTTCGGGTTATGCAAATTTTCAAAAGTATAGAATATTTTTTTAAATTTTGCGACAAACGACGAGTTGTGATAAACAAAAACTTTATTTCACCAAAATTCCGCATCACTACAGTCCAGGCGAATTGACTATTTTGAACCCAACTTTTTGCATTATTTGGGAAAAAGTTGGTGGAAATATTTGTCCTGGTTTTTAAATTTTTTCAATCAGCCCTCTGTAGAGAACCAACAAAATTTAGTCCGCACAACCCCACACACACAGGGACACAAAGGGATTTTTTAAAAAAAAAATTCGACTTCGGCGATATAGCGATTGGTAAATCTGCAAAATTCTCGAAGTAAACATTTTTAATTTTTTTCGCTGATGCGAATAAATTATGGCGAGTACTTCAATAGTTGACATCGTGCGGTTTGGTACCACTGGATATTGTTAAAGATCAGCTGAACTGTTGATTATTGTTTTAGTAGAATATTATATTTTTCATCTTTGTAGTATTTTTTGTCAAAAAAAGTATCTTTTAATAACAGATTTCCTTCGTGAACTTTTACACGGGCTCATCAGGCTTCAGTCTTAATTGAACCCGTGTCATTGGTTTAGTTTTTCTGGAAGTAGATAAAATTACACTTTTGTATTAAATTTAGTCCACTGCGCTGGAATTGAGTTTCATGGTGGTCCACAACAATTGTTAGTCTCGTTTGTGTTTTTGGTTACTGTAGATTTTTACGTTTGTAAAAATTGTCGTTCCTCAGTAATATTTTTGACATTCTCAGATATTATTCGAACACATAATCGCAGAGAGTACAATTTTTGGCTCGTACAATGTCTTATATCTTACAGCAACAACAATTAAATTTTCAAGGTATATGTGTAAAAGCATGCATTTAGGCGATTATTGAATCTACACGAAGCTTTTACTAAATTACTCTAAAAACAATAACACAATTTACAAGTCGGTTATAGTCCAATAAAATGTTCAAAAATATCTAATGATACAAAATTGAACAGACTTCATTCGACGTACAAACACGTTGCAGCAAAATTTTTTTTTTTCCAAAATTGTATATATTTATTTCAAATAAACAATAAAAATTGTTTTTACCACCCGATTGACAAACATGCCGCTATGATTTTTTAGAGACAACATATCTACTTTGCCGATGCCAACCCGTTTAAAATTCTAAATCGTATACAGATCTGTCAGGTGATACAATAAACAAAATAAAATAATAAAAGTTTGGGTTATTCTGGATAATAGCCAGATAGTGTTTTTTAATCAAGGTGAGGTTACCAAAACTTTAGAGGTTTGGTTTCGAACTAATGAAAACATTGAATTTTTTTTTGTATTAAAAAATTCGGTCGTCCCATCAGACTGCAGTGAACAAACTACAAAAATTTTGAAAATATTTTGAACTAATCAAAGTATAATCACAAAGCCTTAGCGAATTTTAATGATTCGCTACGCAATTCCCAACCCCTTTGTAACCTCGAATTTTACAGAGCTCTCACAATAGAAAAATTTGCCTTTTGTCTTACAAGATTGTTTGAAAATAAAAATTGAGGAAAAAAAATGTTTACCTTAAGGAAAAAAGCTCGCAAACTCTAAACTCTTTTGCCTTAAGAAAAGACTTATAAAGTTAGCTAAATTTCAAAATCAGGGTTTTTGTTGTCATTTTCCAGACAAAACGCGTTAAAAAGCAAATAAGAACTAATTTATCGGTTTAATATATGTATGTTAAAATTATAATTAATAATGCAAAATACAATTTCAAAAATATCATTAGTATGAATATAAATAACACGAAGTTGGTTTCAATTTATTTATTTTTTTGCTCATTGTGAGAGATACTCTGAAGGTAAAAGTTTAAGGCAAAAGGTAAAGGCAAAATTTGTTTCTATTGTGAGAGTAGGGGCGGTATGTTGTACCATCACATCGAATCGGATGCGAAAAAAGTCGAATCGAAAAAGTGAAAGTTGTATCATGTTAGCTTTTCGAAAATGATACAACATACCGCCATTCGACTTTTTTCGAATTTCGAGTCGAAGTGATGGTACAACATACCGCCCCTGTTATTGTATTTAACGCATACATGCGATATCTATATGAATTTTTTTTTTAACTCGCTAAGGCATTGTGATTATACTTTGATTAATTCAAAGTATTTTCAAAATTTTTGTAGTTTTGTCACTGCAGTCTGATAAGGCGACCGAATTTTTAATACAAAAAATTCAATGTTTTCATTAGTTCGAAACCAAACCTCCAAAGTCTTGGTAACCTCACCTTGAATAAAAATCATACTTTACGTAATTCCAACGACATCATATTGTGCCTTTAGAAATTTTGCATCTGTCGGATAGCTCCACATTTGCAATTTCAGTGTGAGTAATCCTGACCGATTTTGTTGAAAATTTTAAGATATGATTTTTTAGAAGCGGTTTTGCTGAGAAATTTGATTTTTAGAAGAATGCCAATTAATAATATTATGGAGGTATTTTTAATTAATTTTTTTTTAACATGGAGTTGTCTATGTAGTGTATGTACAAAAATTCATTTTTAAAATTGTTTGTTGAAAGTGTCTGAGATAGCCTCGGTTCTATGAAAACCTCGTTTTATTTTGAATTTGTTACGACTGTGTTGTCTTTAACAAAACCAAATATTCATTTTATGGATTACATCTCCACTTTTTGTAAATTTTCGCGTTTCTATTCTTCTCGGTTGTTTTGCGTCCGGGTTGTTTTGCGTCCGGGTTTTTTGCGTCCGGGTTGGTTTGATGTCTAAACGCGGTTAGTGGTGAATGGATTCCTGTGTGTTTTTTCCGTTTTGTTGGTAACTGAACGAGAATGGAGGAGAGCGAGAGCGATGCGCATCGATTGTTTATGTAAAGCAAAACATTCCATAAGAATGTTTTTCTTATATGCCTCTCGTTTACATCAATGCGAATTGATGTAAACGAGAAACAGAGAAGAAAGACAATTCTTCTGGAATGTTTTGCGCGTCGTATTTGGCGTAAGAGTTTTTGATTGATAAAGAGTCGTGTTTGGAATTATATAAAAAATGGGAGTCTAATTTGCAATGTGATAAATAGAAGTCGAGCTTTGAGTTTTTATAAAAAAGTTTTGATTGTAAATTTTTCAAGTTCGGGTGGAGATCAGTAATAATTTTTGGGTGTTGAAAAGTTTTTTTTTGCATCCGACCATGTTATTAATTATACAAAATTATAAAAAAATAGAAATTAAATATCATCTATATTGTATAATATAAAAAACGTTTAAATTGATATTTGGAAATAAAAAAAACGATATATTTGTTTAAAATTGAAAGTTGTTTTGATATAAGACATCAATTATAGACTTTCATAAAAAGATTTATGTGTTGTGAGAAAATCGAGTGAAAAAAAAGAGAAAAAATCTAGTTTCCTGAATATACCTGCGGAGGTTTGACAAATGATATTAGCGTAGTGAATAATAAGAAGTGCATACCACCGATACCCCAGTGCAACGGGAATCATAAGTCATTAACGGGGCCGTGGTGGAGTAAAGCGTGCAATAGTTTTTTTTGTATCGATAGTCGGGCGCCACCTTTTTATCGACGAAACTAGTTAACGGGTGTCGCATTAATTACGGGTGCCGGATTATTACGGCTGCTCGCTGATTTTTTTTATTATTATATAAACGGTGAAAGTACCGCAACGCACGAGGGGCCAGCAACGTGGCCATTCACGAGTATTTTGTTTGATCGGTAAGATACCGCAACATCCGGGTGGTCAATCAAGGCCATTCTATTTTGATATACCGGCGGAAGTGCCGCATCGTTGGAAGGTTAACGAGTGGCCAGTTGAGGCCGGTCGTGATATTTTTATTTGGCGGCCGATCAAGGCCAACATTTTTTTTTGAAGTAACGCCCAACCAATTATTTATGGGTGGCCATCCGGCCGTTCGTTTTATCTATTTGGTATTGGTATCGGGGAAAAGCCCCGCAACGAACGGGTAGCCAACCGGCTATTTGTCTTATTGGTATCGGGGAGAGGCCCCCAACAATACGGGTGGCCAGCCGGCGATTGGTATTTAAGTCGGAATTGGGGAGAGGCCCCGCAACATAACGGCCGCGCAAGGCCGCAACGTTTTTTCTTATTAAGGTACAATTTTTTTTTTGATTTATTTTTATTTCATTTTTTGATATTTTTTATTTAAATTTTTTTTATTCTAAATTTTTAAATTTATTGTATAAACATTTTTGTAATCGAGCGCCGAATAGCGGTCGCGTGCTCGATGCGCATTGCTCTCGCTCTCTCTCTCGCTTCTCTCTCTCGTTCTATCCTTCATTTTTTCTCTTTAGGGAAGTGGTGGTTTCTGTATTTTTTTTTTTGGTGTTTAAATAAATAAAAAAATATTGAATTATTAATTTTTCCGGGTTGGGTATGATGAGGGGGGAATTCCCCGGGAGTCCTGGATTATGGATATGCTTAGTGAGGCTCGGGTAAATATGTATAAAAATTAAAAAACTCATTAGTTTAGAAATCAAACGTTTTTTAATTCTATAAATGATACTAAAATATTTAGAGATTAATTCTGTTTTTGTTTTATACAAATATAATAACACTAATATATAATCAATTAAAAAAAAGACACAATCGGTTCGTAAAACTTACAATATGTTAATATCCCATGATACACGACGAAACAAAATCAATCCATTAAATATTACATCATTAAAATTTTATGCTCCTCAATATTTTACCCTGTCTACTATACACAAGTAAATATTTAAATCATATAATTAAATTTATGAATGTTCCAACCAAATTTCTTTCAAGTACTTAAACAAAATTAATTCGGAGAAACTCAAAAATTCAGAAATAAAAACGAAAAATAATAATTTATTTTCCATGTACGACCATCCACAAATCATATAATAAAACAACAAAATGAGTTTATTAAAAACGACGAAGACGTGAAAAATATTTTATTTCCCTAGAAAATGATCAGTATATAGAGGGAGAGCACGCTGAACCCCCATATAATTCCATTATATATAATTTTATGTTTGTACGAAGAAAAATCAATATCTAGACGGAGCTGAATACATCACCCAAAACATCAAGCATGTGATACCCAAGCAAAAATTTCACAGTATTCGAGTTAGTTAACTGGGATTCTGCGAATCTGCGAACATGTTTTGTTATGTGTATTACGATAACATTTGAAAGGATTTGAGGTTGAACGTCTCAGGCGAATTTTAGATAGCGAACAAGTGATTTTTTTTGTGGATGTCACACGTATTTTTAATGCAACAGGTGTATTACCGTATCTAGATACATGATTTATGTAACCTGATCATACGATAAAATAGTATTTTGCATATACATATGATTCACTCATCTCAACTGTATTCTAATTTAATTTTCATTGTAGGAAATTTAATTAAAATTCATTGCAGAGTTAATAAAATAAAATGTTTTCTTTTCTGCATTCAATTTTTTCTACGAAACCAAACATCGTGCGGTAACATCAAATGCACAGAAACTTCGAAACAAGGAGTATGAGTGGTTTTCCTTAGTTCTTTTGATCAATTATAAGAAAATGAGTGGCATGAGAAGCCAACTACTTGTTACATATAAAATTTTCTTTTTGTTGTGTACTAGTTTTCCCTTTTTGTTCATGCAAAAAATTTAATTACCTGTTGCTGCTGTTATATGGAAAATAATTGTTTGGAAAATAAGGAAATGATTTTATTATAAAAAAAAATTAATTTTGTAATTATGAATTTTTATGCAATGATGGTTTTGTTGTTTTTTAAACATAAATGTGAGATTATTATGTCAGGATTATAAGAAATGTGATCAGATTGGAGTGCGCAGACAGAAATATTACCGCAGGACTTTGTGCCGTCTCTCTGCAACTGGGATAGACTATGTATATCAGGGCTATCATAATTCAGGCGGTTCAGGAAAACAATTGATACAACAAGGAGGACAACTATTTAAAATTACGTATTTCATTCAGATTCAACCGCAAGTCAGCCTTTGCCGAGTCATCAGAAAATGGACTAATTTGTAAGAACATCGTCGATCACAGTCGCCACTGTCAAAGCCAAAACTTTATCAGACACGAGTTTGGGGTTGGTTTTCTAATCATTTCATGAATTTTGTTTATTAATTTTGCTGCATGGCAGAGAACGAACACAAATTATGTAGCGCCCTAAACGATTTTTTTTGTATCGTTGTGTAAAAATTCTCCGCCATCTCTTGGTTTTATTTGTACGAGTATTACCCGAATTATTAATTTAAGAACTTTACGATAGTCAATAAACCTTAAGATTGTGGTCGCGGAAATTAGGCATGGCTGGGAAAATTGTATAAATAGGAAATTTGTTGTGAACTGAGTTTTGGCAATTACCAATGTTCATCCCAATCTCTTTGTTTACCAATTTAAATAACACCTGCTTGGGGAAAGTACTGCGATTCATTCGCTCAGCCGGATTATATCTTAAACAATTAACATTTCGTGTGTGAACTGCTTTGCATTATCCGAGAAGACAATTATAGGAACTCCAAACAGTATAAAAATATTATCCTCCGCTTAGCTTATGAGTGATCCCGTCTTTGCTCCCCGCATTGGTTTCAGCATAGTGAATTTAGAGAAAACTTCCATGTAATCCATTGCATTCATATGCCAAGATCGAGTTGGCAATTTTGATAAACCCATTTGCACATATGATCTTTCGCAACTCTCCTGGTCACCTGACCCCGATAGACCCCGAATCCATTCTTAACCTGCACCTATTTTCGGTAATTTGCTTGGAGATTCCTGAACACCTTTCATTAAGTTTCCACTGCTTGCGACAATGCATCTGGAACTACATACCATAATATTGACGCTCAGTCCTTAATAATATTAAAATATACGTCCTCACGGCCCAAACTTCTCGACCACGTGGACTTTAACAAGGCACTTCGTTTCTGTAACTGATGTTTTTCTTGAGTAGATGCCAGTTTCTGACTAATATAATCAGCTACTGGCTCCTTATGACCTTTCTGTTGAGAAAGACCTGTGCCTAATCGAATTTCCGGAGCATCCGTTTATATGGTGAATTCCTTGCTAAAATCGGAGTTCGAAAAAATTGGGGTTAAAAACAACCTTGATTTCATTCAAATAAAAGCAGCCTTTCTTCAGTCTCTCTTTTTCCTTAATATAAACCGGCCATGTGCCATGCTGTAAGTCCAATGAGTCGTCTAATGTCCTACCCTCTGTGGTGTCTTGAAATTTACACTTACATTGATTCTTTTGGGATCTATACTATCATACCGTACTCATCTAGGATATATCAAGATACTTAATTTGGTTCTGACAAAAGTGTCTAGCAAGGATGACCATTAAATCAGCCTTGTTCAATATTGTGCCACTTCGTCTAGTAGACATAGATGCTGATCAAAAGCTCGTGATATGTATCGTCTAAATACACGATCGCTTTGATTTCC
Source organism: Nephrotoma flavescens (assembly GCA_932526605.1). NCBI lineage: Eukaryota > Metazoa > Arthropoda > Insecta > Diptera > Tipulidae > Nephrotoma > Nephrotoma flavescens. Next base: position 28,679,419 of record OW052222.1, on the reverse strand, counting down.
TATAGTCGTAACCAAGCACCTTTTCTATTAATCTGGCGAGCGTTTAGGACGCATTACATAAGTATAATGTTTTTCAATGGTACTGGTAAAGTCCTCGTCCAGAAACAGTAAACCCGGTTTTGGGTCTTGAGTCCGTTTTCAGTTTAATTTTCCAAAAGACGCCGCTCTTGTCTGTAATTGAAGTATTTCCGATTATGCGATGCATATTTGGCATAGCGAAAGTATCTTTAATCGGTACCGTGTTAAGTTTCGTTGCATCTAGTCAAAACCTTAGTTTTCCCTAGGTTTGTCTTACATATACTACTGAGTCAGCAATTCAGCAGAGTCATTCTACAAGAGTCAGCATTCTGTCAATTTTGGTATCTTGCCTTGTCTGCTGGAGGCGGGATATATTATTGTCTTGGTTTCACTCTCACCGCTTCACATGGGTATATTTTATTTTTGACCAGCCAAGGGATTTTGTGCGCCATCCTCACGAAATTCTCATGAGAATAGCGTATAAAATCTAACTGCAGATAATTGCATCCCAATTTATTTGATTTTGATTTTTGTTTCACATATAAAACTTAAATTCAGCTCGTCAATCAAAAAATATTCAGCAAAATCATATTAAGGTTGGTTTGATTTGAAATATTTTTGCGGAAACGTTGGGGATAACGTTGATAGAGTTAATAGAACATGACTTTTGCCATTGTACAAGTATGGAATATCGGCCTAAAATTTGATCTCGTGAACAGTTCAATATTCGATTTTTATATCGGTGTGTATTGGTTTTCTATCCTATGTTGACAAGTTTTGCCGCGTTTAAGTGTACAACACGCCCCTGAATTTAATAATTTTAAAATTTTATAACTCAAATCAACTTCTTTCCAGTAAAGTCGAATGTGTCTCGTGGTGTTTATTACCAGCTCTATAACGAGAGGCGAAAGCTCAAACAATTGTTTCAATCATTGAATTATTTTCCATGAACATAGATTTATGGTTGCGGTTTACCGCAACACATATAAAAGACTTTCTTTCTTGGTTTGTCACAGTATAGGACCATAGCAGTTGTGGTTCAAGCAGATCATTTCTGTCTGTGGTCGACGGCGGCCGTATGTGTTTTGCAGCAGCGGCCATTTCTGTGGCTGGTTGCTAGGTCAGGTGTGTGCAGCTACCTGATTGACCTCAAAACGTTTCTTCTTTTATTCCTTTCGAGTGGTCAAATAATTGGATATGTTTTGTGTGCCAATTCGGCGCACTTCCATTAGCTTGGCCTCATCAATTTGCTTACGATTTTTAATGGAACAGTGTAGTGCGGCAACATATTTATCTGAACTATATATATGATGCCTCCATGGCTCATTGGTGAATAAACACTTTGAAACAACATCATACTATTCGTCAAATACGTGGCAAACGGTTCGTTTGAGCCCTGAATTAGGGAAAAAGTTTATCTGATCAGATAACCATATTTTAATTGCACGAACTACTCCATCATACCTACGACAACAATTATTCATAATTCCGATATGTCACATAAATTGTACCAAGTAATCGCTTTCCTGCCCTTGTTAATTTTGAAATGATAAAGTCAAAAATGATACCTAAAATTACCTCAGGTAAAAATTACAGGCCCCTGGCGCGAATATAGAAAAAATAATTCAGAAATACACGTTATTTTTCGAATTTTTATTAGTAAAATAAAAAATAATTATTAAATATTTCTATAAAAACATAACAAAATTCATATACATATATAGTACATACACGATTATATGCCCTACCTCAGTGAATTATACAATGCTTCTCTACAACATTATGGAATATTTGGAAAAAAAAAATTTTACTGGCGACAAACATAAATTTAATTTGCATTTCATGCAAAACCTTTGGGTCTCCTATTTGCAACTAGGTAATTTGCATAGGCCTGTTCTGTATATAACATATCAGACCAGTGGCCAAAACCATCAAACCGAATATTTTGCGGTGGCGCAAACGATCTTTTACTGGACCACATTCCTTATTCATTTGCGCGCTTTGAGATAGCCGACCAACAGTATTTTTTTGTTGTATTTGTTAGAAACGACACAAAATATCTGCAATTTCCGAACGAAAATCAGCAAGTTCAAATGTAGTGAAACCTCCGTAGATACGACAATGGAGACGATAGGAATTTACTATTATCATATCAATTAAATGACAGAATAGTTTCAATGAGTAACTGCGCATCTTCAATCGAATTATATTCCTTGATTATGTTAGAACAATCCAACTCCAAACATTTTTACTGTGATCATATCGAATCGCTTTAACTGGTTGGGAATCGTCTGCGGATTTGAATGAAATTATTCCGGCATAAGTTGAAGCCGGTCTTTCATTTTCAGTGTCCTTTGTTATATAATAACCGCACGCAAGACCTATATCGTAAATGACTGACAAACGAACAACAACGTTAGCAGAGGCGCTTAAATTCGGTGTATTTGGAAGCACTACATTATCTGCCGACCCAGTATATATTTTGAATGTATACGAAAAGCCATATGAGTCACACAAAACAAATAGTTTTATACGCCATTTATGTTGTTTATTTGGCATATATTGACAAAACCTCGATTTCGTTTTAGTGCCACACATTTATTTATGTTTTTGGTATTGAGTCAAACATACTTTTCAAATGATCCATAACTGGACGGATTTTAAATAACGGATCGTAACCGTTTGCCGTGATGTTGTTAAAATGTAGAAAACGCCCTATTTCAAAAACACGTTTTGACGTCATTGTGGTCCTAATTGTCTTGAATGAATGTTGTCTCCAGCAACGTTTCACACTTGGATACCGATAAATAGACATATATACCAAAACACCGACTAATTTTTTAGTCAACAGAATTTGCTGTAAACTTGGTTTAAATGTCCTGTTGGAGAGCATTCGTATTGGTTTTCTCGGCTATTTTTTCGAATAACTGATAATTAAAAATATAATTAAAGCATGAATATGTGTTTTGTGATCGTTAAAACTCACTGGAAGTTTTGAGTGTCCTCTGAATACAATTTCGTTTCGATGATGATCAAGATGTTTTTTTTTCCAAGTGATCTTTGAGAATTCGACTGACTCTTCCAAAGTCAATCGAATTCTCATTGAAAGCTAGGGCCGCAATTCTTCAAAAATAGGTAAAAGAGACCGAGGACGCTTTGCAGGTGTCATTGGCAGCTGTACAATTGTCGCCGATTGAGTCAGAGACTGTTGTGTATCTGATCTGCTCCTTGCTCTATATTAATCCTCAATATTTCTGGCTGTGGCTCAACTTGTTGCTGTTTTAGATAATGATTCGGCCAAAGATAAAACTCGACCCAAATTTATTTAAAAAAATATATTAATCACAACGCATGTGAGTACCACGATAAAAATTACTTTAAGATTTTTTCGGCTTTTTATAGACAAATTATTATTTTTAATGACATTCAAAATGTTTAGGACTTGTTAGTCATTGAAAACAAAGAGGCTTGGCAGTTTCTTTGTGACCAAACTGAAAAAATCTAACTCAGGATTTATACCTATGGCACAACACAAGAACTTATAAATTTGGCGAATTATATCTCCAAATCAAAAACTTTTGGAAATGCTGATTATGTGTGTGTATTGAGCTTACACTGATATAATTAAAGAGTTTGGTACGAGCAGCTTAGCAGCCGACCCGCAGATTTCACCTAAACCAGGCAGAGGCCTCACATGGTGATGTTGCCCGATAAATCTCAGCGAGAAATGTTGTGGGTCGTGGGGTTTGAGGCTTGCGTGGCCTACACCGTGATTACAGAAATTTAAAAAAGAACGCAAATTAAAAATTAATAAAAACAAGGATTCTTGCCGAAATCTGTCGGACGAAACTTGAGGAATATGGAATCTCTCCTCCCATCGTACCGAACCCAAAAAATTAGTACTTCATTTAAGTAAACCGCAACATTGACCAAAAATAGATAAAACCAACGGAGACAACAGAATTCATGCATCCGCGGAAAGTAAATCAAACAAATACAATATGGCCGTTGAGCGAAAATAAATGCAACAGCCACTAAGAAAATGGCACAACTCAACAAAAAAAAAATAATAAAAGAAATAGAAGACGCTCGAACTGTAAAATTTGGCCCGGTTGGGCACCAAAACTGTTGGGCTTCGCGATGCCTTCGTTGGGCTTTGCTATGCCTTGGTTGAGCGGCTTCCTGCTGTTAATCAACCAAAATGCGTTGGGCGTTGGGCTCACCTAAACTGATGTTACCGGTGGGCGACTTCACGCCTTAACCATAAATCTAGGCGTTTAACTGCTGCCGATGTGCCTGCCCGAATCAGGTGCTAATGTCCTGATGGCTACTCGTAAAACTCGCAGGGTTTTGTTTTGCTGAAAATACAAAAAAATTGAGACTAACCTCGTGGTTGTCCACCACCCGTTAAAATCTGGTGCTTCTTTGATGACGCGGTATCCGTAAATAGGCAGCCTTTGTAACTAAAGCAGAACTATTGCTAATATTCAACTTTAGGAATGGCCTCAACTGGCAACCCGTAAAATAAATAAAAAAATTAGTCGCGCTCGTGTAAAGTTTGCGGCGCTCGTTGGTAAAACCACAAAAAATTATGTGGCCCCGTTAAGGCGGTACCACCCGTTGTTAACCTTGGAAATCGGTACATTATGCAGACTATTTGCCCCACTTCACAACCTCTGTGGTGTTTTGATTTTATAAAATCCCAGCAGCACAATCCCAATCAAAATCTTGGTTGCCTGTAATTTTTCCAAGCGTCCGAGAATTTACTATTTTCGATTACGCTACATGCCAATACTGTACGAATTTAGACACGAATTTCCACACTGTATACCACTAAATACAATCTCATCCTTTTTCCAATTTATCAAAACAAAGTGGTTGAAGACCACTCAACGGTGTATAACCAATTTTGAAGTTCTCAATAACCAAATATACTTTGATTTCGATATTTATTTTCTTTTAATCAAATATTTGATACACATTATAAATTGTACACTAAATTTTTAACTTGTCTTTACCGAGTTTATATCATTATTCTATGTATTTAACAAAAAAATTATAGCATACAAACGCTTTGGAATGCCAGAAACAAAAAAAATCGATTTTATATCTTTTAATTTACAAAAAAAACTAGACGCAAACGTCGTTTTTAAATTTTTCACTTGACTTTACTTTAGAATGTCCAAAACGAGACTCCCGCACAAAAAGTCTCGCAACGACAAACAAAAGAAAAAAGACGGGAAAGGTTCGGAACCGAACTCTATAAACATTTTTGATGCCATAAAATATAAGAAAATAGCTTTTCCACAAAAATGAACTCTACCACCATTATTACCACCCCCACCCACTATCCAAATGAATCCCCTATAACCCATCTCACCAGCACCATCCTTTACCGCACCACCCATATCATTACCCTATAATACCTCCATACCCACTCCCCCACACTCACCACCCACACAATCCACAATTCACCAAATCCCAAATTTCTACACCAAATCCAAAACACCTTATCCCACCCCACCACCTCCTACACCACCACTCCTATCACCCCCATAACCACACCAACCACACAAGTTCCCATCTACGCGAGATATATTTTTATTCCACATTCACATGCTCGATTAAACCAAAATAGAATAGAAAATAAAAAAAAATCTATTAATTTTACGGAGGATCTATTTTACGGATCTATTAATTTTTCAAATCAATAAGGATCATTCGCAGGAATTGCTTGAGCTTTAAGTGAAGAAATGAAGTTGATATCACCATCCGTTTTTAAGTTATCGTGGACACAGGCGGACAGACGACAAACCGAAACCATATAGCATTTTCTTTTAACAAAAATGCTTAAAAACCAATAAATATTTCTCCTCTGTGTCTCTCCTTCTGCTCATATATCTGATGTGTGGTACAAAAAAGAAAGCAAGTGACGTCCGCTTAAAATTCAACACAGGAACACACAGAAGAAAAATACCCGTCTTTATTTGTACGTCGAATCACAACAGGGTGGGTTAAAAAAAATATAAAACAAAATACAACCGCCCATTCACAAGCACAAAAACTTAACGAAAATTGTAATTAGTGTTTTTTTTCTCTTTAAGTTTTGAAAATTAAAATTTAAAAAAAATTAAATTCCAATGAGAATGTTATGACACAACAGCCCGCTCCCCTATTCCTGAATACGAATACGAATCGAAAATGTACGAATTCGATTAATTTATATTCCTGAAAACGAATACGTACGATTCTAATACGAATACGAAAATGCACGACACGAAGTCGTAAATATTGTGAATACCATTACTCCCAATGTGAGTGACGTGGGTACCCGGATACCCTTTGCCTTTTTAGACGACTGTCTGTGTCTTGTATGTTTTACTTCCAATAAAACTTTAAATTTTATAATAACTTCTAGTTTACTTGGTAGATTACGATCATATTTAAAATTGAGAAATGTTACAACTTGAACGAACGTGGAAAAAACAAGTTTCCATATCCAATGGATGTAGGTACTAATCACTCAAATTAAGATATTTTTTCTTCACTCACATGAGGGTTAAAAATAATATTTTGTCTATAAAAAGGTGAAAAAATCTTAAATTAACTAATACGGACGAATTTCAAACTTCTTGATGAAAATTAAAAAAGGCGCTTGATTAATTTGCTTTCATCCATCCGATAACTGGTTTGTGACCAGTTTCTTTTATGTGTTTCATGTTAATATGGATTGCCACGTCATCGTAATCTGTTGGAAAATCTTCGGCCTTTGCTGATTGCTTGCATGTATTGATGATGTAACATCTGGTTCCGTAATGATTTTCGGTACACGAAATGCTTAGTTGTCGATCGTGGCATTCTAAAGGGCATCATCATTAACTCTATACGCTTTTTCAAGATATTTTGTTTAATTCGTGAAATGGTAATTATTTTGCTATTCTCTTTGATGAGCTGTGACCTTTATTATATTTACAAAAATTATAATCTGTGTCATCTGCATCGATAACATTCTGGTTTTTCAATGTGCCCGATAACTCTTCAGCAAAACATTTCAATATTATCTCGGTTTTATGCTGAACCATATAGTTTCGCTGAATACCGCGTATATGTTAAGTTCGTATATTGCAATTTGTCTACGAAGGACACCACTCAACGCATAAAGAATATAGCAATTAAAAATTACCCGAAATATCATCATGCGTAATTTGTTCGTGGATATTCCAACCGTGGCAAACGCTATTAATTTAGGCTTAAGGAACCTTCTTAAATAATTATTACCCAATGTATAAATTAATAATTCAACGAACTACTAAACAGTCAACCAGTATAAACCAGTCACACCTGTTGGCATCGACTTATTTGCAAATGCAAAATGCTACCGTTTTGTTGACCGTTTTTATGTGAAATGGATGACCATTTGATCCATGCAATCGACCCCTGCTCTAATTGCATTAGGTATTGGATTCATTGCTTGGCATAGGCAAAATTTTGTATGGTGCACGGTAGAAAATAAGTTATAAGACAGTTTTTTGGCACGTACCTGTAAATTGACACCAAATTTTCATGAAATCACTTATTTTGAATAAAGCTAACAAAATATACTTCAGAAAGGGAGAAATAAATGGCAGTTTGTATGGAAAATTACCAAAGGAAACTAACTATGGGAAAAAATGAATAATTTTTCTTATAAAATGCACATGGGTCTGGCCAGACTCATGATGCGATACAGACAGATTCACAAAATTATTATATATACAGGCCTAGTTTTTTAATAAAAGCCAGGTTTTTATCTCAGAAAAAGTGCAACTTAGAAGAAAATTATTTATATTAAGAATGGTTCAGTGTCGAAAGGGGACGTTAAGTGGCTATCTTGAAACTCATAAGTATTGAAGATATTAACGAAAGCTAGTTTTTATATTAGACCTACACTTTTGAGTTCAATTTTATCAACATACATAATCTATATAAAATATATAAAAATGGACCAAATTCTGAACAAGCTAATAAAACAAATGATTTTAAATAAATTAGAAATTGAAGTATAAACGCGACAAAATTTAAATAACATATGCCCATAATTGAATGGATTCGAACTTTTGTGAAAGTAAAATTCAGGACTCAAAACAAAAATATATATTTTTTACAAAATCCACTTCTAATACTCTGCTACAGTAAAATTGATAAAAATTTTGCTTTATTTTGTTTTATTATTCTTTTAGATTTAAAGTTAAATAATAAATAAAAAGATTTCCTTTTAGATCCCCAAACACAAAATATAATTCAATTTTCCTGTCAAATTTTATTTTATGTCTATATAGATTAAGCATAAACCAAAAAAAAATCCATTTCGTATTTGTCAGGGGTTACCATTCCGTATTCGGGATATATAATGAAAAGAAGCACTCACACATTACACACACAAAAAAAATGTTAATATTTGTTTTATCTTTAAAAGCTTTGAAATATTCTCGTTTTTAAATACGCACACACACATAAAATGGAATATATTTAAATTTTCCAGTTGTTCATAATTTTTTGTTGAGATTTTTGTTTTGTTACGGTTTAAAATTCTACACGCAACTTTGTGATAAGGCATATAAATTTGAATTATATAATTTGGGTTAAAGGTAAATATGATTCCTATATACATTTTACAAAATTATGTGCTGGGAATTGTATGCGCTGCGGTCGATTCAGCAAATTTTGATTATGATTTATAGCGCACCCAAAGTTCTATTTCAAAATATATATCTCCAATAATTTATTGTTATAAAATATTGATTTTATGGCCCCCATACATTTTCATTTAAAACATATAATTAAAATATTTTAATAACTTCGGTGCATAATTCAAGTAGAACTAAAATTATTTTCATCCCATGTTAAACACAAATATATATATTTATTGTTCATATACAATGCCGTGGACTAGCTCGATAGGCTTCTTCACAAAATTTAATATCATTGTTACATCAGCATGAAAATGCCTCTACAACTCGTAGGGGTGGTCCATATTACACATATATTAGGAATATTGTCTTAACGGAATGGCAGTTGAAACGGTTTTCAAATATTTGCGGATATAAAAGTATAAAACATATAAGTTAAGCCACAGGTTATGTAATTAGCAGCGGAAATTTTTTATTCATTATGCTTCGCTTTTTTCATTAAAAACAATATGTATTTCAGCGGAATAAAATAGTAAAAGTGATCCTTGAAATGGCAAATTGATTGATCTCCGAAGTAAAGGATCTCGTTATATGAAATCATGAAATTTAACAATATTCCGTCTTTGCGCCATTTCTTGACTAATCACGATCGAATTTGGATAGTAGGATTCATCGGGGTTTTTTAGGTAAGTTTTGGCCAAAATTCTAGGATCTGTTCGTGCTGGACTTAACTGGCCAATTCATAACCACTCCTTATGGTATCTATACATTTTACACGACACAAATAAATTTTAAATTAGAGGGAACTCTGATATTTCTTAATTAAGTTTTGTAAAATTTTCATCGCATACAGGGTCAATTCGGAAAAATTCATGGATTAGAATTTTTTGATTTTCTGCGGCCATATAAGTTATTTTCAGTTTTTTGCCAATATCTCAAAAACTTCTACTAGTAACCAATACTTTCGGCTATTTTTCTAATAGCTTAAGTCATGCTGAGACTATGTGGAAAATTTGGCGAAAATTTATAGATAAGAATTTTCACTAGAATTTTTTGATTTTCTGCGGTATATTGGCCAAAAACTGAAAAAAACTTATATGGCCACCGAAAATCAAAAAATTCTAGTGAAAATTCTAACTCATAAATTTTCCCAAAATTTTCTAAATAGTCTCAGTATTACCAAAGCTATTAGAAAAAAAAACACGAAAGTATTGGTTACTAATGGAGGTTTTTGAGACATGGGACAAAATATGAAAATTTAAGATATAAAAATCTCGTGTCACGATGTTTGTGGTCGCACTCCTCCGCAATGGCTCGACCGATTTTTATGAAATTTTATACATATGTATATTTGATAGGTATATGAGAATAGGTCGTAAAGTATATTTCATTCCACTAGGTGATTAGGCTGACCGTATCCAGAAAATTGTTTTCTTCCTACCTCCACCCTCTCGTTTTTTAATCGCGATTTTAGTATTTTTGTATGAACAATATCCAAATAATTTAACCGTCGTTCATATTTTAAACAGAACGAAACTATTTATGATGTTGAATGGCAGATGGCACTACATCCGCCTCATCGAAGTTTAACCCACATACATACATTTCGCCACATCAATATACACGCAAGTCGCGTCGAATTCGTACACGGTGCAACGATCCAACGATTACATTCAGCGACGCTATTTACAATGAAGCATTGATTGCTATCGAGGATCTTTCGACCACTAACGATAATTTACTACCGCGTTATGCTGACAGTTTCGGCTAGACAAGGTGGATTCTTTTTCTTTTTTTGATGCACCAGGTGGAACTGGCAAAACATTTCTAATTTCGCTAATTCTCGCCGAAATACGATCAAATAATGGTATCGCATTCGCGGTTGCATCATCATCTGGCATTGCAGCAACTTTATTGGATGGAGGCAGAACAGCTCATTCAGCATTTAAGCGACCACAAACTTTCTCTTGAGGCGTTGAACAGAACACTCAAAAATATAAAAACAATGACAAACTATTTTATTTGGCTTGAACAATTTTGATAAAATTTAACAAACGGAGTTTTGAATTGCAAGGAAACGATTACAAGGAGTTCTCAATTTCCGAAAAATTCATTTAGGGGTCCGTGCGTTGCACCAGGATGATGTTGCATTACGTAATGGTTGAATGGGATGATGCTGCATTACGTAATGTTTAGGAATGTTGTGTGATGTTCCACTATGACGGATATGTATATTAACGGTGACATGTTGTATGTTTTCGTTAATCGCGTCTTTTCAAAATGTTCGTTGTTATAGTAACAATATTGATTTGCAGTATTCACAACATTCACAGCATTCACACAATTAATGGTACGAGCTAGGTGCACCTCTCTTGGTTGCAATTCAAAAGAGACCCAATTGCCTTGTTTTTGCATCATGTCCATTGATTTCAATCGTATGGAAACTGTTTGTTGAGTCACCTCCAATGTATCGCCATGCCCCTCTTGAATTTGAGTGGAATCTTCATCGAGCAATGCCTCTAATTCATCGTCTACGATTTTTTTGCCTATCCTAAGCGAGGCTTATCTTCAACACAGCAATCATCATTTATGAAGCGTTGAAACCATTACCTACATGATTTTTTGGTAGGAGCATTGTCATCGGAAACTTCCACAAGCATTTGACGTGCTTCAGCTTCCAATTAAAATAAAAAATTAACATTTCTCGCAAATGCTCTTTAGTTGTCACAAAATTCGACATATTCAACACAGTAAAATAACTCGTTTTGTATGAGACTCAAAGCAATGCAAACTGAATGTTAACGGCAGATGTCTAATCTGTCTGAAACAACGGAAATCAGCTATCACTATAAAAATTTATTACAGTCAGAGCCACGTTTTGAAAACGGACCGAATTAATTTGTAGCCTTTCCTTCGAAAGGCCTTCGATAATTCGCTCAATCTTTGGCGTAATTAAAGTTGCGAACAACGAATATCGGATTCGTATAAACCACGAAATAAAGCAACTCCTCGGAGGTAGCGATATTGTCGGTTTCATCAAATCCAATCGAGTGAGATGACTCGGCCACGTTACAAGGTCCCCACAACAACAGATGATCAGTAAAAAGTTTCACCAACAACCAGTCGGATGCGTCGTAGAGGAAGACCCCGACTACGCTGGCGTGATGACGTCGAATAAGATCTACATATACTAGGATATCGAAACTAGAGGACGAGAACGACAAACCGAGATGGATGAAGGACCATAGTGCGGGCGGCAAAATCTCATTATGGGATGCGAAGCTAGAGAGAGAGAGAGAATAGTTATTTACATTATATTAAAAATTACTTTAAAATCCATTAGTATTTAACCCTTAAATTGGCAACCACGAAATGATTTTTTTTTTTTTCAAAAAGTTGCACAAAATATGTGAGGCATCCCAAAGACAATGGTTTCCGGAAAACTATCAATGTTATTCAATGCCAGATTAACTACCGGATTGGATATTTCAAATAAATTTAGTTTATTTCGCAAAAATTTCAAATGTTTTATTAATTTTGGTCACTAAAGAATTTTCTTATAATTACCAAGTATAACTATACTGCACGGGACATATTTATGCTATGCTCAATGGAACTTCACCATTCCTCAATCAACTATCGTCAAATATGTTATGTAAAATTGGATTGGCACTCTAACATAATGCTCAAAGGAACTAGGTCACCTCTCTCAACAAATCATGGTTAAATTCGGTGTGCAAAGCTAAATTTGACGAAATTTTGGGATTCAGCTCTAATGAATGGAACCAGGCGGCCGTTTCCTAATCGATAACTTTCCAATTTAGTTTTTTAGAGCTGAGCTAGATTTCTAATTAAAAATGTCAACTTGTTTTGGGGATTTTAACGTGTCTTTTTAATGAAGTTCTACAATTTAACCATTCTGAATGGAACTTCGTCATCTCCCAAAAAATTATTGTCACAGGTATGCAGAATTGGGTCATAGATTATTGATATTACTGAAGTGATGGTATTACTGAAGTGATAAAGCATTCCAATGTTCTGATGTTCGCAGATGATCTCAAAATGTACAAAGCATAAAATATAGGACGTTATTGACAACCTAGCGTAACAGTGCGACGTAGATTCTCTGAGACTCAACATTGAAAAATGTAAATCTTTTCATTTCACCGAAAAACCAACCCTGTTACACAATGCTGTAAGATAAATGGTGTACTACTTCAGGTAGTACTTGAAAATAAAGAACTAGCGGTTACTTTTGTTGAAAACATAAGGTTTACTAAGCCTATTCTATTGAGCTGTGGATCGCTAGAGCAAACTCCATGCTCGGTTTTGTCAAACGTTGGACGGGTGACATTTTTGATTTAAGATCCTGTATTGTACCTACGTTCGATCCCAGCTGGAATTTGTTTTAAATGTGTGGTGTCCGTTCTAAAAATATATCCAAAGAAATTTTAAAAGAAGTTTATACGCTACTTGACCTGGAAAGACGGATGGGTTTATGACCATGATCTACCATACCATATAAACAAACAGCGAAAACTACCATATTTAACTGGGTGTTAGACCTACAACTTATAGCGAATTCTTTTACGTTTTTGATGTAAATCAAATTTCCGACAGTTAAAAAGAATACGAAAAAAATTTGATATGTTTTTATCGTAGTGTGCGTAAACGCGAAAGGGATGCCGAAAACAATAACAAAGCATTTTGAAAAATTTTCAAAACGCGTTTGACGTATTCGACAATATTTACGATTGGCATATTATATGTATATAAATATGTGTATGTGGTAGTCAAAATGGAAGAAAAAATCTACATTTCTATTTTTTGATGTAGGTACATCAAATTTTTTTGCTATTTTTTCCCCTAAAAAAACGCGAAAATGTGATTTACATCAAAAAATTTTGATGTACATCAAAATTTTTTGCCGTTTTTTTGTAAAAAGAAAACGCCATTAGCAACGCTAGGAAATAGATTCGATTTGCTAAAACGTGCATTTAATTGTTATCTCCTTCTAGGCCTAATTGGCGCACCGGATGTACCATATTCAATTAAAATAAAGGTTCCTAGTAGACAACAAAGATCATTACTTCCTTTACTTAGATAGACACAGAATCAACTTTGGCGATAATGAAGTTTCAATAAAAGTAGCTATTTCTTTGAATTTTTGTCCAACTTAAGATAATTTAAAAGTATACGAGTATTAAAGCAAAGCAATTTTATACCCCTCAATGATTTTCTTTGTTACTTACTTGTCACTTTAGTTTTATATTTTAAATTTCAAATCCAAAGCTGATTTATTTTATTTTGTATTTTACATTAATATTTTTCAAGTCAAATTTAAGGACTTATTTCAATATAAATTAATAAATAAGAAAGCTTATTTAATAATACACCTACATGAAGCCACCGATCTATTCTGATTTCTACACGACATGATGTCCCATTCAGAAAAAAACTTTAAGTCCATACGTACGTACGATGGGATTGGCGCTATACGATCCTGGAAATGATCCATTTAAACTGTACATTTAAAATTTAAATGAATGGTTACTTGGACCCTAAAATGTTGTGAACAATTTCGTTAGGTATTGATAAGAAATGATGTTCACTATACACATGAAAAAAATCCCAAGACCAATCGTCTGTAAGAATTGGCGCTATAGATAAATATTTGTAAATGGTATTTTCATTTACAAATATTTAATTTAGCGCCAATTCTAACAGACGATTCGATTGGTCTTATAATTTTTTTCATGAGCCACCATTTCTTATCAATACCAAATGAAATTGTTCACATAATTTTAAGTTCCATGTATAACCATTCATTCTGTATTTATTTAAATTTATGATCCCTAAGAACTTAAAATTTCGTCACCGATCTCTCCACGAACAATTTTCAAACGATTTACTTCTAGCAAAAATTATTTTACTATGTATGCATTAATGGGGATAGTTACACCCAAATCAAACACAATCATATTATATATTGTGTTTGGTTTTGGTTACAACGCAATATTGTCATAAAAGCAAACACGTTCACAGACAGCAAATGAATTTACTTTCAGAAATGATTAAACGAAAATACATTTAGCACTATGGCTTACATTGTGACAGAAATATAAACTTAAAGTCCCGTAAACGCTGTTTCTTATTGGATGGTTTGATTTTTTTATTTTTTTTTATAACAAAATGTGTTTTTTGCATCTTGCTTTGTTGCATTAGCGCAAACGAAAAATAATATGAAACAACAAAATTTTTTTTTTTGATCGATTTATTTTCGTGTTATGAGTGAGAAGCTTTTACCCGAGACAATTTTTATTTTTTTCTTTTTTTTTCTTTTATTACGATAGATGTTGCTGATTGTACAAATGAAGTTTAACTTAAATATTGAACTATAGAACTTTTACTTCTTGTTTTCATGTCTGATTTAATTTATTGTTTGTGCTTAAGATCATACAAATCGATCGACACAGTTTGCGATGCCAACCGCTACGACTGAAAGTTGGATCTACGGATATTTTATTTCGGAATTTGAACCCACCACGGCTGTGCAATGGCACGCGATTGGTCATTAAAAATTGATGAAAATCATTATCGAGGCCACTATATTTTGAATGGCAAAGAATTCCAATGATTGTCTCAGACGTGCCAATTGAATTTAAACGCGTTCAATTTCCTATTAGATGGGGGAGAAAATGGATAGTTGGTGTTTTTTTTTGTTTTTATCGGCGATCATCGTCTACAGCGTCCATTCCTCTTTCTATCATAGATACCATCTCCGAACACTGACAATATATTAACTATTTTATTTAACAACCAAAATATTCACTAGAAATAATTTATATGTCAGAACAACGTTTGCCGTGTCAGTCGCGATCAAAAATGGGAATGTGGAGGTAGGAAGAAACAAATTTTCTGGATAGGGACTAAACACCTAGCAGTATAAAATATGCTTTACGACCTATTCTCATTCCTACCAAATATACATAAAAAATTTATAAAAATCGGTTGAGCCATTTCGGAGGAGTGCAACCACAAACACCGTGACAATCGATTTTTATATATTAGACAAATAACTTATATGTCCGCCGAAAATCAAAAAATTCTAATGAAAATTCTAATCCATAAATTTTCGCCAGATTTTCCACATAGTCTCAACATGACTTATGCTATTAGAAAGATAACTGAAAGTATTGGTTACTAGTGGAAGTTTTTAGACATGGAACAAAAAATGAAACTAACTTATATGGCCGCCGAAAATCAAAAAAATTTAGTAAAAATTCCAAACAATAAATTTTCTACAAATTTTCCAAATTGTCTCAGTATGACCTAAGCTATTAGAAAAACAACCGTTACTAGAGCAAGTTTTCGAGATATTAGCCAAAAACTGAAAATAACGTACACGGCCGCAGAAAATTCAAAAAATTCTATCGAAAATTGTAATCCAAAAATTTTTCCGAATTGTCCCTGTATGCGATGCAAATTTTACAAAATTTAATTAAAAAATATCGGACTTCCCTCTAGTTAGTCCTAACGACTGGTTATGAAATGACCAGTATAGTCCAGCACGAACAGATCCTAGAATTTTGTCCAAAACTTCCACTGAGATATTGTTTTTAGTGAAAAAATAATATTTTATTAATAAATAACCAACTTCCGCTGGTAATTACATAACACAATACTTTCTCTTTTAGTGATAGTGCTGCAACTTGTGGTGAGTAGCGTAACTTCTTATATTCTGCTGTCAAATTTCCGCTATCTTATACATCATTTCTTTCGGCCCAATTTAAACGGATTATGATTCATAATTAAATAACATTTCATAATTGGTACAATATTCCATGATTTGAAACAAAAAAATTATTTTTTGTGCATTTGTCCTGGTAAAATTTTAAAACTGGACGTTGTTTGGCCCAATTTATATGGATTATTATTTAAAATTAATTTTTTAGCGATAACCATCGACAAACCGACTCAAACCAGATCTTTTCCAGACATAACACTTTAAACGTTAAGTTTTTCTAAATTTTTGAAATTTGCCCATATTCGTTTCATACATATTGTATGCACATGAAACTACTAAATTTATATCGGTATTTAAATTTTATTTGTTTTTTTTTATGGTACATTGGTTTTCGGCTTATTTTATAGGTTGGTTACTTTTGGCTGAGATATTTCATTATAATATGTATTTTTTTAACTTTCAGCTGATGTAGTTGAGACACTATCTGCACTATCGACCTTTTTCACTTTCGACTGGCCACTTTCGTCTAACTTTAACAGTATTATGAACTTAAATTCTCGTTTTCCTTTTCATAATATTTAAAAGGTGAGGAAAAAAAATTTTTAGAAACAACAACAATATATAGGAAAAAATAAAAAATTATTTGCATAGCGTTCATTGCTCTAGAAAGTAACAATAAAAAAATAATTTTTTACAAATTTGTTCGTCTTCCTTCATTTCCCATTTCGATATTTATACTAAACGTTGAACAAATAACAAAACAATAACGTGATCATCGCCATCGATCGTGGGCACGATAACAAAAAAAAAATATCAACAGAAAGAACAGAGAACAGAGAATAAAAATATTTTTATTTTTCAAATTTTTTACTTCACATGATTTTCTGTTTACGATGTGGGTTAGTTCGCGGATTTGTATTAAAAATGCAATTTATTCCCAGGTTTCTATATATGTATATTGATCATCTTTGACTACATCCTCATGAATAACAGCCATCCATCATTACATGCTTGTAGAATAATATTTTATTATTGAATTTAATTGTGTCAAGCATACCTAACATTTTTGGTCACCCGATGTGTGTCATAAAATGTCAATATAATCCGGTATTGAGCATGAATTTTGTTTTTATGATGATGATATTTTAATTTATTTTTGTTTTAACAAATTTTTTATTAAATAAAACTTTTATTTTATTACTAATATTACTAATCAAAAATCTAATATAAATTTATTGTTTTTTTTTCTCTTATTGCTGTTTCCAGATGCAGCAAAATATAATCAACAAAACTATGTTTATTTATGCTTGTTGTGGCCATTTTATGCTAACAAATTTTTTAATAAAATCACAGTAAAAATGAAAATATGTGGTACGGTAGAACAACAACAGTATTTATTATGAGCACATAGCCAACAGGAACGCAAAATGAGAACTAATTTAAATATTTTATCTAGATTGTATACCGTGCATATAGAGAAACGGCATCAACAAAAATAATATTCTTAAAATAACAATATTGTAAAGAAAACTATATCAACTATATATGCAAGACTTCGACCGTATGTACAACAAAACCAAAAATTTGGATATACATTTACAAGAGTCGTTGAGATGAATAGAAATACCAAAATTGCAAGAAAAACAATTTTCTTAATACAACGAATTTTCTTCTTCAACGTTTTACATTAATAATAACAACAATAATACGAAAACACAAGAAATAACAATAATAAAATAATAAAATTAATTCAGTATTCTTGATTAACTCTAACAGTAAACATATACGTCGTATGTGTGTAAGCAGCAGTGTGTTAAATAATAAAAATATTTTCCGTGTATATATATTTTACGTCGCGCGGGATGCTGCAATAACATGTGATCTGTTCTCGTATTCAGTTCAAATGACATTTGAAAAATCGTGCTAATGAGTTTTTCTATTTTACAAAAAAAAAATAATATTTTATTTAGTTGTTTCGTGTATCCACTAAGTGCGAGGAGTGAAATTTTATTTTTACTAAAATTATAAAATATTTAACCCGTTAAAAAAAAAATATATGTTGATTATGTTATTGTGAAAAGCGGTGGAAAAATTAATTATTTTTCCGGTATAGTGCGCGTGCTCATTTTGTGTGTGTGTGTGTTTGTGATAATATAGATAAAACGTGTGAATATTATTTAGGCAAAATTAATTCACCGTTTAACGTGATAATCGTACATAACTCGAATGTACCCACGATGAACATAAGAAAATATTTCAACTATTCTTTTTTACACAGTAATATTATTTCATTACACGAAAGCAAAAAAAAAAAAAATAATAATTAAAATAAATTAATTTAATACCTTTAAGCAAAGAGTTAAATTTAAAAACGTGAATTATTTTTGTTTAGATTTTCTATTTTATTTTATTGAATGTGTTGACGAGACAAAAACTAAAACCAAAGTATAAAATTAAGCAAAAAAAAAAAAATATTTTTAGGATAAATTAATAGTTAAATAAAAAATTAAATTAGATATGAAAATAGAATGGCTGGCCCGCAAGCACAACGACCCATTTCTCATACAGAGGGTGCCAGTGCGTCACGGGCACTACGACAATCGGATTCACAGGTGGAAATCGATGTGGATTCGAATAGAGGTAGTAAAGAGGACGACGTTGAGCATGGTAGTACAAGAAAGGCACGGCACAAACATAGGCCATTATACAGAAGATTATTTAACTACATAAGAACAGCATGGACTGGAGTTAATTTTTCATCAGGAAATGGTAAAAAATTCACTTTATTCTATTTTTATTTCATATGATTACTAAATTGTATACACAAAATTGGTTACACCTGTTTTAATGCCTATTTTATTATATTGTGATGATTTAGAAAAATTTTATTTTGATATTAATCCAACTTTTGAAAATTTATTGTGTCTGGGTCTGCTATGCTATTTTATAAGATTGATTCATTAGCCGAATAATATTTAGTTGAACGTGTTTGCTGTATGTGCAGTGGTTATGCAAGGTCACATGATACTGCAGTGCATATAGATCAAATTCGTTTTTAATAGGTTTGGATTTTCTTGAAAATCTAATTTCTAACGAGGTCGAGTAAATTTGAGAAATTTTGCATAGGTCATTCTATCTATACATACGTCAAATAACAATATAATTGTATGGTCATTCCACGATTTCATCCCAGAAAAAATAAAAAATGTTCATCAGGCAATACTAATTCTATTTTAAGAAATTTTTCAAGGGACCTACAGTAACTGGCGATATGACATGATTTAAAATTATTGTGATGTCTAGCAGTCGAGCTATAGGTTCTTTTAAATATTATGGTCTATATAATTTGAACGAAATACTCAATTCAAAATAAAGATTCTCAGAAAACTGAATGTATATGAAGTTGGCTCAAATTCTATCCTTAAAAAAATATATGGCAATACTTAAATATACAAACTGTGACTATACGCAAAGGTCAGCTCAAAAATGTTTAAAAAGACACAATTCTCTATATATGACCCCAAAAATTATTCTGTCCCTGTTTTAATGTCAGCTCAAGAATAAATCTGTCGTGATAATTTCATGAAACAAAAATACGATTTGTTGAGGAACTGGAGGTTTAAGAGCTTGCCGTAGCTCTGTCCTAAATGCGAAATATGTAAATGCTCTTAATTCTGTATCTGATAATTCTGAGTATCGGACATTTATATTACAGTATGCATCAAAGCATTATACGACATAAACATGTATTAGAGAATCGGAGGCTTAAGTGCTCTAGCCTTCTCCGTGGGAATCCAAAGCATTGCTCTAGGTCTGCTAGGTATTTCCTCCTTGGGGGCTGCCCTGAGCTTAGCTTCTGGCCAAACCTCGCCTAACTCCTCTTTCAGCCGTCACTGATACCAACCCTTGTCCCCAAAAACTGACGAGTTTCCCGGATGTTGTTCAAGGACTTTAAGAAGAACTAGGTTAAGTGCACTAAACACCAACCTCCATTTTTCTATTGTGAAGCTCTTGGCCCATTTCCTCTCATCATCCACACCTACATGCTCCTCCTCGCTAGACCTCTGTATTTTGGACCATTTATAGATCCTTCTTTTATGGAGTGCTTACATCGACAATGCATTTTTTTGCATTACATCGATAATGCATTACTTCGCATGACTTTCTTCTTTTTATAGCTTCCACTACTTTCTGGATGTCACAAACCCCCCGCCTCCACCAGCATTTGAGAACTGGTCGCTTCTTTATTTTTTTTAAATTTATTTTTGTTGGTTACTAATTTGATCCCACGAATATCCAAGAAAATGATGGTCCACCCGTGTTCGTCGCCAGGTGTCGAGAGGGATCCGTGTATGACTGGGCGCTTATTTTTAGATGCGTCCCCAGCTTGGCTGATCATCGTCACGGCTTGCATAACACTTTGATCCGACCCATCCGCCACCACTTAGCGTGAGCCGCCCTACCCCACACCTTGGTAGCTCATTTCACATATTCTTGTTTTGAAGAACGAGAAACTGGGGGCGGTGGCGATTGTGAGGTAGCTGAGGGTTTAAGATGATTAAAGAATCAACGTGCTAAATTTTAACACTATTAAATTCAAGATATAATCTCAGGTGGTGGTGTCGATTTTGCGTATTACTTTTAGTATTCCGCTTATTACGTTACCATTGTCATATTTAATAGGAATAATCGGAGTATTGTATTCGCATAGGCCAAAAATATGAGAAAAAAAATTTACAATGGAAGTGCAATTGAAATTGTAATTGTAATTGTAATTGTAATTGTAATTGTAATTGTAATTGTAATTGTAATTGTAATTGTAATTGTAATTGTAATTGTAATTGTAATTGTAATTGTAATTGTAATTGTAATTGTAATTGTAATTGTAATTGTAATTGTAATTGTAATTGTAATTGTAATTGTAATTGTAATTGTAATTGTAATTGTAATTGTAATTGTAATTGTAATTGTAATTGTAATTGTAATTGTAATTGTAATTGTAATTGTAATTGTAATTGTAATTGTAATTGTAATTGTAATTGTAATTGTAATTGTAATTGTAATTGTAATTGTAATTGTAATTGTAATTGTAATTGTAATTGTAATTGTAATTGTAATTGTAATTGTAATTGTAATTGTAATTGTAATTGTAATTGTAATTGTAATTGTAATTGTAATTGTAATTGTAATTGTAATTGTAATTGTAATTGTAATTGTAATTGTAATTGTAATTGTAATTGTAATTGTAATTGTAATTGTAATTGTAATTGTAATTGTAATTGTAATTGTAATTGTAATTGTAATTGTAATTGTAATTGTAATTGTAATTGTAATTGTAATTGTAATTGTAATTGTAATTGTAATTGTAATTGTAATTGTAATTGTAATTGTAATTGTAATTGTAATTGTAATTGTAATTGTAATTGTAATTGTAATTGTAATTGTAATTGTAATTGTAATTGTAATTGTAATTGTAATTGTAATTGTAATTGTAATTGTAATTGTAATTGTAATTGTAATTGTAATTGTAATTGTAATTGTAATTGTAATTGTAATTGTAATTGTAATTGTAATTGTAATTGTAATTGTAATTGTAATTGTAATTGTAATTGTAATTGTAATTGTAATTGTAATTGTAATTGTAATTGTAATTGTAATTGTAATTGTAATTGTAATTGTAATTGTAATTGTAATTGTAATTGTAATTGTAATTGTAATTGTAATTGTAATTGTAATTGTAATTGTAATTGTAATTGTAATTGTAATTGTAATTGTAATTGTAATTGTAATTGTAATTGTAATTGTAATTGTAATTGTAATTGTAATTGTAATTGTAATTGTAATTGTAATTGTAATTGTAATTGTAATTGTAATTGTAATTGTAATTGTAATTGTAATTGTAATTGTAATTGTAATTGTAATTGTAATTGTAATTGTAATTGTAATTGTAATTGTAATTGTAATTGTAATTGTAATTGTAATTGTAATTGTAATTGTAATTGTAATTGTAATTGTAATTGTAATTGTAATTGTAATTGTAATTGTAATTGTAATTGTAATTGTAATTGTAATTGTAATTGTAATTGTAATTGTAATTGTAATTGTAATTGTAATTGTAATTGTAATTGTAATTGTAATTGTAATTGTAATTGTAATTGTAATTGTAATTGTAATTGTAATTGTAATTGTAATTGTAATTGTAATTGTAATTGTAATTGTAATTGTAATTGTAATTGTAATTGTAATTGTAATTGTAATTGTAATTGTAATTGTAATTGTAATTGTAATTGTAATTGTAATTGTAATTGTAATTGTAATTGTAATTGTAATTGTAATTGTAATTGTAATTGTAATTGTAATTGTAATTGTAATTGTAATTGTAATTGTAATTGTAATTGTAATTGTAATTGTAATTGTAATTGTAATTGTAATTGTAATTGTAATTGTAATTGTAATTGTAATTGTAATTGTAATTGTAATTGTAATTGTAATTGTAATTGTAATTGTAATTGTAATTGTAATTGTAATTGTAATTGTAATTGTAATTGTAATTGTAATTGTAATTGTAATTGTAATTGTAATTGTAATTGTAATTGTAATTGTAATTGTAATTGTAATTGTAATTGTAATTGTAATTGTAATTGTAATTGTAATTGTAATTGTAATTGTAATTGTAATTGTAATTGTAATTGTAATTGTAATTGTAATTGTAATTGTAATTGTAATTGTAATTGTAATTGTAATTGTAATTGTAATTGTAATTGTAATTGTAATTGTAATTGTAATTGTAATTGTAATTGTAATTGTAATTGTAATTGTAATTGTAATTGTAATTGTAATTGTAATTGTAATTGTAATTGTAATTGTAATTGTAATTGTAATTGTAATTGTAATTGTAATTGTAATTGTAATTGTAATTGTAATTGTAATTGTAATTGTAATTGAAATTAAACATACAATTAATTGATTTCAGTGGTTAACAAAAGTGTAGAATGAATTTTCTCCTTTGGAAAAGCCCATTTTTAAAAATTTTACAGCTCGAGCAATTTTGAGTACTAGAAAACAATTCGCACTATATACAGGGTGTCTTAAAATTGGCAAATTAAACGCAGTTAGTCTTAACAACTAAATTTTTTTTCGAATTGTTGATAGTGCAAAAGTTATTCCACTTTTATTGTTTTTTAGTGAAATCGAATGCGCACTCACCAAAAAAATTAATTTAAAAGAAACCAAGAGTTCTTTTGTTTAACTTTCTATATTAATACGATCTAGAAGAGCATTTCCAATAACATCATTTTCATAAGCTGCGCTATCTTCTGTCAAACAAAAGCTTTAATTTTGTAATTTTTCCCCCCCGAAATTTTTTTTTGTTCATGTTTAAGTGACGCCAGCTGGAAAAGAATGTACTACAGAAAGTTGATTAACTATGAGAAAAATATGCGACAATAATGTAGATTCTAAAATGGTATCACACACCGGATTATTCAAAATAGAATGTTTTTTTATCAATTTTTTTCACAAAGTAAGTCGTGTTTATTAAAAAACGCACAGAAATAAAACAAAATGAATAAAATTATTATTTTTTATTATTTTTAAATTATAATATTCGGATTTCTTTCGGATTTTCCCAATTTCCAGAATTTCTCCCTAATGGATTTCCACCGTGTTTCCCCCAGAATAGGAGAAATCCGCGAAAAATCTAAGGACAGGGTGAAATCCTAAGCAAACTGGGGAAATTCTGGGAAAATACGGGAGAATTCCGGGAAATCTGGCGGAAATCCGGGAACTCCGGAACAATCCAGGAAATCCGGAAGAAAACCGGAAAATCTCGAACTCGAAATTTTGTCAAGTGCGGTTTTAAATATACACGACTTACTTTGTGAAAAAAGTGATAAAAAACATTCTACTTTGAATAGTCCGGTGTGTGATACAACTTTAAAATTTGCATTAGAGTCGCATACTTTTCTGATAGTAGTTCATTTTTCTCGCTCTAGCGTCATAAAAGTTTACAAAACCAAAGTTTTTATTTGACCGAAGAGAATGCAGCTTATAAAAATGATTTTATAGGATAGGCACACTCTTCAAATCTTGGTTTCATTTAAATTAATTTTATGGTGGGTGCGATTCCACTAAAAAACACTAAAAATGGAATAATTTTTGCACCATCAACAATTCAAAAAACTTTACTTGGCTGTTTCTGTTGGGAATGAGCCTGGAATATCACCCTGCTTTGTTTGATCTGCCAATTTATGGACGCCCTGTATAATTACTATAGAATAAAAATCAGGCTTTTTAACTATTTCCGGGCTATATAAAAATGTTGGTGGTAAACATCGTCGTATGCCATTTTAACATATTTTTCGATTCAATTTCTGAGTATGTCGTTGAACATTTAAACTGTTTTGTTTAAATTCCGGCCACGTCAAATAAAGTTTTAATTGATATTTCTGAGAAATTCGTTCAAACTTTAGTTAGCGTTTCTAAAATTAAAATGATAATTAGTGATAATGGATTAGATTTAGATTTTTCCCTGAAAAATATTTTTCGCGATCGGTGAATGATGAATACTAGAGCAGCCGGCGAAATCTGCCCATGTAAATAGGAATATAAATCATTATAGCAAAAAACAGATTCGGGAATTACCACGGCGCCTGGTATATGGCTGAACCTTTTTGTGCCTCGACTTATTTCAGCACCGCCTTCTGATTTGCTTTCTCTTCAGCAATTACTATCGTACTCCAATGTTAGGCTAGACCTCTCTCAAAGGTCTCTGTTTCATTTGATAATTAAATTCGTCCTTTTTTCCCCTGGTCGTACAAACATTTGTATCCTGTTCTGATAGTTTCGTGAAACTTCTGTGGTTTTTAGAATTCCTAGTTCCTGTCCCTATCGCCAGTTTCCATGTTGCGTTCTTTTAGAATGAGGCTGCTTCGAAAAGCAATTAAGTTACCAAGTTTTCACAATGTCTGAAAAAATTCATAATTAATCTCTCTTAACATCAGAAAAGTGTTTTCTAGAATTTTGCGTTCCAATTTAATACATTTTGCATAATCTGCGTATAAAATTTTTTTTTATTTGCTCGAACTTCATACAAATTATCTAACGTTAGAACACAGTTTCGGCATATTTATTCACTATTTATTGCGAGACTTGAAGATTTCATTTTTTGTGTAAAATGGTCGATTGTGCAGGTGTGATGTTGTGTGTTGATATTGGACTGGTACGTAAGAAGCTAAATATTCACCAGCAAATGGTGGTATTGATCGATTTAAAATAAAATGGAGGCATATTAAATGCGCCACACCAATTATTTTTAGTCCTCGGTGAAGTTTGATCCTGGGGCCGGGCAGTGGCTTGTTTTAATGAATTCCAACAAAATATTCTCATAATTAATTCTGGCAATGTGGTTGTTAAAAACATCTTTGTTCCAATGCCGGGTTGATTGGAGGCGACAGTTTTATGTTGTGGATAAACGAAAAACATATGGTGTAGCAACAAGAAAGTGGCCAAGGTGGTGCGTGTTTCGTTGTTGTTTGAAAGATAATTGTAAAGTGAGCCAACGACATCATATGATGTATTTTGCAACCACCGCCAATTTTACCAGTCCCTATCGCCAGTTTTCATGTTGCGTTCCGTTAGAATGAGGCTGTTTCGAAAAGTGTAGAATCTCGTAAAAACCATTATCATTTAAAACACCGTTGCACCACACTAGCCCATGATAAGTACAAAGATTATTGCAAAAATAAAGCTAGCAAATATGAAAACAAATTGTATTTCTGTTGATTAACTACGAAAATTAAATTGAGTTATCAAATCTTAGTTATCTAAAATTTACCTAAAAATGATCAAAATCAAAAATTAGATCAGCAGTATAATTAAAAGCTAGTTCCATCAACACCCAGCCGGTGTACGTCGCAGAGGAAGGCCCCGACTGCGCTGGCGTGACGACGTCGAACAAGACCTACTCGCATTAGGATGTCGAAATTGGAGGACGAGAGCGATGGACCGAGACGGATGGAGGACCATAGTGCGGGCGGCAAAATCCCTTCATGGGATGTAAATGCTAGAGAGAGAGAGAGAGAGAGAGAGAGAGAGAGAGAGAGAGAGAGAGAGAGAGAGAGAGAGAGAGAGAGAGAGAGAGAGAGAGAGAGAGAAAGAGAGAGAGAGAGTATAATTAAAATCAACAAATATACAGTACTAAAAAACTTTATTATTTATTCTGAATGCCATCTATCAAGTATTAATGCAACTAAAAATTACTCATACATAGATGTCGCTTCCATCACTTTCTTAAATTATATTAAATTAAATTACAACAAACGAAAATGACAGCCGATAATTTTCGGTACCATGTCCATTGAAACTCTAACCGAAAAATGACGATAATGCAAATACAACTTTTATGTTGGAATATTTATATTAGAAATTTTTATTCTGCTGTTGGCAAAAAACAACTAAAAAATAAAAATAAAAATTTTTCGTTCGAAACATTTAAATAAAACTAATACACCAAACCCAAATTTTTCTACGTGGTTTATTAGATGTTTGGGGAGGTAAGATGTGCAATGCATCTGTCTATAGTAACATGTTTTGAAAATATCTTAAATGAAGTTCGGATGTTTTCTTCATCAACTCCTTCAAGGACATCGATATGCTGCGGAACAATATGCGAGTTTGTGTACCACCTCAAAGTAAACAATTACAGCTTTCTTAGAAAAATCTTCATTATATCGGCGGCTCTAAAAATTAAACAAATGTCCAAATCTCAATTATATTTAATTTATAGTGTAAGTCATTCCACCTATCTTATTTTATTGCATTTTGTTAAAGTTTTTATGTTTTTTCACTATCCAATAATTTTGTTTTTTT
Source organism: Nephrotoma flavescens (assembly GCA_932526605.1). NCBI lineage: Eukaryota > Metazoa > Arthropoda > Insecta > Diptera > Tipulidae > Nephrotoma > Nephrotoma flavescens. The sequence continues at coordinate 28,652,116 of OW052222.1, read as the reverse complement.
ATCAAAGTATTTCACCAAATTTGACAGATTTCATTTGTAAATGTTTTTTTCCTAAGTTGGTTTTATTTTATTATATTTATACCATTTTGAACTAAGGTTGTTCATATTGATTTGCGTATATGTCAACAAATTTATTTCGGGGTCTATAAATTCAGTGGTTAAAGCTTTGGCGTTTAGATTGGGAGGTACTGGGCTCAAATCCCGATAAAGGCAGGGTGCACAGAGAATTTTTGTCTTAAGATTATGATCTGTGATGAAATGGAATCGATGACCTCCTGTCGGAGTGCAAAACTCATGAGCCGACGCATCTTCCTATAGCCGTACGTCGTCGAATTGGCTGGCAACGACATAAAAGTATATAGACGAGAAAGAGTTGGAAGAACCTTGGCCGTAGAACAGATTGTAGGGATAATAAAAAAATAAATTAAAAACAAATTAACAACTTTTTATCTTCTGCGGATTGTGTATTGTGATTCTCCAATATCGTTTCTTTTGTTGGGGTCAAACATGTCAGATTAAATTAAACCCTGTTGATGTGCGTCAGAAGCATATATAATTCGTATTATGGATTTTAAAGCTATACTCAAAACCCTTCTTGGCCTATATTTAAATCGTTAAAGTTATTGCCGTACCAACATTTAAATGTCTTTACCGTATTAAAATGATTTTACATTATTAGTGGAACTGATTTCTCAATCGTGCTATTCGATCTAACTTCCAGTTCAAAAAAATCTTACCAAATTTAAAATAAATCTCAGAAGGTCCTTCTTCAGTGTGATTTCTTCAATATTATTTATCAATTTGTCTACTTACTTCAGAATGTGTAGTGGTTTGTCTTTTTTTTCCAAAACTTTTCTTAATATTGGCTGAAGCAAACGAGAAATATTCACCATCTCTTCCCGTAAATGTATCCATTCTCACTTTGTATACAAACTTTATATTTCCTCAATTGATCTCGTATCAATATAGGGTAAACTATTATTTAATAAGTTCTGCAACAAATTCATTCTATCCTTATGTAAATAGGCATCAAAATTGTAATTGTAAATTGCAGTACAACGTGTATTAAATAATCACATAGAATAGATTTCTTGTATTGATAGAATCAGTGCCTCTGAAACGAGTTCAATTTGAACCAATGGGATTGATTATCATTTTAAAAACGTCAGGAACAATTTAATTTCGGAAATTCAGAAAAACTGGTTTGAAATTATCACACGCAAAACATTTGAAAATTTCTAAAAAATTGACCATTTAAAGTATCATGACTGAAAAAGATTCAAACGGAAGGTCTAAATGATGTCCACGCATGTAAAAACTGCAGGCCAATTTTCTTGAGGGAAGTCAAGCAAAACTTGATTGAGTATATCGCACATACAAAGTTTGAAAAATTCTTAAAATTGACAGTTTAAAGAGTCGTAACTTAAAATAGATTCAAATACAAAGTCTTAATGATGCTCACGCCTTGAAAACATTTCAGGTCAATTTTCATGAGGGGGTCAAGAAAAATTTATTTGAATACACCGCACACCAAAATTGAAAATTACTGAAAATTCACAGTGAAAAGTGTCGTAGCTGGAAGGGTATTCAAATGAAAGATCTTAGTAATGGTCACATCTGGAAAAAATTTCGGGTTAATTTTCATATGGGGAGTCTAAATGAATATATTAACCGCACAAAATTTGAAAGTTTCTTAAACTTGGCTGCTCTAAATATCATGGCTGGGAATACATTCAAATTAAAGGTCTTATAATTATGCTCACACCTGAAAAAGTTTATAGTTAATGGACACGGAGTCCAGGATAATTCAATTGAATATATCGCACACACAAAATTTGAAAATTTCTAAAAATTGACTATAGTGTGATGGCTTAAATTAGATTCAAATGGAAAGCCTTGAGGGGGGGGTCGGGGAAAACTTGTTTGAATACATCGCACGCCAAATTTAGAAATGTCTGAAAATTCGCCGTGTATATATTGTCGTCCAGCAAGTATTCATATGAAAGTGTGGTAGTGGTCACACCTGATAAAAGTATGGTTCGATTTACCCGTAGGCCGATGGGCATAGTCGAATACAGATTGTTTCATATCTTAACGCGACAAAAACCACATCTGTTTTACATATCCACCAGGGTGAACATATTAATCTATGTTAAGTGACTACTGTAGAGCCTCACATTCTAAAATCAACATTAACCTCGGCACCACACAACTTTAAATCTGTAAACGTAGTGCTTTTGCAGATAGGTAATATAAAAAATGAATTTAAAAAACAACGTACTTGATTGTATGAGAGCGTTATTCAAAAGAATGGAATTAATGACAGTTGGCACATAGGCATCTTCAAAATTTCCGCTCACAAAAACTTTTTTGACTCCTAAGCATAGCGTAGAGTACTCACTGTTTGAAAACGAAATTCTCATGCTTCTTTCAAGAAACCTAAAAAAGCATATAATGAACACCAAACGATTGTTGGCATGTATAGAATCAGTCACGAGCAGAAGATATCGGTTAAAGCGCGTTTCCAAGACGATTATATTTAGCGATGTTAATACCGACTAGTCGTGTTTCTTGTAGCGCTTAAAGGCTGAACCTAAATTGAGAGCCCCTCCGTGCGATTCAACCTGAGTTAAAGAGCTGAGTATAGCTCACAGACCACGTAAAGGCAGTGTCATCCCATATACATATTTCTAATAATAAAAGCAATGTTTTTTGTTGTATTTCAAAAATGTTTGTTGCTTCAAGCTCACTAAACTCTGTCTTAACGAATTTTCTTAATACCCTTCCTTATTTAAATATCACCTCCAGCTGGATTTTTATAACTATCTCTTATTAAATTCTTCTCTTCATTACATTCTAAACGTTAATCCTGAAATAAAAAAATAAATTTGATTACAGCAGAATCAAATAATTTTCAATTTACATCCAAAAACCAAAATGATCCCAACAAATTGTAAACGATAAATTTTCTATCTACTCTAAATAGACTATGGCGTTCCATATTCAGTTGAGTAAATTACCCAGCTTATTTCACAATGTCATGCAGAATAATATAACTTGGTCATGTCTATATAAATTTTGACCACGACAATAATAAAAAAGTAAGACACTCAATGATGATGTGCAATTTTTTTGGAATAAAGTGATGTTGTGCAAGTCATGGTGCTATTTAGTTATATACAGTGGAATTGAGATTCTGGTATTAAAAAAATGTCACCAAGAAATTATATTTCTAACAATATTATGTGTCTAACGTCCCTGTGTGATACATGACCATACCATACAGTGTGATTGATGTTTATGACGTATGTACAAAATAATTCCCATGAATATAAATTATTTATTAACTATAATATTTATTATTCAATTATATATCGTAAGGAGCATTAATGTTATTAAAAATTTACTGGAACATATCCAAATCACAAAATATATAATTTTCATGTTTTCTGAATTGAATCAATGGTGGCGATTTGATGGGTGCGTGACATTTGGTATTTGATATAAATAGGTCTAGGTGTATTGAGGTGGATATAACCGGATTTCATTTTCATGGTAATCGGAAATAATTTATAAATGAAAATTTAACATTAAATACACAATAAATTAACCTCATTCGTAAAAAATCTATATCGATGATTATCAAGACAACCTACTGAGTATCAAAAATAAAAATTTATTAATCAGAACACCACTTCCTCTGAATTTTGATGATGACGCTATAAATGTACTATAATAATGCCATTACAAGTTCAAGGCCGTTCCATAACATTAAGGGAATGAATAATATACGTCTGAAGATTAAAATCGAAAACGTTTAACACAAAATTATTTTAACCAAACATAATTTAATTAAAATATCAGTTTTATTTACGTAACATAAAATGTTAAATTTATTTATATAATAAAAATTTATTTCAGAAAGAGATTTTCTATTTATGGCACAATGGTATTTGAAAATTCTCACCAGCTTATGTATATACGTTTCGCATAAGAACAAAGACAATAAAACGAAAAGCTTCAAGTATTTAAGAAATACATATTTAGATATTAGGAAATGGCAATGTAAACAATAAACTTGAGTATGAAATGTTAATGGAATATTTTGACGTGCTTTTGACTTTGCTTATAACACAGGGTTCTTCAACCTAAGTATTAAAGTGAGAGAATTCATTTAAGCGTTTGTTTTATAGAAATTTCGGTGAATTTAACTCTTTTTTATAATTGTCTATGTACATTTGGGTGTATTTTGCTAGGCATGATACGTAAGTAGTCTTTGAAAACAAAAAAACTATTTGCATGTGCGACAATGCTGTGGTTACAAGGCATAATCGCCTAAGTCAATTCCAGTTATTTTTCAGCAAAATTAAACTTGAATTAAAAAAAGATAAAAAAATGAGATAAAAAAATACAAATAATTTAATAAAGAAAGAATATGATCTTATCAACATATTGAAGATGCAAAATGGTTAAAAATGTTTTAGAATTTAGAGATTTTTCTTACAATTCAACTTAAGCGATTGTTCCAAATTGAACTTTCGGAATTACAGGAGCTTAAGCAACTTAAGCTGTTATAACAAAATGTTAGACGGAAAGTTAAATGATTCTTCCCTATTTTAATCTGATCTGTTCGGCAACTAGGCGATTCTAAAAATTTACTTGTTATAATAAAACCGATGTTTTTGTAATTTGCATGTATTGAATTCAATCATTAAACAAACTTATTTACTAAAACAATTTATAATACATATACAGGGTGAGTTTTTTAAGCTGAAACTTTCAAATATCTCGGAAAATAAGCCCTATACGATAAAAATGACCATTATCAAAGTTAAATCATTCTGGAGGGGAAATAGATTAGTGCTAAAGCTAGGACCCCCACCCCTGTTTGTAAGGGTTCGAATTATAACGCTAAAAATACGTAGGATTTCCTTAAAACATTTTTTTCGATTCATGACAGATGGCACTGTAATAGGCGATATTAAATTTTTTTCGATTTCTCCTAATGTTCTCATTATGCATACGATTCTGCAATATTTTTGCATTAAAATTAACACGTTTCCAATGTAAATACTTGAAATTATAGTTTTAAACAAATTGTATTTCTTAAATTTAAAAAAAAAACTACTTTTAGCGTAACACAGAAACAACAACGTAGACATCATCTTTTAATAAAATTAAGTGCTCAAAATGATGGCCTTCGACTTCAATGCACTTATTAATCCGCATTTCAAATGAATGTACACAATTTAGAAGCGTGTATGCTGGAATTTCGGCACAAGCATTTCTTTTTTGCTCAATCATATTCTCACGTGTTGTTGGTACTTGTTATGGTATGCTTTGTCTTTGAGATAGCCCCACCAAAAGAAATCTGGCAAAGTAAGATCTGGTGATCTGGCAGACCAAATTATCAGACCAGCTCTACCAACCCAGCGACCATTGAAATCACGATGAAGTACTTCACGTGCTATCGACGAATAGTGTGCTTGACATCCATCATGTTGAAACCACATGTTCTGTCGCAATTCTATGCTCAAGTTTTCAAATAATGTTGGCAGTTCATTTTCCAAAATGTCTCGGTACATTTGACCATTCAAGTTGCCTTCAATAGTATGGGGGCCGATGAGTTGGTTGCCAATTATTCCACACCACACGTTGAGAGTCCAAGAGCACTGATGTTCAACTTGGCGAAGCCAGTGTGGATTTTGAGCACTACAGTAATGCATTGTTTGTTGATTAACCGTTCCATGGTTTGTAAAAGACGACTCATCGGAGAACAATACACAGCGCAAAAATGGGATTTTGCAGCATTTGTTCTATTGCCCATACTGACAAAATGTTACACGATTTTCAAAATCAACGCCATGAAGATGTTGGTGTAAACTCATGTGAAACGGATGATACTTATGTCGTTTCAAAATTTTGCAAACACTGGTCTGGGATAATTCGGATTCGCAAGCTATTTCGCGTGTACTTATATGAGGATTATAAGCTACTGCAGCCAATACAGCAATTTCGTTATTTTCCTCAGTGACTGTTGCTCGACGGGTCCTTTTCTTCGGTCGAACACTTCCATCAGCAGTGAATTGTTTGATAGTCTGGTAAAATGAAGCACGTGATCGAATCCTATCTGGGAAACGCAAAGCGTAGAGATTGACCGCATTATCAAAACTACGGCCAGCTTTTCCATAAACCAGGACAATTTCAATTTTTTCTTGTATACAGTTAAATACTCCATTTTGAATTGTAATAGCCTCACGCAAACAGGTCTTATTGTTTTCGAAATAATCTTTGAACTGAATCGATATTTTTAAAACAAAAAATATCATTTATTTGAAAACAAATTTAGTCGCATGTTTCTATGCAAAATCATCGCCGCCGTTGTTCCTGTGTTACGCTAAAAGTAGTTTTTTTTAAATTTAAGAAACACAATTTGTTTAAAACTAATTTCAAGTATTTACATTGAAAACGTGTTAATTTTAATGCAAACATATTGCAGAATCGTATGCATAATGTTCTCAGTAGGAGAAATCGAAAAAAATTTAATATCGCCTATTACAGCGCCATTTGTCATGAATCGAAAAAAATGTTTCAAGGAAATCCTACGTACTTTTAGCCATAGAATCCGAATCTGCAATAAAAAATAGGGGTTTCTATCTTATTTTCCAAGTTGTTTACCATCCCCCTTACAAACAGGGGCGGGGGTCCTAATATTAGCACTAATATATTTTCCCTCCAGAATGATTTAATTTTGATTATGGTCATTTTTAGCGTAGAGGGTTTATTTTCCGAGATATTTGAAAGTTTCAGCTTAAAAACTCACCGGGTATAATAAAAAAAATAAACAAGTGAATAAAGCAATATGTAAATTAAAAATCATTGGGTTCTTCATCCCCGACTAAGTCAGGATGAACATTTCAATTACTGGCAATTTTTTTATAAAATGCATGAAAATTCGGATCTAATAATGGAAGCAAGCCAAAAAGATCTTTATTTTTTCCTTGCTTATACAGAGTGGCATTGAATAAGCATTTTTCAATTTAGATAATTTGAAGGTAGTTACCCCTCTATTTATTTATTTATTTATTTCATTCCGCTTCTAGGATAACACACAGTAGAAATACTTTTAATGGTTATCAAAACAACAACAAGGTTTAACAAAACGCTAAAATTAGTTTATAGAATAGATTAATAAACTTGAGTACAATAATAATAACATATAAATTACAAATTCCAATTCATATAGATTCTAATAAAAATTATAACAACAATTCATTCACAACACCTTTCATGTTGAAATAAATTAATCGTAATACTAGATTGGCATGAAGACTTAACATTTCAAACCCACTGTCAACCTGGTGAGATTGCAAATAAGCAAATAAAATTTAAAGTATATTGAAGATTACAATAATATTAGTGCCAACTATTGTAGTAAAACCCGACACTTACGCTTAAATACTAAATAAGAATTGCAAAATAGATCAATACTCTTAAAAATACTATCATGGTTGTATTGCATTCTAAAACATGGAGAAGAGAACCCAAGATTATTGCACGGGATGGAATTATGAAAGAGTTTGGTTGGTCTTGTGAAATAGGCTGGTGCATAAAAATTAATTTTAGAATTAATAACTGAATCAATCATGTTATTGATTATTTTAAAAAGCAAGTACTCATCTAAAAGCAGCCTTCTATTTCCCAACGATTCAATATCAAATGCACCAAGTCTAATGTTATAATTTAACTTCGAAGTAAACGGTACGAACTTGAAACATAAAAACCTAGTAAACTTTTTTTGGATGAGTTCAATTTTTGTAGAATATACTTCATAATAAGGATTCCAAATTTGACAACCATACTCTAACGTACTACGCACTAAGTTATTAAATAGTAGAATAAATACTGCGGGTGACCCAAACTCTCTACCTCTTCTAAGTATAAAACCTGAAATTCGAAATGATTTTCTACATATTGTATCAACATGGGCGTCAAATTTCAATTTTTCATCAAAAATTATGCCAAGATCTTTTACATTAATGTGCCTGTAGAGTAACACACCATCAACATTATAACCAAAATTAATTTTGTTAAGCTTTCTGGTATAAGATATAGTCTTGCATTTATTAATATTTAAACATAAGTCCTTAATCAAACACCATTGAAAAACCCGATGAAGGTCACTTTGCAACATTAATGAGTCTGATAAATTTCTTACTTCTTTAAATATCTTTAAGTCATCTGCATACAGTAAGCAATCTGTTTCAATCACATTAATCAAATCATTAATGAAAATTAGAAAAAGCAGAGGTCCCAATATTGATCCCTGTGGAACTCCAGAAGTAGGAGTAAAAGATTGGGATTTATGTCCATTGAACAATACATATTGACTCCTACCTACCAAATATGACTGGAAAAATACAATATCTGATTGAGAAATCCTGCAGATACAAGTTTCGAGCACAATTTGGAATGATTGACCTTATCGAATGCTTTGCTAAAATCTGTATAAATACAATCAACTTGCCTGTTATTGTCTACGGAACCGAAAACAAAATCAGTAAATTCTAATAAGTTCGTAATTGTAGATCTATGTGGGTAAAAACCATGCTGCTTGTGAGAAATTATATTTCTAACCAAGTAGAACAATTTGCTATGCAAAATCTTTCAAATAATTTAGCGAAGGAATTTAAAATAGAAATTGGCCTGTAGTTCGAGATATCAGATTGATGACCACTTTTATAGATTGGGATTATATAAGACTGCTTTCATCTATAAGGAAAACAGGATTGTTTGATGGAAAAATTGAAAATTTTTGTAAGAGGTTTGCATAGGATATCCTTTAGATTTTTTATAAAGTAATTAGGGATTGAATCAGGTCCAGCACCTTTATTTATTTTTAAGTCATTAATTACATTAACTACATCTGATTCAGAACAAAGTAAATCTGAAAATTCATCAGTTTTCATTAATGTCACGCTCGATGGTCCTGCGTTATATACACTTCTAAAATTGTCAGCAAATAAATTGGCAATTACAGATCCGTCAGAAGAACTACGTTGGGCGAGAAACATGGAAGATGGAAAACTTGTACCATTTATTAACGAATTTATGTAATTCCAAAATTTTTTTGGATCAGATTTGATTTCTTCTTCCAGATAATATAAATGATTTTGAAAGCAACCTTTCAACTCAAAGTCTACTTTAATTCTAAAATGTGAAAAAAGTACACGATCGCAACTGTTATTGTAAGCACGCAGCCTTTTTCTAATTTTGTTCTTTTCTATGATCTGAGCAATCAGACGACTAGAAAACCAAGTTGGAAACCGATTTTGTTTTACTTTAGTTTTATTGGCACTATGGTTTAATACCGCTGCTAATAACACACTGTAGAACGCATCAACCATTTCATTGATATTCTTATTAACAAACAAAATGTCCCAATCAATTTTCTCGAGTTCCTTAACAATTAAACTATACCTTAGGTGGCGAAAATTAATCGATGGTAGAAGATTAACTGATTGAAATTTTAATCTATTTAAACGAACATCAACTTGAAGTGGAGGATGAAATGGATCAATTTTGGATAGAGAATGCAAGCTATTAGTGATTTGAATATGCATGGGAGGTATGTTACTCAAAGCTAAGTCCAACAACTTATTCTGATGATTCATCACAAGATTATGTTGTGACAACCCGGTAATTCCTAACGTATTAATTAAATAATCTGCTGTTCTACCTTCATAACACTTTGCTGCAATAACACTAGAGGTGTCTAAATGTCTCTATTTAATAGTTTTTGTGTTGTATTAAAGTTAATATCCCGTGCTGTGATTTTATTTTTGGTTTTATACATCTGCAAAATAGAGTCCTTGTAATATTTATTGGACAATTCTACAGTAATTGGTTTACGAGAATTTTTGGAATATGTTCTGTGAATATGTTTAATGTAATTTTTGTCTGTTACAGAAAATCCGATAGAATTAAAAATTTCATTAGCAATGACCACCAAGTTTTTATTTTTATCAAAGGCAACCGAATATTTGTAATGTTGACCAGTTGCAAAATTTCTCCAACATCTCAATACGATTATTACACAGCTGCAGTTGTATATTTAAATTAGAATTTGTTGAACATGAACGGTGACTGTTTCTTCAAGCTTGAGCAGTTGATCAATTTTACTGTTCAATTTATTAAATGATTCATTAAGCGATCGTTGTTGATCATTTAACAACTGTAAAAATCTAGATTGCTCTTGAATTTTGTGTACATCATTTTTTATAGCCGAACTTAAAGAATTTGTTTCAGCTGATGATAAATTAGCGTTAGGTAACACGTTATCGATTGATATGTTTGTAGTACACATTTTACATACAAACATTTTGCTTTTGGATTCAACAACAATATTTTCGCAAATCATATGAAATAAATGTTTGCATTTATCACACTGCACAACCGAAGCCGCTCACTATGGCACATTTCAAAACAGGATGTAATAAAACAGGACATCACAAAACAGTACATGGTACGAAACAGGACCGATTAAAACAGTACATCACAAAACAGTACATAGTACATTAAAGTACATGGTACAGAACAGGACCATTTAAAACAGTACAACACAAAACAGTACATGGTACACTAAAGTACATGGTACGGAACAGGACCGATTAAAACAGTACATCACAAAACAGTACATGGTACACTAAAGTACATGGTACGAAACAGGACCGATGAAAACAGTACACCACAAAACAGTACATGGTACGGAACAGTCAGGATATTTTTATCTTATCATATCGAAATCTGAAATGTTCATCTTTTAAAACATTGTTGGGTGAAGTTCAGAGGATTTTTTCAGCTTGATTTGTTAAATATTTTTTTATTGAATACGTTTAGTAATTAGTATCCTATCAAGTAGAGATTTGCCTTCACCTAGAGTAATTAGACAGTACATATACTATATAGAATTATAGTTGCTTTACGTTATAATAAAATATCCCTTCACCTAACAGTATATTATTTTGTAGTGTACCATGTACTGTACACATACACCTGTATACATACATCTCAATCGCTACTACTCGATTGTTGCGAAATATAACAAAAATATGAAATGGAAACAGTACAAATATGTACATATGTGAGGTGTGCAAGACTTTTAATTCGTATTTTGAATTTGAATGTATAATATAATTTTGCTTTTAAGGAATGTAAATATATAGTATTAGTTATTTGGAACTTTCAAGGATATTGTATTCATCATAAAAAATTTGATAAGCAACACATCTTGATTTTATGACCCTCTAAAAAATATACCTACATTTTTTGGGAGTGAAAAATTGTTTTAAAAATTCATTTTAAAGATTGTTGTTGTATTTTTCTTAACAAATACAAAGTATCAGTTGATTTATTGTACAGTAGTAAGGGATGATACTTTATTAAAAAAAAAAATGGGCGAAGTAGAACCAAAACATCGGCTTTATAACACAATGTTTTTTTTTTACCCTAACATTTTTTTTTACCTGATTATAAATGCTCACTTGTCGTCAACATTTTTATATAAATGATATGATTTACAATAAGAAAATTAACTTCGCCTAACACTATATGTATAACATTATTTTAATTTAAATCGCTAATACTCGATTGTTGCAAAATAGATCAAAAATTTAAATAAATTTATAAATAAATATATAAATAATACATTTATTTTATTTATATATATATATTTAAATTTTTGATCTATTTTGCAACAATAAATAAAACTTAAACAATTTTTTGGAAATAAAAACCTGCAAGATTAAATTACTAAAATCGTAAAATTGACTTAACTATTTTGTGGTGTTCTCTTTTAATACGTACTGTTTTGCGATGTACTCTTCCGTGCCATGTACTTTAGTGTAACATGTACTGTTTTAATCGGTCCTGTTCTGTACCATGTACTGTAGTGTACCATGTACTGTTTTGTGATGTACTGTTTTAATCGGTCCTGTTTCGTACCATGTACTGTAGTGTACCATGTACTGTTTTGTGATATCCTGTTTTGTAACATCCTGTTTTAGCACATCCTGTTATGAAATGTGTCGTTTCGTATGGGACCCCTGCACAACACCTTTGGTCTGTCGTTAAACAGACTATTTGCATGATTGGCAGCTGGACATGATCGAATTTTTTACACATTTACAACAAGACAGCTATTATAAATTTTTGAAATCAATCAATGATGATTGAATTTGTTCACAGATTAAGACAAACTAGCAATTAATTTGAATTAAGTACACATTACACAAATTAACAGTTATAGAGTATTAAAGCTTTTATCATTTACATAACTGTTCATATACAACACTAATTTATTATGTCTATTTAACTCTGAATATTTTTGTCAATTAACAATGATTTGTAATAGTTACAAAATAAAGTTTAAACACTATAAAATCACTGATAATATTGAATATTTTATTAATTTTTTAAGATTTAAGTTTAAAATTTATTTTAATATATTTTATATCGTTTTGTATATATTTCTGTTTTTGTATTAATTCACAATCTATGATCACAATTTTATGATCTTATCGAATCGAAAAACAAAAATGGAATGAAACTCTACGACGTAAATTTAACTTTTTGAACGGTTCTTGACCATTTAACATCCCGCGAAACGAATGTTTCTCCATCTTGATTGTCTTTTCTCAACATAAATCTTCCCCTAAGAGCGGGAGAAAAATCAAAGAAATGTTCTTGTTCCATCTCGAACAAACTAATACCAGTCGCGCGGATGGTGAATTTTGACTCCAGTTTGTCTCTTTTTTCTTTCTATTACAGAATGGTCCGAATTGCACTCCATATATGAAGTATAACCCGGTGTTAGAAACTTATGGTAAATTGTCGTAATATGGTCATTGTTTTCCAAAAAAATCATGAACATTGCAGGTAAAAATGAGTTTTTGTTCTGCCCTGCACAGTTATCACTATAATGTTGCCAAATGTCTGTAGGTAAACGACGGGATTTTATTTCCACCACGCCAAGCTACTTCTTCATGTCACATGAAACAATAACGAACATTTGTGATACCATCATGCAGGGTAAAGTTTTATATCAATAATTGGCATTTGTAGAAAGATATCAAGGTTTGTAAACTTTTAAAGTTGGAACCTAAATCAGGTTCGATGTGGTTCGTCGATTGTTTTAATTTTAAGATTTCTTTTTCATACTGATCCATTGTTTTATCGATTTGAGCTTTTAAGTCTAAACATTGATTGCACGTATCCATCTTTGGTGCTTTGAATTTAATGTTCATTTCTATAGAAGAGAAACTATGAAGTTTTCAGTTGAAATGAAATCTTCAAAAATTTTTTTCTTTATAGAGAAAATTATGAATTTAGTTTTGGATTTATTATGACGAAGTTTATTAGCAAAAAAAAACTATTTAGGATGTTTAAGTCGTTTTCCATCTTTAGTTGGATATGTTCTCTACTCAAAGCACCATACGTGATTACCGCATCACCCGCAAATAGCTGAAGCTCATCATTGATGTAAATTGTAAATAATAAAAGGACTAAAATGGAGCCTTGAGGTACTCCACATTTTAGAAAAAAAAACATTCCGACTTGTAATTTCCCAATTAAACATAAAGTTTTCGATTGAGTAAGTAATCTTGAAGAAGTGAAAAAGCTCCATCGCAAACAAACAGTGATTTATTTTTTTTAATAAAATGGCATTGATCTATACAATCAAAAGTTTTGGCTAGATCAATGATAATACAGGACGTAGATTTTTTGGCTTCAAGATTTTTGTAAATATTTTCTAATACATTTAATGCTACCTAACCTTTTATGGTTTATAATTCTTTCAAAAGATTTTGCAAATGTTGATAAAATGGATACGGTAGAAATTTAGAACAGGTGTATTATCTAGAGTGCCTACGTAAGCATGGATATTTTCTTGGTTAAGACGTGTTAGCTGTTTGGTGACCTGCTTCCGTTTGTTGGGAGCTGAATAATAAATCAATAAATATTTATGGTTACTAAGATCAGTGAAGCAAATGAGGATATGAAATTAATGTCATGTTGACGAGAGGACATGGTGTATGATGAAAACTGTTACTGTTCGAATATAGGGTAGAATTTTGTTTTTAATTTTAAAAGAATACATTTCTAAACTTGTTTTGCAATCGATAATATCACTGTCGTTTTTGTTCAGAATATTTAGGTTAAAATCGCCAATCACGATACTATACTTAACTTGGTCCAAAAAAGAACCAAAATAATAAAAAAAAGATAGATCGGTATGTAGCGGCCTGTAAATGGCTATAATATTAAACCTTAATTTTGGAGAATGTATAATTAGAAATTCATTTTTCTAGTACGATCTGCTGCACTTAAATTCGAAATTCAGCCCGAAATTAACAAAGCCTGTAATGCCACCATCATCTGTATGTTGACGTGTGACGTGAAATGATTTTAACTTTTCTCAGTTTATAAATTCTATATCACAACTGTGAAGAAAAGTTTGTGTCAACACTCCAACATTAATTTTTGATACAGCGTAGACAAACATTTCTCGAGACATTTCACCTTCTTTTCCAATCAATTTATGTTAATGTATAAGATGGTAATACGTTAAATTGTATTTATGATAAAAAAATTTATTAAATTTAAAAAAAAAAGAAACATAATTTTAAAAATCAATGAAATTCGACACCAGCGACATATACAACTAAATAGGACCTGGTTGTTAAATATGTATTATGTATTGAACATCATATATCGCTTGTGTAGTATGGAGCACATCAAATTCCCGAGAGCCTAGGGATATTCGACACCAGTTACATATAACACCAAAGGCACGTAGCTACACATTTTAACGAAAAGTGTTGACTCGAAATGTATAGACACACATATTATCAAAAAGTGTAGATGCAAAAGAAGCAAGTGTGGAATTTGAAACACTTAGTATAATTAAAATTATTAAAAATAAATATTGAGAATCATAGTAATACAAGTACAAAAAAAAAAGTTATTTTACCTTTTTTATAACAAAAAAAAATTTAAAGTAATTTAAATCAAAAAATCATGGGAATAAGTACCGAGTGTGGAATTTGGTATCTCAACTTGGGATGATGTCTAAATTTAGTTGGAAAAAATTCTGAAAGTATTTGCATGTTGTGTTTAGCAGTATGGCCCTACACCTGAAAGCGCGTCTTTGGCCAAATTCACTTAATTCTTTAATAATTCAAAAAACCATCGGAAACTCTTGGCACTCATTGTTCCGATGATTTTTGGAATTACTAAAGATTTAATTGAATTTTGCTAAAGAGGCTTCTACGTGTATTGCCATATCGCTAATCACAACATGCAAATTGTCTTGAAATTTTTTCTACATATTTCAGACCTCATTACAAGTGGAAAATGCCAAATTCCACACATGGCACTCATTGTTCCGATGACTTTTTGATTTATTACTGATTTAAGTAAATTTGGCCAAAGATGCTTCCATACCGCCAATCACAACATGCAAATCGTCTTGAAATTTTTTCTAAACCGGTTTTATTTTTAATTTACCACATGTTTCGAATTCCAAACTTTTTTCTTTTGCAGCTACACTTTTTGATAATTTGTGTGTTTACACATTTTGAGTCTACACTTTTCGTTAAAATTTGTTAAAATACCAGTGCCAATAATTATATTCTTAATAGTGGTGATGACGAAATAGTTGTGCAACTGAGCTCACACAATCCAACAATTCAAGCAAACAATTTACTACATAGAAACTCAACTTGATCATGCAAATCAGGATTAAAATAAAACAAATATCGTTATATTGTTGGTCTACCATCCGGAAATGATAGTGAGATATTTAATTCAATAAGTGACGTTGTTTGCAAAATTGGAATACAACTTTCTAATGAAGATGTTATAGCAGTTAGTAATATATCCCAAAATAACTGATCAATTCACAACTAAAAAACTCGTGTATTGGGGCACATGCTCGATCAGCTAGCAAGCAAGCAATAGGCTAGCGCAAACCTTGGCTACACAATCAATTTTACCAAGCAAATTTGAATTTGAGTTTACTTTTTTTATAATTTTTTTGTTGTTTTCTGCGCACAGTAAACTTTGCGGCTTAGAAAACTATCCAGCAAATTTTTATATTGATTTACTGTGCACTCGCAAAAATAAACAAAAAACGTATAAAAAAATTAATTCAAATTCAAATTTGCTTAGTAAAATTGATTGAGTAGCCAGGTTTTGCGCTAGCATATTGCTTGCTTGCTAGCTGTTCGAGCATGTGCCCCATTGTCACGTTAAAATCATTAGAATTAAAATCTAAAATATTAACAACATTTCGTAAAAAAAAAATCAATTTATCTGCATGACCCGGCTGGCAATAACTCTTCAAATTGTCCGATTATCATTATGCACCATCTCACGAAATATCAATCAACATTATACAGCGAAGCTAAAAATATTAAGCAGAAGTATAAATTTCAATCTTTATGGTGTAGTGATAATAAAATTTACTTACGTAAATCAACTGACTCAAAAGTATATCACATGTACATTCATTCAATGATATCAATCGCGTCATCAAAAGCTGTTCCAGTTCTAAGACATCTTCAGCGCAACCCAACATACAGGCCGATGATTCCGGACATTCAAATTATAAATCATAAATTAAGTATTTTTTTAAGTTATTTTTTTAAATATTTACTTTTCATATTTTTTAAAACTTACCTTTTACATAATTTTTATCCATATCCATTTTTGTCATTTAGTGTAACGTC
The DNA here is from genome assembly GCA_932526605.1 of Nephrotoma flavescens. Classification (NCBI taxonomy): domain Eukaryota; kingdom Metazoa; phylum Arthropoda; class Insecta; order Diptera; family Tipulidae; genus Nephrotoma; species Nephrotoma flavescens. The sequence goes on along the minus strand of OW052222.1, from coordinate 28,635,326 downwards.
AAACTTTTGATTTCACTCAGATTTTTTAGCTTAATTTTTTCAAGTAAAAATACATATACTTTTAGGCTCTATATTATAAATAGAACCTTACAAATGTTCAATGAATTGATAATTGGTTTTGTTCTCTACTACAATATTTTTTTTGTATATCTTTACAACTTATTTGAGAGTAGTTTAATGAGGAATATTCCTTCAATTTTTGAGTGGAATATTATTATTTTATTTAGTGTAATGGCTAGCTACAACCTAGATAATATATTTAGTGATAATTGTATAAATTTTGCGGATCCGACTACAACAGACATATGAATTCGATCAAAAGCTCTGACTTGGATTTACGCGTTAAACAGTTTAATGCCTGTAGTATGAATAACTTTGATAAATTTCACTCGATTCTCGTTTTGGGATAGTTGCAACGAATAATTTTGAAACCCGGTCTAAATCAGGAAATATAGTTGACCATGTTCTCTGTAGGTTTAATGGATTACAGAAAGTTGTAAATTCAATTTTATTCTCTGATATTAGCGATCGCAACTTTATTGCTTCACAATTCTCGAATAAAATCAAAAGAGTTAATAAACTTTTAGAAAAGAAAACAATTTGATTTTGGCAACTATTTGATAAGTCTGGATGTAAATTGTTTTGAATTATAGGCTCATTATGGCTTGATTTGATTGACCCAAATCAAAAATCGAAACAAAACTGAAATGAGAACGCAAAAACAACATCAATTTTTGTATCCTCGATTTGGGTTCTGGTAGCTTTAAATTAAACCTGAAGTTTGGATAACAACTAGTTGTGCCTAAAATTTGTTACCGGGAGTTTAAATAAACCATAATAAGCCTTTTTTATTGGTATATGTTAATGAATCTTGGTTTGCGTTGTAACTTAGGCTTCGGTCCGATTTTTGATTTATTTTGTGCTTGCTTTGAAGTAATAAAGCCTTATGATTTTCTATAGAAAGAGCAGAAAAAAAAAGTTTAAATGAGCACTTAATTAGCCTAAATTCTATGCCTATAGAGCATTTCATTATCGTATTGTTAGCCTATAATTATCCATGCTATCTTGTAATGCTCTGCTGTAAGGTTTCTGCTAGCTTTAGGGGACGTACATATTTTGAATTATTGGAAATTATTAACACTATAAAATTAATTTCCAAGTAACTTACACTGTGTGTATATCTGGATTATATGGATAATAAACATTTTAAAAATTTATAAACGTCAAATTAAATTTGCGAATTAGAATAAACAAAGTTTAAATTAGGTTAGTCATTAATTTAGTCTTTAAAATTGTTATCAATCACACAATATTAGAGTATTTATACCGTGTGCCGACATTAATGGTTTTGCCTAAATTTATGGTAAGTCCGTACCAGTTTTTCAGAGATGGCACAAATTTAATTTATTTAAAAAAATAATTATACGTCAGATAATATTTTCAATGTGTCATGTATGAACGACTGGAGAAAACATGTACATTAATTAAGCTAGTCGAAAATTCGTGTCAGGCATAAAAAGTATATATAAAAAAGTTTCTATACAATTCGCATAACACAAAAAAAAGGTTTGTTTGAAAACCATAATTAAGAATTCACGGACATCTCTATAAAAATGGCTGAAAAAATTCAAAAATTCGAACCATGTATGTATATATATTTTGCTGACGTCTACTGAAATTCGACCAACCTAAAAAAAAGTAAAGTTTGTGTGAACTATAAAGCTCAAAAAGATACATGATTTCACTTTTATCGCAGATTAAAGCTACGATTGAGTTTTAATTGTGGTGGAATTTTAAGTGTGTTGAATTTTTAATTTTTTTTTTTTTTAGAAAAAATTTGGAAGAATTGTTCAGTGGAATTAATGTCCTTTGACGGTCCATTAATACTCCCTTTTGATTCATGCACACACCACCCATTAACATAAATACCACCTGCACATTGCAAGCTCCATGTCAACCTGTACACTGACATGGACGGTGGGTTGGCGCTGAATTCTATACTCCAACAGAGGGTCTTACTTATGTTTATTATCATCACCGGTCGTAATCGCTGAAGAAAATTCGCTTTACATCCTGCCTCTGGTGGGATTCGAACTCAGTACCTCCCGGCCAATGTGCCGAAGCTTTAACCACTTGCTCCGCAAACTCATGAGTTGCTACCGACCAGGTGGTAATTTTTATGGTACATAAAACATAAACTCTGGGTAGTTAGAGTTGTGTTTTCAAATATTTTTGATTATAAACTGAAAATATTTGGAATGGAAATCTTTTTAAATATTCAAAAAGTGCTACCGACGTGAATAATGACGATTTTTTTTCATATACAAATTTGTTCTCTCATCAAAAAATTTAGTACCATTGGCAGTAATTTTTTTGACCAAAATTGAGCAAAATTTTGTTTGAAAAGAATTCGACATAAGATTCAGGGTAATTACAAGAGGGGTTTTAACTTATTTTAAAAAAACAAAAAACATTTCTCATTAAAATGACATCCTAATTTTTTTGAGTTATACCGACGCAGGCGATTTTTTTTTGTTTTGCAATGTATTTGTATAATTTCATAATATTTTGAGAGTCCTCTTATGTAAAATATCGTTTTTTTATAGAAAGATTAACATTTTTATTTTCAAAATGCCTGAACAAATAAAGTTTGTTTTTCATAAAACCTTTGATTTTGTATAAAATTTTCTGCTTTGAATTTTTGATTTACTTCTAAATTTCATACATTTTTTGCTGTTGTCTAAAAATGTCAGCGGAAAATTATTTTTTGTGATAGGGCTGTTCCATGCAATGAATTGCAAAAACCATTTTTTTCTACTTACAAATTTTGTACTATCTCATACATTATGGTTACCAATGATGCTAGTAAATGGAAATCGCAGCCTGATATAGACGAAAAGAACGGCTGGTCTGTGCCCTTATATTTCTTATTCACATATAGTCCGAGCTTAATAGACCCATTTAACGTAGTCAGAAACCACAACATTTCAAACGTAGATTTAAATCATGTTCCATATAAAAGGATTTCAATAGATGGCTTCCGTTAGGTTGCTTTTGATGATGTCATCTATTTACTGTATATTTTCATGAACCGGCGGTGGTTCTCAAACCGCTCATGCAGAAAATTTAGTGACATGTGCTGTTTGACACGTAGCACTGCCTTTTGGAACCACATGTCGGTATCCATATCATCCTCGGCGTCAAAATCGGGACGAAACAGTGACTTTCTCTGGATGCATGTGGTTATGGTGTATCTCGTGTGTATTGTTATTCCCCAAATCCGACAATTTTGCTAAAGATGATTTTGTTGCCGAAATTTGGGTTAAATCCTAACAGCTCCAGATCCTAATCAGCGAATATACGGCGTTGTTTATATGTTCGTTTATCTTAAGTTCCAGGGTCAGTTGATTTTATACGGCTACAGACTCAAGTCTCTATTTGCAAAATTTGTCAACTTGTAGTTGCAAAAAAGCGAAAAATTGGCTGCCTCGGATTTTTACGTACACTCTCATGCACATCAACAATATTTTCGACAGACCTCTCGACAGGAATTTCGACAGAAATTGCCGAATGTACGAGTGTTGGCTGATCGACCCAGTTGACACGAATTTGGTGAAAATTTGATGATTTGGACACGTAGTTCAACGTCATAGCTTTCCATGGCGATTTGTCGTACACTACCAAACAATTCACAACAAATTTGGCAGATATTGATTTAACAAAACATGGTTGCTATCACCTACCATATTTTGAGCCTCCCTATCGAAACATTCGTGATTTCGGAAGAATAGGAACTTCGAGCGACGTTTGATAACGATACTGATTTTCGACGAGCACGCTTCGAGTCAGGAAGACATGAAATAAAGTTGGTTGACAACTGGAAATGATGTTAGAGGAGAAAGCACTAATTTCAAACCTGGCACATACCAATCGGTCTCGATACGAAATATTCAAAACACGAAACTTTCAAAAAGGTTGAAATTTACTGATTTCACATCGTACACAACAAATCATCAACATATATGGGGCTGCCGGTGTTTACATAGAATTTTTCACCACATCACGACTCCGCCTTTGTATAAACAATTATTGTGTTTATATATCAATATGTACATATTTGTTTTTGTTTTGCTTATTTTTTAAATCGAAAATATTTTAAATTTTATTAAGATTTTTTTCCCCCGATACTTGAGAAAATATTCCGATTTAATTAATGATTTTATCCAGTATTAAATGAACAACCGCACAAAATGTGATTGAATAATATACAAAAAAAAATTAAAAGTTTATAATTTTTTGCGTGTACTTCGAGTAAACCTTAAATTAAAAATAATATTTTTTGAAATTAAGTTGCGTAAAGTGCTTTTAAGTATTTACTACACCCGAATAATAAATAATAAAATTTATTGTGCCGCTCAAAAAAAAATACTTTAATTAATTGACTAAATTAAATTACGAAGAAAACATTCTTAAAAAATTATTTTTATTTTATTTTATTTTTTATTCAAATGTGGTGTTTAAAAAATATAAATAGATATATTTCTATTGGTAAGTTAATTAATTAATTACACGCGAGCGTATTTTATAATCGCGCAAACGCGTGAGCGCTCTGTAGTCGGCATCGCTCGAAATATTTATGAAAAATTAGTATGACCGGAAATTTATAATGCAACAAGTAATTATTTGCTTATTTAAATTTTTTGCTTATTTCGTTTGTTTTGTAAAATGAAAATAAAATGAGAATTCAGCGGCGCAACGCAAATAAAAAATAATCATATGACTAATTAAAAAAAATTTGTTGGTTTATAAGGGTGGCGCCAAAATATAAATTACTTTTTTCTGGTGTATAACTAGTGCTTTGACGTCGTAGAGCTCGGAAAACGCTTATAAGAAAATTTGTGAATTGTGTAGGGCATGGTGTGGGAATAAAAGGTCATTGATTCGCCTTACGTTTCAATGAGATTATTAAATAAATAATCAAGTTCTAAAATTTGGTATTTATCAACACGCTTTTGTTCTATAGGTATGAGCCATGTGTTAACTATAAATGAGTATGGGTTGAATTGTGGAAAACTATACGTAAAAGTTTTCCATTTTCCAAGAGTGGTTGTGACATAAAATATTAATTAGGTCTCACCATTTTCAGAATTATTTGTTATGATTGTGTAAAAGTTGTATATTGTGTTAAGGTCATTCACAATTTCAAAGCTCGTTTATTTGGTTTCTGACTTTTATATAAAGGGTGTCCCAAAATTTAGGTTTGAACTAAACAGAAAACACAGTTTTTTTTTTAATTCGATTTTTTATTGAAGTAAATGGGATAAGATAATGTATGGAATAACGCATCGGGTAAATAATCTACACGGCTTTGCTGGCTTATAGGCATTCTTTTGTTGAAATTATCTATGATCATTTTGCATAAATGTGACTGAATTTGGGGTGGATGGGCTTGTTGACTTGTAGCGAGATTACTAAGAGGAACTACATAAAGCGGAAATGTCTCATGTAGTAATTGGAATGTTTCTCGGATATTGGAATGTATATGGCATGTCGCATCGTCATGTTGAAATCACATGTCGTTGACATCGCAATATCATTAAATTTAGGCAGGAAGAATTCGGTGTCATTTCGCGATATCGAACACTATAGTAAAAGTAACTACTTGACCAGCCTCATATTCAGAAAAGTATGGTCCAATGGCGATTCCAACTTAAAATTAAAATTCGCACCAAACAGTGACACATCTGGGTTCTGTGAACCCCAAACCTGGCAAAGTAAAAATGAGCTGCATAACTTAGGGCGATTTTGCTCGAAAAATCAGCTTTCAAACTTTAGTAGTAGCTTTTGACATTACAAAATAATGTTATACGTAAATAAAGCAAAGCAATCCGCCAAATCAAAAAAATGTATTTTAAAAGATCTCTCTATGTGTAAGCGTGGTGTTTAGCGTGCAGTGTCCGCTAAATAGCTGTTGGTTATCTACAGCACAGACTCAATCCATCTGATCAGCCTGAAACTTTATGAATTTTACCTAAATTCATTAAATATATTATATCAACTTATATTCCTACTGAAGTTAATAGTTTGCTATTATCGGCCATGTTAATTTTGACAACAACAACAATGATTGACAAAAAAAATGCTGGCTATGATTTAAAAAAAAATGAATATCAATCCCAACTTGAACAAATTTAAACCCGAGTTTAGTAATTATATATTGATATCTAGTCCCCATAAGGATCTTATGTGTTATTATCGGCAATTTTTATTTTGACAACAACAACAATGATTGAGAAAAACAAAATTCTGGCTATGATTTAAATATAATTCAAGATCAATTTTAATTTTATTAAATTTAAACCCGAGTTTAGTAATTATATATTGATATCTAGTCCTCATAAACCTTTTATGTGTTATTATCGGCCATGTTTATTTTGACAACAACAACTATGATTGACAAAAAAAAAATTCTGGCTATGAATTCAATATCAATCCCAACTTGAACAAATTTAAACCCGAGTTTAGTAATTATATATAGATATCTAGTCCTCATAAGTATTTTATGTGTTATTATCGGCCATGTTTATTTTGACAACAACAACAATGATTGACAAGAACAAAATTCTGGCTAGTATTTAAATATAATTCAATATCAATCCCAATTTGAACTAATTTAAACCTGAGTTTAGTAACTATATATTGATATTTAATCCCCATAAGTATTTTATGTGTTATTATCGGCCATGTTTATTTTGACAACAACAACAATGATTGACAAAAACCAAATTCTGGCTACAATTAAAATATAATTCAAGATCAACATTAATTTTATTAAATTTAAACCCGAGTTTAGTAATTATATATTGATATCTAGTCCTCATAAACCTTTTATGTGTTATTATCGGCCATGCTTATTTTGACAACAACAACAGTGATTGACAAAAACAAAATTCTGGCTATGATTTAAATATAATTCAATTTCAATCCCAACTTAACCAAATTTAAACACAAGTTTAGTAACTATATATTGATATCTAATCCCCATAAGTATTTTATGTGTTATTATCGGCAATTTTTATTTTGACAACAACAACAATGATTGACAAGAACAAAATTCTAGCCATAATTTAAATATAATTCAATATCAATCCCAATTTGAACAAATTTAAACCCGAGTTTAGTAATTAATATTGATATCTAATCCCTATAAGTATTTTATGTGTTATTATCGGCCATGTTTATTTTGACAACAACAACTATGATTGGCAAAAACAAAATTCTGGCTATGAATTCAATATAATTCAATATCAGTCCCAACTTGAACAAATTTAAACCCGAGTTTAGTAAGTATAAATAGATATCTAGTCCTCATAAGTATTTCATGTGTTATTTTCAGCCATGTTTATTTTGACAACAACAAAAATGATTGACAAAAACAAAATTCTGGCTACAATTTAAATATAATTCAATATCAATCCCAATTTGAACAAATTTAAACCCGAGTTTAGTAATTATTTATAAATATCTAGTCCTCATAAGTATTTCATGTGTTATTTTCAGCCATGTTTATTTTGACAACAACAACAATGATTGACAAAAACAAAATTCTGGCTACAATTTAAATATAATTCAATATCAATCCCAATTTGAACAAATATAAATCCGAGTTTAGTAATTATATATAGATATCTAGTCCCCATAAGTATTTTATGTATAATTTTCGGTCATGTTTATTTTGACAACAACAACTATGATTGACAAAAACCACATTTGGGCTTTGATTTAAATATAATTCAATATCAATCCCAATTTGAACAAATTGAAACCCGATTTTAGTGATTATATGTAGATATCTAATCCCCATAAGTATTTTATGTGTTATGATCGACAACAACATCAAACTTGAAATGCTAAATTTATTAGTTATTTAAAGATGAAATGCAATTCTTTGGAATAAGGAGCTCCTAAATATGTTTTTTTAGAAATATTAGAACATCAGTAGTCATTAAAACTGATGTTCCAATTTATTTTGGAAATATATCTTGGAAATCGAACCACAACTGAAACAAATTTTGATCTCGACTAGATTACAAAGTATAAACAACCTGTAAAATTTCATTGTATTTTATAAAAACACTTTAATATTATTTTAATTACACATTTGAGTTTTAAAGTAGTTTTATTTCTTAATTCAAAAGACTAGAAAATAACTACGAGTACGTTTGTTCTAAGATTAATTGTAAAGATTTTTTATTTTTAACGTAATTTTAATTTACAAAATAATAGTAAAAAATAAAAGTTTTTTTTATTTTTCTTTTATTTATTTACTAAAAATAATTCGTTTTAATTCTATTTTTGTGGGTTTCTCTTCTTTTATTAGAAAACGAGATGAAAATTAAACTTAGTGCTATTTAAAGAAGAAATTAGAAATAATTTCAAATATTTGTAGACTGGCGAACATGAGAAAAATATAAATTGAATTAAATAACTTTAAAACTATAGCATTTCCGCATTTTTATTTATTTTACAGTATTTAACTTGCAAACAAGTATACCAACAATATAAATTTTGTATGGAAATGTTCAAAATAAAATTGAAAATGTTACTTCGTACGAAATACTTTGAAGTACGCGATGAGTACAATACCACGTGAGAATATAAATTATTTTGAAATGTATCTGGCGCTAAATTTTATTTGTATGAGGTGTTAATGAAGAAAGTGTTGCATAATATTTCGTCTATTATTTATTTACAAGCTGATTTAAAATATATTTGAGGTTTATACTAGACGAGATTCGGTTGAATAAAATTCCAATGCTTGGAGCCAGTGTTATGCATACATATATTACGTTTCGTAATTTACAAGACAGAAATTTAATTTCAAAATTAAGTAAATGTACTAATTTTAAATATATAATATATCAAATGAATTAAGTTAAGGAAAAATTAGCATTATCTAAGAACAGGCTCAGTTTTGTTGCTAAACCTTTACAAATCATATCAAGTTATATCAAATCATATCAAAACATATCAAATCATATCAAATCATATCAAATCATATCAAATCATATCAAATCATATCAAATCATATCAAATCTTATCAAATCATTTCTAATCATATCCAATCATATCAAATCATATCAAATCATATCAAATCATATCAAATCATATCAAATCGTTTCAAGTCATATTAATCATATGAATCCATATCAAATCATATCAAATCATATCAAATCATATCAAATCATATCAAATCATATCAAATCATATCAAATCATATCAAATCATATCAAATCATTTCAAATCATATCAAATCATATCAAATCATATCAAATCATATCAAATCATATCAAATCATTGTAACGAGAGCGTGGTTTCGGTTTCGGTGATGACCTTGTATCATATGGTAAAATTTTTAATAATACGGAATCCAAACCACATGGTTCTAAGAATTAAATCTAGAATAAATTCCAAATCCAGATTTGAACCTTCTCATTAAAGAAAATTAATTATCTAACCTGCTACTATCACGGTCTATAGCTCCAGCTTATGCTCGTCGGATTGGCGTGGGTGTTGATAGCGCTTAGGAATAGATCTTGCTAGACCGATATTAAGATGTAAAGAAGGAAAACGGGAGAAACACATACAGACTACTCTTCGTCTAAAACAAATCAGCCGGATCTCATCCCCATGCAACAAGATAAAATTAATTAACAATCCATTTTAATTAGACTCATGTGAAATTGAAAACGTTTGTCAATACAATAATCCATATAAATATTAAATTAATTATAAATTTATGATTGATAAGTTTGAGAAGAAAAAAAAAAACACTCGGACCGAACTATAACTATGTACTTAACCTAAAAGATATTAAACAAAAAAAAAATTGCTAATTGTAAAAATTAATTTAAATTAAGAATTATGAACTGATATGGAAATACACTAATACTATGCAAATTAAATTTGGACCGAGCGATTAAAAATGATTAATAAATTAAACCTAAGGCATGCATTTGGGTAGTATCTAATCATCGGTAGTTTATAATACAGGTGGTACAACGCAGCTTCATAATATGTACTACCTTGATGGTTTACATTAATAAAATTTGTATGATGACGAATAACCATGAACGTTTGAATTTTGGTTTTCTCCAATACGCTTCTTACGTCGATTCGTAACCGAATAATAACATTGATTGTATACGTAGAGATGACGTAGACTTGAATTGGACCGATATTTGTTTTCTGCTTTTAAACATTAAATGGTTGTAGAAAATTACGTGCACGTTCGATAGGATTCCAAATTCACCGTGCTCAAGGATATGACGATCGTATAGAGTAGTAAATTGTTTTGTATTCTGGAACGGGATAGTGTGTAAAACGAAAATAACTTACATATAAAATCAGCGGTATCACTGCCTACGCCATTTGGGTTGATTTATGCGTATTGTACCAATATGTTTCATACATTGGACGTTTATACAACACTGTATACTCTAGCTTCACGGTTCACAATAGTTTATCTAGCACTAATTTGTGTCACAATTACGGTCACTTGTTTCATATGGAGTTCAAAATTTAGGTTTCACTTCAACTTAGTTTTGCGAGATGCGGCATCACATTTTATACACCATTATATCAATATATGCATGTCATATCACTACATACATTTATTAACTTAGTATTTAGTTATTTTTAAAGTAGCATAGTAGTTTAGTTTACTTTTATTTATTTTATCTTAGAACTTAATTATTTTAGTTGTTAATTAGATTTTTAACATTAAAATTTTATATTAATTTTATGTATAAATTTATTACGGTTCACTCACTTACAGTTCAAGCCACTTTACTTCTGACAGGTGGAGCAAAATAACGACCATATAACTCACAAGAAAAAAAATTTCGACTCATAATCCAAATAGAACCAAATTTATTTTTTTTTTACATTAAAAGATATTGTAACATTTTGTTTATTCACTTAAAATGGAATATAATATTTATTGTATAGTCCGAATATCTATATATATATTTTGCAATTTTATTTAACTTTATGGTTCACAATAAAATATTACAATACTTATGACACATAATTTGTAATTTGTATAAATGGACAAGACAACCATTTTACTTTATGCGCTTTTTTCGCTAATTTTTATACAATCCATTTTAACTTAGATTATTATTATAAAAATCTTAGATTATTATTATAAATTTTTTTTCTTTTTAACTTTAACTTTAACGATTATCACTAATTTTTTTATTTTTATTTATACATACTTTCCACAAAAAAAATAATAATTTTTAATTAACTCGCGATCGATCAAAATTTTATTATATTTTTTTTCTTTCTTTTTCTCCTCCTCTCTGCTTGACCCGGTCTCTATTTATACCATTTTTGGTTCAGCACAAAAATATTCAGCGCGACAACAACAATACAAAATTTTCGGTTTCGGATTAAATTTTTTTTTCCGTACTTACTGAAGTTGCTTACAGACTTAGCTAACACAGTGGTGGTCAGTGCTCTCATTATTTGAATTCCGAAAATATATAATAGAATCCCTGGTACGACCAGCGGCCGTAACATCATATCAAATCATATCAAATCATATCAAATCATATCAAATCATATCAAATGATATCAAATCATATCAAACCATATCAAATCATATCAAATCATATCAAATCATATCAAACCATATCAAATCATATCAAATCATATCAAATCATATCAAATCATATCAAATCATATCAAATCATATCAAATCATATCAAATCATATCAAATCATATCAAATCATATCAAATCATTCAAATCATATCAAATTATATCAAATCATATCAAATCATATCAAATCATATCAAATCATATCAAATCATATCAAATCATATCAAACCATATCAAATCATATAAAATCATATAAAATCATATCAAATCTTATCAAATCATATCAAATCATATCAAATCATATCAAATCATATTAAATTATATCAAATCATATCAAATCATATCAAATCATATCAAATCATATCAAATCATATCAAATCATATCAAATCATAACAAATCATATCAAATCATATCAAATCATATCAAATCATATCAAATCAAATCATATCAAATCATATCAAATCATATCAAATCATATCAAATCATATCTAATGATATCAGAGCATTTCAAATAATATCAAATGATATCAAATGATATCAGATCATTTCAAATCATATCAAATTATATCAAACCATATCAAATCATATCAAATCATATCAAATAATAACAAATTATATATCAATTTATTTCAAATAGAGTAACTGAAATTTAGCCAGGTCATGCAAATTGTTGTTATTTTCAACTAATTATTGTCACTTAAGTCAAAGCCAAACGATATTCATACAGAGCGAAAAAATTTGAATCAAACTTTTTTAATTGTTCAGTAGTGGCAACAAACCTTCTATCTATTTTGTTATCTTGCTCTAGCTTAGGTCTGTAGACCAAATTATTGATGTTCTAAATTAAATTATAAAAATTGACATATGTTCAAAATATTTTGCCTCGAAGTTTAGTAGTTCCCTGAAATCTAAAACGAATCAAACAGAAACGTTCGGTTAATTGGAATCCTGACTGTAACAATATCATCTCGAGAATGACTTATCGGTCTCATTTTGAATCCGCTAGTTCACTAACTTGTTCAATTACAATCATGTTAGAAATAGTTCTACTCTAACCAAATTTCCAATTTTCCAAAATCACTTACAACTTATATGAGGATCTCATTTTTAACTTATAAGAAGAGTATAATCGGTCACTCTAATCGTTTCAGAAATGCGTAATTAGCTGTATTCAAATTTACAATTTTTTCTTCTACTGGATCAACATTTTTATTATCGGTTGAGAAATGAGTTAGTTCCAATCATATAAGCAACTTCTAGAACAAAAATGACCAATTTTTGGTTTCCTGAATCATACGTAAGTCACCAAAATAAAAATCCAAGAAATCAACAAAATGCCATCCAACAACATTTAAAGGTTTCTTAAACCCTTGGTTCCTAGTCATATTTCAGAACTTTCCCCAAATAGTGTAAATCAGATTTTCATCCATCATATACCTAATTTAATCATAATCGATCAATGATCCGTAGTCGTTGGTCATATTTCAGAACTTCCGTCAAAACCAATTTAAGAATCCAAATTCACTCCACGGTAACGATTTCTCGATACAAGAGACAAGATGTTGAACCATAAAGCAACTTGTTGCAATATTTCGCAATATTAAGCGATATGTCACTAAATGGTGTAACCTAGTGAGTATACACTACACAAAACATATTGCTAAGCGCGAAACATATTGACCATATCAGAGGAGCAAATTTTACGAAAATCAGCATTCTTACAAGTAAGTCGCATTTACATTTTAAACGAAATCGTTCAACCCGGGAAAATTTTTCTAGAATCGTATCACGCTCCATTTGTATTCTTTATATTTTTACGGAAAAGTGTTCAATAACCTGCTGTGGCACGATTCTGGTTTTCCCTGGGAATTGGGATAAATATTTTCATAGCATTTTTGCCTAAATTATATTTTTCTGGCCTACTGTTGGAATAAGTTTGGTGTAAATATTTCCGAAACAAAGTTGATTGGAAAAATATTGTTCCCAAAAATTTTTATAGTAAAAACAATTCTCAATATATCTTTGATTCAAAATTATTTACAACCAATTAATTCCAACAGTAGTCCAGAAAAATATAATTTAGACAAAAATGCTATGAAAATATTTTTCCAAATTCCCAATTCCCATGGAAAGCCACAATAGTGCCACTGTGGCACTACGTTGTCGTTTCCTGGGAATAGGGAATTGATAAAAATATATTAATAGCAGTTTTGTTTAACTTGTAATTTTCGGGTCTACTAGAGGTATAAGTTTGGTGTAAATACTGTCGGAATAACAAAGTAGATTAGAAAACTTTTGTCCCTTAAAATTTTTTAGGGTAAAATATCTTTACATTTAACTTTCTTTTGAGAATATTTACAACAAAATTCTTCCACTAGTAGGCCAGAAAAATACAATTTAGACAAAAAATGGTATGAAAATATTTTTCTCAATTACCAATTTTTAGAGAAAGCCAGAATAGTGCCACTGGTAAACGAAAACCCACCAAACCAATTTGTATTAAAATCTTTGAGTCAAACAAGTTAAAATGCCAGGAATCCTAGTTTCACTGGAGAATTCCCTTAATAATTTTTCACTAAAAAAACTTCCCCTCACTAATATTTGTAAATCGTTCGACCAAAAAATAAATTCTAAATGGGATCCCCGGTACTCGAAAAGAAATTTAAAATATTTTTAACGAAGGATTTTGTTTTTTTTTTCAAAATCAGGACTAAACGCAATCGATTGCTTGTACTCGAAAATTTCATTCCAACATTCTTTCGTTTGAGCTGAGAAAAAAATTCACATGACTGAGTCCCGCCGAAAGGCCACTTAAATGAATTTTCCCCAAACCAAAACTCTTTTCAATAAATTTCCGATACTTAAAAACCCGACAACCATTCAAAAATAAATTGAATTGGTAAATGCCGCCTGTCATGCATTTATAGTCTTCAAAATTACCGCTAAGCCACTAGAAGCAAATTTATTTTCTATTCAATTCAATAAAATCATGTGGTTAAATCGTTTAGAAGGTTTTTGGGGTTGACCAAAATTTTGTTGACCAATACTTTATTTCACTTTCATTCACCGTTTCGGCGCGAGTGGTAAGTTTTTCGTTTCTTACAGAAACATGCCGCATTTAATTTATAGCAGCTTGAAGCATGTTACAAATTTAGGAGAAGCACATTAATTTTCAAAAATACTGCTATGGCGCTGACGGCAAAAACCTTCTTGATTTTTTGCATCTCTTATGAGATATTAAGTAATCATAATCACGGGATTCAAAATTTTTTTCTTGACGGTCTCTATGCCTGTCCGTTAGCAACAGTTTCATTTATTGTGCTGATTTGATACTATCAATCACGACTGCATCTGCGCTCTACTTTATCGCAATATCTTCAGCTGTTCCAAAGAAAGCGATTTCTCAGTTCATTTTTGAGTTCTTAATTTTTTTTCGTTGAAAAATAAAATAGCATGTGGATGAATGCCAGTAATCTAAAAATCCACAAAGAGGTGCTGATTATTGTGGTTGTTTAGTAGAATCATTAAAACTCTTCGAAAATGATGTTGGGAAAGCTGTTAAGTTAGGCGATGAACAATTTCGTGACGAAATTCAAATTTATTATAGCCCGTTGGAAGACAAGAATTTTTTGTTAATACATGAAACAATAGATCAGCAACTAACGAAAATCCGTGAATTTGTTATCTCTCGAAAAAAAAATTAAGCGTCCACCGAGATCTTGAGATTTGAATCTAAGGGACTTCTTTATCTATAGCAGAAAGCACTAGACAATTATAGAATTAAAAGGCGAATTCAACGAGGTTTAGATCATATTGAGCCCGAACTACGTCAAAAAGTCATCGAAAATATCGATAAACGCATTCTGTGTTACCAGTTGAGATGAATTTATCGCTAAATAAATGCTTTAGTTAAATAACACAATAAAATTAAAAAAAATTGCTTGGATATTTGTCGATCCATAATTCGGAATGAAGTTTGCTCCTGATGAGCTTTCCATTATTTTAAGAGGAATTTATATATTACATTTTCACATTTAAATTAAAATACCATACTTAGCTTGTATTGTAGTTTTTATGACACCGCTTAATAGATAGCGAAAATTTTGCTCATATTTAGCTTATTTGACTGCCATCAAAATTCATAAATAAAGTTTAAGCGCTGAAATTCCCACAGTTATCTTTAAAAAATGAAAAAATTTTTGAAGATTTTCATTTTATACCAACCGTCGTGGAATAGAGAAAAATCGCGAAAAATGGAAAAAAAATTATAAAATCAATGAGCATATTTTTCCGAATTACTTAATCGTTTTTCGACCAACTTTCAGCTTCCTTTTACATTATCCTTGAATAAAAATGAAGTTTATGAAAAATATTAATTTTTATTGATAAGCTCCGATGTAAAACAGATAATTTTGATAATAATTTTCTGGTAACATAATTAAATCGATTATTTTGAATATAACAAGAACTATGCAATTTAAATAGCCCTTAGGAAATTCTAGTGAAAGTTATTAAAATGCACTTTGTGCTTCCATCCAATTATCGAAATTATTATTATTGAATAATAAATTATTTTTAACTAACTTTTTATTACCTACTCTTCGATATGATTTCAGAATATCTACATGATCCAATTTGGTTTGTGAAACATAAAAAAAAAATGTAATTAAAAGTTCTTCGAAAGAAACTTCTGTGAAATAATTAGTATAATTAAAATACTCTTTGTAATTTTTTGTTGTAATATACATATCTGCCAGGGACGATGATAACGAACATCTGCGCTATTTATGTTTATTCGATTGATATCGTTCAATTCCTTTGTGTATATTATTTGTAAGATGTTTTTAATAACAGTTCAAAGAAATGCTACATAGACGTTTCGGTCGAAATGAGATACAAATATTATAAAAAGCGGTCTCAAAGAAATCAATTTGGATCTCATTTGAATATTATTATGATAGACAAGTATAAATATTTGGTTTGCATTTTATTTCATCATTTTTATATTTGAAATGATGCTTCTCAAATACACACAATTTGAACAAATTTTGTCCCGGTCATTGCCTGGAATTATTATTTATGTATGTTACAGTATGTCCTGCATTAGTTCTAATAAACATTTTTTTTTATTTTTTTCCAGGTGAGTTATAGATGTCTAATTGGAAATCGTAAGTCGTATAATTTAAAATATAATTTTTGGAAATTTTACTACTCGTAAAGGCCAAGTTTACCATAATAATTTCTTATCACAGTTTAGTAGCAATCCAAGTATAAAGCAGTTGGTAAAGGGTGCTTTAGGTGCTCCGATATTAAAAATTTGAAATTTTATTATGTTTATTTGCAAAATCTAGGCGTTCAGCAAAATAGTTAAAATGCACAATGTTTGTCACTGCGGGATCGATTATTTAAATCAGCAACCCACCGAAGAAAGCAGGGCTTGTTATTTATTATTATAAAACTTTATTAGTGTATACGCTTTCCCGGGATTCTGAAATTTTAAATAAATATTACGAAATGCTAAGAATCTGCGAGAGACCAAAATTAAGTAGGTGGTACAATATATTACTAGATCCTAATTTAAGTTAGTAAATTTATCGCTATCTGTCTGTCGAATTCCAAAAACCATGAACAGTTATGTTTCGAAATAGATGCTTTGTCAGAAAAAAAAAAACAATATATGAATAAAATATTTATTTTTATTAATTTTAAATATAATTATTCGGATTTCCTTCAAATTCCCTTGATTTTTCCCGATTTTTCACAAGATTTCCCGGTTTTCTTCCGGATTTCCCCAAAATTTCCCGGATTGTTCTGGGTCTCCGCCAGATTTCTCTGAATTTGTCAGGATTTCCCCCGGTTTTCAATGGTCTCTTCCGGATTTCCTCCGGATTTCCCACAGATTTCCAGGGTTTCTCTAGGATTTTTCCGGAATCTTATCCGGATTTTCCGGTTTTCTTTTGGATTACGCGGATCCCGAGAAATAATATTTAAAATTCCTGGAATAATATTTAAAATTAATAAAAAAAATTATTTTATTCATATTGCTTTGTTTCTGACAAAGCATCTAGTTTAGAACTCGAAATTTTCTTAAGAGGGTTTTTTTAATAAACACGACTGACTTTATGAAAAAAATTGATAAAAAAGTCCATTGTGAATAGCCCGGTGTGTGATACCATTTTAATATCTGCATTAGTGTCGCACATTTTTCTGATAGTGAGTCAACTTTCTATAGTACATTCTTTTCCCGCTGGCGTCACTTAAACATAAACAAAAAATTTGAGAAACAGAAAAAGTTTACAAAACCTAAGTTTTTATTTGACAGAAGATAATGCAGCTTATAAAATCATTTTATTGAAAAGGCACACTCTTCTAGATCGTATTAAAAAAGAAAGTTAAACAAAAGAACTCTTGGGTTCTTTTAAATTATTTTTTTAGTGAGTCGGCGAACGCGGCTCTGTAACAAAAGTCTTTTGCAAAATGAAGCCACTGTATGGACGGGGAATACAGAAGGAGAAGACGTATTCATACCTCACATACCGTTGATATCAACCAACCTACCATTCAGTTTCAAACGAGTCCAGTTTCCAGATAAACTTTCATTTGCAATAACTATCAACAAAGCTCAAGGTCAATCCTTTAAGTTTTTAGGTGTGAATTTGGAAAGTCCTTGCTTCTCTCATGGCCAGTTGTATGTGGCATGCTCAAAAGTACGGACTTCAAAAAATTTATATGTTTTAGCTCAAGGAGGAAAATCAAAAAATGTGGTTTACAAGCAAGTATTGCGGTATTTCTAATTAGTTATAAAATAAAAAAACACCTGTGGAAGTTCAGCAGTTCAATTTTAACCCGAGCAAAGCTGGGTACATAGTATTAGTTAAATAAAAATTAATTGAAAACTAGCGGATACAACATTTGTTTTCCTGCCCGAGCATTGGCTTGCCTGCTATTAACGGGTTGAACAAACGTTTTTTTGATATTCGATAATCTATCAGATCTTAAAAAAAAACAAAAAAAAATCGTCAAATAAATAAAAAAAATCCTAGAACTCGATCGTAGCGCCACCTCGGGCCCAATTATCAATCTAAAAAATCCAAGGCACAGGGGGGTGGTGGGGTGAAATTTTTGGATCGCACGTTCTCATATCTGAAAAATTTTAAATAAAACAAAAAAAATATAAATAAATACCTAGAACCTGATCACCGCGCCACCTACCGGGTCAAATTGTAAAATTAAATCATCCAAGGACCAGCTCAAACATACACAAAAATTTCATCAAAATCGGTCCAGAATTAGGTTTAACACACGAACAGAAAAATTATATATATAAATATTATAGGTGGTGGGGGAGGGGGGGGGGGGTTTGTTTTTTAGAAATAACTTGCCGAACAGATTTTCTTGAACTGACGCAATAAGTCTCCAGTAGTTTTCTTCTCTTGCGTCGCTTGTGCATGTTCGTGGTCTCCCAGAACGCTATTTGTGGACATCTTGAACTCAAACTTATCCCTGATGCAAATAATGGTGAGTCTCGTAGGTGAATCTATCTGAAACTCCATTCTAACCCGTCTTTGCACTTCCACAACGTTCTTACACCTATGGTAGCACTTTAAAACAAATTTAAGTTTTTCAAGGTCTAGTCTAATATCAGCCACTATTTAAAATGGGTTAACCATTGAAAAGAAGAAAATAAATTAGAAAATATGAGGTGATAAAGTGTGTATACATTTTTTGTGACATTTTGTATTATATATAAAGATAATCAAAATTCTATACTAAAATTGTGATTAATTGTCCCACATTCAACTTGTTGACATTTTCATTTGCAATGATCGAATACTCCTTAAAATAAAAGTAGGAATAATAATACCAGTAAACGCTCGATTTAACGGACTAATTGGGGGTGTCTGTTAAATCCGAATGTCCGTTAAATCCGAATGGAAAATTTTTAAATTTAATCAACTATAGATTTTGCACTTGTTCTGAAATATGGCCATCTGGGGCGGAACTCGTTCAATTCTTAACCGATTATGATGGGATTTGGTTTGTTGGATGGAAATGGGATTCTTAAATAATTTTGGAAGAAGTTCTGGAATATGGCCATCTGAGGCCGAACCCGTTCAATTCTTATCCGATTATGATGGGATTGGGTTTGTTAGATAGAAATGGGATTCTTAAATGATTTTGGAAGAAGTTCTGGAATATGGATATCTGGGACGGAACTCGTTCAATTATTAACCGGTTATGATGAGATTGGGTTTGTTGGATGGAAACAAGATTCTCAAATGTATTTTGGAAGAAGTTCTTGAATATGACCTCCTAGGACAGAAATTGGGCATTGTGGATGAAATGAGATTATCAAATAATAATTTTTGGAAAAAGTCCTGCAATATGGCCTTTGGATTATGCGGTCTTGTATTGCAAGTATCACATAAATATAAATTGTCGCTTGGTTCTAATGGTTCTGAAGATCTCATGATCTTAGAAGACATCATATTCCATGTTCAAGTTAAAAGTTTTCGAGCTCGTTGTTGATAAGAATAATATAAATTTATCCGAGCCCTTTGTGTAGGGTTCATAACGCGATTTTTTGTGAGAGTAAGTAGTTGACCTACCGCTCAACCCACTAATCCTATGAGTGAGGTACGTACTTGTGATAGATGTTAGGGCATCCTGCTTTACCAGAAACATGTTCGCATCACAAAACGCTTGCTGTAAGAAAAACCGCTGCTTACTATCGAGTTCAGCCCTAGTTTAAATTACCGAGTTTCGTAGCGATTTTCCAGAGTTTCTTAAATAGAGTACCTTTTCAATACGACATACCCAATCCCATCATAATCAGTAAAAGAATTGGCCGAGTTCCGTCCCAGGTGACCATATTCCAGAACTTATTTTAAAAATCATTAAGGAATCTAATTTGCATTCAGCATACCCAATCCCATCATAATCAGTTAAGAATTGAACGAGTTCCGTCCCAGATGGCCATATTCCAGAACTTCTTTCAAAAATCATTAAATAATCCCATTTCCATCCAGCATACCTAATCTCATCATAATCGGTTAAGAATTGGCCAAATTCCGTCCCAGATGGCCATATTCCAGAACTTCTTCTAAAAATTGTCCGTTAAATCGAGCGTCCGATAAATCGAGCGTCCGTTAAATCGGGTTCCGTTAAATCGAGCGTTTACTGTACATTTTCTTTTCAAAGTGTTGGGTGTCCCATTAAGACCGCCTATTTTGAAATTTGGAAAAATAAACGCAGTGTTTATTTGAAAATTTTAAATGTTTTTCTGGTAATAAAGAGTGTTGACTTGGAGGTTATGTATGAAACACAATACCCGATAAATGGCCACCGAAACTCGTATTTTAATTATTGTTTATAGGTAATTCGCACACAGCTTTTGTTTAAAAAAACGGTAAAAGAAAGCAATGTCACGGCGCCAAATCACATGATCTTGGTGACCAATTCACATCACCGCGGTGCAAGATAACTTTCCTTTCAGATTTCGGCTTCGACAATTTCCTTGTTTCGTTTGCTATGTGTCAGGTTGCACCATTCTGTTGAAACCACATGTCTTTGAGATCCATTTTAATAATGTGAGGCCAGAAGAAGTTGTTTATTATCTCATGGCAACAAACGCCGCTGACGAAGAATGATCTAAATTTTTATTTCGAAATGATGGAAGAGAAAAAAAAAATTAATTTCTTTGTTCACCATGTAAACCATTTCTATCCTTACATGAAAAGCTTATCTTCGAGAAAAAATTTACGAATTTTAAAAACTTTTGTAAAACAATGGAGGTGACTTTCGTTTACAACAAATTTACAGCTCGAATACACCACACTTAATTTCTAAAGCGAAAATATGATCCTGCTTAAATTTCAGAAAACTAACCAGAACACTCATGTTAAAAATTTATTCTTCATTTTAAAAACAGAAAAAGCTCTTATGATTTAGCCATTTCTGGTAGACAGGTGTCCACCATCTATCGCATGGATCTCTCGTATTAATGGAAATATCTTTAGTATGAATTTTTATTCCAAATCTGTAGAGATGCGGAATTTTGGTGGAATAATGCTTTGTTCTAAACATTCCGGCAACATTTAAAAAATATCTCAAATTATTTGTTTGAAATTTAATTAACAATTATAACAGTTTTTTGACCTGGAGAATGCACGCAAATGAAAATTGGGAAAAGGAAAATATTCAAACAACAACAACAAAAAACCACCTATTATGAAACCGGAACGAGAAGAAAATTTACCCGAAATTCATTCTCTAAGTCACACAAATACTATAGAAATTTGGGTTAACACAAGGACTCTTCAGCGATCGTTGCCAGCAAAGCGTCAGGGTTTAGGCGTGGGATTTGAAGAGTATATGTGAGCCAAGAGCAACCGCGGGGAAAGGAAACGATGCCAAAAACCTATACCTATCTCTAACCATATACTTACCCTAATCCATCCAAACCATGCTCGTGAATTTATTTTCTCATTGCACTTTTATTATAAACTTCACTCAAAAAAAATTAGCCACCCAAAACGAAAGCGAAAAACAAAGCAAAAGGAAAAAACAGAATTTTTGTTTGACCGTGATCATAAGCAATTAACAATTTATATTTATTTCACAAAAACCCATAAAGCAAAAACAACAAACTCATGAAGAAAATGGAATGAAAAACAGGTTAGACAGAAAAGAAGAATCTAAATTCCCTACTAACTAACTAAACCTAAGATTATACACATAAAAATGGAAGTTGAAAAAAAAATAATTATTAATAATTATTTTTGGGTACCTTGATGATGTTGATGGTCGATGGATGGTGATGTGACGTCACAAACAACTTATTATTACGGTTTTTTTCTGCTTTGTCCTTTGTTTTATATTTTTATTATTTTCTTTTCACAATTCTCAAGTAAATTATTTTTTTTTGTAAAATTTAAATCCATACCGATCTGTGCTTACATTATAATTTTTTGTTTCTTTTCATAAACACGACATTTAACTTTTGCACACAAAAAAAAAATTATTTTTGCACCAAACAACATTTTTCACTTTTGGGTCCATTGTAGTTCACCTATATTTCTTTTCCCATTTTTTTTTTATTCAAAATTCACAATTTATAATCAAAATTAATTTTTGTTCACAAAATTTTTTCCTTTTTATTTTTAAATTTATTTTCATACCACATTTTTTCTTTTTTTATTTACACATAATTATTTATAAAGGGTTTTCCAATAGGAATGATATGATTTTTAAGTCACGTTTCGGTCATTTGTAATATGTCATGATCTGTCATTTTTTGTTTCATTGTAATCAGTAATGTTTACAATTTCATCATGGTGAGATATACGCAAGAACAACGTTTACAAATTATTCAGTTTTATTATCAAGTAATGCAAATGTTGCTGCCGTTCAGTCAAGTGTTGCTGAAGACCGCAATTTTTTGATTCCAAGACGTTCTCAAGAATTGGAAGTGTCTCAAACCACAACCTAGCGAATTTTGAGAAAGCATTTGGGTTTGCATCCGTATAAAATTCTTCTCACTCAAGAACTGAAGCCATTGAACCACCGTAAACGTCATGAATTTGCTGATTTTGCCTTGGAACAACTTGAAAACGATAACGATTTTTTTAAGAAAATCTTCTTCTCCAATGAGGCTCACTTTCATCTGAGTGGCGCAGTAAATAAAAAAAACTGTCGATTCTGGTGGGAATAAAATCCCCAAATTGTTCATGAAAAAACATTACATTCACCTAAATTGACAGTTTGGTGTAGTTTTTGGTCTGGTGGAATCATCGGTCCGTATTTTTTTCGAAATGAAACTGGTAACACCGTTACTGTCAATGGAGATTGGTATAGATCGATGATAACTATTTTTTTATGGCCGAAATTGGAACAAGTTGTTCTTCACAACATTTGGTTCCAACAAGACGGAGTTACGTGCCACTCACTAAGTGCAACAATTGAATTATTGCGAGAAAAGCTTAAAGATTCGATTATTTCAAGAAATTGTGATATTGAATGGCCTGCAAGAACTTGTGATTTAACATCAGTAGACTATTATTAGTGGGGTTATTTGAAGTCAATGATCTTTAGCAATAAACCAAACTCTCTTCAATAATTAATTTAGTGGAAAAAATGCTCAAAAATTGGGTTCATCGAATTCGTTCATGCAGAAGAAGTCGTGGAGGCCATTTGAATGATGTTTTATTCAGAACTTAATTGTATAGAGTGTACTTCACATTAAATAAAAAACATTTCAATTTTCTTAACAATTAGTGTGTTTTTTTTAAAGAAATCATATCACTCTTATTGGAAAACTCTATATTACACTTCAATTCTAGACCAATTTTTCATTAATTTTCTTTCTTTTATTTCAATAAAGAAAAAAACTCGATCACTTAAATTATGTTGACTAATGTCTCGCACAAAATTCTTATTCTGAAATCAGCAAAACTCTTGAGGCTCTTAAGTTGTAAAGCGAAAAATTGAACCTACGGGATTTGTGATAAATATTATGTTCTACTCGTATAATCACCAAGTCAATCCTAGTTAAAAATTTAATATTCATTACAAAAACTTAAAACGCTCTTACAAAAGCACATACGGAAGTCCAGCACATTTCGCATAGAATCAATAATTTATGGACAAATTTTTAGCATTTGAGCGCTATAGAGTGATCTCAGACCTCTAGTTAAAAAACCTGAGGGCGATTTTCTCATAGTTGATATACTTTCAAAATATTTACCAAAAATGAAAAAGCTCATATCTAGAAGGTGCCACTTCCGGTAGACCAATTTAGCCAAATACCACTAGGATCTGCAAATTAATGATGACATATTAGGTAGAAAGTTTCATTCGGTTTGAGTTTTCATTTTTTCCAAATTTTGAAAAATTGATCTAGGCCATTGTTGTTGCAAATTTAATTTGAAATCTTTTAGCTTATAAGTATTTTTTTCGTAAATGCTATACTTTTCAAAATATTTACAAAAAGTTAAAATGTCATGGACGTGGTTGTTGCAAAAACGGGGAAGCTTCTATGAAAGCTGCTATTTCGGTAAACCGATTTCGATGAAATTTCACTGAAACTCCCAAATTATAGAGAAAGCTTACCTTTAAAGATTCATCTCGATCAACCAGCCCATATGGGGTGTAAGAATTTTTGTAGATAACCCGTTTTTGTCAACAATCGTAATTTCCACTTAAATTTTGAAAAATAGACTTATAAATTTTATAATTTTCAAAATATTTATGAAAAATGCGTATGTGTGAAGTTTCATCCCGATCAGTTAACCTGTCTGGACTGTAGAGAGAACACAGATATAATTAGTCTGCACGACACCATGCTTAGATGTACACTCAGAGACTTTTAAAAACTGTTATTTTACTTCGGTGATTTAGCGAATGGTACATCAGCAAAAATCTCGAGGTCAAAATTGTTCATGATTTCTAATCTTATTTTTTTACTAAATAAAAGAAAGTTTCTGTTAGTTTATTTGGCGTGCAAGTAGAAACTCTGCCTTTTTTGGTCATATTCAACTTTATTGAAAATATGCTTATTCATAGATGATGAATGCCCTCGCGATAGAAACTTGGTGATTTCGACGCAAAATAATCATCGAGCCATTATTGCACATCGCAATAGTGGCTCGATACAAAACGCTGATACCAACTGGTTACTTCTAACAAAATCCAGATCTGGCACAGGTTTTTGGGAGTTAAGAAGTTTGCAATGCTCCTTACCCTCCCCAGTTTGGTCCTAAGAAATCTGTTTTTTTTTATATTGATCGTAACTAATAAGTAACTGTTAAGTAAGTTATCTAAGTAAACGAATACTTGGTCATACAGTTGGTGCGGGATTATTGTCTACATCAACCGCCAAGGAGTTTGAGGAGCATAACAGATCCCTAATTGCTTTGCCTTAAAATGGTAAAGGAGGACCGTATATCGGGGATTTTTTATACTCTTGAGCTTCGATTAAAGACTTTATGTCAAAAGGCATCCTTGAGATCCAAGCTCGAG
This sequence comes from Nephrotoma flavescens, assembly GCA_932526605.1. Taxonomy (NCBI): domain Eukaryota; kingdom Metazoa; phylum Arthropoda; class Insecta; order Diptera; family Tipulidae; genus Nephrotoma; species Nephrotoma flavescens. The sequence continues at coordinate 28,609,640 of OW052222.1, read as the reverse complement.
ATGTACCGGGTTTTATTTAACTTACTCAAGTGTTCCTCCACAAAGCGTCCTTAAGGCAAAAGGCTTCCTGGCCATAGTAATTGAGGAGCTCCAGGCATTCTAAAGTAATCTTACGGTCAATCTCTAATAAAGCCTCGCGGTCAATTGAAACTGTATAATACCGTTGTTTGATCGCTGGGAGATCCCCAGTGACTAAGGTATGCATTATTACGGTAGTTCACACGAGACCGGGCTTATACCATTACTTGAAAAAGAGTCAACTATAGTCTGGAGTCGTTTTAGCTAATCTTCGGAGAAAATATGATGTTCAGAAGGTACGATAATTTGAGGATTACCAGAAGAGCTTTTGAGCAAAACATCAATTTCAGTCAAAACTGAGATTTGAACTTTAAAAAGATGTAAGCATTCACATCCTAGATACAACCGATTCCCAGGAATCCTTTCCGTGTGCATTACCATTAGCTCCGCTATCCATGAGTTCGCCAAGAGATCGAAGACTTATATAGAGTTGCATAATGTGCTGGAATATTTTGAGTTGAAGAACTGTATGAAGAGTAATGTTAACTGGGACTGAATCACAGTTTGGAGATATTACTTATAGTATTCCGGGTAAATTGTCTGGGTTGGAAGTCTTTTGGAGCATGGAAATGTATTGGGTCCCAGTATTCCTCACTTCCGCATTTCGGTTTCCCCGTAAGATAGAGTTGCAAGTCAAACAATGAGCTTTCAGAACATCAAGAGCACCACATCCTAAGAAGAAGATTTTAAGCAGAATATCACAATCGTTCTGTTGGTGACGTATTCGGTGGCAATTCCAACACTGGATTATGGGCATCTGCGGCCTGCTTGATAAGTAGAGTTTATTTCGTGAACTGATCGAGATACATTCACAATGCAGCTCTGAGACATAAATCATATTACACCAGGCATCTTCGGTAGATACACATATGTTGACTAGACTAGACACAGTAAGAATGGTCTGGACCTACTAAGTGGAATCGTAAACCAAATCTCATACTTTTCTTGATTGATTCCAGAAGTTCTTGGTTGGATAAGGCGAATTTAAGTGGTATGGACAAATTTAATAGATTATCACACCCGGAACAAAACATTATTCTCCGACATGTACAGGGTGTGCTACTTGTAATTGATGGATATTTTCAGGGGGTCCAAAATTCATTATTGGTGTATAAACATATTCGGCATCGGGAAGTTGGGCTTCTCAGGTAGTAGTAGTAGTATATAAGATAAAAAGGGGGTGATTTAAAAAAAAGTTTGTAATAACAACTTATTCTAATCGTTAATTACACTACAAAACAGACTTTGTTTGTATTAATATTCACGAGGTGCAGATTAAATATACAATAATACTTAAGATTTAAGTCATTTGCACTATCTAGCAAATCATTAGTTAAAAATTTTTAAAAATTTTCCCCTATCTAAAATAATTGAAACACATAAAAATATTTTAGTCTCTACGAACCGAAAATGTGTATGCGTAAAATTTTCAAAATATTTTAATTCTAGCGGGTAACCAAATATTATTAAACATACCCGTCTTAAAGAATAATCAAAATTTAAAATCATCTTATATCCAAATAATTTTTGAACAATTTTAATTATTTACCACAATTTCATTATTCTTCGGCACAAAAAACCCACAACAAAAGAAGGAATTCAAACCACAATTTCCTATGTTCTATATCATTATCCATCCAACAAGTCTCGCGTTCGCGTGTAAAATATGCTTGGTGCTATCAAAAATTTTGTTTTTCCTAATAATTATTTACGTCATGAAAATAATGAACTTAACATTAGACTCGGTACTTGTTCCCCCAAAAAATAATTAATTTATTTTTATGTAGGCAAGTACCGATACTCGTATACAATATGAATGAATGAATATTCGTATAATTCTTTTGACGTAAGCGCACATCAGAATAATTTTATGTATCCACTTTTAATTTAGACGTTGGAGAATAATAAAAATACTCCAACGCGGTAAACATATTTGTTTTTTTTTTTTTGGTACGCAGTATGGATCATAAGTCGGCTGTATAACGATCGATATAAACTTTTCATCTTTATCGATATGAATCGCATTAATTAATAAAAAAATCTAAACTTATACGTAACATGGTATACGTACCGTGCATACGTAACATATGATGCTATAAGGCATTTTTCTAGACCGTAAGATTATTATCTTTAAGATAGATTTCCTTCCTCTCATTTATTATTTGTTTTGAAAAATAACAGGCAAAAAATAAAAATTAATAAGCTATTTTGTAAATAATAAATAAAATAACATCTTATAAATTCTGAATAGTAAAAAGATCAAAAGGGATATCAGTCATCAACTTCTTATGCCTGTAAATATTTTTACTTTACCAAATTGTTTTTTTTTTTTTTTTTTTATTATTAATTTTAATAAAATAAAAATTTATTTTATTTATGTTTGGACTTTCAAAAAAAATTTAATTAAATATTTTATTACATATACAGAAAAAAGAAGTTTGTTGTTGCATGTGGTCTACATTTCTACTAAATAAATAAATAAACAGAATTCTACTTAAATATAAGTGGAAAGCAAATAACACATGGGATTAGTTATGTCTGTGGATCACATGACTATAAAATATGTGGGAAAAATTGCATTTTTTTTGGCAAATATTATCGCATTATACATCTATGGTGGCCAACTGATAAACTAAATTTAAAACATTGAATTTGTCAGCTTAAATTTTACTTGTTCTTGTAAAAAGGACATTTATACCTTTAATATTGTGAGCACAAATAAGTTTTGAGGGATTTACACAAGACTGTCTCAAGACCATGGGTATGGTGGTGCAAAAACAAGGAAATTGGGTTCCGTATGGACTGAAACCATGAGACGTCAAATGCGGTTTTTCACATGCGAGCAGTTGCTTCAAAGACAAAAAAGAGAGATTTTTGCATCAAATCATGGCCAGAGAAAAAAAGTGGATCCACTACAACAACCCAAATCGTGGAGCAAGCCCGGTCATGCATTTTAACTGTCAAACCGAATAATCATGGCAAGAAACTAATGCTGTGCATCTGGTGGAACCAGTTCGAAGTGATCTACTATAAGCGACGCCAGCCTAACAAAACCATCACTGCAGATCAATATCAACAACAATTGATGCAATTGAACCGCGCGTTGAAACTGAAACTTCCACAATATGCGAGAAACCATGACAGAGTGATCTATCAGCACGGCAAGCCTTTGTCACATATTGTACGAGTTGTGAATGAAACTTTGGAGGCGCTTCAATGGGATGTCCTACCCCATCCACCGTATTCACTAGACATTGCTCCTTCCGACCACCACTTGTTCTGGTCAATGACTCATGGACGACTGAGTCAGTCACTGCTTTCGAAGAAGCCATAAATTGGGTCGTTTCTTGGATCGCCACAACACACGAGTGTATTTTTCGAAACGGAATCTGAATTTTAGTGTTGAATTTTAAAATTATAGAATTTTTAAATTTAAAAATTAGAAAATTTATAATTTAAAAATTAAGAATTTTAGAATTTAAAAATTAAAGAATTAAAGAATTAAAGGATTTTACAAATTAAAAATTTCAGAGTTTTAAAATTTAGAATTTTAGAATTTAAAAATTGAATTCTAAAATTTATAAAATTTTAAGAATTTCAGAATTTAAGAATTTTTGAATTTCAGAACTTCAGAATTTTAGAGTTTAAGAGTTTAATTTTCAATTTCAGAATTTTAGAGTTTCGAACTTAAGAATTATGGAATTTAAGTGTTGAATTTTCGAATTTTAGAATTTCTGAATTTTTGAATTTTCGAATTTAAGAATTTTAGAATTTCAGAATTTTAGGATTGTAGAACTACAAATTAAAATTTTTAAAATTACTGAAATAAAATTTATTGAATTAAGGAATTCACATTTTAGAATTTCAGAATTTTAAAATTTTAGAATTTATGCTTAAAATCATAAATTTTAACTCCAGAATTTTAGAATTTTAGAAAATTAGAGTTTAGGACTTTTAAGAATCAAAACTTAAGAACTTTAAAATTCAAGGATTCTAGGATTTCAGAATTTTCGTATTTAAGCATTTCAGAATTTTAGAATTTTAGAATTTTAGGTTTTAAAAATCTAAGAATCTTAGAATTTTAGAAATTTAGTATTTAAGAATTCAAGATATGCATTTTGAATTTAGGAGTTGAATTTTAAATTTAAGAATTTCAGAAAATTAAAATTTAAAAATTTTTAAATTTTTGAATATAAGATTTCTGAAATTTAAAATTTCAGAGTTTGAGAATTTTTATCAGAATATAAGAGTTGAATTTTAATATTTTAGAATTTAAAAAATTCAGAATTTTAGAAATTTTGAATTTTAGAACTTTATAAATTCTAAATTTCTGTAATTTTAGAATTTAAGAGTAAAATTTTAAAATTTAAGAAATTTAGATTGAAATAAGAATTTCAAAATTTTTGAATTAAAGATTTTCGAAATTTAGAATTACAGAGTTTGAGAATTTATGAATTTAGGAATTTCAGAATTTAAGAATTACAGAGTTTGAGAATTTAGGAATTTCGGAATTTTAGAATTTTAGAATTTTAGAATTTTAGAATTTTAGAATTTTAGAATTTTAGAATTTTAGAATTTTAGAATTTTAGAATTTTAGAATTTTAGAATTTTAGAATTTTAGAATTTTAGAATTTTAGAATTTTAGAATTTTAGAATTTTAGAATTTTAGAATTTTAGAATTTTAGAATTTTAGAATTTTAGAATTTTAGAATTTTAGAATTTTAGAATTTTAGAATTTTAGAATTTTAGAATTTTAGAATTTTAGAATTTTAGAATTTTAGAATTTTAGAATTTTAGAATTTTAGAATTTTAGAATTTTAGAATTTTAGAATTTTAGAATTTTAGAATTTTAGAATTTTAGAATTTTAGAATTTTAGAATTATAGAATTTTAGAATTTTAGAATTTTAGAATTTTAGAATTTTAGAATTTTAGAATTTTAGAATTTTAGAATTGTAGAATTTTAGAATTTTAGAATTTTAGAATTTTAGAATTTTAGAATTTTAGAATTTTAGAATTTTAGAATTTTAGAATTTTAGAATTTTAGAATTTTAGAATTTTAGAATTTTAGAATTTTAGAATTTTAGAATTTTAGAATTTTAGAATTTTAGAATTTTAGAATTTTAGAATTTTAGAATTTTAGAATTTTAGAATTTTAGAATTTTAGAATTTTAGAATTTTAGAATTTTAGAATTTTAGAATTTTAGAATTTTAGAATTTTAGAATTTTAGAATTTTAGAATTTTAGAATTTTAGAATTTTAGAATTTTAGAATTTTAGAATTTTAGAATTTTAGAATTTTAGAATTTTAGAATTTTAGAATTTTAGAATTTTAGAATTTTAGAATTTTAGAATTTTAGAATTTTAGAATTTTAGAATTTTAGAATTTTAGAATTTTAGAATTTTAGAATTTTAGAATTTTAGAATTTTAGAATTTTAGAATTTTAGAATTTTAGAATTTTAGAATTTTAGAATTTTAGAATTTTAGAATTTTAGAATTTTAGAATTTTAGAATTTTAGAATTTTAGAATTTTAGAATTTTAGAATTTTAGAATTTTAGAATTTTAGAATTTTAGAATTTTAGAATTTTAGAATTTTAGAATTTTAGAATTTTAGAATTTTAGAATTTTAGAATTTTAGAATTTTAGAATTTTAGAATTTTAGAATTTTAGAATTTTAGAATTTTAGAATTTTAGAATTTTAGAATTTTAGAATTTTAGAATTTTAGAATTTTAGAATTTTAGAATTTTAGAATTTTAGAATTTTAGAATTTTAGAATTTTAGAATTTTAGAATTTTAGAATTTTAGAATTTTAGAATTTTAGAATTTTAGAATTTTAGAATTTTAGAATTTTAGAATTTTAGAATTTTAGAATTTTAGAATTTTAGAATTTTAGAATTTTAGAATTTTAGAATTTTAGAATTTTAGAATTTTAGAATTTTAGAATTTTAGAATTTTAGAATTTTAGAATTTTAGAATTTTAGAATTTTAGAATTTTAGAATTTTAGAATTTTAGAATTTTAGAATTTTAGAATTTTAGAATTTTAGAATTTTAGAATTTTAGAATTTTAGAATTTTAGAATTTTAGAATTTTAGAATTTTAGAATTTTAGAATTTAAAATTTTAAAATTTTAGAATTTTAGAATTTTAGAATTTTAGAATTTTAGAATTTTAGGATTTTAGAATTTTAGAATTTTAGAATTTTAGAATTTTAGAATTTTAGAATTTTAGAATTTTAGAATTTTAGAATTTTAGAATTTTAGAATTTTAGAATTTTAGAATTTTAAATATATCAAGAATTTTAGATTTTTAGAATGAAAGAATTTCAGAATTTTAGAATTTTTGAATTTTAAAATTTTAAATTTTTAAGGTCATTTTCGCCTTAGTCATTTTCACCCCGGTCATTTTCACCTACGTCAACAAACAAAATTGTCGCATTTTGGGCTCAGAAAATCCACACGTTACCATGGAGAAGCCGATGCATCGAGTGAATGTTTGGTGTGGATTTGGGACCGGCGGCATCATTCGTCCATGTTTTCGAAAGTCAATGGGGAGCGTTACCGAATTCAAGAGGAGTACACACATGACATTTGGCTTCAACAGTACGGCTCAACTTGGCACACAGTAACCGCAACAATCGATCTTTTGCACATTGTCTTGTAGCGAAGATGTCGATCGGCTATCACGCAGCTGTAATTTGACTTCATTGGACTTTTTTTTAGGAGGAATGTTGAGGATAAGTGTAAGGCTAACCATCCACAGACTTAACGGCTACATATGCTCTCGAGCTAAATTAAGTTTCAAACAATAGATGGGCCACTCTTAATCTGTCAACTGTGTCATTCATGTCCATTTACGACGTTTAAGAAATCTTCCCGCTTGAAGTTTACATCGTGAATATCTTGTTAAAAATATGCGAATTTCAATATCGGATATTGCCCTGGTAGTTCCTCTGAAAGTCAGGGTTCCTGATACTTGAAGTACCTCCTGGATTTAAACAGTTTAATACGAAAGAGGTAATAATTTAAACCACTGTTGGTCTGTCTTTAATATGTCATATATTTTTTTTCATACACAGAAAACATTCTGAATGAGTCCAGCTGCTCTACTCAAAGGTTTGAAACTGTTTTGTTTTGAAAACAAAAACCATTTCTGCAGATTTTGAAAAATTTATTGTGTTGTGCATTTTGATTTGGGGCGCCCGGAAGGCACTTGGATGCCTCTTTCCGACCACCATCTCTTGGGAAATTGTCGACAAACATGTTTTTCCTGTGGCGGGCATCCAAGAATTTTTTGACAACCCAACTTCGTGCTTTCTTCGAGGAAAGCCTCTTGTGTGGATCCCCATGATCCAACTGACAATTTTTGGATAATTCTAATTTGGTTAATACCGTCAAGGGACCAATGATTTTTTAGCAGCGATTATGGATCCTATTTTGCAACGTTCCTTTAAGGATATTTTTTGCTCTCGGATACTTTCTAGCGCTAACTCTATATCATCCATATCTATATCATCCATACTGTATTTTCTAATAAGAGAGGCTGATTTCCTGCCAAAACCGGTTTAAAACTTTAAAATCCAATAATGAGCTTCCCCTTCCACCTAACAATTGGAATTTATTAATTTAAAATGGACAATATTGATTCTCTATTTTCTCATTGCTGGTAGAGGGCTCTAAGTGTCGGTCACGAAAGCAGTGAACATCAGAAAATGTCATACACATTTGTAAATTATGATAAATATTTGTGCTCTAGAAAGCTTAATAAAAATTGTTTAAACAATACCTCGTATTAAATAAATTTCGTAGAGCAAGACGGTCCTAAAATCAATATAAGTCATTAGAAAATGTTAACAAATTGGCGATATCAAATAAAATTGCATTTAATCACAATGATTCATCAGAAATTATAAAGATGTAAGATGCTGGTTTTATCAAAATCTATAACGAATATTTCATTATTTTGGATGAAATTAATTTCTTTCAACAAAATCTCGTTATTTTCGTATTAAATTTTTAAACAACTTGCGTTAATGGGCTGATCTAATTTCGTCCAGATGAATGCATAAATTATTTAATTATTGAAAACTGTGGTTAATACACATCATCGATATGATTAAAATAAAACATTAAAAATTAATTTAGGTTATTGAATATTTACATTTTTACGTGCGCTAATATAGTTAGGAGTTGGTGCAGCAGCCCGTTTGATTTAATATTGAAAAACGTTTCTCCGGATATTAAAAAATTTTCCAATAAATTTTATTAGTCTTTAAAAGTAATTTCAAAATTTTTATGATATCACATTAATCATATAACAAAAATATTGTCTGTTATACATGTGCGACGGCTGTTGAATACTCGTATATACGTACCAATCGAAGAGATCATTCCCCATATATTAAATCTTGTCTACGTACAGCAAAAACCTATATAATTTATCTATAATAATAAATTATTATTTTATGTCGTTGCTATAAAGTCTATAAAGTCTATACATTTGGGGCGTAGTGCGCTTGTAATAAAAGCTTGTTTATATTAAAAATGTAATAACAAGAAGATATAATGTGGATGGCGTTAAGTTTAATCTTGAAATCTTCCAAACAATAATAAATTTTATTTAGCAGCAGCCCTTTATTTCTAGATATGTATCCATAAAAATATTTTATTAGTTTTACAATAAAATGGATGATCGAGTCAATTAACAACATATCAATTTACAAAATAGACTTTATGCTACGTCAATAAACTTGTTCTAGGATTTATCTAAACAATAATTAAAAACTGTTTAAATCAATACGTTCCGCTGACCCTCAAACTGACTATTAACACTTGGTCCAAACAGAACATTCACTTCAATTGTTCATCAGCGTCGCAAATCTGGGACAAACAAATATTTTTTAGCAAAAATTCAATAAATTAAGGTTCAATTTCACAAATACGGCAGTGATGCCAAGTAGAAATTTGAAAATACGAAAATTTTATTTTATTATTATCCCTGGTCTATACCTCTTATTCATTAACCATTAACCACCCAACATTTATCGCATACAGTTTTGCCACACTGGTAAAGTCAGCAGAAAGTATTCAGTCGAGAATGGGGGTAATGCAAATTTAGTTGTAACGACCAATATAAATTGTCGCTAACTGATGAAAGGTTTATACATCAAGATTTTGATTTATAAATGCTGAACTGACAATAAGGCGATGTACCCTAAGTATTATTTCATCACCGGTATCTGCCTGACTATGTCAATTCTATAGCCTATGACTCTAAGAATATTTCAATTATAGGATTTTGGTAGGTCTGAGGAGATTATAGGCATGAAATTTAGATGTTCCATATTTTGTTGATAAAATCGTTCATCATTCGAGATCTCCTTCGAGACCTATCTCAGAACACCAATTTGATGGTCCATGACCAAATGTAGATTTTTATTTTAGGAGTTTGGTTATAGTTTTGGGTGGGTCTGATGAGGATATAGGGGTGAAATTTTAATATTCTTATGTTTTGTCAGATAAAATCAAAATTAACCTCATCAGCCAAACCCCAACCCAATTATCAAAAAATACTTGTGATCATGAGTCACAGGTGCCTTTCAGGTAAAATCTCAAATATTTTGTTTTGACTAACGCAAAGTCTTTGACTTTTTATTGATGGCCCGGAAATTAATCTTCTATATATAGTAAAATCAAAACAATTTGATTATTGATAATTTTATTAATAATTTTTCTTTATCGTTTCAGGTGAGTTCTGCAAAACTGAATAAATTTTAAAATCGTAAGTACCTACTATGACTACTCGGGAATTTCCAAAATTATACCGACGCGCAATAATCATATTTTTAATTGCAATCATAAAATTGTAAATCTTCAAATCTATTAAAAAATAATTTCACTGTTTCAAATTATAATGTACCATTAATTGCCGTTTTACGACCGATTTCTGTTTTACTTAATAATTTCTTAGAACTAAAACGATCTGAAACAATTTTCATTTAATACCGCGAATAAAAATGAAAATTTATAAGTTACCTAAAACAAAAAGTTTACAGCTTGTCATCTCAAATCAATGATGTCAATATTTAAATATTTTATGTACGCTCTAATTAAGATAATTTGTTTACTTGAACCAGCATTTGCAACATTAACACCAATTATGTCTTCTTCCAAAAACATTAAAAACGTTAAACCGATCGACATCGCAAGTGACACAAAACATTTTATTTGCTTAATATCACCGTGATTTAAATATATTTTTTAAGGTTACACGTCAAATATAAAGTAAAAATTTGGTTCTGATTAAAAATTCATTTAAACCTCTCTACCATTTGCACATAAAGAAACCAACACAGTACACACCTTTAAGGTAACATTTACACTTAAAAGAAAATATTACCGTCTAGGAAGAACATCTTTTATCTTTATGTGTCTTTATTTTGTAAATGTGTATATATCATCTTGTACCATCTCTTACCTGCGTTTTAATGGTAATGTGATGAATAAATAATTAATTAATTAGTAAGAATGTCTTTATTTAAGGAAGATGATTAAAGCATCATAAAAAATAAGGAAAGCGGGATAGTATAGGTGTATAGTTTATATAAACAAACTTTAGTCAAATCAGGCCAGTGTAAATATATTTAATAACCACATAATCCTTAGATACGTTGCCATTGGAATCATGGCCAATTACGGATAGAAAGTATGTGCGGAGTAATTTTTATGCACGTTCCAAAATTAAAAATTTATAAACTAAAGTGTTAATAACCAATTATTTTCTTATTTTAATACCATTTAAGCGATAAATCACATGAAATGTTAACTACCTCTACGCCCTACCCATATAGCTTTAAGTACCAAAAGAAATTCAGCTAAATTTATGACTTTCTATTTCTCACATTTAAGGAGAGCGTCCAGCGCCGTAGCTTTGAGTACTAAAGTGCTACAATTTTTTTTAACATTTAAGGATAGAAGAATTGTTTATTATTATTTCAGAATTTTAGAACTTAAGAGTTTTAGAATAATCATTTTCAAAATTTAAAAAATTTTTAGAATTCAAGATATCCTGAAATTAAAAAACCTTAAATTCTAAAACTTCAAAAATTTTGATTTTTAGAATTTAAGAAATCTAAAAAGATTTAAAATTAAAAAATTTAAGGATTATAGAATTTAAGGATTTAAGAATTTAAGGATTTAAGAATTTAAGAATTTAAGAATTTTAGAATTTTAGAATTTTAGAATTTTAGAATTTTAGAATTTTAGAATTTTAGAATTTTAGAATTTTAGAATTTTAGAATTTTAGAATTTTAGAATTTTAGAATTTTAGAATTTTAGAATTTTAGAATTTTAGAATTTTAGAATTTTAGAATTTTAGAATTTTAGAATTTTAGAATTTTAGAATTTTAGAATTTTAGAATTTTAGAATTTTAGAATTTTAGAATTTTAGAATTTTAGAATTTTAGAATTTTAGAATTTTAGAATTTTAGAATTTTAGAATTTTAGAATTTTAGAATTTTAGAATTTTAGAATTTTAGAATTTTAGAATTTTAGAATTTTAGAATTTTAGAATTTTAGAATTTTAGAATTTTAGAATTTTAGAATTTTAGAATTTTAGAATTTTAGAATTTTAGAATTTTAGAATTTTAGAATTTTAGAATTTTAGAATTTTAGAATTTTAGAATTTTAGAATTTTAGAATTTTAGAATTTTAGAATTTTAGAATTTTAGAATTTTAGAATTTTAGAATTTTAGAATTTTAGAATTTTAGAATTTTAGAATTTTAGAATTTTAGAATTTTAGAATTTTAGAATTTTAGAATTTTAGAATTTTAGAATTTTAGAATTTTAGAATTTTAGAATTTTAGAATTTTAGAATTTTAGAATTTTAGAATTTTAGAATTTTAGAATTTTAGAATTTTAGAATTTTAGAATTTTAGAATTTTAGAATTTTAGAATTTTAGAATTTTAGAATTTTAGAATTTTAGAATTTTAGAATTTTAGAATTTTAGAATTTTAGAATTTTAGAATTTTAGAATTTTAGAATTTTAGAATTTTAGAATTTTAGAATTTTAGAATTTTAGAATTTTAGAATTTTAGAATTTTAGAATTTTAGAATTTTAGAATTTTAGAATTTTAGAATTTTAGAATTTTAGAATTTTAGAATTTTAGAATTTTAGAATTTTAGAATTTTAGAATTTTAGAATTTTAGAATTTTAGAATTTTAGAATTTTAGAATTTTAGAATTTTAGAATTTTAGAATTTTAGAATTTTAGAATTTTAGAATTTTAGAATTTTAGAATTTTAGAATTTTAGAATTTTAGAATTTTAGAATTTTAGAATTTTAGAATTTTAGAATTTTAGAATTTTAGAATTTTAGAATTTTAGAATTTTAGAATTTTAGAATTTTAGAATTTTAGAATTTTAGAATTTTAGAATTTTAGAATTTTAGAATTTTAGAATTTTAGAATTTTAGAATTTTAGAATTTTAGAATTTTAGAATTTTAGAATTTTAGAATTTTAGAATTTTAGAATTTTAGAATTTTAGAATTTTAGAATTTTAGAATTTTAGAATTTTAGAATTTTAGAATTTTAGAATTTTAGAATTTTAGAATTTTAGAATTTTAGAATTTTAGAATTTTAGAATTTTAGAATTTTAGAATTTTAGAATTTTAGAATTTTAGAATTTTAGAATTTTAGAATTTTAGAATTTTAGAATTTTAGAATTTTAGAATTTTAGAATTTTAGAATTTTAGAATTTTAGAATTTTAGAATTTTAGAATTTTAGAATTTTAGAATTTTAGAATTTTAGAATTTTAGAATTTTAGAATTTTAGAATTTTAGAATTTTAGAATTTTAGAATTTTAGAATTTTAGAATTTTAGAATTTTAGAATTTTAGAATTTTAGAATTTTAGAATTTTAGAATTTTAGAATTTTAGAATTTTAGAATTTTAGAATTTTAGAATTTTAGAATTTTAGAATATAAGAATAGTTTTAGAATAACCCAAATTTAATTTTAGAATTATGGGATTTTCAAATTTTAGAATTCAAAAATTTTAGAATTTTCCAATTTTAACTTAAAATTTGAAAAAATTTAAAAATTTAATACTTTAAGAGAATTAAAATTTCTATAATTTAATTTTTGAATTTTAGAATTTGTAATTTTCTATTTTAGAATTTTTAAATTTGAGAATTTTTTATTTTTGAACTTTTGAATTTTAAAATTTTCAAATTTCGAAAGTTGAGATTTAAAGAAAAATGAAAGATTTTAGAATTTTAAAATTTGAATTTTAGAGTTTAAGAATTTTAAATTTTTTAGTTTAGAATTTAAAACGTTTAGAATTTTAAATATTTTATTTTAGAATTTTGGAATTTGAGAATTTTAGAAATACAAATTTTTGAATTTTGAAATTTTAGAAAATTTGAATTTTAGAAATTTTAGAATGTTAGCCTTTGGGTCTGATAGAATTCACCTACTTTCATAACCGTTAGAGTTTGAGCTAAGTAAATTAACGAAAAAACATTCCTGATGCTATTAATGTTTTTCAATATTTAAGCCTAATCTCTGTGATTTGTGAAAGCTATGTGGTTGCAATTATAACATCGTACAAAATGAATAAAATTTAGAAGCAAATTGTAAATTATTCAGAGTGCAGACTATTAGCACTATTAGCAAAAGTGATACCTGAAGCGAATTATAAACAGAGATTGATATTTCATTTAATGCACGAAAATTAAAATAGCAACTGTTAATGAGCGAAAACAATATCCGCAACATCTCGAAGCATCGCATGAGTTTGTTTTTTATTAACCTGTAATATATCAAGATAGTGAGGTAAATTACAGCCTAGATTAGGCTTCATCTAGAGAAGTACACACAAAATTCATTAAAGAAAACATCGATGATCGAAGTTAACCGACGAAATATTTCTGTCTAAGACCATACTGCCTTAAAAACTAATAACAGAGTTTGCAGAGAAAATCAGGGCTTAGAACAAAACCTGGAGCGGAACCTTGATTTACGTCCTTTGTTTAAGTCTAATATCGTAAGTAGTAAAATTTACTGTGTGAAATGGTTGAGTTTTGTCGAGCAAAGGCTCTCACGACTTGTACTACCAATTGTAGCTCGATCTTTCCTAAAACCACAGTTTGAGTTGTAGCAGTTTAGTAGCCGATTGAGCAACTTTTCTTTTATGTTCAGCATGCACAGAGACTTGTACGCTGATAGATATCCATATCGTCCTCGTGCTTTGTTATTGGCCAGTGAGCCAGTCGCTTCTTTTACAGCTTGTATCGTGAATACTGCAGCATTTGGCAAGGTGGTCAGCCATTCTATTTTATGGATTCAAAAAATGGAGTTCATCATGCGCCACGTTTGTCTTGTTTTCATTACTAGGTTGGGTGCTTGAGCTTGCCCATTACAACCATCTGCTTATTACAACCTCAGCTATGATGAGGATTCATTGGTTTCTCGTGCTTTTTTTCTTGCACATAATTTTATGAACGAAAGTCGGTGTTGGACTCATTCAGTGTAAAATAGAAGCTTATGTAGGTAATACTATTGATTTTTACCCACACGAATCAGTTTTCGTGGCCATGGATTTCAGCTATCATCTGATACGGGGCCTAGATTGCGGCGTTGGGTTGGATGTCAGCGTACATTCAAATAATTCATAAATGATATTGCTCTTGCGTCTAGTTTAAATGTTCCTATCAGTGCATCTGCCGCCGTAATCATGTGTATGTTGCCAAATGAACCAGTGGGGCACCGTGGAGGCATATACCGTTTTGCGGCTGTTTCGTTAAATAAAAATATATTTTAGGAAATAGCCGACAACATATAAAACATGAAACATTTAGTCGTAACTTTTTGTCTAGCTAACACTTGCAATCGAACTTTGGATCTCCGAATAACACAGTAAGTGCTCTATATACTCTCTTATCAAGAGCAAAGAATAGATTCCTCGCCATGGCCTTCTTTACTTCGGCCTCAGTGTCGAGATGCCTGATTTCAAAGATAGTTATCGGTTCCAGATTTTGCATAGTGATGGTTACTCCAAAACATGCTTTTGTGCCTGCGGTATAAATTTGTGCCTGCGGTATAAATTTGCCTTCTTCAGTCGTCCTTGTTTAGTCATTGTAAAATCCCCGACAGTTTTGGTAACATTTTTCCTTCCGGTTGACCAGGGATTGTATAACTTTGTTTTCTATTCCCCACTTAGTTGCGCCAGAACAACGATTTCCTCTTATTTATGTCAAAGCTTCCAGGTATTAAGGTCAAGTTCTGCAGATCGTTTTTAAAATTGTTTGACATTTGTCGTTGCGTTTGGTTGAGTCCATCATTTTTACGACGATTGCCTTATAGACTTGAGCAGTTAACCTTTTCATTTCCGGTTAAAATGTCAATCTGCTTTGGCGTAGTTACTATTATGTTTTCCATCTGGGTTGGACTCTCACAACGGTGTTTTTCTGAAGAAACATGAAGATGGCGTTCTTTAAAAGATACTGCACTTACCCTAAATCTTACAACGATATTTTAAAAGCCTACTATTTAGACAATTTAGTGCGTTTGATAAAACCACATGAACATGTCTTGGATCGGCCTAGTATACGACACAACGGTTAAAACACAAAAATTTGAATCAGTTTACTTTTAAGTTATTAAATGCGACCAAATAAATTTACTTCAAAAATATTCTGCCTTACCTATAAAACACTAGGTTTTATTGAAAAGATTTTCCATTGAATACGGGCGATTGTCCACAGGCACAGTATACAACCACTATCAACAATAAGGTAATAAAAAACTATAATTATATTCGTGATAAAGTTTAGTCAGTTCTAAGTCTCATAATTATTTAAAACAAAACGGTTGAAATTTTGTGAATGGCAAATTTCTCTTTAGCCACACAATCTCTCACTAATAATGCAGTATAGCCAAGGCAAACAAATTCCATAAAATATACCACAGCCATAATAAAGTAAACCATGGACATGTCTTCTCAAGTATATACTGCTTAATTGTCTATATTTTCAGCACCACAGATGGGTGGTAAGAATTTTCAAAATGCAGCCGAAAAATAATCCAGCAAATCTGAAAATTTCGAAGCAAGGGCTGTCATTAAGAGAACGTTGTATTATAAAAATGTAAACTACAATTTCGAAAGATAAACTTTGGTATCGTAATGGAATCTATATTACAAATTTCCAGCTGAATAATTTTAATTTTGCACACACAATCGACAAAATTTAAACTATTTGATGTTGGTTGGTTGCGCGCGATAAATAAACGTCCTCGTTAAACCACACCAACAGCAAAATGTGGTTATAAAACACTCGTTTTTGCTTATGGATGTATATACTGTTATCACATATAAATAAAATATAAATCAATTTGTATTTAAAACTATAAAAAATAGCGCAATGATACCAACAAAACTATACAGTACACTATGTATGTAACTCTGATATTTGGAGATGTATATGAGTAGTTTATGGTGGTAAAACCATCCCAAAAAAATTACAAAATTCAATACTTGGTATAGTTTATTGGTATGTTTGACCAAAAAACTAAAACACAAATTGTGCATGTTTTATGTTGATCCGATAATCGTATGTCACATACAAAATTATATCACTTTTCCGACATCACCACATATACATAAAACATAAATTTGCAACCATTCAGTTACACCTATATAGAAAATAACTCCTGCGTACACCAATTTAATTTAATCGAAATAATTTTCATTAATTAAAATACACAAAAAATAACAAATTTATAAATAATTGTTAAATATAAACAAAAAAATTATAATTTAATTTCGAAAATTCAAAATATTTAAGTAATTTTCAATTTTATCGGGGTTTGAATGGAGGCGCCAGATAATCTGTTTTAAATGCAACGATGATTGAAAATTGTAATATACTTGGGTGAATTTATTTATAAATTTTCAACAGTGGCGACTTAGTCTATTTATAATACGAAGCGTGTTAAATTTAATTAATTTAATTAAGTGAGGCACTTTATCTGTTTATATAAAATTTTCTAAATCTGTTTTTAATAGTCGGTGATGTTGTAGCTGGTCTAAAGTGGAGAGACCACACAGAAATTTAAAAATTTTGCAGGCGTAAATTTAAAAAAAATTATATATATATATATATATATATATATATATATATATATATATATATATATATATATATATATATATATATATATATATATATATATATATATATATATATATATATATATATATATATATATATATATATATATATATATATATATATATATATATATATATATATATATATATATATATATATATATATATATATATATATATATATATATATATATATATATATATATATATATATATATATATATATATATATATATATATATATATATATATATATATATATATATATATATATATATATATATATATATATATATATATATATATATATATATATATATATATATATATATATATATATATATATATATATATATATATATATATATATATATATATATATATATATATATATATATATATATATATATATATATATATATATATATATATATATATATATATATACATATAATCCAAAAAAAATGTTGAATTTTGATATAAACTCGATATCAAACAGGGCTTTAGCAAAGTAAATATTCACTTCCTGCGTGTAATATATTAGTTCTTATTTAATTTATGTAAATATTGTAATAAATGCTTGATTTTATTAAATATTCTTTAATTTTATGTGGTTATATTGATTAATTTTGCTTAATATGTATTTCTTTTCACTTCGTGCATAATTATTTCATTATTTATTAAGCATTAAGAATTCTCGCAATGTCCAATATTTTACTATGCATCATTAATCCATTTGAATTAAAAACCCAAAATCGAATTTTGTATTTTGTTAATTTGACTTAAGTATGGGTAGACATTTCCTAGGTTATAAAATGTGTTATAGCAGCCAACACTTTTAAAATTAATCAAAATTCATATAATCGAATTTTAACAATTTATTTATTTGCATCGATATGTGTTACAATTTTTTTTACATGGTTAGAAGGCAACAACTTTATACATTAAAATTAGTAAACTTACTTGTTGTTGTATTTTATGTTTAACTAAGTACATATATGTAACACACTTAAGTATATGTAACACGCTTTTGAAATGTACGCAGTATATATCAATGTTCTATTGATTTATTTGAATTAAGATACCCAATAAACCATTTCGTATTCTTATTTTACTGTAATACAATTAAATGTATGTTACAATATTCACTTCCTGCATGTAAAAGTTTAATTTATTTTAATTTTACAAATATTAAACAAAAATTCTTTGAGTACAACTTTATGATATATACTCTTCTTGTGGATTGTTATTTTACTAAATAATAATGATTTAAAATTAATATTCACTTCGTGCATGTAATAATTTAACTATAATACATTATTTTCCAATAAGAGGTTTCATTTTGAATAGCCTGCTATTTGGGCAGCTGTCAATTTTGAAGCTGTCATTTTTTGACAAAACGGTACGATACACGCTTCAACAACGCACTGAAATTGTTAAAATTCAGTACAAAAATGGTGAAAATTTTGCAGTCATAGTTCGCAAGACTAAAGCACTTTTGAGTCGTCGTGTAGAACCTTTTCGGCCGCAAAAAGTGAAACTGGTGGAAAAATTTGAGCTGTTGGAACAAGTTAGTGATGTGAACAATCGAAACCATATGCGTCGCTCAAGAACAACTTAGAATATTGCTGCTGTTGACGGAAACCTAGGTTTGTCGATTCTTCGTCGATCTTTGGAATTAGATATTCCACAAACGACATTACACCGTATTTTGCATAAAGGCTTAGGTCTCAAGACTTCTAAAGTTCAGTTAACACAAGAACTCAAGGATTTTCATCAAAAAATCATTTTCAGTGATGAGGCCCATTTACACCACGGAGACTACTTTAATAAAAAGAATTGTTCCATTTGGGGCTCAGAAAATATAAGAATGTTTGTTGAAAAGCCTCTCCATCTTCAACATGTCACTGTTTTTGGGCTGGCGGTGTGATTGAACCTTGCTTATGTGAAAATAAGGATGGTGTAACTGTTACGGTGAATGGGTTGCGCCACCGTGCTATGCTTTATTATGTTTTATGTCAGGAATTGGAAGATATTGATGTGGATGTCGTTTATTTTCAGCAAGATGGCTGTACGTTCTACACAATTAACGAAACAATCGTAATTTTACAAGAAAAGCTTCCTGACCGTGTTATTTCTCGAAGAGGTGATCACAATTGGCCACAACTTTCAAATTTATTTATTTAAGCCGAATAATTAGTGTGGCTAATATGGATCCAAATTAAATTCTATATCACAATACCTGGAGATAAAGCCACTAAGCGGCATATATGAAAATAATCAGATGAAAATAAGCTCTTATTTCTTTAACCCGAATATGGATAGTTTGTGCATTTAATATGAGACCACAGTAAATTATATACAGTAATACCTGGACATAAAACCACCAAGCAGCTTGTATGGAAAGACAAGCCATGAATTTAATATGGACCCATAACAACACAAAATATCGCTATTCGGGTTAAACAAATAAATTGGGAAAAGGTTATTTCCACCTGATATGGATTTAAGGTAGCTTCTACATTTTAACTAGTATCGTGGCCTGTCTGGCCATATATGCCGCTTTGTGGCTTTATCCTCAGGTATTGTGGTACAGAATTTAATGTGAACCCATCAAATCTCGTTATCGTGGGTATCAGTCGATATCACTATATGTTATTCCAATATGTCTCGATAGAGGTTACCAGTTATTGTCACAACATTATCTCTAGCATCCTCAAAGAAATGTGGTCCAATGACGACGCCGGTCCAATTAGCGCACCATCAGTTATTCTACGAGGGTTTAGAGGATTATTGTGTATCAATTGAGCGTTTTTAGTGTCCCAAAATGTGGTTCGTCCCTCATACTGAGTTTTGGACAAAAAAAACTGTAAAACTCGAACACTCTAATGTCGCTGATTCTATCCGATTTACCCATTTTCCAAAATCACATTTGGTGCTCATTTTGGAATCCTTTATTGAACATGTAAATAGAGTGGTATCCCAATTCGTATAGTTAAAAAATGGCTAAGATTAATTTAAAATGACAAATTTTCTCAGGTAATCTGAGTTATACCTCCTTGAATTGGGAAATGATTTAATTCTATTGTAAAATAATACGCGCAATAACGGATAAATCCGATATCATGAACCATTGTAGTCCATTCCTGGTACTCGAAAATCTCTTCTCTACATTTTTTTTTTTATAATTCGAGCCAAATTTTAAATGTAGACCACCTGAACAAATGCCTCCGAATTTGAAACTCATAATAATCGATTCATTGCACTCGAAAACCCCCTCACTCATTTTTATAATTCGTTCGGCTCGAAAAACTTAAGGCATATAGATTTTCCAAAAATCTGGTCTCACCGCAATCAATTCCTGGCAATCCCGAATTAGAAAACCCTTATCATTCCAATTGTTATGAGAATCATTCGAGCCGAAAAACATTTAAAAAATGATCACGAGATGGTTTCTAAATGAGATCAAAATCTATCGCAATCGGTGTCTCGTACTCGAAAACATCTTCTCAACAATTTAATAAAAACCACGCGAGCCTAAATAAAAAAAAGGAACCCGAGCCCACCAGATGACATTAAACTCATTTGAAGCGGAATAATATGTGAAATGAGACTAAGCCCTTAAATTGATTAGAGAGTGGATCCTGGAAATCAATATTGTTACTCATAACAACAACATTTTTAAAAGACGCGATCGACGAAAACATACAACATGTCACTGTTACGCAACAAGCCCAACATGGCGCAACATTCCTCAATATGATGAAACAGAACGCCAGACATTTAATTAACGCAAGACTCAACGCGATCATTCCTAAACAAAATCCAACATCAACGTAATGCAACATCACGCAACATGTGCAATATTGAGCAACCTGACGCAACATGATGCAACATGACGGCCTTTTCGGAGGACCCGTTAATTAATTTTCTGGAAATCAGAACTCCTTGTAATCATTTCCTTGCAATCGAAAACCTTGTTTATCAAATCTTATCAAAATCGTTCAAGCCAAATGAAATGATTAAAAAAAGGCCCTAAACCCAACCAAAAACGTCCTCTCAACAAGTTGTATCGGAATTATTCGAGCTATATTTATTTTCAAAAAATGGGCCCCGGGCCCAACGGATTTTTCCGAAATTCGGACATTCATTAAAATACTTCTATCGCCGCAATTTTTTTCAAAATTGTTCAAGCCGAAAAATATTACAACCGCGCTCCACCGAAAAATAATGGAACCGGACCCCACCGGATGACTCTTAAAATGAATTTTCTCCGAAATCAGCATCCACCTCCATTGGTTGTTGGTACTCGGAAACGCCCTCTCAACCTTTTTTTAGAAAATCGTGTGAGCAGAAAAAAATGAGAAGAACGGGGTTTATTGGATTGATGTTGCACCGAAATCAGGTTCGGTTTCTAGAATTTCACGTATTTGAACTCCCCTCCCTTTCACTTATTTTTATCCAAATCGTGCGTTCTAAACGGACTTTTCCGAAATCAGGACCCATAGCAATCGATTCCTGGCACTCGAAAAACCACCCCCGGAAATTTTTATGAAAGTCGTTTGAGCTAAGCAACAAATAAGAAAAATGGAAACCGGGTCCCACTGAAGAACTATTTAAATGCAATTTCCTGAAACCAACCTGCTGCATTAGTTTACTAGTTCCTACAAAGCTGGATCCATTGTCGCTGTAATATGGGCTACGTTGTCTTGCCGTACAGTGAATTGCCTAGGCAAATGAAGATGCAGATACAAACCTTGTAGGATTTATTTCCACGGCCTCTGCTCGTCCGTATGTTAATGGGTCTTGCATAATCCACCCCAGTATACGTGAATGGTCGAGTTACAATGACTCGAGGAGCAGGCAAGCTTCTCATGTGCTATTCAGAGGTTTTACCCTTGCATCAATGGCATCGGATGCAATGGCGTGTGTGGTGTTTAACTGCTTGAACCCCCCTGATGATCCAGAACCGATTGCGAATATATGGTTCCAACCAAGGACCATGACGGATGACCAGATGTCGTTCTTCATATGGGAGCTTAAATTTTGAAGTCTATGTCCTACTCGAATTACGTAGTTTCCGTCCAGGAATGGATATAGTGAATGAAGCTTGCTATGCTTATTAAGAGACCACTTGAGAAGCTCTAAATAATTAAAAATTATCTTTCGGTAACCATTGCAATTTATTTGGAAGGAGGTTTCTTAAGATCCTACTCATAGCACTACAAAGTCATTACAGACGGTCCTGGTACAATTTTTACTATAATTGTAAGAAACGTTGGAGTGCTCGATGTCTAGAGTGTTCCAATAAGTCAACTTAATGTTGTTTAAATGGGATTTGAACAATATATCTCGCGTTTTGGTCTTGGCTGGCTGTCTGCGAGAAAATCTGTTCACATTTATGTTTGATCTCCGCCATGCCACTGATGTTCGGAATTTCCTCTATTTCGCAGAATCTCTCCATATCTTTCTCGTTTTCGCTACCGACATGGACTCCAGTTTTTTGTTGATCTCCGTTGATTGGAGTTGGGCCGGAGTGGCCAACCGAAGCTAGCGTTTATTGCGCAAAGTTTGCCCTTCATGATTCGTGTGCCAATAAAGTCGCGGTACATGTCTGCTCCTAGCATCGGATCGACTGGGGCTGGAAGCTGATATTCCGGATCAGCCAAAACCAATTTACTCCACCTAATATCGTTCTGGCTTCGTTTTATTGATTGTTCGGTTAGATCCCTTGAATTTTTTGCAACTCGTGTTTTAATAATTAGCCCCAATTCCTGACATATTTACCATAGTTTGTTGCAGTGGTATATCAAGACGTTAAACCGCGGATTCCGTGATCAAATAGACTTGTGATCCTGGATCTATTAAAGCTCGTACAATGATCGGTACTACGGCCGTTGCCAATAATGCTGTTTGAATACCCTTCAAGGAATAGATTGGTACCCTTTTTTCGGGTCGTTGATCTGGTTCGTGTAACAGCTGATGTCTGTTGGTGCTGATGCCGATTTTTCTTGACATACTCAATCCGTTTTATGCAACAAGCAATTGGTGCAGATTTCCACTTTGTTGATGAAATCAATTCGTATTTTTATGCTTCTTGGCAATAAAAGCATGTGATTGTAGATTCTACTGTAATCAGCGTCTTGTGGCCAGTCTCCGTATTTATGAGTACTTTCCGCTGAACTTCGTACTCAGGTTTGGCTACCCTTGAAGTTTCTGGTTTGTTCAATCCGGATTTTTCCAACGCTTGAAACCCTCTCAATAAGAACTCTATGCAGTTCTTTACCGGTGGCACTTCACGTGGGCAAGCGAGGTTGTTTCCATAACGCTCGAAAGTGCCGAAGTCTAACTTTTGCAACGTCCGGTGATTGCTTCAAATGGGTTTTCCAACTGAAGATTTTTAATGTTGTGCAGCATCTCGATGATGGTGTCTTGCAGGTTTCTGATACTTGCGGCTGATGAATGTTGTATGTTGTGCAGAGATGTAATCGCGTTGAAACACGACGAGGCCAACAATCGTTTGTTATTTATTATACATCGCCTGTAGGATCTGCCAAGCCACCTGGTATTTTTTTGTTGGAGATGTGATTTTAAATACGTCAACTTTAGTGTGTTTATTGTATGTGTTGATGTCGTTAAACGCGTACCAATTTTCGTATTGATGATTTCCATGAGGATATTTCGGTGAAGCTGATCAATTTCCTTCATCTCGGAGTTGAGCTGATGAATTTTTAATGTGAGATACTCGTTTGAATATTTTTTTGATGTTAGTTTGGCATTAATTGCGTCCATTTTTCTATTAATTAAACGCATTCCGATATCTTGGTGAAGGAGAAGTTTTTGTACCGGATTTGGACCTTCCTTTGCTGATTTGCAGTTCCTTGAACCGTCCATTATGACGCTCCCGCCTAGATATTGTTTGCAACTGGATGATGTTGTGTCTCTCTTTTTGCCTACACAACACCTGATGTTTCCGTTTTATGAACTGATGTTTGTTTTATTTAATTACAGTAGCTCGAAGGACCATTGTTAGTCCAGCAAAGCACTGTTTAGTTTGTAAGACTAAGCTTTGTAAGAAACTGATTAGAGACTGATTATTTCCTTTATATGAACGAAGAAGCACCAAACAATCCAACGAAAAAGATTTTCTTAGATAAAAATTATTTCGATAAATTTCAGAACTTTACTGTATCTTAAATCCTTCCGTCGGAAATTAAGTGTAACTGAAACACGTTTAATAATAAATTGAAGCACTGAGAAAGCATTCTTTAATTTTTTGAAAATGATAAAATAATAATCACCCTGTATCGACTAACATAAATTATTTGGCGTGACATCTATTAATCAACAGCGATATTACAAATAAACGTAAAATTATACAAGCGCGGAAACCTACCTTCGTACGCTTTATTACAAACATCGGGAAATTGTGAAAATTTTAGAATGCGCGAGATCAAATAGGTCATCAAAATAAAATAAAACAAAAAAAAAAATGGTTTACATTTTGAATTATAATCCAAATATTTACGTAATCTCGATAAGCAAAATCCCCGCATAATTAATCATCACTCTGCGCGTCGTTCATATATCATTTGATCGAGAGAGTTAATTTATTGTGTGATTCATCATCATCGGGCGCACACACACATACATATAAACAAAAATATTCGATTCTCTGATCGATTAATTTGTTATTTTTAATATAAATTCAATCATTTTTATTTTTGTATATTTTTTATGTTCGACCGAATTTCGCTCAAACAACAAACTGACGTAAACCGTATCTGTTATATATTCGATCGCTAAACGATCAACAAATTTAATCACGAATAATAAGCTAAACTATATATGCAAGATCGATCGATGTTTAATTTGAATTAATATTTCACCTGTCCTATTAGGTAAATAAAACGAGATCTCGAGTTTATTGTAAACCATCACTCGGCACACAGATTCATAGAATTTCGGGTAATCAGTCTGTTTTCACGGTTGTCTGCTGCCATATAGTTAAAAGAACTTGGGTTTTTATATCGGTTGCCGTTTCAATAGATTTAATTAATTGATGCGTTTTAAATAGTTGTGTGTGTAGTGGTGGGTTAATGATTTTCTTATTTTTTTTTTTTTTTAAATAAAAATCGCGATGGAAATTTTTAAGGTAAAATATACAAACAAGATAATGTTTACCGGATAAGTGGTAAATATTTGTTTATGTCTGGAATTTGCATAAATAGAAATTTTCGCATAATCATTGTATATAGACTGAGATATTATTTATATATTTATACCACGGAATACACACCTCGATTAAATTTTATATTTAAATTTCTCTAAGTGGAAATAAGCTCGATAAAGCTTGGAGTGGAGCCTAATTCCAGTTAGTCAGCGAAACTTTTTTAAACGTTTCAAAAATTTTGAAGGCCATGTTATAAATATTGTAGCAACCCAAGCAAAGAAATTCAAAAGAAGAATGGTTGCCATCGATTAGTTGCCTGCAAATATTTTAAAAGAATTATGTTTTGATCAAATGTCACATACTATGTTTTTGTTATATGTAGCGTTGCGCATGCAACACAAACAAAAGTTGCTGTTAAAACTCCAGCGTTTAATTTATTTTTTTGTACTAAGCTTAAGAGTTTATTTGATTTTATTGAGATCTAAATTTGACCTAGCAAAGCATGGTTGCTAGCTTATCCAGTAAGTTCTTAACTTGAGTATTTTTGTTAACTAAAGTTAATTTGGCAATATATGTTGATATTTATTAATTATCAGAATTTCATGCGTAGTCACTTTATTTGGAACGTTAAAATTTTTGAATGACCTTCAAAATTTTTTTTAACCTTTTTAAAAAATGTCTGTGGCTCATTACTGGAAATAACGAATTGTGATTAAATAGTAACGAATTTGACCCAACCCACTCCACACTTTTATTTTTACAAAATTCGCATTCGTGCCAGCTTCATGGAAGTGTCCAAATAGAATCATTATTAAAATACTACAGAGCTTATAATGAGTTCGATTTAAAAAAAACTACACGCCAAATTCTCAACCGTCATTTAGAGCCGACCTTCCTGATGAAACTCCTCAATTTTCATTTTGATGACCGAAAACAGGTAGCAGCCGATTGATTTCCACCATTGTATAGGTTTGTCTCAAGGCCTGGTTTATTGTGATACAGCATGCAGGGATGATAAAAAATTCTTGGCGGAGTCCAGTTTGAGAGAGCGAACATGATTCTAAAAAATCGATGACCTCTCCACTATTGCGCTAAGATGGAACTCACACAGTTATTGTGTTTCGTACTACTACCAATCGTATGAGAGAAAATGAGTACCACTACCAATCGTGTGTCGTTGAAAACGCCATTTTGATTACATAATGATTGTACCTTTCCTGGGCAGTAGAGTGTGAGGGGTTTTTTATTACCATATTCGAAGAATATTTGCTGATGTTTTTCCATGCAATTTTAACTCACTCAAATGCCAAATTGCCTTACGAGCGCTAATGTTTCGAATGCTAAGGAAATTTTAGATCTAGTAATATTGCTAATCTCCATCTGAAGTGATTGCGACATTTTCACAGTCAAATCCTTTGAAAATTTTCTTATAAATGTACTTTATCGTCACTATTGAAGTGCACGCTTCTACATTGAGGAATAGGTATGGATTGTATGACACAACATAACGAATATCTATTTGGGCATCTCTGACAGTAGTTATTTTGCCGAAGTTATTACTCTAGATCTCTACAGATACGAAACTATTTATGTACGGTGAGCCATTGGTAACTTGCCTTCTACACTTAAAGAGTGGGATTGCACTGCTTTTCAATTGTGAAAAAGCCTGTGCCAAAAACACCTTTGTACTACAACTTGCAAATAATAATCAACCAACCATTGACGAGTTAAACGACCAGCATGCATGATTCGGTTGAATACATTGCAAAGAACTCTTCGGGTGACTTTGGATTGCAGCATCGAAACGTTTTAATAAATTTGATTTAACTCCACCTTCAGGACACGATTCGAATTAGAAATTCGGTTAAGATCGATGTTTGAGCTATTAATATTATAATCTGCACAAAATAGTACTATGAATTTTCTAGATTGTGAAGATAAGTCACGTTTAAACGTTCAAACGAAGACTCTCCATTCCCATTTACAAAAATCATTGCGATGTTGTTTGCTGTTGGATCGTTATAGCGATGATTGACAGTGTTAGCCATGTGTCGTGGATATTTCCTGATTTTTTGTGTTGGAGGCTGTAAGTGACTTGTTTGGTAATACGTTCCACAGTGAGTCTTAAAGACGTTTGGTCCGTGACAAGAAATGTTTACATTTATTGCTCCTATTGAAGCGAAGGGAACCGCATTATTAACAAACTGTATTTGCTCTCGACACTGCCGATAGATGAGAGTGGCTAGTTCTGCGAGCAGTTATCGTATGAAATCTGGGTAAGCTAGCTCATTGTTTAGATGCCAATAGGCTTTTGAAACATCAATTTCCCAATCTGGTAGGAAATTTTTTGAGTCAAAATACGTGGACTCAAAGCACGATCTCTGAGCAATTCTATGTAATTACAATATTTGACAATAAGTTTTTGGCTCGAATGAAAGCAATGATTTTGGATCTACTAACGCAGATGCATACTCTTATAAACCCAGCCAAATCGTCATTATTATTGGAACTAACCCTTACCCAGCAATTGTGATTCTGATTAGCAACCTAGTAAAGGGGAATGAACGAGAAGTAATGGTGCAAGAGACTGAGCTTGGATTGTAGGATTAAAAGCACATATTTTGTTAATCCGTGCTATGTGACTCTAATAGCCAGGTATAGTAAACTTCCCTCTGAAAGACAACGAGCGTAGACGTTAGGTGAATCACAAAAAACGAAAATTGTCAGATTAGTTCAGTTAGAGAGGCCATTTTCTAGAGATGCACGCTCTAAAGAAAGATATGTAGATTTCATGAGAAAATACTTAAAATTAAAATAGATAACTAGGGACTTAGATAAACTAATTCTAAGATAGAGAGAACATAGGTATATCATAGCGACAGAAGTTGGGAAAATTTTTATAGGCAGCTTTAGATAATAACCAGCAAAACAATCACGGAATTGTGGGGAGAGATGCAATGAGAACATTGCACAAATTAGCACAAGAAGAAGCTGGAAATTATTCTGTTGCTGCTGAAATATAAAAGAAGCACTCATACGTGGTCATTATGTTATCTAGAGCTGACACAAAAGCAGATGTTCTCTATACCTCATGAATTTAACGACATAATGGCAAAATAGGGATTCTTACCACGCAAATGAACTTTAAATAATTCAATGAACATTGCCCAAATTCCTAAAGATATTATAAAGCAATGGTACAATTAACATTAAACTGAACGACAGACATAAAAGATTATCCATTTCATACAATTCAGACAATTATTCTCAATTCAACAAGCATGTAGACGTTGCCTTCTACTTCAAACACCTCTTTATCAGAAGTGCGCCCTTAATGCTCGATGTCTGGATAAGTGGAATCGTTTAAGATGACAAATTATCTACTGAAATCGACAAAATATTGTGAAATTGTAAAAATAACTTAAAACCCATTGATTCTGTCGTCTTACTAAGATGTGTGAACACAATTAAAAGCAAAAAGATTAAAATCCGTGGTTTTGCGGATGCGTTTGGGAAGGCAGTGGCTATGGTAGAATATTAACGAGATATTGATGAAAAGGGGAAGACAAGATTAATAATGAGAAAAATAAAAATAACAACAATAACAAAATCACCATTCCAAGCAAAAATTTAGCATTGTGGTATCCAACGCAGCAATAACTGGCAAGCATAATCACTGCTTTTTTTTCTGAAGAACTCGCATTGTTGTCTAAATCAGTATCGTTAATAATTTTTTCAGAACTAGATGAGGTACTGTAACGACCCGCAAGACGGGCGAGGTGGCCAACACTGAAAAATTTCAAGCCCAGCACTGGTTACGCCCCAGATCGTATATATATATATATATATATATATATATATATATATATATATATATATATATATATATATATATATATATATATATATATATATATATATATATATATATATATATATATATATATATATATATATATATATATATATATATATATATATATATATATATATATATATATATATATATATATATATATATATATATATATATATATATATATATATATATATATATATATATATATATATGTATTTCCGTTTCATTCTTCTTCTGTATGTGGAGTTTATAAATAAAAATAACAAATAATACAGAAATTGTCTCAAATTTAATATATGTGTAAGGAAATATTTTGCAGGAGAAATGTATGATGGCAGGGGACACGTTACTTTGTTTGTTGTTTAAATTAATGGCTTAATGTTACGTAATACTTCTTCAGAGTCCTCAATACTTATTCTAATAAAATTTTTGTATCGTTTTTAATAGATTCCTATAGTTCTTTTAGCAGATTATCAACCACCTTGTTAGCTTTTCGATTTCAATTCATTCCTTTACCCCTTCTAGTAACCGGCATTGAGTAGGAGATATTACTAAAGACGATTGGTTGAACTCGCGATTTGCTTCAGGCCTAGATTGTGAGGTTCCAGAATCGTACTGATTTCTATATAGAATTTAAAAAACAAAACATGAGCGTACATTCTAAATTTAAACATCAAAAAATGAACCATAATAACACATATTTACTTAGGTTATGTATATATTACATATATACAAATTAATCTGCTTAATCTCATAACACAGATCTCAAGTTTTACATTAGAAAACCCAAATAATAAAATCTCATTGATAATTGGTTATTTTGCAGTGTTCGTAAACGTATGATGTTCGTACCGTTAAAAATTATTTAATTCCAGTTCAAAGTACTCGATTCGAAAAAATAGTACTCGAAATTTCAATTGCTATAGAAAATTTAAGACAAATTGTTTATTTAATATTTTTATTCGTTATAAAAATCGCAAAACACACGTGAGATTATTTTCGATTAATACCCAAATACACATAAATAGTAGTGTTGTACGTTATTGATAACATTTAAGTTCTGTAATACTATGTGCCCATTTTGTTTCGTTTTCTAAAAATCATTTATATTTACTTCGCGCATGTAATAATTTGATATTTTAATTAACTAATAAATATTAAGATAATGAGCAATAAATTTATAACACAATATATGTTTTATTTAATATTGATTAGTTTATTGACATATAAAATTATTACGTGCACGAAGTGAATAATAAAAATTATTTATGATAATTTTGAATTTTTAATTAATACTCAAATACACATATGGCTAAAAGATTAAAATAGATGTAATCACTTCCTGCATGTAATAATTTTAATCAAAATATATTAGGTTAAAATATATATTGGATCAAAATATATTACAACTTGATTATGTGTCTATTTTATTTCGCTTTTTAAAAGATCATTTATATATAGTTCGTGCATGTAATAATTCGATATTTTAACTAACCAATAAATATTAAGAATATAAGCAATAAGTCATTAACTAAAAAGATGTTTCTATTGTTTCTATTTAATATTTATTGGTTTATAGAAATGTAAAATAATTACATGCACGAAGTGAATAATAAAGAACATTTACCAAAATTAGGTAAAATGGATTCAGATGATGTGTGTTCAAATACACATTGGACCCATTTTGAATTTTCAATTAATAAATTTACATATGGATTTAACAATAAAATATAAATATTCACTTCCTTCATGTAATAATTTTAGTCAATATATATTAGTAAAGTGTTGTACTTTATGTAGCATTTAGCCTGGTTTGGAGCGTATAAAAAAATATAAGATTAACAAAAATAAAAAGAATAAATCGAAAATAAAATACCGTCCTTACCAGGCTAGGCTATAGAATCCGATTTTGGTAGGTACTTTAAGCGGTTGTTGCCCGGCTTAGCATCAGGGTGTCAAAAAAAGTTTGCCCACATCATGTTTAACCGATATTTATCTCACGCTTATTATACTTATTACCCAATATTACCGTTACAGCGTTTCATACTCACCCTAGTTAATCCTTAATGCAAATAAATATGTTTATCTCATTGTATAAACGCACATCAAATTTATTATTAAGCAAAAATATTAAAAGGAAAGCAAAAATTAATTTATAAAAAAAATTAATTTTTGAATACAATTCTAGAAACTAGCTAGCTAAACCTAAAACCCTGACTTATTTAAACCTTAAATACCCAACACCAAATTATAAAAGGAAACAAAATATTAATTAAAAAAAGAAAAGTTTCATTTAAAAATAAGCCCCGAATGTATGTTATTAACGTAAATTAACAGTAATACAAGCAAAACAAATTAAAGAAACAATAATTATTTCAGATTAGTTACGATTCTATAGACTGATGAATGAACTAAAAGTTTAACTAGTATTGAAATGTTGATTGAAGATCAAATCATAGGAGTTGTACTCTGAATGACTTTGATTAACTGTCATTTGAGCACACACTCAATTATCATAAAAAAATCACTTGGATTTACCGGTATACTTTTTAAATTATATTATTTTGAGAATATTCAACGAATCAAAGAAAAAAAGTTTTCTCTGTATTCTAATTATGTTTTTTTTATTCTGGTATCCACCACATTAATTACGTTAATCACTTTCATACAAATATTACCTTTATAGTTTTAATTGTCATTTTTCCTCTCACAAAAAAAAATTGTGCGAATGAACAAAAATTGTTCAAATGGCGTATAAATTGTTAAAGTTCATATTTTTTTTTTCACTCAACAAATAAATCGGAAATGTTGCTAATTA
This sequence comes from Nephrotoma flavescens, assembly GCA_932526605.1. NCBI lineage: Eukaryota > Metazoa > Arthropoda > Insecta > Diptera > Tipulidae > Nephrotoma > Nephrotoma flavescens. The sequence continues at coordinate 28,577,546 of OW052222.1, read as the reverse complement.
TAGTAAATTTTTTTATAGATCATTTATATTATTAAGATTACAAGCAATAAGTAAATAATATAATATATGTTTCTTTTAGATCAAATTTTTTACAAATTTTCAACTTTAACAAAAATTCAATTAAATGTTATTCTATAATAATTTTCTTATTTTCTCACAATAGGTTTCGTACATTGAAAAAATTAAAAATTGTTTCAATTTTTTTTCTAATAAAAAGTCTAGCAGAAAAAAATCACGCCTCAAAACTTGTCCCAATTTTGCTAAGTCTCTTGTAAATTTTTATTTAAACTGATCGACCCGTTGTCTACATTATCGACAAATCAATATCATTCACTCGATCAATTTAATTTTCATTAGCTTCCAATTACCCAGTCAACATTTAGGAAGTGTCAAAAAAAATTCGAAGTTTAATTCAATGGTTCTCACCCAACAAGATTTAGGCGAATACGACACAACTATCGAATGTGCAAATTCAAAACTTGTAACGATATCGAAACGGAATTGTTACAGTTAATGATAATATTTTAAGAGATCATATTATTTTTCCATTTTATTTCGTGCTGTAAAAGATATATTATATATACTTCCTGCATGTAATAACTTGATATTTTAATTAACTAAAAACTATTAAAGTTATAAGCAATATATGTAAATAACTCTATATAAATAAAGTTGTTACATGCAGGAAGTGAAAAATAATGAACATTTACCAAAATTAAGAAAAATTGATCCAATTGAGTGTAAATGCACAATTAGTGCATTTTGAGTTTCCAATTAATACCAAAATATGTCTGTGGTTACTGTTTAATTAAAAATATTCACTTCCTGCATGCTATTATTTTAGTCAAAATATATTGGTGTAGTGTTGTAAATTATTGAAAATATTTTAATTCTCTTATATTATGTGTCCATTTTATTTCGTTCTGTGAAAGATCATTTATATATACTTCGTGCATGTAATAATATCATATTTTAATTAACTAATAAATATTAAGATTATATTCAATAAGTAAATAACACAATATATGTTTCTATTTAATATTGATTAGTTTAAAGAAATATAAAATTATTACAAGCACGAAGAGAATAATAAAGATCATTTAACAAAATTAAGAAAAATGGATCCAATTAAGCGTAAATATATAATGAGCCTATTTTAAAATTTCCATAATTTAAATATACATATGGCTGTAAATAAAAAATATAAGTAATCACTTCCTGCATGTAATAATTTTAGTCAAAATATATTAGCGTAGTAGTGTACGTTATTGATAATATTCGAATTCTCTTATATTATTTGTCAATTTTATTTCGTTTTGTAAAAGATCATTCATATTTACTTCATGCATGTAATAATTTGACATTTTAATTAACTAATAAATATTTAGATTACAAGCAATAAGTAAATAACACAATATATGTATGTCTCTATTTAATATTGAATGGTTTATAGACAATATAATATAGTTACATGCACGAAGTAAACAATAAAAATCATGTACCAAAATAAGTATAATGGATCCAATTGAGTATAAATGCAAAATGAGTGTATTTCGAATTTTGAATTGTTATCCAAATACGCAGCTATATGGCTGTAACAATAAAATATAACTATCCACTTCCTGCATGTAATAAATTTAGCCAAAAAAAAGATGGCGTAGTGTTGTACGATATTGATAATATTTAAATTCTGTTATATAATGTGTCCATTTTATTTCGTTTTGTAAAAGATTATTTATATTTACTTCGTGCATGTAATAATTTAACTTAATAGTTTGTTTTAGTAAATAACACACACAATATATGTTTCTATTTAAAATTGATTGAATTTATAGAAATATAAAATAATTACATGCACGAAGTAAATAATTATTAAAATTTTAATAATGTTTATTATTTATTATTCCCAATTGATAAAGATCAGTTGATATAATCATCGTTGCAGCATTTTTAGTGTTGTCTTTACCCACCATATTGAAACATATGTTTGGTGGCGCTTCAAATTGTCTATCAATGTGACTAACCCTGCTATGCCTTCAATATTATCGGAAGCCGCATGACTGTTTAAATGTCATAATTACGGTGCGAGTAAACATTTAATATTATTCTTTAGATCTCAAAGAAATTTAAACATCAAAACATGATGGTACATACACGAGTACAATATACAAATAGCGCGCACGTTTTTTTCTAAGAAAACCAGAGAATGTTTAATTGATAAATAAACTAACTGCTAAAGATGTAATATCAGATAAAAAAGCGCCGAGAATAAAACAATGATTTTACTACACAGCATGAAAATATAATTATACGAGTATAGTATTAAGTTAACCTAATCATTGGTGATGATAAGAAATCAATTTTCATGTGTTTCGCCTAGAAAATTAACATAAAATTTATGGATGTTTGGAAGCGTACAGTAAAAATTTTACTCTCAGCATGAATTTAATTAGAAAACATTTGTTTCCATTGATCGATTTTTTGGTTGTGTGTATGTCTGTATATACTCGAAGATAAAACAAAATTTCGATTTCTTATTGTATTCGTGAGGAAAAACAAATAATTTTCCGTTAGCGTATACACAGGAAATTAATTTTTCACATTCTACCGGTCTTGCTTCTTTTATGTTTATGTACATGAAGCGTCTTTGAATTTAAATCGATTTTATTTTTCTTTATTTGGTATTTTTAAGACGCATTTCAATGTAATCGGCATTTACTTATTTAGGTAAAGTGTACTGAATGCTCATTGCATTTCTCATTATATGTAATTCGATTCATGTCTTTTAAAATATTATTGTTGGCTTATTATGTAAGACACTTAACCTTATTAGAAGCATATTGTAAAATGGTTATGTTATAATTAATGTACCGTTGGAGGGGACAAGAAACGCAGATAATCTACATTTAGAGATTTATAGGTAAGAAGCCAGGACTGAGCAACCTCGAACGCTGGGCAACCATATAAAAATTAAATGATGTTATCGTTATAGAGTTTAAAACAACCGAGACTGGTCAAAATAGATAAATCAACTAAACCTGCTTAGCTATCTTATTTATCTCAATATCACAACAGAAGCGTAAGAAAGCTTAGAAGATTGATGAGTAGAACAGGAAATTTGTAGTTAAGCCACAAGATTTCCCAGATGCACTTCTACATTACCAAAAAATTGCAATGTATATTTGAATTTTGTTTCAAGGTGATTTTTCCTTGAAAGCTTACTGTCGAAAATCACACCAACATGTTTTACTAGGTCAGATCTGGCTACCATTTCTCCAAAAAATATAGCAGGCAATTCACCAATACTTCAATGTTTAGTTATGATTTATAGAAGATTCTACAATTTGAAGAAAGTAATGTGTTTACCCGCAACCAGAACAACTTCGTCATCAGCGTAGCTCTGAGCGGTCTCCTAATCTAAATTACGATTTTGATACTATTGTTGGAGGACAGAAGGTTAGTAAAAAGTTCACATTCTTTGACAAATTTGAATGCGAACATAGGATTTTGCGACAAAATTGAGTAAAGGATCAAACGCACCACTGTGCAGTACTATCAGTATGGCCTGAAACGCAGTGCTCGGCCCCTTAAATATAAATTGGGAGACGTCAGCGAAAACATTTAAAGACTCAGACAAACAAATATTTGAACTGGTAGTGATCACTTCTGGAATATCGTGATTTCCTTTCTGAAGTGGTTTTGCAAAATCCATATATCTTTGTGAAATTCCAACTAGTTGATACTATAAAATTTAATATTTCTGTTCAATAGCTCGAACTCCTACATACCAACTGACCCAACTAGCACCCCACAGAGTTCCATGCGTCATAATTTAGTGTTTTAGTGGCGCTACCTGGGATTTGAATACGTAAGTTGCACCTCATTGGCAAATTCACTGGCGTCTGTCAAATCTCGGACTTCCATTTAGTCAATTGGGTAATATTATAAAGATGGCTTGCTCGGAACGTTTACTATATGCAAAGTTATTCATATAGAGAACCTCATTTTATTCTCCATTTTTATTCTCCAGAATCTCTCGTATATGAAATAATGGTGTGGCGTTCGCTTTCTTTTTAATTTTGCCGAGGGTGTCGTAAAAATATACTTCCTTATACTTGTGCTTGGCCACGAAGAATCTGGTTTTGCAAACCATAAAGGTACATGCCTCTGGACAATCTCAGGACAAATAAGGATGCGTAATCGGTTGGATTATTTTCGGGCTTAACATGTTTTCAATGATTTCTCGGTAGTATAGTGCTAGTTGTATGTCCACACCCTGTTGGCTAGAAATATCGACCATTTCTTTGGATGATCAGATAATCATGAAAGAACAATTGACGAATCTATCCAAGCAACAATGGCTTTATTAACCGTTTTACATACTTCTGTTATTAATTTGAGAACAAGAAAGGCACCACAAAGCTCCAATTTATATAGTTAAAAATGGCCTTTGACTTTCATGTCGAGCAGCCAACTGCTCTTGCCATGTTTGACTATTCCAAATTTTATTATACGAATTCTAAAAATGGTTTTAGAATGTAAATATTACTATACAACTGACCTTTATGAGAGTTGTGTGAATAATTTTTGGAGATAGGAGTTGAAATTGGAAGTGGCAAAAATTTGGATTTGGTAGACAAATGAGTTTTTCTCAGAAGGCAATTCTGAACTTTACACTTAATACGAATCAGCTTCTATGTTCAAAATGGAGTACGAAATTTATAAAAGTTTTATTTATAAATAAATAAAGGTTTCAAAAGTTGTTAAGGATGGCTTGGCTTCATGCCATACCCGAAAATTTCCTCCAAACAGAAGAAGAGGCCTGCATTTTCCTGGCGTACACCGTGTAACAGAATAAAAATAAAAGAAAAGCAAACTAAAAACTGAAATTACACTAAATTCGAACCGGGTGTGTCCGCCAAAGAACGACCTTATCTCCCCAAATGACAAGTACAATGTCTGCTGAAGAATCTCCCCTCCCGAATGATTTATCGACCCCTGGAGGCCAACGCCCACTCAGAACAAAGCAGCATAATAGAATAGGAACGCTTCTCCAACAGACAAAGCCGTTCTTTAACCTGAGAGACGTCTAAAGGATCTCCCACAAATCACACTCCGACAGCTTCAGACTACCGAAGTGTCAGGGGAAGACTGTGTAGATTTTATGGTCGTCCCCGAATTGTCGGGGGCTGGAAATATGCTGGACTCGCCACTCCGACCCTGTGAATGTCCTGCAAAGTGGATGACGGGGAGTGGCAACCCCAGCCTGCAAAAATGGAACCGACACGAAATGAAAATCTCCCTCCCAACATACCGACCCGAAAAAATGTTTAGTACTTCATTTTATATAAAAAAAACAAACTAAAAATAGGCAAAATAACCCAAACAATAACTTAACAATGAGCTAGAGAAATAAAACCGAATGCCACGAATTGCCGTGCAATTTTTTTAATCAATAAATAGAGATTTTGTCCATGCGAGAGAATAAAAGAAAAATCAGAAGTGGAAGAAGGTATAAACCAAAGAAAACAAAACAAATTAAAACTGGTTTAGAGGAAAACACGCGAACCAAAATATGGTAGCCGAAGGTGAAAATGTATGTAGCACCCAATGTACACCGATCGCGCGGCAAGCAACCGTTATACGGCACTCGATTACGCATAAATATTAGAATGAAATTTGCAAAAAGATTAAAAAAAATGAAATTGAAAAAATAACAAAAAAAATGAAAATTTGAATTGAAAAGTTGAAAGTTTGAAAAATTATCTTTAAATTGAATTTAATTTTAGGCAAAAAATAGTAAAACAAATTGTGTCTTTGACCTCGGATATGTCACCTTGCAGGGTTGGTTGCTAGGGCGTCCTTGGCCGCCGGTCCGAAACGGTGTCACCCACACAATGATTCTAACGTGGCGGCACGTCTGGCGGTATATAAAATTGAATGGCCACAACTCTCTCTCTCTCTCTCTCTCTCTCTCTCTCTAGCTTCACATCCCATGAAGGGATTTTGCCACCCGCACTATGGTCCTCCAGCCGTCCCATTGCTCTCGACCTCCAGTTTCGACATAGTGCCTGAAGATCTTGTTCGACGTCGTCACGCTAGCGCAGTCGAGGTCTTCCTCTACGACGCACACCGGCTGGTTGTTGATGGAACACTTTATTGGTCATCCGTTGTTGTGGGGACCTTGCAACGTGGCCAAGCCATCTCACTCGATTGGATTTGATGAATCCAATAATATCGCAACCTCCAAGAATTTGCTTTATCTCGTGGTTCATGCGAATCCGATATTCATTGTTCGCGACTTTAATTGGACCAAAGATAGAGCGAATGACCTTCCTTTCGAAAGTTGATAAGTTGCCTCAACTCGCCATACTTAAACCTTAGTTATCGTTAGGCGTCTTCCCGCCGTAATCAAAAAGTGTTGAGCATTGTCCCGTCGAAAACGGTAAATTTGATTGACCTCAACTGGTCCCCCGTAAAAAAACTGTCATGAACTTAAAATTAATTACGGCGCCCGTTAATTATGTGGCTCCCGATAATAAATTTTTTTTTTCTTTAGTGGTAAACTCATTTGACACGGCACTTTTGGATATGATTAAAACTATCAACCAATTATCATCTATAATTAATTTTTTTTTCTATTTAATTTGCAAACCCAATTCAATGGAGCAATCCCTACGTTTTATAAATTTAATGAATTTGTTAACGTTTTTTTTTTATATAGCCAACTATACACAACCAAGTGCAGAAAAACTTTATTTTTGAAATATTGTTTCACACAACCTAATATAAACCAAAATAAAATGTATTACACACTTTTATCTTATTAAAATTATTTAACAATCCAAAACCTAATTGCTTACAAACTTAACTCGAGCGCATAATTATTACTAGACCGGGATTTACGAAAATTCTAAACTAAACTCTACCAAAATCGCAACTAGACTAAACATTTCTCGCAGAAAAAAAATATAGCAGAATATCGTACGCATCACTTGCCCACTCTTTCTTACCGCGCATCAATCCACACGCCAAAACGAAAAACGTACTAAACAAATATTTTTCTAAACGTTTACTCGTCGCACATACGAACAAGGTGCACATTGGTCTCGCTCCATAATTTTATGGACGATTACGTAATACAACAGGTGTGGGTAAAAACAAAGCAGCATATTAAGGCCCATGCACAATTAAAAATAGTAATGTCAATGCCACAAGATAGATGGCAGTGCGATCAGTAAAACGCATTAATTATTTGATCAACCCCCGCTCTTTGAACAACCCAAACGATATTATGAAATTTTGTGTAAAGCTATGATTCATCGAATAAACAAAGTTAGGTTGACGAAAGAATCAAGAAAATGCCTCTATAATAAATTACACTGCCAAAAACTCCTCATTATTGTCTGTTTGCTATTCAGTGTCATTTTTCGGCTGGTTTTTATTATAATTTTTTTTTTATACTGACATTTTTGGTCTACAGTTTTCTCGCTGTACTGTTTGGTGTTATAAATTGGCCATAATCCATTGTGATCATGTTATGCGAAATTAATTATATTTTCTTCAAGTTAATAAATCATCACCTTTGTCGCAGTCATCAATAAAAGTTTTCATTATACAATCTTTTATACAAAACCATGAAACATCAGTATTTTAGCCTGCAATTTTCGAATATAATTCATGTATATACGTATGGCCACATATTGTCTACCAAAGCATAAAAAATAAGTGTGACACACAGATGACGGAGCACCGATTTAGAAATACTGAACTTACCTAACTCAACCAGACTAAAGTTATTCGTATCTAAAAAAGAAATTCAATTTTTCTCGTCCACCATACTAGAAATGCACACACTTGATCGTGAATAAATTTATTTTTAGACCCTCTAAAAAAATATAAAAAAAAAAATGTAAATATGCGGCAGACAATAAACTGTTTAACAAAAATTTGAGATGGAACTGGCAGGTGGAAATAAATATAAATAAATATTCTCATCGCTAAGAAATGTCGATGGTAATGCAGATTTTCAAAAACAAATAAATTTGCCAATAATTTTACGTTAACCACATAAATCTCTCAAAATCGTAAAATTTTTATATCTGGCATTCCAATGAAATTCTACACTTTCGTCTGCGTGAATATCAATAATGTAAAAAATACCAGAACCAAATATATTCCGTCCGCATTATATTGATAAACACAGAAAGCCATAAAATTTTTGTGTTACCCACCTAATAAATATTTATAATTGCGAATAAGTTAATAAATTTGCGGCCTTTCGTGAAATTCGAACATATCTATATCTGCGCGTACAATTAAGGTGGTTGTAACAACAATAATAATAATAATAACTGTTTTTTATATTTGTACATAAAAAATACTCGCGTACAAATTGGGAAATTAATAGACAAAATAATTTTCTTCTCAAGAATTTTCCTCACTTACACATCAAAACCAATGAATATGAGTATATTGAATACACGCGCATATTCATCGATCATTAAAATATAAACAAACCACAGAGATGAATTTAGAGTAACAAATATTTGTATCGATGTACCGTCCTTATTTTCCTCGTGTTTATCGGATTTATCTATAAAGGACAGAACTTCTGTCATAAGTATTCATAGACTAGGCCGAATTAGTAAAACGATTCAAGTGGTCTCTAACATATTTTTATTTTTATTGCTTTTGGTTTATGACTTATGGTTGTTGAAAATTTGTAGTTAGTGAAAGGAACACGGTTGTAAAATATTTAATAGGTTTTATAATTTAGTTTATGCAAGATTTATGTTTCTCGTTCAAGTGTTTTGTTAATTGACATAAAAAAATTTTTAATTTACTGTATCTGGCTTTAAAAGCCGAGATTGTTAACTTTTTCTATCATAATTTGGATTATAAGAAGCAACAGAAATACTACGAAATTTGTAATTATTAATGAAATTCTACGATTTGGACAAAATTTGATGATATTTTAAACGCAAGCAGAAGCCTAGGACAAACATGTTAAAGCCGATAAAAGGCAGGCCAAAACTGACGAGGCGATTGCAGTTTTGATAGCGTGATTGACGCTATCATAAAAAGAGCAGCAACAACCAATACTGCAACTAACATCACTGCATTAATGTCTATCAGACCGCATGGAGAAATTTGTATACTTCGCTGAAGACTATTTGACGTTCGAATTGTGGTACCAGCGATCCGAAACTTATTGCCGGGGCAGCTATGATAACAGCACACAGAAAGTGGAGGGAAGTTGGAAGTTTGCCAATATGATTTTCTCACATTTTCAACATATTTTCGCTGCGCGAAAACACATACAGTTTGATTATGGAAAAAGGAGCTAGTAAAGCCTTTTCCGAGGATGCAGCACGAGTGAACCTGAAATGTGAAAAGTTCTGCATTGTAAATTACACACGTGACGATTTTTAAGTATTGATGTTTACCCGATGATTTTGTGTTCAGGCATCTCGAATTGTTTAATGCTAATCCGATCACTAAGATGCTAAAAGAAGAAGCACCGGGCGTCGAAACTCCCATCCCCATCGAGACCTTGCTGTTTTCGCTTTATTCGTCTCTATCCAAAAATAAGTTTAGCCAAGAATCGACAGCATGAAATTAAAAATGCAACTCGATTCCGGATCTAACTGGATTATTATCTCAGAAAGCAACTGAAAGCTACTAGGACTGCCTAAATTACTAGAAGACGTTGCGTATACGTGCTACGTAGAAAATTTATATTTGAACGTACATGGAAGTGAATTAATGGAAGCTGAAGACTAAATTCATTGCGAGTGTCCTATTTTCGCCATATTTATTCAACAAAGTTGATGAAAACACTGGCAACAAACAAAACACCACCGCCGGAAGAAATATTCTCGAAAATAGGTCAATGCGAGTTTTTTGAAAAACTGAATCTAAAAAAATTATGACCAACAACACACATTGGGACTATTTTAAGTAAACCGTCTGCAGCCGGGTGTATATAGAGAATTTTCCACTTTTCAACAATAAATCGACACAATGATAAGCAGATCTAAAGATAAATTTGCTTTCCTTGACAATTTTATTGTTGAAGGAAGTGACTAGAAAGACTACCTTGATAATCTTTTCGAGACATGGAACAAATTGAGATATTGGCAAATTCGTAAAACACCTAAAAGCCCTTAGTGGGCAATTAGAGGGACTGCCGTGAAATGACGTAAAATTGGAGTGGCAACGAGTACATCATGAAACTTTTGAGATATAAAAGTGCTTACATTAACCTGAAGAAGAAAATTATCATGGGGCGGATACTTCGAGTTATAGCATGGGGCAGTATTAATGCACGATCTACAAGACGAAACCAAGCGCCCCATCATACAAGACGAATCGTCATTTACGAAGACCATAAGAACTGACCTGCAGCTTCAGGTAGAGGATTTGCATTGATGCTCGCACTTAAAAAGTTGCAACATTACATCTATGACCGCAAGTTTGAGCTTTTGACTAACAATAAATCACTGTTGGCGACTTTTGTATCATAGAAACTCGTCCTGGTGTGCATGGCTTGCTGTTTGCAACGATAAACACTCATTCCGATCACTAACGAGTTCAGCATCAAATTTGAGGACAGAAGAGCTTTCTGTAGGCATATTTCATCTCACGATTATTTGCCGGTTACGATAAACCAAAATATAAAATTGTCATTGTGAGATTTAGGACACACACTCCATCGATGAGTATTTTGCAGTTGAAACAGCTGCCACTAACGACGACATGCAGTACGAAGGTTTCCACCCCCCATCGAGAATGGGTGGCCGTGATAACTTAGATATGGTGATAACAGATATGGCCGTGATAACAGATATGGTTAAGTTGGAAAATTCGTCGACTAGTTGAAGCCCGAATTATAGAAGTCAGAAGGAGAAGCTAATGCCAATCAAATTTTGCGTAAATTCTTGATGTGCTATCGTTACACATCTCCATTTTTGCTCTTAGTATGAAGTCATCCAAAACTTATGTAAATCTAGAACCAAACATAAAATAGAATGCGATACGAAAATGAAACAATAACTCAATCAGCACTATCACGTAACGTGGAAAGAGTTCGATGCTCGTGAGATATTATGAAGAGATGCGGGTTGGTTGCTTTTATTGTCCTGACCAAAACGTAATTAGGCAATAGAGAAGAACTAAATGAAAAAACGACTTTCTTCGATGAGTACAACCGGATGTTTTGACAGAACTAGAGAATGTGCCGGAAGAGTCCCGTAGCGCTTTGATGATTAAGACATGACCAACATGATTTGCAGATTGACGTGATAAGCGCCATTAGAAGTTAGTTTTTAATGTTTTTCCTTATATTGAATTATTGTTTATGTTAACTTTGATTTTTAATAGGGAAGTAGTGTTGTAATGTAATACTAACATGACCCCCGATGTGATTAAAGCGAAATGAAGCTACTGATTGTGTACAGATATTTAAATCTTATCAATGTTCGGAGTTTAACAATATAAGGAAAATTACGGAAGACGAGGAAAGTAAGTTTCGATTACACATAACTTATGCCATTAGGGAGAGCTTGGAGAGGAACCATTGGTATGTTCACTCAAGTGCAACGTCACACACGACGAAGAAGTTTGATTTTGCTCCTATAATTAATGTGGGATATAAAGTTTATGACGCAAGTGTTCGCGATAGTTTGCATGTTTCAAACTTATGAGCGATTTTGTTACCTGCTAAACAGATAATAAAAAATGGTTGTTAGACGTTCTCATTGCACTTTTATAAACTTCACACAAGCAAACGAAAAAAAAAAGAATTTTGTTTGATCGTGATCATAAAAAAACAAAAACAATTTCTATTTTTTCGACAAAAATCCATAAAGCAAAGAAACAACAAATTCAAGAAAAAAACAATGAAATGAAAAACAGATAAGGCAGAAAAAAAGATCTAAATTCCTATCTTAAACTAACTAAATGTAAGACGCCGCTCGTCACAAACAACTTAATAATGTTTTTGGCAATTTTTTATTTTTTTTATGTTTTTATTGGCCACAATATTTTACAATTCACTATTTAATTTAGTTTTGTTTTTTTTTGTTGTTGTTGCTTAAGTTCGCTCAACAAAAGACGAACATGCAAAACATATTTTTTTCGGATTTTTTTATTGCTTTTTCTATATTAGATTGTTTCTTTGATATAAGCAACACCTTCAACTCCTTTTGGCACAAAATTTTTTTAACTTTTTCACAATAGAAAAAATTTAACTTTTGCACAAAACACTTTGGAGCCCAATATAGCTTATCTTCAATTTTCCCCCCTTTTATTTCAGGATTAAAATTGTAAAGTTGTGGATTTTGGATTACCTTGTGAGAATTTAGGATTTTCTTCGAAAAATTTCTAATTTTCAAAAATATGGCTGAAAAGTAAACAGGTTAAAAATTAAGCTGTTTGCTTAGACCGGACTGTGGCCCTGCACTTTGTAACTAGCGAAAATCACGAGGGGTGTTGAATAATTTCGATATATAGTTTTTTAATAAAAGTCAGGCTTTTATCTCGCAAACGTTGCTCTAAGTTGCACCGCAAATTACTTATTATAAAAATTGCTCAGTGTAAAGAGGAACCTTGAGATAGGACCACCAGTAAAATGATCTTCAATGGTCTTAAAACTCATTAGTACTGGAAATTTTGACGGTAGTTATTTTTTTTTTATTAGAACCGATGCTTTTGAGTTCACTTTTTGATTAAGCAGTTAATTTTCGAAACTGTTTCGTATTAACAGGATAAAATAGACGAACCTGTCGGAGAAGGTGTTAAAATTACACACTATGCTCGGATATACATTTTTGCCCATTAAATAAAAATTTTAAATTGCATGTTTCACCTAGTTTAAAATCCGTTACTGGGATAACTGATTCCTTAAAAAACTACAGACGATTATTTATATACCAATGAAGGACCTTTGATTTTTTCTCCCTACATCAAAATCCCATTAGAAGAGTATACATCTGAAGACGGTACTAATATCAATCCCATTTCGGAAATTATTGAAATCCTCGCCAATGTAGACAATAATAAATATTTTACCACATTGATCTTATAATAGAATTTCATGAAATACCTCTCAAGAATTCACATATTGAGAAAAGAGTGTTCTCTATCAATAACGGAAAGTATGAATTCGCCAGACTCAATTTTGAACTAAAAAATACCCGATCAATCTTTCAAAGAACGTTGGATGACATCTTAAGCGACCTTATATTGCCAAATGTTGTAATGGTTTATGACAACATAATTTTTGATAAAGCCCAAAATGAGTATCTAAAAATATGAAAACCATGTTCAAAACTTTACAAGCTGTAATATGAAAGTCCCAACGGACAAATTTTAGTTTTTACAGCACGATGTAGAATTTTTATGATTTATTGTACCATTCAATGGAATAATCCCGAATTATAAAAAGATTGTCTATAACCAAACTATCATAACTCACTAATCTGAAAGAGCGAAGGACTTTCTTAGGTATGTCAGGCTGTTGTGGAAGTTTCATACCAGATTACGTGAAAATAGCTAAATCTCTGACATCCCAAAGATGAACTGGTGTCCGAAATCATCTTGGTTCATCCAAATTTCGAAAGAGTTTGAGCTCGCCAAGTAGAAGCAAATAATTTAACGGTAACTCATCACAGTGACAAAAGCTCTTCAAGTTACGCGCCTTTTCGAACGAATTTATCTAAAATATCGACGAATACGGAAATACTACAAAATTAACACTTTTTTTCTTACAAAATTTATCGAGCTATAAAATCCAACTCACGCCAAAGGTTGTTGAGGACATCGAGGATGAAATTCAACAGGAATATACAATCATTATAAGAAACATTACTGAAACCAAAGTCATGTTATTTTTAATCTATTCAATATTAAAATTAAACGTTTAAAAATTTATTTGTTCATACACAAAATCCTGGAATTCTTTTAATTCTATATACTTTATGCAAAAGTTATTATACGCAAAGGAGGTAAATTTGCGCTTCAAATATTTATAATAATTTAAAAACCTAGGTAGATTCTTTATGAAGAACCCAATTAAAAATAATTAGTCCAGATAGTTTACCGATGTAAATAATTCAGTATTACAATTTATAATAAAATAACCCATGCAGTATAATGGTATATCCGGATTAGTAAAAAATCATTTCCAATATAAGAAACTGAAGCTTTCTCATGTAAAACTCAAGAGCTTAGAGAATTTACTATAAATTATTCAGTTCACATATAACCATAAGGTATAGATAAAATTGGCAGTAAAATTATATTTTGCTAAACCTATACACGTAATTGAAATATTGCCATGTGTATAGTACCCGCCATAGCGTATCTATGCCAAATGTCTATTACCGCACTGTACTAACCCTCGTTGGAATGCAAAATAATTTATTAACTTGTTGTGCACGGTTATATACGAGAAATCACAGACCGTTTCAATTTTATTTTGATTGCTGAAAATTAATGTAAATTATACGGTAATTATGGATTTTCCATTTCAAAGGTACAGCAACGTATTAACTAGCGATAAATAAATTACAATGACATAAAAATTTTAGTACACGATTTATAAAGTATTTTTGTACCAAGCTCAAAAGTTTTAATGTGTTAAGAGATAAAATCGCGAGTCAAGTTTAATTCAACTTTTTGCATACAATCCTGGCAGAACGATAATGAAATTCAGAAATTATCGTAGAATAATTTAGCCATATAATTTAGTTGTAAAGTGTAATACTTCGTAAATATAATTTATAGTATTTGTAAATAGATGCAAGACTATTTAAAAAAGATTTGTATTTTACAAATTTGCAAGTTTGCATCATAAGAATTAGCCGTGTGAAATGCGGTTTATATTACTGAATTGTGAATAGCGTTATAGAGTTTAACGGTTTACGGACCTCTTGTCTATATCTAGAGTGTCCATACCTCATCGACAATATTGACAACCAGTACTTCGTGTGGGAAACTAGCATCCCGAATTATTATTTTCACTATTTGCTTACCTAGGATGAATAATATAATGTCGCCTGTCGCTGTTTGCAATTTAAACCCGTCACTTTTTATATTGTACTAGTACAGTAGAACATCACATAGCTATTTCGTATCAGCTAAACATTGAAAAGTTAATATCCCTTTCTTAACCAAAAAAAAAAAATCATAGTATTGGGTGTGTGAATTAATTTTTAGACATTTTTATAAAAAAGAAATGTTTATTAAAAGATAACGTCCCAGCTATTCGGCCATTGGTAGCCAAATGATAGTCGGAAGGTGCAAGTTCTGGAGAATACACAGGTTGTTCAAGCCGATCCCAACCGAGTTGCTCTACCTTGTTATGAGCGGTTTTTGCACGATGTGGTCTGGCCTTGTCATCATGAAACAAAACTTTGTGTAAAATAGTCTAGTTGACGTCGGTAGCGATCACCTGTAACCGTTTCATTTGGATTTAACAGCTCATAATATACCACACCTTTCATGGTCTCACCAAATACTCAGCATAACCTTATCACAATGAATATCTTGTTATGGCTGCGATGGTCCTGCTTGGCCTGGATTGACGTAAGCTGCTTTATACGTTTGGGGTTGTCGTAATAGACCCACTTTTCATCGCCAGTAATAATTCGATGCAAAAAACTATGTTTTTTGTACTCAGCAAGATTTATTTTGCATGCTTCAATTCGTGCTCTCAATTGATTTTCAGACTGTTGATGTGGGATCCATCTTCCTACCTTTCGAATCTTTCCTGTTGCGTGCAAACGATCAGAAATGGTTGGTCAATGTTTAACTGCATTACAAGTTCTTTTCGCGTTTGACATGCATTTTCATCCAATAATGTTTATAATTCGGCATCTTCAAACTTTTTTAGCTGACCAGGCCGTCCTTTGTCTGTCAAGTCAAAATCACCACTTTGGAATCGATGAAACTAATTAAAACAGTTTGCTCTTGATGGAGCTTGATTACCATAAGTATCAGAAAGCAATCGGTGAGCTTCAGCGGCAGTTTTCTTGGAATCAAAAAATAAAAGAAAAACCCCTCTAAAAAACAACTTATCACGATCCATTTTAAATCTATTAGAAAAAAATGATGTAATATGAAAAATAACACTTTCTGGTCTGAATTAGATTGATAATTGTGACGGCTACAAAATGCAATTGGATTTGCTTGTCAAACTACACGCAATCTCACGTAGCGGCATCTAAATGTCGACTCTAAGAATTAATTCACACACCCAATATATAATGGCGTTTTTGATAAAAATTTCGCTTGATTTGAAATTCAAACAACACAATTGTATAGTTGTAGAGTTATAGTGTTTTTTTCGGACGAAATAAGTTTGAAATGAATGCGCAAATGTGTAAGTTTGTTCAAAACATATCAAAAACAAATTTTTGACATGTTACTTTTGCCGTACCCGCACAATTGTGTTAAAGGGCAGCAAAAAGGATATTCAAAGCGTTCTGTTGTTCACTCAGTGTGCTATAATCGTAATGGTATTTTATATTTATACTAAAATACACAACAAAGTTATTTTGTTCGACAGAAAAAAACCTACTAAAAATCGTTTCTGACTTTGTGAGGTTTTATTTGTATTTTTCGAACAACTAAATGTTTCTATAATCATACATTTCTCGCTTTAATATTCATTTTGTAACACATCGGCGATTTTGAACGAATAAAACGAATCAATAAAAAAATCGAAAATATTGGAAAAGAGGAAAAATATTGCAAAGGCGCAAGCAAAACATTTTTAATTATCTCGTACGTATTTTAGTAACGCTCTATCCTTCAAAGGCTGCGCCTCGCTTGGATTTATTGGAAGTGCATTTACGTATTATTTTTCAGTTTAGGTTTGTTTATGTGCCTACATATTTTTAATGAAAATGGCAAATGAAATCAGCCATATTTTTTGGAATACGTATTATATACATACGGAAGTAATTTAATTGAAAATGTTTGTTGTTTTCTATGTATGCATTTAGGAAAAATTAATGTGATTATCGAGATTTATTAGAAACTCTGTTTAAACTAAGATATAAATAGGTTTAGTCCGTTTTGCAAAAGCCTTCCTAAGATCAATAAAATTTATGTTGGCCTAGTTTGTTTGAGATAATTCTTGGATAGGTCAAAAATTAAAAGCTGTAAAATAAAAGATGCCTTATTCGCTCATTTGAGGAACTCTACGAATTCCATGAAAATGAGTATTTAATGCCACCGTTTTCACTTTGAATATTAAAGTAGATTTTCCGGTACTTTTTTTTTTTTTATTATTAAAATCTCAATTTTTTTTTTTTTTATTTATTTATATTTACATTATATGATTTATTATATTTTAATTACATAAAGAATGAAAATTTTTTTAATATTTAAATGCACTTAAATCTAATTTATTTCTTACAAGAAAAACTTAACAATAATCTGCACAAATTCAAATGTAAAAATTAACATGCAAAAAGAAAAAATTCAAATCAATATACTTGCAGTAGAGGAGTTCCAATGAATTTATTGTTCTTTGAAGGAAAACCAATACCACAAATATTTACTCACCCATTCTGTAATCAGATGTTCTATTTGTATTTTTTTCCGTTTTTGAATATAAATTTCAAAAATAATCACGAATAATTTCTTGAAAATGACATTTTAGATTTTTTCTAAAATGGTTAACATTAAATGATTTTTTTAACGATTCAGGTAACTTATTATACACAGACGGACCGGCGAATCTTAATGACTTCCTTCCAAATTCAGTATTGATGTTACCGCAAGAAAGATTTTGCCAAATCGAGTGAAATGTTCGTGTTTAGTTTCACTAAAATCTAAATTTGACTGGACAGAGGACAAATTAATTGCTTTGTACATATAATGCAATCGGAAAGTCGTGTAAAGCTTCTACAGGTAATATTCCATTGGTTTCAGTTTCATACAAGAGTAGTGTAGAAAAAAGCAGCGGAAGTTTGCATATAGCTTTTACACATTACTTGGATTCTATTCAATAACTTCTTACTTGCAGTTCCGTAAGCGATAATTCCATAGGTCATTTGAGTATGTACAAACGTGAAGTATATAATCTTTAAAACATGTCTCGGTACAAAATATGAGAGCTTCCTCAGAACACCAATGAACGGCGCTATTTTTTAGATAATGCCAAGGTATGCTCATTCCAGGACATACATGAATCAAAAACGATTCCCAGATATTTCAATATCATTCGTAACAAAAGGGGACAAAACTCCAATATTTTTATAGCGCGAATGAAAAATCATGTATTTCGTTTTCGTTAAATTAAGTGAAATCATATTTGATTTCAAAATAGTCTAGTAGAATGTTCATATCCCCCTTCATATTATCCACAATAGTACTAGGATCCTTCGTCTCATAAAATAATGCTGTATCATCTGCAAAAATATGAATTTTGCCTACCAAAGGCAGTCTTGACATATCGTTAATAAATATGAGGAATAGTAAAGGACCCAAGACACTAACTTTGAGGAACACCATATTCTACATCTAACATCTGACGATGAAAACTATTTATCATAACAAATTGCTGTCTATCATTTAGATAATTCTCAATTACATTGTAAGCTAACCCACGAATTCCAGAGCAGTATAATTTTTCAAGGAGCAGCCTATGATCAATGGTATCGAAAGCCTTTTGTAAATCCAAGTATAACGCACCGACATATTCACATCTATCGAAAACATTGTAAAGCAAGTTTGTCATTTCAACCAAAGCCACTTCAGTACCAGCGCCTTTTCTATACCCGTATTGATAAGAAAAGAAAAAGTTTGACTGGTTTAAAAAGTCCATCAAACGACTAGCAATGACTTTCTCAATAATTTTATCAAATACTGATAATGTTGAAATTGGCCTATAGTAAGAAATCAAACCAGTATCACCACTTTTAAGCACCAGTACAACCCTAGCAATTTTCAAAAATTTAGGATATACACCTGTCTCAAATATAATATTTACGATATTACACAAAAACTCTGTAAAAAACCAAATATGGCGCTTTAACACTATATTACGGATATTATCTGGTCCACCACCTTTACCATTATCAGTGAACTAATTATATTAAAAATCTCAGCTGAGGTTGTGGCAGAAAGTAGAACTGACTTAGGGTTAGGACGTAATATTTGAAATTTATTGATATTTCTATCATATTCTTTATCTTGCCATTTAATAGTTCGTATGACCGGTTTTGAGGTGTCCCTATTAAATAGCTGGTTAATATTTTGCCATAATTAGTTTTGATTAACATTATGAAACAAATTTTAATAATACCATTTCTTAGCAAAATATTTCTCTGAAGTAATTTTTCTATTAATATGTTTCAGTTTAATTTTAATCTCATTGTTACTGGTATCTAACTTAAAACTTTTCAAAATTTTGTTACGTTGTTTAACAAGTTTCCAGAGGACGTACGTCATCCATGGACAAGTATTGTTTTTTAATTTCGCTACAACACTTTTGATAGTAGTAAATTTATTGACAAGGTCATGATATTTCGAAGTAATTAATTTTAATGAATCGTCCGGATCAAGATCATTGAATGGAGTAGAATTTAAAAAATTACCAAAATGCATATTCACCTTCTCGAAATCCGTTATCCTTTTGTCTAAAACCTTTTTAACAATTTTTTATTTAAAAAGAAAAGTAGAACAAATGAAATTATGATCACTTAAGTCCGAATAAACTCTACAATTATGAACTCTTAAAATATCAGCAAAACTACATACTACATGATCCAATACGTTATATGGCTGATCGACCTTGTTTCAAAAGAATTGGTAACAATCATCCCATTACTCATTAGAATGTTTTTATATTCCACAACTAAACTTGAATCTTTATTAACAGGAATATTTAAATCACCAAAAGTATGACATCACCATTACTTTTATTATCCAGTAAGATATCCAAAAATGTTAAAAATTCATTAACTTCTGATGCAGGCGGCCTATAAAAGGCATATAGTTTTGTAAATTTAAATCCTAGCAATTCAAGAAAAATAAAGTGAAATGGATGTTGACCATCATCACACCTTAGTATGTTATACTCTAGATTGCTACGAATAAAAACACCAAGACCGCCACCCATTCTATCATCACGACAACAGAATATACTATCATAGTTCGGTATTTTATATGACATAGTGTTTTGACGTTGAACCCATGTCTCGACCAAGAAGTGAATATCTATTCTAAGTCTTTCAATAAACTCCAATACACCGTCAAATTTTCTCATTTCATTCATACCACGAATATTAATTTGTAGAACATTTAATTTTCTATAGAAGTAAAGTCAATACGGTTTCGGCCTTGATAATTAGCACATTCATCAAAATTTAAAAAATAATTGTTTTTGCAGTTGTTCTGAATTAATCTATCTACATTTACCATCAAAACCGCAAAATTATTAAATATTGGTTTGCACTTTCTACAACACATAAAAATAACAATAAGTCAAATTTTATGCAACTGCAAAATGTTGAGCTATCTAAATCAATATATAACCAGTTACAGAACCAAAAAAATAACATTAATTTATCGTCATCAAACAGAACAAAATTAAAACAAAAGCGAATAATCAGCACAAAGATAACAACAATCAAAATACTTGATAACACACAACGCTCATTGTGCAAATTACTGTAAAGTTCAATACTATATATTTTTATATGGAATTGTAAAGTTCTACAAATAAAATGATAATTAAAAACAAAATTGAAAAATGTAATAGATTTAAGAAGAAATTGTACATAAAATTTAGTACTATAATTAATTTGTAAAAAATCAAAACAAATAGGAAATGTCAAAAAATTGAGAAGTGATCCGTTAAGTGAAAGTGTTAAGAAAATAATAATAATTAAATTATAATTATAATTTCGAAAAGAAAACATTATGTTAGTACTCGTATATAAGCTTACTTTACATGCCTATACGATGGATAATTATAAAATTTCTATTGAGTTACCTTGTGATTCCAGTGTGTGAAGCCCTCTTTGTATACGTGCTGTGTCATTGAATGAGTGGATGCGATGAATTTCCGAATTATGGGATTTACGTAGAAAAATGCATCCATCCCCACACCACATAAACATAAAGCCAAAAGTTGATTGGATACTCTTAGCTTCTTTGTACAATCGGGACTGGAATTTGGTGAAATGATGCATGATGTTGAGCCCTTTAATATCATTTGATGCAGCATTAGATGTTTTTTGAACTCGAAACCCCGACAATATATCATTTTTTGATTGTGTACATTTAAAGTTGACAATAAACGAGTCCCTCAAACCTGATTTTGAATTTTTGTTATGGTGCATCTTTGTAATTGAGTTGAGGTTGTTGGAAGAAATATTCTTATCAATTTTTGTAAGTATGTTGACTACTGCATCTGAGACAGCTTCACTATTATCAGGCACATCTAAACCATATATTACCACACTATTTTGGCATTCCAATTAATTTTGCATATCAGCTTGCGCTTCCAATAAATTTAGTCTAAATTCCTGTTTCTGATATTTGACCTCTAGTTGGAAACAAATATGTGCTAGTTAGTAATAATGAATTATTTCAGCAAATGGCCAAAAGTGTATCCCATACCCATTCAGGAGACAACAACAGTAGCTGGTATACCGATGAAAATTCACACGGATCAAGGAAAGAATTTCGAATCGGTGGTATTTCAGGAAATATGTCAGATGCTTGGTATCAATAGAACAAGAACGACACCTTTACACCTGCAGTCGGACGGTATGGTAGAAAGATTCAATGGCACATTGGAGGACTATCTAGCAAGAATTGTGGAAAAGAACCAACGAAACTGGGATCAAAATATACCGATGTTCCTGATGGCCTACCGATCAGCGGTACATGACACAACAGAGTGATACCAACTAAAACCATATTTGGGAACAATCTGCTATTGCCGGGAGATTTAAAGTTTGGAGCTGTTCCATCAACGGCTCACTGTGGACAGGATTTAGCCGACCGGATGAAAGACGAACTTAATGAGATACATTAATTTGTACGGGAGAAAATTCGGATATCAAGTGATCGAATGAAAGCACGATATGACATACGAGCAAATAATCAAGGCTTCGAGGAATGGCATTTGGTATGGCTTCACAACCCGCAATGGTAGAATGGATTATCACTGATTATCCGTACTTTCTGAAACCCGAAAATGGTGCACTTAGAGCGCCTGGTGCTCTACAGAGAACGTGATCTGGATCCTGTTCGGGACGAACAGGCTTAAGTGGAGAGTAGTGTTACGGTGACACCTAGATTAGAATAGAATAAGTTATTTCAATAGTTGCTCCATTTTATATGTGGTTTGGTTCAACATTTAGGCGTTATTTGTATACTAAAGTGTTTGCTCGAATGTTCTCGTATAATATTTCGAGAGCATTCAGGATTATTCTAGAAACAAATATTTTGGTATATAAAGGCGTAAATTGATGTTGAATGATGAGTCTTATTTCAAACGCGATATAGTGAAGTTTAAATAGAGCGATTGTTAAAGCGATTATTAAATAGTGTGTTATAATTTGAAATATTTTGGTGTTAATTTTGTGTTGTGTAATTTTTGTATTGTGGAAATAAATTTGTGTGTGTGTTCAAATTTAAAGCAGTTGTTTTATTCACAATCCAGAGATTCGAACCTTGAGTGACAAGGCAAAATCGTAATAATATAAAGGATATCAGACGTGTACCTGTTCTGATATTCTTCATATTAGTTTTACAGAGACTAAATGGTGCGTTCTTACTCCAGTGAAATAGTTTAAAATTAAGTTTAATTAATTTAAATGGACAAAATTGGAATTATTTTTCCATTGTATAGGGTTAAGGAAAAGGTGTTAGTTGCTCGCTTAATGATAAAGCCTGGGAAAATGTTACTAATTACCTGTAACTCAATAAATTTCTTGCGAATAGCATTGGTAGGTAGATTTAATCCGGAAGCGACTGATTTAAAGGGTAAGTTAGCGGTTGCCAATCCACAGTTTCCGACATGCTAAGATTTTGAGCATAGTTTGGAGCTTAAAACACTTCTTCCTAAGCTAATCTCGGCTTGAGCTTATACGTTAAAAAATTTAATATTGATGAGACTGGTCGGCTGTTACCACGATGTTGCTGCCCAAAAATCTTGTACCTGAATACTCTATTTCGTTGAGCCTACACCGGTTGGATGCACTCATGTTTTTTATTTTTTCTAGTTAATTTTATGTCTTTCTTGGTCATGTTCGTTAAATCACGAAGCGGAATTTGTGGATTTTCCCTATTTCACTCATGAGTTTAGCTGTCTTATTATGAATGCATCTTTTCATTTAATATAATGCTGAGCAAATGGCCTTGGTCTGCTCAGTGTGTGCGTCACTTTTATATTTTACTAGCATAGTAGAACATCACATAGCTATTTAGTATCAGCCAAACATTTAAAAGTTAAAATTCTAAGCGTTCTGGGTCGAGAAATATATCTATTGTTGAAGTTTCTGCTGACAAAATTGCATCTTAATGATCAAAATTCACCCTTTTTCGAACCCAACAATTATTTCATAAAATATTTTTAGATTATGTGTCAAGGGAGTAAAATATGCGGGCTTCCAATTCATTTTAATTTATACATATGGTTCTTTGCGTTTCCAAGCGGTGACCCAAATTTATATTTTTGTTTACATCTTTCTCTGTTATTCGCTCCTCACCTTAACTCAAATTTAATTAATTCTGATAATTAGGCCAGCTATCTACTAAGTGAATTATTTTTCCATAAATGATGATATTGAAATATATAAAGGCGAATCCAATTTTTTCTAAAAATCAAAACATCGTTGTCTTATTAGTGCGGTATTATTCATGATCGCGCCCTGAGAGTTTTAACATGTTAAATAAAATTCAACATTTCTTAACATACCGATTACGGTCAAATTTTAAATATATGTTAGCCATGTCATGATATTTTGCCATTTCTCATGCGGTTATATGGTCAAAATAAGTATATGAGATGACCACATGAACATTGGTATTATTTCATTTTGGAATATGACCGTGCCGAGTTTATCTTAGCAGTTCCGTTTTTAGATTATATGATGGCCTTACTCGTAAAATGGGATTTGATTTTTTTAGGAAATTAACTTCACGTCTATGGCTAACCAAATTCAGTGAGTAATGCAAAATTGGGATTGTAACATAAAATTTAGTCGAAATTTTTTAATATGACCACGCTGAATGGAACTTTCAATTTTCCTAACCGATTTTGAACAAATTTTGATTGCGCGCAGAATGTGTTCTGTTTAGAATACAGACTTTTGAATAGACAAGTTTGGAATTATATATTAGTTTTGAACACACCCTAGACGTGAGTCGATCACGATGATTCTGATATTGGCCCCATTAATTGATAGGATGTCATCTGTTAACCGATTATGATTAGATTAAGTTTTTAGTAAAAATATTTACTTGTAATCAATTTTTGACCAAAAACAATATTTTATATGGCCGGACCAGCAAAATTGTAATCCGAGCAAAATAGCTAATTGTAATTCAGTTTCGACCCATATTACCATTTTAATTAGTTTTCAGATAGCCAAACCTTCACTTTTGGAAAAATATGAGAAAATGCCACCTTTGCAACCTAGCGAAATTAAGACCCAAGCAAAATTTGTATACACTTCAGTTTAGACAAAAAATAACATTAACATTTGTCATGTAAAAAATAAGGGTCTTTCAAAAGTCGCGCCTCGATGTTTTTTAAAATAAAACATGGAAATACTTATATTTTTTTCTGGTGTTTTTTATTTTTTGTAAAAAAATGGCTTCTAACATTTATATGTGAAAAATGGCATCATTTAAATGTCCGAAAATCAAAATTTTTAAGAACTCGATCACATATTACCGCATTAAGTTCATCAATGTTGTTGGTTTATTCAAATAAACTTTAGTTTTCAAGAAACCCCAAAGAAAGCAATCTAGCTGAATGTTTTCACGTGTTGTGTGACTCGTAGCTCCATCGTGTTGAAAATAACAATACTCTGTGTCTACTTGCTCAAGTTGAGGCCACAAAAAAATCATCAATCATTATTCTAAAGCGCTCTCCATTGACAGTAACAGCTCTTTCATTTGCATCTTTGAATGGATCCATGATTCCGTATTTTGTGGATGCAATAATTTTTCTGCAATTATTCGACGATTTTCTTCTCCCCAGATACGACAGTTTTGTTTTTTGACAAACCCATCTTGGGGGCGAAAATTCTGCGTTGATAATGATGTTTGTTTTAATTTTTGTTTAAATTGAATTTTGTAACGATGGAAATGCAAATCGTCATGTAAAATTTGCCAAACAGTCGACAGATGTATGCCTAATTGCTAAGGACGACATGGTATCAATGTTGAAGGTTTCTGCCGCGACACTCTTGGTCACAGCAGCAATGTTATCACTAGAACTTCCACTTTTTAGTGTGCCAGACTTTTTTCGATTCACACAGAACTTGCATCTTCATTTTTTTCACTAACCTTTGAATTGTTGACTGATTTGGACGATTATTTACATCAAATAATCACGAATTCACAATACGTATTTTTTAAAGATCGATAATTTTCATTATAAGTTTGAATTACTTTAATGCGTTCTTGCTGCGTGTAAGTATCTATCGTTAAAACTGTATATCTGTCTACTTCGCAAATGTGACATAAAAAAAAGGTTGCATTTATAAATTATTTACTACTGACATCTATGCGAGACTTTTGAAAGACCCTTTAAAACTCGAACTAATTTCTATTTTTCTTCAGAGATTTAAATTGAGAATTTTTTATTTTTTGAAGAAATCAGATTGAAACAGGCAATTATAGATAATTGTTGTCCATGTCTTGACCTATATTTTTTTAAAGTCAGTTTTAAAATTTGCAACAACTATTCCGGAACAACACATCTGCTTAAAACAAAATTTTAAATTTAGCCATAGATAAATTTCACATCCAAAAGCTACAAAAAAATTTTATGTGCACGATCCAGTACGCTAACTAAAACACGAGTAAACAATTGTTGCAAACATTTATATAATTACAAGTCTGTCTAACAAAAACTAGCTTCTCAGAATAAAATACTGTACATTTATTTCAGAAAGTCCCTGAAGCATAAAATATCATAAAAAAACTCCGCTTGTATAGGGTGCACTAAAAAAACTTTTAAAAAGTTTTATTATTTATTTATGA
This sequence comes from Nephrotoma flavescens, assembly GCA_932526605.1. Taxonomy (NCBI): domain Eukaryota; kingdom Metazoa; phylum Arthropoda; class Insecta; order Diptera; family Tipulidae; genus Nephrotoma; species Nephrotoma flavescens. The sequence continues at coordinate 28,551,299 of OW052222.1, read as the reverse complement.
AATGTTATTCTTTCATAAATTTAAATTTTCCTAGTTTCCACGAAGCATTTCCCTTTTTAATAAAAAAAAAACTCCTTCACGTCATATATAACGAAGAAATTATTTTATATTTTAGTGTGGTACCCAAATATTATGAATAATTTCACATATATTAAGTCGGTATTTTTCTATACCTTTCAAATGATACAACACACAACTGAGCAAATATTGAAAATACAGAGAAAATTACCCGACCTATAATGAAAAATTAAACTCTGTGTATTTTGTATATAATGTGTATAGTTCGTTCCTGTGTGTTATTGATTCATCTCAGTTTTTCTTTGTGAAAAAGATACATATATATAGATGTACATACACACACATTCGTACATCATGCTGTACATATAAATATTCTTTGTACATTTTGTTAGTTTGAACTTATCTCTAAAACTAAACGCATTCAAATTAGTTTTATCTCGCTTATCGTGTGCCGTGAGTTTCCAGTATGGAAAACTAAATAAAATAAAATATTTAAAAATAACATAAAGTGTTAATAAATTACTCACCTGAATTGCTCGTCAAGTAAAAAATAAATTTTTATATAATTTCCGTCGTTTGTAATCCGCGAAAAGTGGTTTTCTGTTATTTTTTTTTTTTAATTATTTAATAAACCGCGCGCCAAAGTGATAAACGCATAAATATTATTAAAATATTTAAAATAATCTCTCGGTGCGCGCGATACATGATTTGTTTAATATTTAAGTGAAAATTTAAAAAAATAATTAATATTTATTAATTAAAATAATATTTTTTTCTGTTCTGGTTAAAAATAAATTATTTTTAACTTTTTTTTTTTTATTTCGATTTTTGTGTGTGTTCGTGCGTGTATCTGTGTACATAATAATATATTATTTCAATTATTTTGTGTTTGTTTATTTATTTTAATTGTTTTTACAAAAAAAAAAAAAAAAAAAAAACCAAAAAAAAAATTTTATAATTTTTAAAATTCTCTGTTGTTCTAAATAAATTAAAATATACAACAAATAAATAAAAGATTTAAATCGTGTGTAACATATGTTACGAGGAAGTAAGAATACATGAGCATAAAAAATATTATTCAAAATAACAACATTTTTGTTGAGATTTTAATTTATGGATTTTTAATTATTTTAAACATATAATATAATTTAAATTGTACCAAAAAAAAATTATTTTTATTTAAATTGTGGGTTTGTGGTTTTTAAAGTTATTTTTGTGTTAAAAGGCACTTGTGATATATTGTAAAATTTCGATTACAATATTAGTCTGTTGAGCCGAGTTTGTGGTTTATATCAAATAACGTCTCGTTCGATAAATTATTCACAACAAATATAAATTTTTATATTTAACTGATGCCAACATTCTTTGGGGAACCTAGACAAAACAAGAGTGCACGATTTTTTTTCAATCAAGAATGTTTTCTCTTCTGACCTACTCATCCAACCACATTGTATCGTCTGATTTACTATTGGACCATTCGTCGTCCAATTGTGCTTTATCGAGCGAGTTCATTTGCCGCTTCATTCCGATGTTTAATTGAGCTGCCATCTCGTTATGAAATTAGACACTATTCTGTTCTACCTTCGACGTAAATCACTGCACTAGTCCGGGAGACGAAAAAAGAGGTTTATATTTTCTTCTTCACTAAAAACGCCTTTCCCAACCTTCCCATCCATTTTTGAACTATCAGTGCAGAAGCTAACACTTTTAGCATTCATGAATGCTTCTCTCATCCAGTCTCTGTTACGGTATGGTATAGTTAGTAGTATTTTGCGTGTTTCTATTGCGTGTCCTGTATTGTTACAGTTCCACATGAAGATGGAGTTGAGTCGAAAAGTTGGGCTCGCTGCGATTTCTTTACCGGATATTTATGGGTGGGAGATGAAAAAAGAAATGTTCATTGCTAAGGGTCTAACTAATGCACAAGGTAATTGTTTGCTGTACTTTCACCAAAGAGTTTAGTTTGTTGAAAATATTAAAATCTGGCCACCAAACAGTGGCCATGTATAAAAAATTGGCATAAGATTAAAAATATATAGAGCCAATGTAAAGGGTGTTCCATTTGTTAGTTTTTTTTTTAAATATTAAATAAAATACATACTTGATCTGTGTTGGAAATTCAAATTTTTTATTGAAAATTAAAGTTGATTCAGTGCGAATGTTGTTCTTAAGATCTTGAATTGCTTGTGGATTATTAAGAAAATAATTTAACGGTTTCAAACCACATGATCTTGAAAGTAAAGGTCATCTAAATCAATTTCATCCAAATTGGTCACAAAAATCCACGATCTGCTCGAACATTTTAACCTTCAGTTGTTACTGCTTCACGAATACGAACTCGACAATGGAGTTTATATGCTCTACGAACTGCAACTGATCTGAGAGTTTTGTATTTCCTAGAGAAAAGAACCAACCCAGTTTTGTATGGATTCATATTCAAACCAAAATTATTTGCCTACCAATTGCATTTTGCATGAATTTTCTTATGATGTAAGAATATTTACCTTTGAACGGCAGTCGCAACATTACCCGCATCAGCAACTACGTTAAAGTCGCACACTTACAGGCGATTTATGATCAATTTTCAAAGATGAGGGAATAATACCGCAGCTTACGATGTGCCTTTACTCACAAATTTTCTATTCGTGGATCTGGGAGGCTGGCCGTGACAACTATGATTTTAAGCCTTTAACCCAGCCAGATTGACACGATTACAGTGCCACTCTTGGAGCGTATCCGGGGTTCCCCTGAAAATTTTTAATTTTTCCTTCAATTGCTGGACAATATGTTTTCGTCTTTGTGTACTCTGCCAATGACTGTCACCACTTTGTGCTATTTTAGCACCTCATTGAAATGCTATCTGTGTTATTTTCTCTGCCTACCTTTCTGTCTCTATCTCTGTCAAAGCAACCCAATAATTTCCAAAGATCCAGACAGAGTACAAAAGGGGAACGGTTAATGCACTTAGGGTTATGGTTAAACACCAGTTCAAACCCCGAAGTGAGGAAGTTCAGCGCGAATTTATTCACCAAACATCTAAGAACTGGAATTCTCTAAACTGTTTCGGATTTCCGTTGGATAATAAAATGCACAAATGTAAGGCAGAAAGTCGTGTAGTAAGGCAATGACGTCACTTGAAAATTTCACTATTGCAATCAAACAGGTTTTAAATTTTTATTGATTTTTAATAAAAATTTTGAATACCGTCTAAAATTTGTGTGCGGCGTTCATGATGCTTTCCTAGTCTAATGTGTTCGATAATAGTATATGATGATGTTTAAAATAGAAAGGTACAAGAAAAACAGCCAGCAGTGACATATACATTTTTAAATGTATTTAATTTTATTACGAATAAAAATATTCAAAATGTTTGACAGTTTATCCTATACATTTATTACATGCAGGAAGTGAAAATGAAAATTTGTATTTGATAACAAAATTTATTAACATGGCGACAGATATTTTAAGATCCCACTCGAATAATATTGATGAGAAATGCTGTCATTAATTAAGGAAATAAAAAGGTTTACGAAAATTTTTAAATTACCTAAAAAAATTTTAATGATTGTGTTTATCTGGTGAAGCTGGTGTAAAAAAGGTGATTAAAGTTTTCCCTATTTCTTTTTTCCAGATTTGTACCTTTGTAGCTGTACCTTAAAACATTTATTGCTTAGTCTTCGTTAACCTCTTGAATGAAAAACTTTAAAGTCAAAAAATTACAGATATATGCATTAACATAACGCGAATTAAGAATAACGCGACACTCGAAGTAAAAAACTTTCCGTTTGAGAAATTCTACCTAGCATGATTGTATATCTTATCCAGCAGCTTTGGAGAATTACCGAGAATTGAGCCTGTTTTGGCATTTTTTCGGGTCTATAAATTAAAGTTTTGTTTAGCCTCTCGTGATTAGAAAAACAGTTTTGTGACCAATTCATTTGGTACCTAAATAAAATCTCTGAGATGTTTCCATAAACTTTTGTCAAAGAAATAAAATTGTGTCCAAAAGCTTCACAATGAACACTCGCATAAACTTTTGTCCAAAAAATTTTTTCCCAAGAACTTCACACCGGTTGGTCGCAATAATAATCCAACTTCATTGTTTTACCAATTTCGAGGTAATCCACGAACAAAATAGCTTTTGCATCCCAAAAACTGAGGCTAGCACCTTCTTGACCGATTTCTGGACCCTAACTCGCTTCGGAGTTGAAGTACCGGATTCTCACCAATTATAAGCCTCTTGGTTTGATTCAAGATCATGGAGACCCAAGCCACATCCATAGTGATGAAACGATGCACAAAATCTATTTTATCTTTTAAAAAACGCTCCAAATGCTCGCAGAGACTCGCATTCTAATGTTTTTTTGTTCCATTATTAGCGAATGCGGCACTCATTGTGCACACAGCTTTCTGAAACCCAAAACTACAGTCAAAACATTCCACTAACTGCCTATTAAGATCCGTGGGTCTTCTGCTAACTCTCCCTCGGTTAATCGACGTTCTTCAAAAACCATATGCTGTATTTTTGTTACAATTTCTGGTGTTGATGCACCTTTTGGACATTCTTCATCTTTAAGATTTGTATGACCACGTTTAAATTCCGTAACACATCTTTCTACTGATGATGGTATGAAAAGTCCTTATATAGTTTTAACAATCGTTCATCAATTTGTTTTAGTGCTATACACTTTCCAAAAATAAGAATTCCATCACTGCACGATATTCAATTTTTTCTATTGTCAACTTTGAACAGCTGTCGATATTCGAATAAATTGACAGATCATGTGTTCATAAAAAGTTAATACCATTTTTAGACAAATAAAACGACGGACCTAATAGCGATATCTCAGAACGACAAAACTTACTGAGAAATCTAGTACACTTTCTGCAGAATGCATGTAAGACGAATTTGTAAATAAATAGCATTATTTTAATTTTTTTTAATTTCTCTTGCAACTGGAATACTCTTGGTCATTCAATTCGTTCTATGCTAAATAGATGAATTTTCATCCCACAAAAATTCTTTTTTGCATGTTGTAACGCCTTAATATTTTCAAAATCAGATTGACGGCCTCTAACGCCAATATGTTATTAAACAAAGTACCAAAATTTTTTTCCATGAACTATTTCCCTCATACTTGTGTACATGTAAAGGTGTCTAGTACTGAAGGATTTTCTATACTTACTTAAAATTTCAATCCGCCATTTTTGTTTCAATCGCGATTTTTAAAATATCTATATATACTTAAAATTTAAATCCGCCATTTTTGTTTCAATCACGATTTTTAAAATATAGGAAACACTTATCAATTCCTTTAGGCCTAATAACTTTTCAAAGAATTGTAACTGCCGGTTAGTTTGGACTCATATTAACATGAAAGATCAGTTAGTATTTGGTGCGGGTTTGCATAGGACGAAAAAGATGTATGGAAAACCGCTTACATCAAAAATTTATTGTATTGCGAATTTAGCACACTAAACCACCTTAGCCCCTATAATTTTTTAAGGGATGGTGTTTTTCAGTTAGTTTGTATGTTAGTTTGTTGCATCAATGCGAATTAAGGTTAAACTAGAGCGCCAGGCCATTCAATGAATTTTTCAGAAATTTAACTATGGATTTTTTTTTTTTCAAATTAAACCCCGTATCCCCATCAGAATTTCTTCCAAATTTGACTGTTGTTAACAAGCAATAGAGCCTATCAAATGGTTATAGTGGCATCAATGCGAGTTAATGCTAAGCAAGAGCGCCGGGCTATTCAATGAATTTTTCAGAAATCGTACTATTGAAGTCTTGTTAAATTACACGCCCGTATCCTCATCAGAGTTTCTTTAAAATTGAAGAAAAACTTTTGTTTTAATATCAACTTAAAAAAGTAAATAATATGAAGGAAAAAATAATTTTTCTTAAATATCGACTGGTAACTTTCGGCTGAAATATATTGATCAACATTGTTGAATTTTTCTTTTCGGCTATCAAACCAAAGACACAATCTGCATTATATTTTTTTTTATATTCGGCCTGCAACTTTCGGCTGACTTTAACAAGGTATTGTATTGCTAATCGACGATAATAAACACCCCAATCAAATTGAAGTATTTACTTCCTGCTTGTAATAATTTTAGCCAAAATGTAATGATGTAAACATTGTTGTAAATTATTGCCCAACGCTTAATTCTCTTTAGTATGTGTCTAAATTATTTCATTTTGTAAAATAATATTTATATTTACTTCGTGCATGTAATAACCTAATATTATAATTAATTAATAAATATTAAGATTAGAACCAATAAGTAAATAACACAATATATGTTTCTATTTAATATTGATTAGTTTATTGAAATAAAAAACTATTACATGCACGAAGTGAATAATAAAGAACATTTTCCAAAATTACGTAAAATGTATCCAATCGAGTCTAAATGCAGAATGGGTGCATTTTAAATTTTCAAATAATACTCAAATACATATATGGATGTAACAATAAAGTAAAAGTAATCACTTCCTGCAGGTAATAATTTTAGTCAAAATATATTGGCGTTAGTGCTGTACGTTATTGATAATATTTCAATTCTCTTGTACTATTTCTTCATTTTATCTCGTTTTGTAGAAAACATTCATATTCACTTCGCGCATGTAATATTTTGATACTTTAATTAACTAATAAATATTAAGATTACAAACAATAAGTAAATATCAAAATATATGTTTCTATTTAATATTGAATGGATTTATTGAAATATAAAATTATTACATGCACGAAGTGAATAATAAAGATCGTTTACCAAAATTAAGTAATCATTTGGAGTGTAAATACACAATGAGCCCATTCTGAATATACAATTAAAACCGAAACACACATATACCTGTTGCAATAAAATGGAAGTAACCACTTCCTGCATGTAATTATTTTAGTCAAAATAATATATTGGTGTAGTGTTGTACGTTATTGAAAATATCTTAATTGTTTTATATTAGGTGTTCATTTTATTTCGTTTTGTATAAAATCATTTATATTTACTTCGTACTTGTAATAATTTTTTTATTTTAATTAACTAATACTAACCACTAAAAGGCCCTATAACTTTTCATGTGATGGTGATTTTGTGTAATTTTGATCCGTATTAACCAGAAAGTGTACTTAGTATTTAGTAAGGGTATTCATCGGACATATGCAAATTTAATAGAAAACAGCTTACAACGATAATTTATCGAACTGAGAGTTGGGTATATTAAATATTCTTAGCTTCTATAACTTTTCATGGACTAGTGATTTTCAATTGGTTTTAATTCTTATTATCACGAATGTACACTTAGTATATCGTGGGGTTTTTCTAGGATCTGAGAAAATTTTATGGAAAAATGCTTACAATATTAATTTATTGTATTGCGAATTGAGCAAACTAATCACTCTAAGCCCCTATATTTTTTTAAGTGATATTAATAATCGTGTAATTTGGATTCTTATTAACCCCGAAGCACATTTAGTATTTAAGGAGGTTTCCTAGGATCTGGGGAAATATATGCGGAAAAACACTTAAACACCCTTAGCTCCTGTAACTTCTCATACGATGAAAATTTACGGTTGATTTGGAAGCTACACTTGGTATTTATTATGGGTTTTCCTAGGATCTGGGGAAAATGTATGGAAAAAAGCTTACAACACACTTAGTTTGTTTAATAATGGCTTTCCATATTTTAAAAATCCTGTAAAGCATTTATAACGGCGGGTTTAAATTTTTACGAAAATTTAGAAAATTTTTCATTATCATCAAAATTTAACAACTGTAGTATAAAAATCTAACAACTATAGAAGTGCAATTACATTGTCCAACAGCTGCAGTATGTTTATAAAATATTATTTAAAAAATATTCAGAAGGTGTAAACTCAAATTCTTCAAGATTAAATTAGAGGTGCCAAGACGTGCGGCGCCCAATGTATCATAAACTATTTTCTTTAAATACATCGTTTAATTAATAATTACTCTAGGTATATATGTACTCATGCGTCTTCATTTACGTTTATGATGTATGCTTTGTTTAGATAATAGTTTAATTATAAAATTATTATAACTTTATTAATATGTTTTGTAATAAAAATGTTTTAACATTTCACTGAAATTTTAGATGTTGCGAAATCTGAAAAAAAATTTGAGTGTCTGGTTATTAATAGTAAGAGTGTTCATCTGAAGCGAATCGATTGAGAGATGATTTTAAGAACTTAAGTCGATTTAGTAATGTATAGAAAAAAAAAATTTGTATAATTTTTTAGACGCCTTTGTAAGATTTAGCCTCCCACTAATTGCGAAAAATTAAATATTTGATAATGTACAGTTTTATTTGTCTAAGGCCTCAACTATAGTGAACACGTAAATGATTAATTTGTACTCTTCTACGATCCCAAATTATATTTGGATCAATTAATTTAATTTTGAGGTTTAGTGGTCACACCATGTGTACCCAGTGTACATTTTCTCCATGTGTGTATTATTTTTCAACTGTTTCATGCGCGGGCCTATCATACATAGCACTTCTTAAGGAACTATTGAAATTTTGTCTATGAATAAGAGTTCAATGTTAGCCGAATTAGTTTCAGATAGTTACCAGTCAGTATGTTAACGATTCTTCCATCCATCTGAACTTGTACCTTCAGCATGTCATGTTGAGTAGTCACACCAAGAAATCTCACAGTTACTAACGTTTATGTTCTGACCTTCATTACGAGTCTACCGTAGCACCTGATGATCTATGGTCGTCAGGAAGTTGATTATGGAGGGATTTCCTGTACTAGCATCTTACGTGATAAACAGTAGCTTCCACTTTTATGATACTTTTATAGATCTCACTTTAACCTGCTATGCAAGAATTGCTTCAGCCACTCGAGTATTTGGAATGCATGCACCCGCTTGAAGGCATTCTCTAATAGTCTACTTCTTCTGCAATAAACTTACAGCTGTTTATTCATTGCTTTCATTTTATTTGTGAGTGCACTAAAAGTTTCGCTAGCATTCTCGTATTCGCCAACTTGCTCAGCTTTGTTGGGATATAGCATAGATATGGCCTCAGATCCTTAAGATGATGAGGTGTTTTTATGTGGTTGACTCTCTAGTGGATTAAGTTGAATCTTAAGTGGATTTTGTATAATTTAAAAAAAAATTCTCGATATTTTAATTCCTCCTTCGAGGTAGGATTAATTTCGGCTCGTACTCCGTGTCGATCATTTCTATATTGTTTACAGGTCTCAAAGAAGTTTTTCCAATGCATTGAATCCCATTTTCCCTTCAAATGATTTTAATCCTGATAGAATGAAGAATTCATCAATATTGTTAATGTTACTATTTTTAAAGAATTGCAGGAATTTTTTTTGGTGATTCCGTTGTTACCTTCCGCCGATCTTAAACTAAAAATTAGTTGGAATGACGTAGTCGGCTAATTCTGGTTTAAAAAAATATTTGTTGGTTCCTGTGTCGATCAGAAATTTGAAAAAATTACCAGTCTTTAGCATAGGAATGGTACAGCATGGAGGCTTCTGTAATAAAATTTATCTCCGAATTACCTTCCGCATAGTTGTTGAACATTTCGTCCAATATTTCTTCCTTTCTGGTTAAATAGGTTAATGTGGTTGATCATCCATTGTTTCCCCGGTTCATTGTGGTGAGAATGTTTTCCACAAACCACATTTCCAACTCTTTATGTGAACATCAAACTCAGTAAGTTGTTGCAAAAGTATTATTAAATGCGAAAACTAAGTTTAGTTCGCGAAAACTTCGTTTATTAATTTCTGAAACGCTTGAGCGGCATTCCGTGCTTCAAAGGACATTCGGTTGAATGCAAATAGGCTAAATGGTGTCGTAATTTCCAATTTGTGAACGTCTTCCAGGAGCGACGAGAATTAAATCATAAGCCGTGAAAAGGTCAAATTTGGAGAAAATCATACAAACATACAAGCACCTGGAGAAATTTTTAATGTTAGGTACCGGGCAACGGTCCGGTATCGTAACTGTATTTAGTCGCCTATATAGTCGCCACACAACATCACTATAATAGATATGGTTGAAAAAACATGTCGGCGAATAAACACAATCCTGTTTATTCTGCCAGCGCTTAAAATTGAAAAGGCAGAGGAAAGCACATTGAGATGTGTCTATTGAGAGATTGTGTCTATAATTACATATCATGCTTTGGCGTTCCATAAAACATTACGAGTTAACGAAACTCCGAGGCTCTCATCCGAGGCTCTTCACTCCCAAGTCCCAATGGTACTCCTTGATATCCGAGCACCAATAAGCTACTGAGTGTCCTCTTTGTCGAAAATCCTTGATCACCACCGCCTTCAACCGACACAATAATCCGCCAAATCAGCACCATCAAGGAAAATTACGACTCTGCATTGATACAACAAACTACTATAGGTATTCTCAAAAAGTTTATAACACAATTCAAAAAAAACTTCAAGCCGCACGATGAGCATAGCAACAAATAATTATCTCTACAATATATAGTTTTAATTGTGTTCTCTTACGTACTTCCGTTCCGATATCTTTATGATCCGATCACTTCAATGGCAATCACCTCACAGGCTTTGTCATCTAGTTACATTATTAAGAAACGTCAATATTTTCACACTAAAAATGTAAAAATTGTTCTGGTTGCACCACTGGTATATTGACAGTTTTTTAGATTATTCTTTGAACTACTCTAACAAAGCTGGTGCAGAAAACAAAATTGTAAGATTTAATTTTTTTAATAATAAAACTTTTAGTTCTCAAGTGAATTTTGTGTCTTAATTCACATAAAGTTAGATAAACTTTGTGTCAAACTTTAAATGAAATTCTCTTTATAATTTTATTTTTAAATTACTTACTGGTTTCCAAACAATTTACTCTGTATCACCACACAAAGCAATATAATTTATAACCGAGGGCCATAAATACCTATAAGAATATAAACATTTTAAACTTTAAACATACACACACGCAATTAAATAAAAATAATGGAACAACAAAAAATGATTTTCCGAAACATGCTCACATAATGTGTAAATCCGAATTAAGGTGTTAGATTTAGAAAAACTCGATAAAATTGGCATTTTTATACTACAAGGAATTCTGAATCATCTCCATTGGAATGAAACAAATCGGATTAAAAGGCAAGATATTAATTATATTTTATAAACGACATGATTTTTATAAAAGAAAACCCGGAAGTCATGGTACATTAAGCAATAAATAAATTTACACTATATACGTACATTGAAAATTTCGTAAGCACCGCTTTATAATTTTTTTTTTGTTATTTTTCATTACAGACTCTGAATTAGAAGAATTAGAAGCAGCTCCACGTTATCGTCCGGATTCACTAAGTGCCCTATGTCGTGCAACACGTTTCACTGAAGCTGAAATAAAACGAATTTATCGCGGGTTCAAAGCAGAATGTCCTACCGGTGTTGTAAGAGAAGAAACATTCAAATTAATTTATTCACAATTTTTTCCTCAGGGAGGTTCGTGCGGTACAGTATGATATTATTTACAACGAAAGCGTGCAAAAAAAAAAAAATTCTAAATTATATTTTTCACCTTTTCGAATTGAAAATTAAATTAAATTTAATTTTATATTTTTTACCGTTTTTTTTAGTTTTCGGTTACAAAAATACTATATTTATTTTAATTTTAATTTCCATAAAAATGAATTACGGTAATGATCATTTTCATTTTTATGCAAATACTACATACAATCCAAATAGTTTTTTTTAAGTAATTTAGCGCGCACCAACTGATATTTATTATATTGTAGTGTAATATAGTGTGTGTATGCGTTTGTAAATGGTATTATGTGTGAGAATGGAAAATAGAAATGATTTTTTTTTTGTAATATAGATTTCCGCTTTTCGAACAACAACAAAATTTTAAGTCTATTAATAAAAACCAAAATATTTGGTGTTTATCAAACATAAACTGGGGCATTGAATCGATTTGTATACATCAGCTTTCTTTATAACTTGTACTACGAGTATATTTATTGAAAATTAGTCTAATGAGGAAAATTCATTTTTCACATGTGTAACTGACCAAATGGACACTTTGCTTAATTTGCCGCAATCAACACAAAATCTTGTTGTGTATTTTTTCAGAACAAGAACAACTATTGAACTCCACGCTCTATTTTTAAGTTAATTCGGTTGTTTCCTGTCGCTTTGCGAGAGGTACTCGCGTTTTAGTGCTTGCCGAGATGGAATAGCATTTTTAATTCCGTCTGCGTTGTTATGTAGATTCAAAGTTGCATACTAATAATTTTTACTAATTCGACGTCATTAAGATCAAATACATCACGGATAATCCATCCAGTTCTCTGCGACTTTTAACTTTTATGCTAGAAGATGGCTACATGGTTCGCGAATCTTATTATGATTTTGTTTAGTACTCGACGGCAATGTCTCGATTGGGCAATAATATAGTTGATTCCTTCAGCTGTACGTATGATCATCACTTTACTCATTTTTGTTCCCGTACCCGATAACCTGATATTTTGAATTTTCGCAAGCCCCATACTATCCATACCCGAATACTTATGCACGTAACAATCAAATAGAAGAACTTACTTCCTGCATGTAATAATTTAAGTCAAAATATATTGTAAAACGATTAATGCTCTTTATTATTTAAATTATATCATTTTGTAAAATAATATTTATATGCACTTCGTGCATGTAATAACTTGATATTATGTTTAACTAGTAAATATTAGGATTATGAGCAATAATTAAATAACACAATCTATATTTCTCTATAATATTGATTGGGTTATAGAAATATAAAATTATTACATGCACGAAGTGAATAATAACGACCACTTATCAAAATTAAATAAACTGGATTCAGTCAAGTATAACTTCATAAAGGGCCCATTTTGAATTTTTAATTAATTCTGAAATACACATACGGCTGTAACAATAAAATTGAAGTAATCACTTCCTGCATGTAACTATTTTAGTCACAATATATTGGTGTAGTGTTGTACGTTATTGAAAATATTTTAATTCTCTTACATTATATGTCCATTTTATTTTGTTTTATTAAAGATCATTTATATTTACTTCGTGCATGTAATAATTTGTTATTTTAATTAACTATTAAATATTTTGATTATGAGCAATAAGTTAATAACACAATATATGTTTGTATTTAATATTGATTAGTTTATGAAATATAAAGTTTTACATGCACGAAGTAAATAATAAAAATCATTTACCAGAATTAAATAAAATGGTGTGTGTTGAATTTCCAATTAATACTCAAATATACATATGGCTGTAACAAGAAAATATAAGTAATCACTTCCTGCATGTAATAATTGTAGTCAAAATATATTGGTGTGGTGTTGTACGTTATTGTTAATATTTTAATTCTCTTATATTATGTGTCTATTTTTTCGATTTGTAAAACATCATTTAGTTCGTGCATGTAATAAATTGATATTTTAGATTACTAACAATCTCAATGTTGAGTAAGTTAAATACTTATAATTGCATGTAACACTGCAGTTTTCAATTAATGCTTAGCTATACGACAGACGCTCGTGATATTTCCTTTCAACGTCATAGAATTTGTGCAGTAAATCAGGTCATTAAATTTGTATGAGTACATCACTTTTGAGAAAATCCTTTTTAAGAACGAGAGGCATATAAAATGAGTCGCAAAACTATAAAAAAAAATCATTAATTGCTATCGTTTTCAATATAATTTTTCTTGTATACTGTATCCATTTCGCCTTGAGATCATCGGTTAGAACCAGGTTATTATTGAAAAATGTTACAATGGACATAGTGAATTTTATTTGAAATACCGCAACCATCAATTGTTGCTGTCCTTATTACCAGATGTTCAATACACAAAACAATAAAATTTTCTTTAGTCCATAAATCATTCAAAATGTACGATAAAAATTTTATTATTCAGAGATGCACAGCTTTTATAATTTGTTTTATTCATTCTGATTATCCAGATGTGAAACAAATGTTCATACAAAAATAACGAACTGAATTATCTTATAATAATTTATTGCTTTTCAGTTAATATCATTAAAATTTAGTCTTTTTGTTTGCGAAATCCGATAATATCGTATATAAATTTATTAGACTCACACACATCATTCATCATTTTTTCCTGCAGCAGTTTATTTAATTTAACACGCACATAAAGAAAATCATTAATAAAATTAGTAATTCGTGATAATACGAGAAATGTTTTCCGCAGATCTTAATTGTATACGAATTAATGAATTAATTATTCTTATAACCTAACTTTATAATTTATAAATAAATATTTCTGTTTATCTTGCCGGAACGTTAAACCTAGAATATAAATCATTAATTACCCGCAGTAAAACTTTTATGTGATTGACAACGAACAAATGATTATTGCATGTAATTGAGCTTTTAAGCTTTACAACTTAGAATGCATCAATCTCATGTATAGTTATGCAATCTCAATCGTCTACGAGATTTTGAAAACATAAAATATAATGAGTTTTGCTGGTTTAGTTTGCTCTTAAAAACATTACTTTAGTTTGTCAAAGCTATTATTGTTCCTTAACGACATTTGTTCAAAATTTTATATAGAAACATATTAGGGAAACGTTAGAGATAATTGGATAAAACGTTTATGAGATTTTGTAAGAAAAACCGAGATTTATAAAGTTTCGTGGTATAATGTTCCAAACATTCAAAAAAATGTGGTTCAAATCCAAACGTCTCCCCATAAACGTATAATAGAAGATCTGTTAATGCAATAATTCTGTATTGTAATATCTGTTTCAATTCTCGATTGGCACAAATGAAATTTCTTCCTTAATCTGATCATATATTAGCAACCCGTCCACGGCGTGACGAGAATATTTTTAGAAAAGTAATGAAGACTTGTGACGTTAAGTCACGCCTGACTTCAATTTATTGATAAAACATTAACTCTACGTTGAAACTCAAACGAGTGTATTGTATGAGCTAAATATTTTCAAGATTGCTGGTACATTCCTCATAAGTAGTACAATTACTTGACGCTGGTAAACTTTTGCTTGGTTTTTGTGACTTTTACCCAAGATGCATTGTGTCGAACACTATGCTTAAATTTTTGATTTCGACAATAATATTGCTTGAATACAAGAAGAATGATTGAGGTGAGATTGAGGTGGAAAACGATATGTCGCTAAAGCGCTATGCACCACTTTTGTAGATGAACTGTATGAGAGAAATGTGGTGATTGCATAATATATTATCTCATTAAGGTGATGTACCCTTAATTAATTCTGGATTATTATCCAACTTTAGTAACAAATACAAAAATCGTTTTGCAGCCATTTTCCTTGAATCACATAATGAGGCTGATTCACGCAGTGATAGATACACAGTAAATCGGCCTTCAGAGTTTCTATATTGCTCTCTTTCAAAATGATTTTCACATTTTTCCTCGTTGAAAGACCATAAATTTTCCCTAAATTTTGGCATAGAATTGTTCTGCTGAGCAAATGAAATTTGTGCGTAATAAAGGTGTGTTCGACAGTCGTTTCGTGCTTACCAAAAAATAACGAACCGAAAACCTATCTTGTAACATTGACAAGTGTTGGTTCATAGAAATTTTGTTGGGCAATAAAATATTTGAAAATAACAAATATTTTATTGCCCAACAAATTGTAAATTGTAAATTTAAAATGATCGACCAAGGATTTAACCACTCGGTTAATAAGTCCCGAAGCTGACTACTAAAATAACATTTTTTTTTGCAAAACTCTACTTTATTCGGTGGTATAGTTTCCTTCAAGAGTGATACATTAATTTCAACGCTTCTTTAACATTTCGATGCCTCTTTGGTAAAACGATTTATCTTTAACCTCAGATTAGAGAGATTTCTTGAGGTCTACGAACAAGTAATACTCGCTGGGAGCCAAATCTTATCATAATTTGAACACCAGCTAAAAGAACAAATACACATCAAAAAGATCAAACATAATTTCTAGAATCAGTTATGTACTCGGTATTCTCAAAACATTCGGGAAATAGCGAACCGTGCAAAATGAAGCAAAGTTAGTAGTCCTTCTTACAATTTTCGTAAAGGTTCAAGATATTTTATGATATTTGCATCCCTACCATGCGGCATAACGACTACGGCAACCAGAAAAAAATACCTGAATCGCAGCCACAGGAATACCAATTCAAATTTCCTGCCAACCAAAATTTTAATAAGGCTCTATATTCACAACAACAATTTACCCTATCGTGTGTGTCAATATACTTATTTTATCTAAAATAAGGAAGGCTTAGAACTGCTCTCAAATTCAGCAATGATTGATCCGTGGCGAAAAATATTCTTGAATAAAACCTACCAAATCCGCAATTGATGCGTTTATGTCTATTTGTTTCTATTTGGGTCACTAGAATCAACTATAGATTATATCTATAGACAATTTTGGAAAATCGAAAACGACGAGCGTCGAGATAAAATGTGAAAGGGATTTACCGTCCACGGTATTGGACGAATTATTGTCAAATTTCCATTTAAAGGGAGCAAGATTGATCCAAAATACCATGAAATTTATTAAGGAAGACTTTAGTGTCAATTATGTGACATGATGATTCAAATGATAATTCAATAGATTGCGATTGAAAGGTTCATAATCACTATGAACTCGACCTTCATGGCCGAGACAATGTATTCTGCCTCAAAACCATAAATTAGAAGCAAAACTAGTAAGTAATATTCTCTCGCATTTTATCCCAAAATAAAAACATTCAAACATTGAAATGAAAGGTAAACTTAAAAAAAAACATCTTATGAGAATGGTACAACATGAAAAATTTTAAATACATTTTCGAAATCGTGGCATGTCTACAATTGCCGTGTTTCTTGACGTTCATTGATCCGGATCAGTTCAAATTTTATATGGAAAACATGATCCAAATTTTGTTTTAGATCACAAATTTTGATTTTAAATCTAGCATCGCCTTTGTGTTGTTTCATGAAACATGAACTGAACTGGATCAGTTCAAGCGTCAAGAAACACAGCTAATATCGACATACCGACATCAAGTTAAGAGAAATCTTTCAAAGGCAATTGCTCAAATGAATCCCTTACTTTTTAAATCAAGAGTGGCCTTTGTCGGTTTATTTTTATAAAAGTTCTTTGTCCTTAGAGGAATAAGTGAAGAATAGGGAAAAAGTAATTACTATTCGAAGTGCATTCCCTTCTTCTAAAGAAACAACACACAGTCATAACAAATAATTGTGAACAAAAACGAAATTGAACCAGCACTAAGTCCAAATTTTGCCAAGCAAATGAATGGTTGGACTAGAAATTGAGATTGAGAAATTGAGAAACTGAAAAATAGAGAAATTTTGAGAAATTAAAAAATTGAGAAATTGAGGAATATGAAAATTGATGAAATTGGAAAATTGAAAAAATTAAGAAATTGATTAAATGAGAAATTGAGAAATTTAAAAATTGAGAAAATGAGAAAATAAGTAATTAAGAAACTGAGGATTTGTGATGTGAATTTTTTTGTACATTCATACCAACCTTATTTAAACCAATTTATATTTTCCCTTTCCGCGAAAGTGATGAAGGGATGTGCAAAAAGGCGTAGGAAAATTTCATTCACGTAAACAAGGAGTAACAGGAGTCCCAACGACGATCCCTGAGGAACTCCTGCCGTACTTGTAATTGATCAGATAGCTAACTATACAAAGCCAGTTATAGATCATTCCACGAAAACCACAATAATAAAATTTCCTTAATGGTCTACTTTATCAAATGCTTTAGTCATATAAAGACCAAATGACTTCAGCCCTAAATCAAATAATCCCACTTATTAGTTCCAGAACTGTTAAAATAGCTTGTTCCGTGTTCTAATTTTTCCTAACCCCGCATTGCAGTGGAGACAGAAAATTATTTTTATTCAGAAAATATACCATCCTACTTTTCATGGCCTTTTCAAAGATTTAGAACAAAATGGAAAAAATCGATATTGGTCGGTGGTTGTCTAAACTCGATATATATATATTTTTTTAATTAGGATAACTGCAGCTCGCTTCAGGCTATCGGAAAAATTCCTGTCATCGTATCGTACTTTTCTGTCACCAATCTATGTTTTACCGACTCATCCAAAGTAACTGTCGAATAACTTACAATTTAATTCTTTAATTTCAGCAGACCCGCGTATATTATTTAATATGTGATCAGACATCCAAGGCCTAAGATTAACTGCTTTTCCAGCTTTAGAGATAGTTTTTGTGGACCTTCTAGGATGACCATTTAGGATATTTAGATCAAATAGTTTAAAGCAAGTGACCCATTGGATTGGCTAAAAACATCGTGCCAATTCCCCCATAGAAGCAGTTCTTGCAGTTGGCAATAGGCAATGCGGGCAATCTCAACAGAGTCTCTTATGACTGGTCTAGCAATAAGAGCACCAAAGAAAACGTTGCTTGAGGGACTTGGGAGGTACCTCTGATCAAACCTACAGAGTCGATACAGTCTGCTGGATATTTAAAAATCCTGGTAGGTTCAGACACAAGAATTTCAATGCCATTAATTGACGCAGTCGACATCAGTAATTTTAAAAAAAACTATTTTAAATTCGCACAAAATTATTATTTTAGAGTTACTTTAAAGCAGTCAAAAACATATTGAATTCCACAATGAAATTGGAAATGTCGAATGAATTTAATCTGTAGATGCAGAAGACACATACTAGTTTTGCCCCTAATATAAAGGAAATGCCTGTACCATCAAAAGTGTTAAAGTCGAGCTTAATATGTTAACAATTCAAATCGTTCCTAGCGTAAATTGCCACACCACCTGATCTGTAATTCTTCTTACACCCAGCAAACAGATTATAATTCTCGTGATTATAAGTTTGTGATTGCGTCCTCGTAGACCCAGATCTCCGAAAGGCCAATACTAAGTCTACACATTCCCGGAATCCAAATAAGCAAGCAGCCTATCTGAACTTCTTCAGAAATTACGCGAAATTGTGAGAAATTGTTCGAAAATGTGAGAAACTATGAGAAATTGTTACAAATTGTGACAAATGTGAAGAAATGTGCGAAATTGTAAGAAATTGAAAAATAGAGATTAATCTTGAGAAATAGAGAAATGGGGAAATTGTGAAGTCGAGAAATGAAAAATTGAGAAATTGTGAAAATTTGTGAGAAATTGTGAGAAATTGTGCGAGATTGTGCAAAATTGTGAGAAATTGAAAAAATGAGAAATCGGGAGAATGCGAAATTGAGAAACTTAGAATTTGAGAAAATAACAATTGAGAAGTTGTGAAAAATTGTGAGAAATTGTGACAAATTGTATGAAATTGTGACAAATTATGAGACATGGTCGGTTTATTTGATCGATATTTTTATTTTGATGAATGGCTCGGTAGTCTTACCAATTTAATTAAGCGGCGCGAAATAATTTTATTTATTATGAATGGTTACATTAATTTGATTATTATTAATTTCAATGGGCAGCTCAATGAACTTTAATCTTGTTTACCAAAACATACGTAGTATAAGGAAAAATTTAGATAAGCTGCTTGTATACATAGGCTCCGGTAATCTACAGCCTCAAATTATTGGTTTGTCTGAAATTTGGATTTACGACAATGAAGTCGCGAATTATGGTGTAAAGGGGTACGATCTATTCACTTCTTGCCTGCATGATAAACGTTCGGGAGGTGTTGCTGTTTATGCCCATAGCAGTCTAAATTGCAAACAATTTAATCTACTTTTCCAAACTTTCAACGCGGTCGGTCTGACTTTCTTTATAAATTCTAAATTAGTTTGTATTATTTGTATTTATCGTCTGGGATATACAGATATCTCCAGTTTTATTGATGAATTCAGTGGGCTTTTGGAAGGTCTATCCCACTCTAACTTAATTATCATGGGTGATTTTAATATCGACTTCCTCAAGCAGAACGCAATGCTTGATAGGCTGCTAATTTTATTATCGGAACATGGTTTGGATAATATTCTTGAACCAACACGAATTACAAATACCACAGCTACTTGTATTGATAATGTACTCCATAGATTTGATCAAAGGTATTTTCCGGTAGTCTCTTACAGTGTATTAGACCTAAAAATTTCAGATCACTGTTTAATTGAAATTAAAATAACAGGAACCTTTAACATTAAATCTAATTCTCGGCGAACCTTTGAAGTTTTACAGATTGATTTCAATAAGCTAAAGGAACTACTATTGTATGAAGTATGGACTGATGTTTATTCTTGCCTAAATGCTTCTAAGGCCTACGATAATTTTATTAAAATCTTTAAAGGTCATATTAAAAAAAGCACTTCCATTAAGTTGTTTGCCAATAGGTCAACGAAGCTAAAGCCATGGATGTCTGATGATCTATTGAGACTTATACGTAAAAGAAATAATATTTGTCGCCTTGCAAAAAAACATAACAGCAACCGTAGATTGAAACAATATAGCTTGACGCTGTGTGACTCTGTTAACCTACAAATTGATATAGCCAAAAAAAGCTTTTATTCTCAAAAGTTCAGCAACAATGGTAGTGATGCTCGTAAAAATTGGAAAACAGTCAATGAAATAATTAACGGACAGCATGATTCAGCTGAAATTTAAGAAATTGTTAATCAAAGAGGCTGCAAAATATCTGGTCCAGTGCAGATTGCAAATGAATTTAACGAGTTCTTTACTAGTGTTGGTGATGCAAATGCTGCCAGTCTCCTCTTGAATGATGACAAAAATAGAATAATATGTCAGTATTACCAATCTATAGATAGTTGCGTTTTTTCGGAAATTTCATCTGGAGAAGTGTATTTTACAATTCTTTCGCTAAAAAATAATTCAACTCCTGGTTTGGATGGGATTTCAAATAATGTTGTCAAAAAAATGTCCTGGTTCTTAGTTGATGTCTTATCTTTTATTTTCAATTTAAGCTTGGTAACTGGAACTTTTCCTACATCGTTAAAGCGAGCCTTAGTTGTTCCGATCTTTAAAAATAATGATAAAACAAGTATGAACAACTATAGACCAATCTCTCTACTTTCGGTCTTCTCGAAAATATTTGAAAAAGTCATAAAAAGTAGAATCGTTTTCTTCCTAGAAAAAAGAGACTTTTTCTCTCCTGACCAATATGGTTTTAGGAAAAATAAAAATACTGAACAAGCTATTGTATCTTTCCTAGAACAAGTAACTGAACATATTGATAAAGGGTCCAAGGTATCTACTCTATTTATAGACTTAACAAAGGCTTTTGACAGAGTTCAACATAGCACATTGTTAAAAAAGCTATATTGTTGTGGATTCAGAGGGATAACCCGGGATTGGTTGTCCTCGTATTTGCATGGGCGAACGCAATTGGTTAGAGTAAATGGACAATTAAGTAAAGAGTTACCGATAAATGTGGGAGTCCCACAGGGTTCTGTCTTAGGACCTTTATTATTTTTAGTGTATGTAAACGGTATCTTTCGACTACAATTTCGAGGGTCTCCAACTGCTTTTGCTGACGATTTCTCGTTTACATATGCTAGTCCAAGTTATCAAGAAAATATCATGCTCATAGATCATGATTTAAAAAGTTTGTCTATTTGGTTGGAAGCACATAATTTTGTTTTGAGTCACAAAACGAAATTATTACATTTTAGGGATACCTCATCGTTGTATCTTGAGACAACGTATCATACTTTCAAATGCAGCAGAAACAATAACACGCAATGCCCTCCTAATGACTGCTTCTTAGTGAACACTGTTGATGAATTTCGATATCTAGGTATTATTATTGATCGAGATTTAAATTGGAAAGCGCACACACAAGGACTGAAAACTAGACTATCATTGGTCTCCAGAAAAATGTATGTCTTACGGCTATTTTGTCCGCAATATTTACTTAGGACGATTTACTTTGCATTAGCGGACTCAATACTGCAATATGGTTTATCATGTTGGGGTAGTGCTTGCAATGCTACACTACGTCCTGTCTACGTGCGACAAAAGCAGTTAATCAGAATAATGTGCTTTAAACCATCTTTTTCGCCTTCGTGGCCATTATTTGAAAATCTCAGCATACTTCCTCTACGTCACATATTCGTCTTCAAGGTACTTAGAATATTCTATGTTAAAAGTGGGAATAATTTTGTGACTCATGCAGGGTATAATCTCAGATCAAATCATACTTTCTTGAAACATATTCCTAAGTTTAGATTAGATCTACGGAGAAACTTTATTAATATCGTTGCACCAATCATTTTTAACAATTTATCGTTGGATATTCGTAAGTGCGGCAACTTCTCTAGTTTTTCAATATACCTTAAAGAATGGCTTCATCAAACTAAAAATATTGACCATCTTTTTCAACTATTGGTTTAAAATATTATTGTTTTTGTTTTTATTGGTTTTAAAATTATATATGTTAAAATTAAATGGTGTAGTTTAAGAGGTTTTAATATATTCATGTGTAGTAATTAAGATGTAGTTATAATTTTATTATATAATTTTTGTTTCTCTCAATTTTAACTGTAAAATAATTTGACTTTAAATTGATTTTAATTTTGTAAATAGAATTCAAATATTTTTTTGTGGCTTAGAATCAGGGGACCAGTCACGTGATCTATTTGATCCAATGGTTCTCTTATCTTACCTTCTTAATCTTGTTAGTTTTAATAATGTTTTACACACAATGTATTTTATTTATAATGATTAAGCTGGTAATGAAATAAAATAAAAATAAAAAAATAAAAATAAAATTGTAAGAAATAGCCAGAAAGTGTGAGAATTTTGAGAAATTGTGACCAACTGTAACAAATTATGAGAAATTGTGAGGAACTTTAAGAAATTGTCACAAATTGTGCGAAAATGTGAGAAACTAAAAAATTGAAAGAATGAGATTTATAAATTGAGAAATAGAGAAATTAAGAAATTGTTAAATCGAGAAATTTAAAATTAAGAAATTGTGAAAAGTTTTGATAAATTGTAAGAAATTGTGAGAAATTGTAAGAAATTGCCAGAAATTATTGGAAATTTTGAGAATTTGTGAGAAATTGAATAATTGAGAGGCTGCAAAATTGAGAAACTGAGAAATTGTGAAAATTTGTGAAGAATTGTGAAAAATTGCCAGAAATTATAAGAAATAATGAGAATTTTTGACAAATTGTAGGAAATTTTGAGAAATTGTGACAAATTGCGAGAAATTGTGAGAAATTGTATGAAACTGTAAGAAATTGTAAGAAATTGCCAGAAATTGTAAGAAGGTGTTTCAATTTTGTGAAATTGCAAGAAATTATGAGAATTTGTGAGAAATTGTGAGAAATTGTGAAAAATTGTGTCAAATTGTAACAAATTGTGAGAAATTGCAAAATTAAGAAATTTGAAAATTGTGAAATTGTTAGAAATTGTCAGAATATGCCAGAAATTTTGAGTATTTGTGGGAAATTGTGGCAAATGATAAGGAATTGTGAGAAATTGTGCGAAATTGTGAGAAGTTTTAAAAATTGAAAATATGATAGATAGCGAAATTGAGAAACTGAGAAATTGTGAAATTTAAAATTGAGAAGTTGTGAGAATTTGTGAGGAATTGTAAGAAAATTGCCAGAAATTATGAGAATTTTTGAAAACTTGTGAGAAATTGCTACCAATTGTGAGAAATTGAAAAATTCTAAGAAATTGAGAAATTCAAGAATTAAGAAATTGAGAAATTGAATTTGAAATTAAAATTAACGTGTTGTTTCATAGATGGTGAGTTCATTAAGTGACAAAGTGTAAGAATTTGTGATTAACTGTGAAATTGCCAGCAATTATGAGAATTTGTAAAGAATTGTGACAAATTGTAACAAATTGTGAGAAATTGTAAGCGATTACCAGAAATAATGAGAAAGTGTGAGAATTGTAAGAAATTGTGGGAAATTGTGACAAATTGTAACAAATTGTGAAAAATTGTGACAAATTGTGAGAATCTGAAAAATTGAGAAATTTTGAGAAACTGTGAGAAATTGTAAGGAATTGTGCGAAATCGTGCGAAAATGTGAGAAATTGTGAGAAACTATGAGAAAATGAAAAATTTTAAGAAATTGAGAAAATGAGAAATTGAGAAATTAAGAAATTGAGTAATTGAAATTAAAATCAACGTGTTGTTTTCATAGATGGTGAGCTCATGAAGTTATTGGTTCGCCTTCTATTCATTATAACTCTCGATATTTTCTTCATATGCGTTCTCCATTCTGTTCCTTCAAATGAAATACTCCCTTTTGTTTACGTGGATTAGGGTTAACATCTGACCTTAGATCCCTTTTATGGTTTAGATTAAAGTGATAAGGTTTATTCGTATAATCTACTTTTTTTGTTTTTATTGGCTCGCCTACTTCCATTTGTGTTAGTGGCTTCTGGGTTGGAATGGTTTAGGTAGTAGTCCTTGGTCTTGTCGCTTTGACTGTTTTAACGTACATATGCCTCTGTTGTTTGGATAATCTTTGAGCGGCCTTGGTGTGATTTGTTAATCTTGAGCTGTAGTTATTTGATTAACTGGAACGGTAGCCAATAACGACGTTTCTCTTATGCACCAAGAGGTTTCTGAAGTTCAAATTTTAGATTTCCAGGCATGGTGGCCTTTGTTTTCGGTAGAATATTAATGGCTTAGTACGGTGATCAATTTGGATGTATCATCCGTTAAGCTTCTTATAAACACATCTATACGTTTCACTTAGTACAATCTAGATGACCGAGCTATTATGCATCGAGAGGTTTCAGTAATACATATTTTAAATTTCCAGGCATGATGAAAGTTTTACATTTACACTTGTTTCCTGTTCAGCACCAACTTAGACGTATTTAAATTGTATCAGAATTTCTGGGAATATATAAAAATGTTAAAAATTACAAAATTGAAATTGGACCTGTAATTTTAGTTGTTTTGGCTACTTCTCCTTGTTGTTGCCTATTTTGATGATATGATGGAATCGTGGTCTTAACTTACACATGCTTCAATTTTATTGAACATTTTCTGTTTGTAAATTTTTGTAAAAATTTCGTTGTGGTTCGATGGTAAGTTATGTTGGTTCCACTGTCTCTCAAAATAGGTTTGAGTAAAGAAAACTGCAAATCAAAATAAGTATTGAATGTAAATCTATCATATATTTTTTTATAATTAATTTTAAACTCTATTTGCATGTTCAAAATATGAGTACATCACAATTTAATTTTTCAACCAGAAATAATTTTTTGTTGACACCAATCGCATGCCCATCGATTAAAGTACTAAATTAACAAATATGTTAATGAAACCAAAAAATGGTCATAACTTGGAACTACAAAATGGTCAAAACCAAATAAAATATAATTGGCTTCTACTCTCATTTGTAGAACATAAAATCAATAACCACAGTACACCAACAATATCGTTCAAATAAGGTTACAAACAGAAACTGTGTACCATACATTTTTATATACGTCACTCTAACCAAAGGACGTTAGCATTTTGCAAATATTCAATTGCAATTCTAAAATGTGTAAATAAATTGTCTTCTAAAAGCTTTATGCAAATTTATAATTCGTATACACAAAATGTACAGTGCTTAATATTGAACAGTAAACTGATAAACCTCATATGGTTCAAGTAAGCCTGGCAACCACAGAATTCATCCCATATGCTGTACAATGAAATTATGCAAGAAAATAATTTTCCAAAAACCAACGAATTAAAATATTTTATAAAACCACTGTGCACATTCTTATGATTTTATTATATGCAATATAAATTCTAAAGAGCTTTTCAGATTCTGTTCTTTTTTATATTATTTGGTTTTTTGTGTCTAGAATTTTCATAAGGCACTACATAGCAAAAAAAAAAAAAAAAAGTTGCTACTGTATGCTAAGAAATTTCCACAGTGGTTATTATATATTTCGGAACAAAAATTCATTTTGCTAAGTAAAAGAAATAAAATAAAATGGGTTAGTTGTATACACTTTAAAAGGATATCCGTTTTCTTATATTCTTGCGCTAAGATATTTTAGTGTACATAACGAATATATACCAAAAAATTTATATATAACATAATCTAAATCTCGAGAATTTGAACTCAAGAGATATTAAAAATTATTTTTATTATTTTTGTTCTTATCTGCTAAGATTTGCAAAAATAAAATTTTTCTTACTTTTTCAAGATTTCTTTTATAAGTTTTTACTACATCTTGATGTATAAGTTGAAAATTTTCATTTATACAGCTGTGTATAGTGATTTATTTCGTACACGCTTTAACCGTTAAACATGTTAACGTGTTTTTTTTTTTTTTAGATATTTTGGTTTTATGATTTTGGTGAAGTTTTAACGACATCGCGAATGCGAAAAACGTGCGCTAAAGAAAATTTGGGTGGGATAAATAACTTCGGAAGAAGTTCAAATCAAATTTTGAATTTGGTTCAATGTAACCGACCATGGAAATCAGTTTGACATTAATTGTGATACTGAAATCACAGATTTTTCGATATATAAGCAATACTGTACCTAAACAGTGGCTGCTACTTGGCCCTATCACAAATAGCAAATCATTTCTATATAAAAAGAACTTGGCACTTAAGTAAAGAATTTCACACATATTTTCTCGTAATATTTCGGTTCAAAGGCGAGTATCACACAGAGAAAGACGCAAAGAATACGTAAAAACGCAATTTTAATGTAAATATCTTCCCTGGCATGCCGGTATATCTTAACAAGCCGAGCTGTGAGCGGGTTATAGTCCAATGAAGTAATCTATCACAAATGTGAATATAAAAATTTATTAAATAACCTTAGATATGAGGCGGCCAAATTCCTATATGGGGCTTATAGCGCCAGCGAAATAATTAAAATGGGTTAAATAAAATTATGCTGCGTCATGCTACACCAAGTTGCATGATATTGCATTATATAGTATTCGCCGCACCATATTGCATTATTTTTCAGCAAACTGCATGATGTTGCGCCATGTTGCATGTTCCTGAAGGATGTTGCACAACCGTGTGTTGCGTTATGTAGCACCATGTGGTTTGATGTGACACCATGTTGCATTTAGCGGCATCATGTTGTATTATGTTGTGGAATGATACACAATATTGTGTAATGTTGAGTGATGTTACACTATGTTCCTTGATGGTACAGCACGAGAGAAGAGATGTTGTGTGAAGCTCCAATCTATTGCATAAGTTTGACTTGGGACGTTGTTTTAAAATTTTATTTGGCTTGAACGATTTGGATAAAAATGGACAGAACAGAATTTCAAAAGGAAAGGAAGCTTCACAAAAAGTTCTGATTTCTGTTTAATTTGATTAGGGACTCCTCTGGATGTGTTGTTCTGGTACACCATGTTGCATGATGTTGCATTAAATTGTGTCATGCAACACAAACTTGCACGATTTTGCATTATATTGCATGATGTCATGATGTTGCTCTATGTAACGTTATATTCAGCATGTTGTGGGTTGTTGCGTCACATTGCATTGTATTGCACCATACTGCGAGATACTATATGATATTTCACTAAGTTGTGTCATGTCACACAATGTTGCATTATGATATGGAATGTTGCATCATGTTCCGTGATGTTGCCCATGTTGCGAAATTCTGCATCATGTTGCGTGACTTACCATGTTGCATCATGTTGCTTCGTGTTTCATATCGTGTTTTTCTCAATTTTTTTATCTTGCGTTATATTCCATCGTATTACGCACTGATGTGGTTGCTGCGTTACGGCAACTTTGTATGATTGAACTAATACCATTCTTTTGAAAATGCGTAACAGTAAAGATTTGGAGCCTCCGCTTTAATATTAATGTTGATTAATGTTCCCTTTTCACATTTTCTTTCACCTCAAACGATGTCAAACAAATTTACTGAGGTAGGTGTTTTCGAGAACCAAAAATGGATTGCGATTGGTCTTGAATTTGGTAAGATTCATTGAGAAGCACAAAGAGAAAAGAAGTAAACCACATCAAAATAGTTTGTACAAGTTATGGTGGGTGCATGGCAAGGCAAAGAAGAATACGCAAAACCGGAATTAAATGGAAAGATCTTCTCCGGCATGCCAGTATGTCTTATCCAGCAGATCTAGGAGCGGCCAGATCGCTCTATGGGATATAGCGCTAGCGAAATAAATAGAAAAAAATTAAATTGCGTCATGCTGCACCAAGTTGCATGATGTTGCACTATGTTGCATACACTTTCACCATGTTGCGTTATGTTGTGGGACATTCCATCATATTGCATTATTTTGCACCATACAGCGTGATGTTGCACCATGTTGCATGTTGCTGAAGCATGTTGTGTGCTATTTCACTATGTTGCAACATGTTGCGCGAGCTTGTATTACGTGACGAAGCATTATGTTGAATGATGTGACACCATGTTGCATGTAGCGGCATCTGGTTGTGTTATGTTGTGGAATGTTTCACAATATTGTTTGATGTTGCTTCACATTGCATCATGTTGAGTGATGTTGCACAATGTTGCATAATCTATTGGGTTAAGTTGGCTTGAAAGATATTGATAACATTTGGCGGGATGGAGTTTTCAATTGCAAGGAAAAGATCACAAGAAGTTCCGATTTTCAGATAATTTGTTTTGGAGCCCCTCGACAGGTTGTCGTGTTACATCATGTTGCGTGATGTTTACTTTGTTGTGGGATGTTGCATCATATTGCATTATATTGTACCATGCTGCGTGATGTACAATCATGTTGCATGTTGCTGAGAGATTACGGAAAGTTGCGTTGACTGCGTTACGGCGACATTGTATGGTTGCGTTAATAACGTCCTTTTGAAGATTTTGGTTATTATGAGTAACAACACAGATTTGTGTTACCCGCTTTCATATTAATGCTTTGATTAACCGTGGACCGCTTTTCACATTTTATTTCACCTCAAACGATGTTAACCTCGTCTAGTTGTGTCCGAGTTTCCTTTTAGTTAATTTGTTTTCAGCTTCCTCGACTTTTATACAAATCTACTCGAAGATGTTTTCGAGCACCAGAAACCGATTGCGATGGGTCCTGATTTCAGAAAAACTCATTTAGGAGGTTTAAGGCAAATAAAACTCATCAAAATCAAAAAAAAATTTAATATTGGGAATCCAGCCTACATCGGATGACCAGGCTGGACTCCCACTATTAAATTTTTTTTGGGATGGGTTTTATTTGCCTTAAAAATCTCTTATTAGGTTATAGGAAAATGCCCGTTTCCTTTCTATAATTTTTCAACGGTAAGCAAAATTTTTAAAAAGGTAGTAAGGAAGGATTTTCAAATGCCAGAATTCGATTGAAACCTGTGTTATTTTCGAGAAAAATTTTTTAGAGAACTGGTTGGGCCAAGTTTCCTTACTTTAAAATTTTTTTGTTTTGCACATTATTTATAAAAACTGTTGGTGGATCGTTCTCAAGTACCAGAATCTGATTTTGATGGTCCTGATTCCAGGAAAATTTACTAAGTAGGGTCATTATATAGCGATTGCGTGCCATAATTTATTTTTTTGATTTACTTCCTTTTTTCGGTTCGATTGATTTTGATAAAAATTGCGGTGATAACGGTTACCGTTTGAGGGCTCTTCCAATGAGTCCTGGGTTTTGCTATTCATGATAGTACTTGGTGGGGCTTTGGCCTTATTTGGAAATTTTATTTGGCTTCCACGATTTTGCATAAATGTGTCGAGACAGAGGCTTCAAATGCATATAAAGGATTACAAGGGGTCCTAGCTCCTGGATAATATTCGTTTAGGATGTTGCATCATGTTGTGTCGCATGATGTTGCACAATGTTGCGTTATGCAGCGAAAATTTGTCCCAAGAATATGCAACGAAACAAAAAAAAAATAAAGTACAATACGAGAGAACCAAAACACGATGGTGCGCCAATTTTGTTTTGGGCTCTCTCTCTCTCTCTCTCTATGCACCTATTTCTCACCTACGATATCAATTACCGAGTTTAATATTATAAATTTTTTATTTAAGCAAACTTTTTTTATTTTTTTATTTTTAGATCTATATAAATACTAGTGCTCTAGCCCAAAACAAATCAGTTGGCTTAAGCCTTTTTATGTAGGCATTAAGTAAAATTTCAAGCGCATCTTCGATGTTTAAATTTTTAACCTTAGGCTCAAACTTGTGATTTTTAATTTTTCTATGGCTAGCAGGATTTAAAAACAAAAGTAGTGAAGAAGAGTTTTCAAATGCCAGGAGTCGATTGAAATCTGTGTTATTTTCGAGAAAATTTTCTTAGAGAACTGGTTGGCTCAAGTTTCATTTCTATATTTCAATATTTTTTTGCTTTGTTGTTTGATTCACTTTCATTTTTCATTTCGATTGATTTTATTAAAAATGGCGGTGATATCGGTTTCCGTTTGAGAGGTCTTCTTATGAGTCCCGGGATTTTAATAAAAATTGGTGAGGCGGTTTCTTAGTGCTAGGAATGAATTCCGATGGGTCGCTATTCATGATAGTTCTTGGTGGGGCTTTAGCATTATTTGGACATCAATGTTGCGTTAGGTTGCAATAAATCGAGAGATGTTGCACTATGTTATGGGATGTTGCATCATTTTGCATAATATTGCAAGGGGTTTTGTTTTCTGCAAAAATCTCTCAATTGGTTACAGGAAGAGGCCCGTTTCCATTTTTTAACTTTTCTACGACTAGCAAGATTTAAAAAAAAAATTAGTGGGGAAAGCTTTTCAAATGCCAGGATTGAAATGGGTGTAGATTTCGAAAAAATCATTTTATAGAACCGTCCGGTTTCCTTACTTTGATAGTTTTTGCTTTCTACATTTTTTATAAAAATTGCTGGTGGATCGTTCTCACGTACCAGAAACCGATTGTGATGGGTCCTGATTTCGGGAAAATTTATTAAGTAAGGCCATTCATTAGAGACCGGTTGCCATAATTTGGTTTTTGATTTACTTTCATTTTTCGGTTCGTTTTATTTTGATAGAAATTGCGGTGATAGCGGTTTCTATCTTAGAGGTCTTCTAATGAGTCCCGGGACCCATTTTTTGGAGAGAAAAAAATGGGCTCGTACGATTTAAATAAAAATTGGTGAGTGGGTTTCTTAGTGCTAGGAATGAATTCCGATGGGTCGCTATTCATGACAGTTCTTGGTGGGGCTTTGGTCTTATTTGGACATTTTATTTCGCTTGTACGATTTGGTTAAATATGTCGGGGCAGAGGTTTCAAATGCAAGTAAACGATTAAAAGGCGTCTTGGAATCCTCCGGATCCGCGATCATGTTTGACCATGATGTTGCACAATGTTGCTTTAAATTGCACTAAATTTTGGAATATTGCACTATGTCATAGGATGTTGCATCAATTTGCATCATATTGCACCATGTTGTTAAAGTTTCACAATTCGCATCTTAGAATAGGGGAGGGGGGAGGGATCGGTGTTGCCGTCGATTTCCCACTATGTTACAGAATGATGCATCATATTGTGGGATGTTCGATTTTTTTTATTAAAATGTGTTTTCGAGAGCCATTGTGATGAGTTATAAATTTAATTAAATTGGTTCAAGAGATTCTAAAATACGATCCGGGTCCTTATTTTAATAAAATCTGCTCGAACGGTCTATAGTTTAGTAGTTATGTTGGTTCTTGTTACAGAAGAGAACTATGCCATTTCTCAATCGAAGGGGATAGAACTCAGGTTAATCATGAAAATTGATAATTAATATAAATTTTCGACATGCCTGAAAATTGTCAATTTATTTGAACCTAAGCCAATTCTTAACATATGGGAATTCGGTTGGTACTCTGAAAATATTTTATTTGATTGAATCAAAAGCGCAATTTGGCATAATTATTACTTTATTTTACAAAGTTAATTTAAGAATAGTAATCAAGAAAATTGATGACCTCTATATTTTGAAGATACTGCTTTTTGCTATACTGCCGAAGTCCAAAAAATAGTGTTCGAGTCTATCTGTTTGCCTGTGCCTTCTACAGCCCTTAACCGATTGGAACATTATACATTTTTCAAATAAGGAAGCACCAGTGAAGTTTGGCGAAAATCGGGCGATCGGAAATGTGAGCTTCCATAGAAATTGTTTCGTTTTTTGAACAAGATATTGTAAATTGGATTTGGATACAAATAGTTTTTTCCTAACTTTCTGAGAGTTAAGCAAAAATGTTGATTTTTCGTAAAAAGAAAAAATTTTGCTATATAAAATTGGATGAAGTTCACTGGTATTAGCGTTTTACATAATGACATTCTTAAAGGGGTTCACAAAAAGTTTTGATAATTTGTCTCCTAGTCATGCTATGAATTTCAATGAGATTAAAACTCAAGCAAAATAATTTGATATTTTATCTAGACAATGTCGTAGCTAAAGCTAAAATTTTATATGAAATTTAACGAATAATAATTGAGCGATACAATCAAGTTAAACTGAGATCACGTAAAAAGTGTAAACTCGACTAAAATTCACCTTTACTCGTTCAAGTTTACCTTACAAAAATCATTTCGAAATATAAAGCAAATCAATTTTCCAAATCAATAAAATAATTTTCACTTAAATCATCAAGCGCATCTACGTTTCTGTTACACATTTTCTAATCATAATCAGCCAAATATACAAAATTAAATTCAAAGATAAATCTTAATGCGTTCACGTTTTTCGTTTCAAAAATTCGTATACGTTCACGTTATTATGCCCTATCCCAATCTGATTAAAATAAGTCGAAACCCGTGTATCAAAAAAAAAAAAAAAATTATTTACGTTAGATACAATCATCATCAACATCATTATTACACCCATCATCTTTCAAATCAAATGTGTGCGCGTTTTATATTCAAATTTCCGAGATTTTCTTTTAATTTTCGTAGATTCGTTATTTTATTTATTTATTTTTTTTTTTGGTTTGGTTTGTATCGTGCTGTGTACCAAAACATAATAATTTTCGTTTTTTATTAATCGCACATAGCGCAAATCGTTTTGTTGTTTTCTTTTTCCAAGAACAGTAAAGAAAATCTACACGTAATTTAATTTTCTTTTTGCGTTCGTATGACGGAGATACGATAAGACGATAAAAGTTCATGTTGTGATTTTCTTCTGTTACGTTAGATCTTGATGATGTAGAGTTGATTCACGTAGCATACACAAGATTTTTGTAATAAATTCGAATTATTTTCCACTAATACTCGTATATCGGATTTACATGAAAATTTTACAAATAATATGTTTTGACGTCAGTGGTATATAGGTAGAGGATTAACAAAATATTGAAATAATTGTATTTAACGTTTAGAATGAAATTTTGAATATACGATTGTAGTTAACGTAATGATAATTAATTAATTAAGTTTTGAATGCAAAGTTTTCATTCAGCTTTTAAAGAAAAGCTTTTAAATTTAGTATAGACTACACGAATGCAACAGGTTGCGTAATTGATCGAGATTTTTTTTATTGTTTCAGCTAACACAGGATTATATGCTCATTATGTATTTAATACATTAGACCAAGACAATAGTGGGATAGTAAGCTTTGAGGTAAGTAGACATTTTATTAATATAGTTTATAATTTTATTCGGCATCCTCGTACTAAAGTGACCAATGAAATGAATATGATTCCTATAAAATTTGTCTTTTAAAAAAGCCAAAGCTAAGTTTTCCATAACTATAACCACTATAAACCAAAACTGTCATATTCGTCAAGCCACTATTGTAAAAATCCCAAATGAATGTGAATATCAGTCGTTACAATTTTTTCAGTTAAAAAGCTAGACAAATCTAACTTAAATTTAAATGACGATCTTAAGTCACAAAAATGATTCCTATCAACGAACGTCATATTTTGATGGTCTTTGCTAACAACCTCGATCATTTTTGTTGTGAAGACAAAATGACTGTTTTTGGAGAAATTCCGTCTATAGAATGTTTGAATTTTGCCATATAACCCTCATATGCGATTATTACCGATTATTTACCGTTGTGATGATCTTTAACGATCTGTTTTATGTCATACTGCTTGAATGATTACTTCGAGATGATTGTTCTTTTAAAATTGGGAAATATATTTTCTGAAATGACCACGTCTATATTTGAATTCCTGAAAATAAGTTTCTATAATAATTTATTAGCCTATTAGAGAAATGATTAAAATAGTTGTCTGACGTGCACTGAACTTCATATCATCCTTTTTCTGCATTAAAACGGCTCCCTCCATAACCTATTGCACTTGCATCACAGTGCAATTGGGTCTCGTAATTATTCGAGAATATTGCCAGAACCGGACTTTCAATCAATTTGTTTTTTTTAATAGGTGAACTGACCAAATATGCTCTTCTGAAAACTCAAATTTAATATTTGTCTTAACTAAGTCCTGTAGAGGTTTAGCAATTATACAGAAACCCTGCATACATTTTCTAAAATCCCACCTAAGACCCCTAGAGTCCACACTTTAACCTAAATAATCGATATTACTTCTTAAAAAGAAACATTTTGACAAAAACTCAACTCCAACAAATTGCAATTCAAAAGGACGAAAACTTTTCTCAATATTTCAAAATGTTCCTCAATTGTTATTGTGGCCACTATATGATATCATCAATATAAATAATGATTTTCTTCTCACTAATTAATTCGAAAAAAAATTAGTGTACAAATTTCTGAAACGCATGGCCATTTAATAAACCAAAAGGCATTTTTAGTCATTCAATTGACCGAAGGCTGTGACAAAACTTGTGTACCGCAAATCCGTTTTTTTTAAATCTTAAAGAATAGAACCTTTTCATATGTAAATATTTTAACATATCTTCAATAACAGGATGAGGATAGTTGTCACGTAACGTTAATTTATTTAAATTCCGGTAATCAACACACAAACGGAAATCATTTTGATTCTTCTTGTTTACGCGTTTGGTACTTGTTATGCTCCTCCACGGACTCTGGTGGCATTCGGTCGCATTTGATCAAATTTATAGGACTTCCCGTATCAGTTAATCCCAATTCGTTAACTCCAACCTCATTTGTCCCACTGTAAAAAGGTTTTGCTTTTACCCGGAAATTGTTGACATCCCAATTTTCACACAAATTAACCTCCTTTTAAATCATTGCAGTTTTTCTTGTTTGGACAATTAGCAATCTTGTGTTGTAATGCACCATATGGGAAACACGTGCCAAATTCGCGTTTTGGTTTTGTACAGTTGGTCGATAAATTCCCCACTTCGGAACAATTAAAATACTTAGGCCTGCCACTTTGGCGCAATTGTTACTCGGCTGTATTTGCGTTCGGTCATTTATTTTCTTTTTTGGCTCTTCCATTTTCAAATTCAATTTCGAAAAAACTATCATAAACTCATTTATCGAATCAAAATTTTTTAACCAAACTTGGTTTTTTAAATTTACGTCTGGTATCCCATCAATAAAGAAATCTATCAATTCTTCATTGTTCACATTAATTTGATTCGCCAAAATTATTTTTTCATTCAAGTATATTTGAAAATCCTCAACCGATTTCAAACTCCGTGATTCAATTTTTTGCCGCTTTTCAATCCTGCTCGGCCTTATCTCAAATAACGTTCTCATTTCAATTAACAAATTTTCAGTCCGAAATTTTAATTGTTTACTTATGGCAATACAAATTCTATCTTTCTTGTGCCGAACACGTTCGGCGTAAACATTTTCGCTGCAAATGTTTATATATACACACAAAAATTGTCATCGTAAATTTTTATGTCATCTTCCATTTTCAGTGTTTAAGCCATGCGCGGAACTAATTGAGGACTAGTCGTCAGTCAACAACAAATCAAAATTAAGTTTTTTAAACTGATGAATATTCAAAAAAAAATTAAAAATTTTGCAACTCGATAAAAATTTATATTTGTTGGATGTCGAAAACTCAGAAAGCGTCCAGCATACTGCGGCGTAAATTCCTTTTGTCTGTCAAACAGACAAACACTTTGTGTTTGAAAAAAAACGACAAATGTTGGATCGTGTGCGTTGAATGTGGCATAAATTTTTGTATCGTTTTCACGCGCCGCGCACGTCCACGGAAGCCGTTTGCGAATTTGTATGGCTGCATACGATTGCCGTATCATCTGCGAATTTGCAAAGACGTTGGTAGATCTGAAGAGAAAATTAAATATAACGTTTTGCCAAGCACACTACCTTGTAGTATCCCGCAGCCAGAATGTTTTTCTTGCCCGATTTAGAGGTATTGCGTTTGACATAATATTTGCGATTTGACATATACGAGTTCATAAGTGGATTCATTTCAAGTGAAATACAAGCATTCGTTAAAGTTTGGCACGAGAGTCTGCTTCATGTAAATTAATCTTAAGTTGCCAGAAATGTACCAACTT
Source organism: Nephrotoma flavescens (assembly GCA_932526605.1). Taxonomy (NCBI): domain Eukaryota; kingdom Metazoa; phylum Arthropoda; class Insecta; order Diptera; family Tipulidae; genus Nephrotoma; species Nephrotoma flavescens. The sequence goes on along the minus strand of OW052222.1, from coordinate 28,514,963 downwards.
TTGAAGTAGTATTTGTCAACCTTATTTTTGTAGCTACTCGGTGCACTTGCTCATTGTTTCCGTTCTCGGCTCTGAAACCAAATTGATGACTAGGAATGGTTTTTTGTAGTTCCTTAGGCTTATTGGACTATATGACGATACTTTGGTAGGATCCTTGCCAGGCTTCGGGATTATTTTTGTCGCTGATAATTTCCAGCACTCAGGGATATATCTTGATTCGTAAATTGAATTGAATATTCCAGCCAGTCGTCCAAAGGCACACTCAGGCAGTTGTTTAAGCATTTCACCTGTAATTCGATTATACCCAGCGGCTTTTTTGAATTGAATTTGATGTGCAATAATAAGCTCTACCAGTGGAGTCTTTATCTAAAGCTTCCTCACATTTCGGATTGCCATATTTTCTGTTTGAGCCACTGACATTCCAAGGTTTGGAGTGACTATACTTTCAAGCTGATCGACAAAGGCTTTAGCTTTTTCCTCGTCACTTCTAGCCCATTCACCGTTAGAAAGACGAATTGGCGGATTTGGTTGGTGAGGACGTTTATAGAATTTAGTGGCCTTCTATAATGAATAAATAGTTTGTGTCCGAATGTGGAAATTATTTAAGTTAATTTTGCATATAATCTATAGTGTTCTTTTTAGTAGGCTTTGCAGTTTTCTTTTTGCCTGATTAAAGTCGATGGCGAAAGATTAGTTTGCCAGATGCGTCTTAAGCGACGTTTCTCCGTTAATATTTTTTCTATTTCAGCGGATGTTGTGTCTTGTATGTTTGCTCTTTGATTTATGTGAGGCTGAAATAGCTGTGTTGACTAGTCCACCTGCCTTTGTTTTGGAAAATTTATTAAAACGTCGTTCAGTGGAAACTTTGCAAATTGGACCCAGGGCCGGGTAAATCGAAAAAAAATCGTTCCGTGACCATCGTATCTAAAGATAGGAGGTGACACTCATCTCAAATTTATTTTTTAAAAGTGCTAAATTTATATATAATTTTAGTTAAAATGCGAGTTTTATGGATATATCAGGACCAAATTTTGCAAAGTTGCCACGGCAAGATTTTTTTCAACTTGTCTAAAATATAAGACATGATTGTGGATTTATACGTAAAAAATAGTTCCAGGCTGGGTTAACTTTACACAAGAGCAAATGGATTTTTTATTGATTAGCTTTGCCTGATGAAACTTTTTTATTTTCTGCGATAGAATCGTGGGATAATTTCAAATACGTTTAGAACTGTTTGTTAGGTACCTAAGCTTATAATTTTTATGCAGCACGATGATGCTAGTGAAGTTTATCCAAATTAATCCAAAAAATACAACAACAACAAGAATATTGCAATAGTATTGGTGTAAGTAAACATTCAGACGAATTAATATTGCGTACTTTAGACGAGATGTGATTTTATAATTGGCCTTAGATACATTCCAAAGTCAGTAACACTTCAGTAACATTAGTACACTGTCTACACCCAAACGAGTGTCCCTAGTAAATTATTTGATTTTTTATTGGGTCTGACAGGGTGTGCCATGTGATTTAAAAATGAGACTTTTTAATGTGCCTTAGGTACATTCCAAAGTCATTCTAAGTTGTTTCTAACTATTCAGCTTGCACTTCAGAACATTGGTACACTGTCTACACCCAAACGAGTATTCCTAGTAAATTATTTGATTTTCAATTGGGTCTGACAGGGTGTCCCATGAGATGTCAAAATGAGATTTATTAATGTGCCTTACGTACATTCCAAAGTCATTCTAATTATTTTCTAACCATTTAACATACACTTCAGTGGCATTGTTACACTGTCTACACCCAAACGAGTGTCCCTAGTAAATTATTTGATTTTCTAATGGGGATGACAGGGTGTGCCATGTGATTTAAAAATGAGATTTTTTAATGTGCCTTAGATACATTCCAAAGCCATTCTAACTAGTTTCTAACCATTTAGCATGCACTTCAGTGACACTGGTACATTGTCTAAACTCAAACGATTGTCCTAAAGTAAATTATTTGATTTTCTAGTTGGTCTGACAGGGTGTCCCTTGAAACTTAATAGTAATTTATAGAAAATAGGTATGAATGAAAATCAATACAAGGTAGCATGTGTCCTTCTTGATGAACTTCTAAACGATTTCTTCCAAATTCATGAACCATCACAATTGATTACTAGTATTTCAAAACTCCAATTCAGTAAGTTGCGCTAAAGTCGTCTGGGTTGTATTAAATATTAAAAAACAAACCCGGGCCTCTCCGTGGCACCTAACGACATTTCTTGAAATCAGGAAACCCTATTTCAGCAGTTTTCATCAAGTCATCTGGTTTAAGAAATAAATTAAAAATAACGCGGGCCCCTCCGAAGGATCACCTAACCATTTTTTCCCAAAACCGAGACCCATCGCAATCGATTCTTAGTACTTTCAGCAATTTCAATTTAACCCATCCAAACCTTTACCAAAACCCATGATAATAAAATTACTGTCCGTAATAATATTTATTTGATACTAGCTGACCTGGCGAACCTCGTTCCGCCCCAAACTTCTTAGTTACGAGCAAATACTTTTGACCTTCACGAAAATTGATTTTGATGAATATTTATGAGTATTATTATTACTTTCAACTCAACTCAATTCTCAATCGACGATTGACGATTTTTACATCGAATTCAACACTAAAGACAGGTTTATAGTTGCGTTCGTTCGTTCGGTCATTTTTTTTTACCAATCATCTCTTGCGGAAAAATCCAGAATGAAATCGGCGTTTTTCAGCAATATGATTTTTCGTAAAAATTGTCAGAACGAACAAACGCAACCATAAATGCGGCATAATATGAGACCATCTGGATCGGATATGTGCGAAATCCAGTACAAAAACATCATTTGTCGATTTTTCCTACTTTTCCGGTGGATTTTCCAATTTTATTTCGTAAGAACCATCTCCTAATTGAGAACACAGCATAAAAAGATTGAGCCAAACCGGTTCAGCCGTTCTTAAATGATGCGCTAGAAAAAAAATCAATTTTCTTCGGATTTTTCTGGAAGTTTTCGAGTTTTCCAATAAGATTTTCTAATTTTTTCTCTTCTAAAAGATCGTCTGGCTAGGATACGTGTGAAATCCCTTACAAAACCATAATTTTTCAATTTTCCAAATTTTCCGAATTTTCCGGTAGATTTTCCCAACATTTTTTTTCGTAAGAACCATCTCCTGATAATTGCAAATACGACAAAAAAAGATTGAGCCAAATCGGTTTAGCCGTTCTCACTCAACTGAAGCGCTATAAAAAAAAATCAATTTTCTTCAAATTTTTCTTTACTAGGGACACTCGTTTGGGTGTAGACAGTGTACAAATGTCACTGAAGTGCATGCTAAATGATTACAAAATACTTAGAATGACTTTGGAATGTACCTATCTAAGGCCAATTTCAAAATCACATCTCGTCTAAATTACGCAATATTAATTCGCCTGAATGTTTACTTACACCAATACTATTGCAATATTCTTGTTGTTGTTGTATTTTTGGATTAGTTTGGATAAACTTCACTATCATGCAGGATGAGGTGTCTAAAAATCTTAGTTGATGTCGTGGAATTTATACAACTAGTTGATTCTAAACACAAATTTTGATTTTGTTGAAAATTGTATTAAAAGTGTTAACTGTTGTTATATTTTTTTCACATTCAACACATTGACGTACAATTCCGTTTGTAAAACCCTACGATTTTTAAGCCGGTTTAAAATGCCACTGATGTTGAAAATCGATGTCATGGCGCTTAATAAAAACTATCAACTTAATCACTCTTTTAGTTTAAATTACAGTGGAATTCAGTTAGCACGAAATATCGGATAACAAGAAATTGTTTTTTGGTACCTTGTTTTTTCACATAATTTTAGTATGCAATTTTTCGCTTAAGACGAAACTTTTAATACAAATTTTCGTTTAACGTGAACCAATTTTGCAATCCCTTTATATAAAACTAGTACAGAAATATTCGCTTAACACGAACTTTAAAATTGAACACCTGAGCTTTCATAAAACAACAAAATCGTTCAGTTTTTGGGAATTCCCCGAAATTAAATTTTGTTATTAAATTTTGTTTTGTTGGAGAGAAATTGTCTTAGTTTGCTTTGTATTTGATAGTAGTGAGTACTTAACTCTCGTTAAACGTAAAATTGTTTCTGAGAATCATAAAATTGAATTTATTCGTGCGGTTCGCGTGGTTAGTTTTGGTGCTCGCAACAAAGCGTTTTGTTTTTTATTTCCGCTAGCCATGCTTTTACTTATTAATCACTGAAGACGCTACACCAATTTTTCGACTATAAAAAATCGTTTAAAAATTCAATCATCATATGAAAATGATGATTTCGAACGAAGCCGGAAACGTTTGCATTTTCCAAAGTATGAAAATTTAGATTAGGGTTTCCTGCTTTGATTTAACGAGAGGTGATCCCAAATTTCTCCTATTTCTGAACCTCTATATTAATGGAAAAGGCTGATAAAATAGCCATCGAAATGGGAATTACCTGTAAACGTAATCCTGGATGGATGGAATGTTTCTAACCAAGATAGTAGAGACGATAGTAGATAGTGGAGAGGCTCAAGTATCAGCTGATATGACTACCGATTGGATATCTACAATTCCGAAGGATTACGATAGAAAAGATATTTTTGATGCGGGTGAATTTATGTTTATTTCTTCGTTACATGCCGGACACAAAACTTTAACATTTGAAGAAGAATCTTGTTCCGTTGGTAAAACAAATCTAATTAACGTCTTACAGTACTTGTTGGATGTAATTCCGATGGAACAGAGAAACTTCCTCTTATTGTTATCGGAAAGGCTCAAAATCCGAGATGTTTTAAAAAGGTTAAAACTCTACCCCTTCAATATACCACAAATAAAAAAGCCTAGATGACAGCGGACTTATTTTCAAGTTGGTTGAAATCGTTAGATAAACTTTTTTTAAAGAAAAAAGAAAGGCAGTTTTAATTATACATAATTGCCCAGTACATCCAAAGATCCAGCTAAAGTGTTAAATTAATTTTTCTGCCTCCAAATACTACCAGTGTTTCAGAGCCTTCTGATCAAGGATTCATTAAGAATTCAAAAGTGTTTTACAAAAAATGCTCCTTCAAAAATATTAAGCAAGTATTGAGCTTCTAGGAAGATATGAAACAGGTATCAGTCTTACATGTTACGCCACGCATGGAAACTTGTTACGCCTGTAACTATATCAAATTGCTTTGCCATTCTGATTATTACAATTCCAAAATCTTCCGACAATGATCAGCCAGAGATAATACGATGGTGAATAATATTTTTGATCGTATTTATTTGGGTTACAAATTTACCCCAAAATCTCCCGGTCGAAGACTACTTGAGTGTGGATAATATAGTATTGATACTACGCCGCTTCTAACTAATCGTGAAATTTGTGATATTGTAAAATCCACAGACGCCCAGGAAAATGAGGATAACGATAAAGAGGATGAAAATGCTGTTCTAGTTACTGGCATTGCCGGTAAGGTACCGGCTTCAATTAAAACCGTTCGTAGAAGTTTACTGGATTTGCGTAGATTTACCGAAGCCCAACCAGATGAAGAAAAAGTGTAAAAAATTATTGGTGGCATGGAAAATTGTTTGGAGAAAACATAATTAATAAAATGGTACAAAAGAAAATTACAGACTTTTTGAAACAACAGCGAATTGAAATGTCCGAGAAAATTTTACTAATTTCTTTACGAATTGTTTAGTAACATTTTTAGTAAAAATTTCTCGAATCGGATGGATAACGAGAAGTATTCACTAAGCCATATTTTCGTTCATATGTATTAGTTAGTTTACCCTGTATAAGACGAAACTACAAGGTTCTCATTATAAATTTTCTTTAATTTCCAAATACCATTAAATATATGTCAAAGATTATAAATTTAAAAACACATTTTAAAGATTTTAAGTGTCGTCGTTATTGAATACATTAAATTTTCAAACTCACAGTACTAAAACCCATCAAAAATAGCGTATAACTACTCTTGAAATATATGCCGATTGTGTTTGATTAAGTATGTTGGATGGAAATAAGATTCTTAAATGATATTGGGAAGAAATTCTGGAATATGACCACCTGGGATGGAACTCGACCAATTCTTAACCGCTTATGACGGGATTGGGTATGCTGGATGGAAATGGGATTCTTAAATGATTTTTAGAATACATTCTGGAATATGGTCACCAGAACGGAACTCGACCAATCCTTAACCGATTTTTAGAAGACATTCTGGAATATGGCCACCTGGGACGGAACTCGACCAATTCTTAACCGATGATGGGATTTGGTTTGCTGGAGAGAAATGTGTTTTTTAAATGATTTTTAGACGAAATTATGGAATATGGCCACCTGGGACGGAACTCGATCAATTCTTAGCCCATTAAGATGGTATTGAGTATGCTGGGTGGAAGATTCTTAAATCATTTTTGGGAAGAAGTTCTGGAATATGGCCACCTGGGACGGAACTCGATTAATTCTTAACCAATTATGATGACATTGGGTATACTGCATAGAAATGGCATTCTTAAATGGTTTTTGGAACAAATTATGGAATATGGCCACCTAGAATTGGGCCAATTCCTAACACGTTATGATGGAAATGCTTGGTGGAAATTGGATTCTTAAATGATTTTTGGGAAGAAGTTCTGGATTATGACCGATTATGCAGAAATTGAATATGTTGGATGGAAATGAGATTCGGAAGGAGTTGTGAAATATGGCCATCTGGGACGAATCAAGATAATAAGCAGGCGTCTTTCTTGAAGCAAGTGTTTCGTGATGATTTCTGTTAAAGCTGGATGCCTTAACATCTATCACCAGTAAGTAACCCGCTCATGTAATTAGTGGTTTGAACGGCAAGCTAACTACCTACCCTTACAAAAAATCACGTTATGAACCATACACAAAAGGCTCGGATAAAGTTATATATTCAACAACCACCTCGAGAACTGTTCACGGGAACCTAGAATATGAGATCTTCAGAACCTTTCGAACCAAGCGGAAATTTACACTTTTGAGGTATTTGCAATACAAGAGCATAATAAATGGTCTGGGAGTTAATTCCATAAAACAACTATAGCGATGTTTATTGGGTTTAATGATTTAAATTATTAACAATCACTATATTTTGATTTCTATTTCAACTATTTATTTATTGTATGTGTTTTGGTATAAAATATTATTGCATATTATTAGTTCACAAATATGGCTGGTGTGTGAACGATTGTTCGAGGCACTTTCACTTGTTTATTATCTTTTTGAGACTGTGTCTCATGCCCTTATAAAACCCGACTGTGTTCTTTTTCGTTTCTCAATTTTCTTTCGCGTCTTTCTGTAATTCTCGATATTAATCGATAATCGATTAATATCGAGACGCGAATGAAGATGGTGAAATAGCTATATTCAGTAAAACGAGCAATGCTTCGTAATTAAGCAGCGCGGCGTATAAATAGTTTTGCTACGAGAAGTGCCACGAAGTGAAAAGAATTTTGAGCCGCTACACCGCTCCCCTCCTGGATCGAAAATCGTAGTGTTTTAAATTTAATGTAACTGTTTTTCGAACACTACGATTTTCGTTACATTGGAAGCGTCGGTAGTTATTTTGAACTGCGCGTCGTTTAACGGGTGTGCCAAAAGGGTGACAGCGGCAAGAGAACGCGTGACCTTATCGAAAGATTCTGTGCAACCTTCGGGCCAAGAGAAGTTTCTACTGTTTTTGCCTTTCTTGAGTAAAGTGCCCAAATGCCTGTGAATGGGCGATAACAGTTCGGCTAATCGTGGTATAAAGCGGCGGTAATAGTTCACCATACGGAGGAACTGCTGTATTTGGCGGATTGATGTTGGCTCTGGAAACATTTAAATGACATCAAGCCGAAAATATATTTCGTAGCTCTAATGTTAATTCCATATACGGAGAGACGTTTAAATACTGACTCGAGATGTTCACTGTGTTCCATCAGGAGACCGGTTTGCAACGAGGATATCGTCGATATAAAAGTAGACGAAGTCCAGCCCCAGCTGAGTTACAAAGGCCGTATGGCATTCGCGTAAACTCGAAAAGCCCAAAAGGAGTAGTATTGCTGTTTTATGAATATCCTCGAGAGCCATGGGAATTTGTCGGGGAATTTATTTTCCGGGTATCACAGATACTTCAGCCCTCGAATCGATCAGAAATTACAAGTTGTTTTCATGATCTTTGATGAAAAGATGGCGAGACGAACCAATCCTACTGTTTGCCATAGAGACAGCAGGATTTAGCGGTTTTCCGAAGACTTGAAATTTTTGGGAGTAGCATCTCCATGAGCTACCGGTCGGAAACTGCACGGCTTAAAACAGTTGCGTGCGCGTGAGCCGAAACAACGGTGGTAGTAGCAGAGTCCGGATCGAGATAAAGATCTCGACCTTGACCTGTGTCGGTAATTGAAATTCTGTTTGTTGTTTGGCGATCTTCCACATGGACCAATGTTCATATTGGCCAGTGTTTGCTGTAGATCTGCCAATTGTTGTTGCATCTTGTCCAGTTGTCCTTGCATTAAAACAAGGGCTGATTCACCGCCAGCAGTTGCCTTGCTTGTAGATGGCTGGTTGAGAGCAGCAATTGGTTTGGTTGCTCTTGATTGAGCGTAAATCCAGATATTGTCGGCGACCGGTATAATTTTCTCCATGTCGTTTTTGATATCCCGCTCCGTTATCGCTCGTAAGTCGTCTGGCAAACGTTTTAGCCAGAGATTTTTGAATAAATCGTTATTTACTAATTTGGAATCACCTGATTTTTGTACAAGCAGGCGATAAAAGTGGGACGATCTTAGGTCTTCCATTTGTTGGAAACCGGAGAGCAACTCGTCAAGTCGTTGCTCCTCGCTAATAGTGTAGCGGTTGGTCATGCGAACCGTTCATCATCGTCAACAATACGGTGGATGCCCGAACTGGTGTTCGACGAGGATGAACCAAGCTGCCGGTTACTCGTTCCAGAATGGGTGTATCTTCGGTAGCATCTTGTATATTTTCGTTGTTGCCCGCGATGCTGATGTGCCAGCATGGCTGTCGTTCTCATCTTCAGATGATGAAACGGCTTTTTGTTGTTTAGGTGGAATCTTTACTTATTTTTCTTATTTTTACTTATTTTTATTATAACTTCAATAAACCGGCGTAGCATAAATATTTATTTTATAAACGTGTCTATTTTAATTATAGACTAAAAAAAATATACGTTCGCGAACAAGCTAAATAGAATTATTTTTCCAACCAAGGAGTAATGCAAATAAAAATGGGCAGATCAAATGCGAATTAAACCAGCGAAATAATCAATTAGATCGGAAATTACAACGAGTGAAATTGTAGAAACGGAAAGTCGGTGAAGTTAGCCCGAGATTCCATCCCGAATTTTTTGGTGCATTTCTTGGCTAAAGTGTAGTCAACCCGAAAAAAGTGTAGTCGTTACAAAAGTGTAGTGCTATCCCGAAATCCCGAACTTTTTGGGTATTTCTTGCATAAAAGCAATCGTTACATAAAAATGTAGGATTATCCCGAAATTAAAATCTAATACAAATTTAATTTTAATTTACACATTTTTAAAAAATATTTTTTGAAAACTGTCAAAAATTGTTGCAACCTCTTACTGTGGACTAACCGTGCAATATTATAATTTTATAAAAACCATTCTGAAAATTTTAAAAATCCTATTGGAATAAAACATACAAAAAAAATTAATATTAGAAAATTAAGTTAAATCGAAAAGTGCATTGGCAATTCATGACAATAAAATAAGCAAACCATAATACCAGAGCTAAATTGCACTAGCGGTATATACGGCTATTTAGGTCTTGGCTGTGCTAATAAACCCTGCGAATTTCATTTTCATATCAGGTGGAAAAATGATGTAAAGGATGTGTATTTGTGTGGATAAAGACTTCTCGAGTGTATAGTCCAAGAATCCAAAAACTGAACCAGAGCTCAAAAAATTATTATGATAATTAATTCCCATGTAAAATTAAACGCTGATTACGAATATGCAATCAGTTTTGAGGTAGATCCACTATTAAGGATTTTGACTGTTCGAACCATTTTACTATGCGACAAAACTTTTTATCGACCAAGTAGGCAGTTTGCCCATATCTCCGCTCATATAGTCATTTACCGCGAAAACACTTGCATATTTGGATACTATAACGTTTTCATACTATAACATACTGAAATTTGAAGTTGCTAGTCCCGTTAGGGAAGTCACAACAGTTTTTTAAAAGTGCATTTTACGGCCCGATTGAAGGATTCATATGGATTCATAGTCCAAGAATCCAAAAACGGAACAAGAGCTAAAAAACTATTATGCAAATCAATTCCCATGTAAAATTCAACGCTGATTACGAATATGCAATCAGTTTTGAGCCTAGTCTCCAAAAAATCTCCAGGATTCGCTCCACAAAAATTCCATTTTAAAACTTTTTAGTTCTAATTATGATAAAATGAAATGGGGCACCCTGACGATCCACATAGACATGTGCTGTATTTTTTTGAAATTTATCAACTATTGCAGTATGTATGTGGCAAAATCTCCAGGATTCGCTCCACAGAAATTCAATTTTCAAACTTTTTAGTTCTAATTATGATAAAATGAAAGGGCCAAGGTTGGGTACCCCAACGATCCACAAAGACTTGTTGCGTATAATTCGAAATCGGATAACTCTTATCTATTGCACTGTGTAGATGACTTTTGGGCCAGATTACTATTATTTCATACATTTTTTTTTTATTTATCTGGCACGATCTTACTTAGAGTATTTTTGGTCAAATTAATTAAAAATAAACTATTATATTAAACACATAATATGACTTATTAAATCAATTGAGATTTGAAATATCTGGTTATAGTTTTGTTTCTTTAATTCTATACGTTGTACTAATTTTTTTTAAATTTGTCGAGTATAACTCAAATTTCGTCTTGTACAGGTAGTAACACTGTAATACATATGCAATTGAAACAAGTCGCAAACGATTCGTAAAAACTTCCAATACGTCGAATTAAATTAATTAATTGAATTAAATTTAAGTAAGTATGTCTGCATTTGACTTTAAATTTTTCATTGATATTATCGCTTAAAACGAAATTTTCATAACACGAAATATTTTTTTACCCCCTTCGATTTCGTGTTATCCAATTTCTACTGTACTTTATTTTATATAATTTTTGATCGTGTTCGAGTCAGGACTATCATCAATAAACTTGAAAAATGGTAACCACCGCAGCACAAACCTCATCTGATGATAAATTTTAAATTTTGATTATTTATTAAAATTTAATATTTTTTAAATATTAGTTGTATGAGATCGTGTGTATTTAATCGATCTAACCTTGAATGTGGCAAGAGTAAAAATAAAATTAGATAATTTTCATGGGACAGTCGACCAATCAACATCGTTGTAGTCCTTAAGAGAACAAAAATTTCGAGTTCACAAATTTTTTTGCATATACTTATTTCGCTTGGTGTATATCTAAATTTTATTCTAACGATAATTAAATTAAAATACTAATTAGTCATTCCATTACGTTTTACAAATAGCCAATCATAAAATGGTCTACATGTAGACAAAAACATTAGAACCTTCAAAACATTTTTCTCCAATTTCACCTTTTATGCATGTTGATATACACACACACATACACATATGTTTATATAAAGAATAATGACTACACAAAGTACAAATTATCCAAATAGAAATTAAACATTTACCTTTTTTTATTTTTGTCTATACATTTTCTTCGTTTTTCGTGAAATGTACTATAGTATGCTGTACCACCATATAACGGTACAGACACAATCATGCAATGACAAACTATACATAATTATTTTGAATTCTTAATTAAAAATTTCCCATGACTAACAAGAGTAAAACTTGCGCAATTATTTTAATTACATTCCCGGAATACACAGAACAACAAAAAAAAATGCAAATCAAAGGGAAAACAATACGAAAAACTCTTTGTGTTTTCATTGTGACTAAATAATAGGAAAATTACCTTACCCCAATATGATAAAAACGTATATACAGTTAAATTATATCTTCATGGGTGTTCCTGCAGAGGTGTATACGTTTCACAGAAAGAAATTAAATTTTAGTCACATAGCCAGCCACTCGTACCACAATTTTCTGATTATTTTTATTAGAATTATTTTGTTATACGTTAGGGTTGTCCATTTAGTACATGTGAAATTCAGAACTGTGCTTTTTACACCGAGAATTCTCTTTTCATGATGTGACGGGCACATGATTTCGTGATACTTTAAAATAAGAATTATTCTAAATAGTTGTTGACGTCATTCATGATTCTAATAATAAAACGGTCTTCTAATTTCCTTAAAGTAGTCAGTAATTGCAGATAAAAAGGGTATCGGTTTAGCGCTGAAACCAATCCAGGCCTGCTGTAAAAACGTCAAACTTGCCATAACTTCCCAAAAATTATATGAAATAGAAGAAGTTTATATGTTATATCTAAATATTAGATGCCAATAGGTTATATTTAATCATAAACCATAATTTTTAAATAAATAAGTTTCCCGGGGGTTAGGTCATGCCACATACTCCTTCGTTTAACTATAGTAACCAAACAATTGATTTTTGGATTACTCGCGTATTTCAAATTATTTAACACGCCAGGGACCTATAGCTAATAGACGGAAAAAGGTTATACTTGACCTTGTGCATCTTTGTTCTCAAAGGTTGGCAAAAATAAAGGTATATCATATTTGCTTCATAAGACTATCAATAAAACGCACCAACAAACCAATTGCCACACGATGGGAATAAGGGTCATATACAAGCCATTTGCTGACCAATATTTGGCTAAATGATTTATGTCATACTATAATCTACAATATCTACGGTTTACTGGTAGCCAGTTGAGGCCATTTGAATTTACGGTTTACGGCAGGAAGACACAGCATTTTTTTGGTTAAAGGCGAAGAGGCGCCAACCCAGTTGCAACAAGTGGCCAACCGATTAATTTGTTTGTAACATTGAAAGGCGCTGCAACCCACGGGTGGCCAGTTAAGGTCATTCCTCTTGAGGTCAGCACTTTAATAAATTTCAGCTTGTCCTGACATCATTATTGTTCTAGAATTTTTATCTTCCTTTCTCATGTCAATTTTGTATTGACCAAATCAAGAATCGCAGCTGTATATAGAGCTACAGAAAAATTAGTTTTGCAAAATCATTAATTTGTTAACGTAATTTAAAAAACGTACTTCATAATGAAAAATACCGCACGATGGATACGATTTTGACGTACCGAACTAATTAATTGGAATCAAATTGATTTCTGGTTTCTTTTAAAAATCTGAAGAAATAAACAATTTTATGAATGAATTTTTAAATGTATCTATAATTTGTTGTATACATTTATGTACCTCCGTTTATCATGTGATCTGTATGTTTATATTTATTTAAATCGTTTAATTTAAGAAATTTTCATTAATAAATTCCAATCAGGTGTTAATTGAAAATTTTCCTTTGGAGTGCAAAACGATACAACTCCAAGTTGCTGGTGCTAAATAAAAGTTTCCGTCCAAATTATACAACGTAATATTTTTGCCATACGTACGAAAAATATAAATTTTGTTCACAATTAATTTTAATCAGTTTGTATAAACTGTCCAGTAGATTTATTATGCTTTTAACAGTAAAATACTATTTAGACGGTGAATTTACGTAAATGCAATAAATATTTTAACTGTTATGTAAAAATTTCTTTAAATAACTTTGAAATTTTTGTGAAACTCGAAAGTATTCTAACTCTCATCATGGACATTTTTAGTGCTGATCAACTGCTGCTGATATAATAAACTATTAATTGCATGCACGAAGTGAATATTAAAGTTCAAGTAGCAAATTTTATTAAAATACGACATACTCGGTAATAAAGTATAAATAAAAAAATTTCACTCAAAATTTTATTAAATATTTACACCAATAAAATTAAATTACAAATATTACATGCAGGAAGAAAATAATTCTATTGTAGAAATCACATATGTAGTACAGTTTAAATTGAAATTCAATATGCATTAATTTTTGTATACAAATTCAAATGAACCAATAGTATATTTTAATAAGCTGCATATTGTTCATTTCATTACAAAATTAACTAAAATACCTCATACTATATAGTAGATTATATCTAAGAAAATTTCGTCGTTGTTACAATTTTTACACGAAATAAGTTTCAATATTATTTTTACATGCATTTTTAATCATTCCATTTTTGTGGCCGAAAATATATATTAAAGTTTAGCTTAAATTAGGAAATGCACCAATGTGGTATCTCAATTCAAATAGAATTATAGTAAAAATTACTATGCCGCATAGTATGTGTAATCTTAATATTCATTGGCTTACCAAACAAACAATTTATTACACGCACAAAGTAAATATTGTTTTTAAACTAAATTTAATTGAATAACCACAAACTAGTTGAAATTATATACAATAGAATATTAATAAATCATATATAACAATAAATTTAAAAAAAAAATTGATTAAAATTATTACATGCAGGAAGTAAATTATATTTATTGTAACAGCCATATACGGGCATGCATTAGAGTTTAAATTGAATCTAAATTTAAACAAAAAAATAGTATACTTAATATACAGCATATTATGCGTAATCTTAATATATCTTGGCTTATTAATTAAACTTATTATTACATGCAAGAAGTAAAAATTAGTGATCATTTAGCAAAATTTATTAAAATAACATATACTGACTGGGTAGTAGAGCATTAATAATATATTTCACAGAAGATTTTATTAAATATTTACAACAACAAAATTAAATTACAATTATTACATGCAGGAAGTAATTAGTTTTATTGTTATAGGTTAAATTTATTTCAATATAATGCACATTTTGTGTAATTCTAATGTTTAGTGGCTCATTGAACAAACAAAATATTAAATGCATGAGTAAGGATGATTAATTTTCATTCGTTTCCGGTAAAAAAGGACACATAAAGTATATGTGTTTCTCCAAATATTATAAGAGTAAGGTGAAATTAAATGCAAAATCGATTAATGCAAAACACGCAGCAGGAAACATAACCTCTCAAAACGAGTGAAAGTGTGGAACAGAATCGGGACGATGATTAAGCGTTGATTAAATTCAAATTGGACTCTAGTGCTACGGATCACATGATAAACAGAATAGATTATAACAGCAAAATAACGAATATGAATAACAGTCCAGGTAAAATCAACAATTGAAATTGAAACAACAAAGCAAAATTAAAACATTTTTGAACGGTATGATACTACAATTTGTTGCAAACAAAAAAGGAAAATGTACGAGACAACATTTCTTGTTGGTTGTGATGTCTTTACTCTTTTTCAAATGAGCAACAATAGAATGTGTGCGTTTTCGACTAGGACACGTAAATGTTTTCGACATGAAAAAGTTATTTTCGAGAAAAAAGATTTCTGGTTTTGGGCAAATAAAAATAAACACCGAACTGAAATTTTGTGAATCATGCGTCTATGGTAAACAAACAACCATTGGTCATTCCCACGGATCAATAAATGAACCAGCTTGGGATGGATCTCAAGATTTGGTCTGATGAGTTTACGTGAGCAGCAATTGTATTCTGCATTGAACGAAAAAGCGACGTGAAGGCTGACAATATGGTGATGAATACACATTGAACGAATTTATAAAGTATGGCAATGAAAATGGAAATCACATAATATACACGGTTCCCTACAATTCTGAGACGAATTCAGAATCAGAACGGTTAAATCGGATTTTGCAAAAAAAAGCTAGAACCATATTGTTGCAGCAAATTATTTGAAAAATCGATGTCCGACGTCTGCATTATGCAAACAGTTTATCAATAAAACGTCATCCGAACTTTGGTATGGTACGAAACCAGATTGGTGGATTATCGTAAGAAATTGGATGCAAAATCCTCGACGTGTATCGTGCTTGATAACGGCACATCATACATAAAGATACTATTGCGAAGTTGACCTAATATTCTGGCCCAAAAAATTATATTTTTGCCGCTGGCAATACCGTCATCTATTTTGATAACTATCATAACAGAAAACTGAAAAAAACATTGAATATCACATAAATTCAATATAAATTTGAATGAAATGAATATAAATAATACAATTGGATTTTAAATTTATAAAATTATTATTAATAAAATAAAAAATATACAAATTTAACTCAAACATGATCATGTTTTAAATGAAAGTAATAAAGAATATTTCTCAAAATTCTAATAATTTTTTAACACAAAAACTATAGTTGCTATCACGAATTGTCAACCCAAAAAAATCGTATATCACGACATTTTAATGATCTCAGCCCGACATTTTAGTGTTATCTTGAAATTTATGTCGAATACACTCAGCCCAAAATTCAAATTTTCATAGTTGAAGGAATCATTGTGACCCGGTATAATAAACGTAAAACAGTCAAAAAGCAATTCTTATTATTTTCAATTGGTTTATGAAAATATTATTTTTACGAGTCGTTTTTACCTCGAGTTTTAAAGATGGACATACAACAAAATTACGGGTTTTTGAATCAAAATTGAACTTTCTACTGTTGTTTACTAACTTTCGAAATATGTAAACTTCTATGTCGGTCTTTGTTTGTCGGTCTTTGTTAATAAACGCCTCATACACGATTAGGCGATTGGCTCATAAATAGTTTTATTTTAATACACATATACATGATACTATACATTCTCATACTGAGAATGGCCTATATTCGGTCGCTTTACGAACAACATAATAATAAATGGAAGTTGCGATTTCCAGAGTTGGTCATCGGTCTCATTATGATTTTTGGACATATCTGGTTGTAACCTTTACGAGTAAGAAGTTTCAGGAGGCTGTGATTGGGCCCTCATACCAAGAATGCCCTATATTCGGCTGATTTATTAACAACCATAATATTGAGTTCAATGTAGAGGAAATCTGTGAACCGTAATTACCAGCAACTCCTAATTAAAACTTCCTCGATTTTTAAAGTTTTCTCAAAATATTTCTAAAAACCATTATAAACAAAAATATTCTAATTCTAATTTGCTATAAAATCGGTCCAGAATTTAACCGAAAATTTTTGACTGATCGGTATTAAACTTTGTACGTCAGTGTTTTCCCTAAATTGGACTAAAACGGTGTTCTGGGAGTGGACACCTTTCGAAGAGAATTTTTTAATTTTTGCAATGTTGAAAGGTAAACAATTTATGAAAGCTTGCTAATAGCCGATTCTAATAAAAGTTAAAATACCGGTTATTTAGCTCTTTTTTATATTTTTATTGTTAAAACTTAAGCTTTCGGAACCTTTTCAGTTCCATTCTCAAAAGTATATAAATCAATTTAACAAAAAAGTATATTTTCTATAAAAAATAAAATCGAAATCAAGGTTAACTAAACATAGCTATTTTCCTGTAGATATCGCTAGCTACTAGAAAAAACATATTCTTTATTTTAGCTAAGCCACAAAAATTGATATCTACAGAAAAAACACTTTTCAAAATAAAATTTCGCTTTAAAAACATTAATTGAAAATATTTGTATGCATCTTAAATAATATTTGAAATGTGTAAAAGCAAGAAATCAAAATAGATTATATGAATTGCCAATGTAAGCGAAATCGTTAATTTTGTTAAGAGAATTGGTACTAGATTTTATATGTAACATTTCCAAAATAGATCTTTTTCTGTAATTGTGTTGTTTTTCCAATATGTCTACATCTTCCAAAATAATTTTATGGTTGGTACCTCTAATATGTTCCGAAAGTGCACTTATTTGATTTGAATTTCCTGTGGCTCCACGTACACACAGGGAAATATATGTTATATTTCAGAATAACAGGCTGCTCTTAAGTTTTGTTATCCATGTGAGCCGACCGAGTAGAGAAATTCTTGGAGAAAGTGTAAACACTACTTAAAAAATATCTTCAGTTTTATTTAATGTTTTTAGATTTAGTAGAATGTTATTCTTACTAAAAGAATCTAAAGTTGTTCTATACGCAGAAAAATTCATGCTATGTTGTAGCATAAAATTTTTGTGGTGAGTATTATTATACTTGCGGATTTCTTTGGTGTAATTCTTATATTATGCATAATGACAAGCTAAAATAATAGCTCCGCCCTAAATTAATTTTCAAATTTTTGTACAATCTAATTCTTTATAAAAGAAATTCAATACTAACAAGTAGAAAATTTTATACATCCCATAAGCAAATGAAAGTTTATCAATAGTATTTTGATGGCATAACATTCTTCCAATAAGAGTAATAAATTTACATGATTTTAATAGAAGATGATTTTTCTTTAAATAAACATATAAAAGGAAAACATTTGCTACAGTTAAGACAAAATTTCTTATTTGAAGAATTGAAACAATTCCACGTAGAACTACAATATTTCAAATAAGAACCTTCAGTTTAACATACAATTTGTATGCCCTTAGATATATAACTTACGTGCTTAATCCCAGAATAAACAAATATTACTAGAAAAATTTGATTCTTTCATTTATTTCAATTTATCTTCTATTAAGAACTTGATATGTGCATTGAAACATCATATTACTCTTCACTTAAGCCCATTTGATTAACACCATACTTACATATAAAATAAAAATTCTCAAACTGAAATAATTTTAAGCTTAAAATAAAACAAAATTGTTTGGAAGAATTGAATTATTGAAAATTTATTGTTATTATATAAAAAAACTGATATAAACACATACACTTTATGTAACTAACTTTCTACATTCTAAGAAAATCAAAATAAAATTTTCATTAAAACTACAATCAAAAAGATGAATAAAACGATATCTTTCGCATATTATATTTGTAATCCAAATACATTACCAACATTGCATACATACAATATTTACATAACTTATTTTCAACCTCGTAATTTCATATAATTAAATTTCAGTATATTTTTAAAATAAAATTTAAAATTAGTTATTAGCACGTATATAATTTTTTACAAAAACTGCAATTATACATAGCTAAAAATATTTTAATAAATAAAAAAAATAAAGATAAAATATGAAATTATTAAAATTCGATAATATTCCATAATATTGTAATGACGCTCCACTCAATCAAACGCTTCCACTCCACAATTTTATTTCGATTTTCTGTTAAATTAAAATAATGAAAAAGAACACAAAATTAAATTTTTTAAACTCGATAATAACTTAATAACTTAAATTGTAAAACATTTTATATGTTAAACAGTTAAAATGATGTAAATATTACAAATAAATGAACCACCTTGCACAAAGTTTCAATTATTTTTTTCAATTGAAACGACGCTAGTGCAGCGCCATTTTTAATTTTAGATTCACATGCACAAATACTTTTTAATACACTGCTTTAAAACAAAGAATATTAACTTATCATAAATATTCTTCTATGTCACTACTATTTTAGTTTCACTTAAATTAAATGATTTGTTTTCAAACTTATTTTTCTTTTTTCTACACAAATAAAATCACAAATTAAAAATGTCCACTGATTCACTGAATTTAAATGACACGATTTAAATGAAACGACGTAATCACTGAGAAGCACAAGCCACAACTACAGAAGAGGCGATTAGAATTTGATTTTTCTGTAGCTTAAGAATATCTTTTAAAAAACTTACAGAAAAATAAGAATGGTTGTTCTTGAATTTTTAATATTTTAAATTCCCAAAAATTTGTCATTATTCATTTTTGCAATGAATTCTCGATGAGAGCGCAAGAAATTTTCAATAAGCCTAGAAATTTGTTTAAGAAAAAAAAAACCTTTTTTTAAGAATTTAAATCAGTAATGTGCTCAGCGCAAGAATTAACTTCTTTCTTTTAATAGTTTTTTTGCATCAAGAGAGAACAATTTTCTTGCCAAAAGTTTACTTTTTTCTAAAAACAAAATGCTTATTTAAAGGTTTCATATCTTATGGTTATATTATATTTCAGATAGATATGCTTAGGGAAAGTTTTCTCAGCCATTCTTGAAGTAAGAGTATTATTTATATTTTAAGAACACTTGAAATAAAATGTTATGTTTTATTGTACTAAATGCCAGTGTAAATATTTTTTCTAATAGAATTATAAGCTATATTTTAAAATAAAATCTTATATTTGAAAATATCCACAAATAAGATTGGCTATTCTTAATTATGGACAAAATATTTTTCTGTGTGTATATGTTGGAAAAAACGCTTCCGTAAAAACTGTTTAGTTTGTCCCGTGTAACTTACGTTACAATCATTACATTTAATCCTATAGAAAAGATTAGATTCTTTCTTTAATGGTATCGGGTCTTTTAATTTTGAAAACAAAATATCATTTAAACTGATAGATGAACGACCAATAATTTCGAAATTATATTTTTTAAATAAATGTTTTAATTTTTCGAAAAGATTTTTTATGTAAGGTAAAGATAAATAATTTGTAGGATTTTGTGTAAAATTTTGGTAATTTCTTAGTTTCCAAATCACTTTATTTATTAATTGTTTAGGATACTGATTATTTACCAAAGTTTTTTCCAAAAGTTCAAAGTTATTGTAATGAAATTTAGTATCGGACAACTTTAGAATTTTTTGAGTTAAAATTTTGATTGTATTAATTTTGTAAGAAAAAGGAAGCCAAGAAATAAAATTTAAATATAAAATTCTAATAAATTTATACATAGATTAAGTTTTCCAGAAGAGTAGTCGAAGAGTTTATACTAAAGTTTTGGTAAGTTGTATCTCTCACCTTAGAAAACCAGTATGATGTATTCGAGAATTATAATGTGTATATTCGTTTTAAAAGAAAGTCGGGTGCTGTTTCATTTTATTTATTAGGTTTGCAAGTACAAACTGTGCTTGTTTCGGTCAAATTCAACTTTATTGAAAATATAATGATTACAAAGTTTAATTATCGAAATGTTCGCCATTATTATCTATGGTATTTTGTCATTTATCATCGAGCCAGTTTTGCACATTTTCAACTTTCGTGAACCGCTGGTCTTTCAAATATGACGACATCGATCTGAACAAGTGGTTAGAGGAAGCTAAATCTAGAGATGCTGTACGCTGCTTACTGTAAAATTTGCCACTCTAAGGACAAAATGAGTTCGTGGGTTGGTTTTACTGTATGTGGACGAGTATTGTCATGCTGTAATTTGATCAATTGATCAATTGGACCTGGTAACATTCAGCTGTAACAGTTTGACCAGGTTCCAGAAGCTCGTAGTAAATGACTCCTTTCCAATCTCAGCAAGTGCACAGTAACACTCTCCTGGCATGAATATTCATTTTTGCAACTGATCTCGATGGCTGGCCTGGCTCAGCCCATGGTGTCCTGCATTTAGAATCATCGTATAAAATCCACTTTTCATCACCCCCAATAATTTTGTGTAAAAAATTCTTTCTTTTGTACCGAGAAAGCTAATTCAGGCGAATGTTCTTAGGTTTTTGTTTTCTTCGGTCAATTTATGAAAACCCCACTTTCCTTCCTTTTTTGTTTTTCCAATTGCATGCAATATAAAAAACACCACCCGACTTTCTTTTAAAAGCAATGTACACATTATAAATCTCGAATACATCATACTGGTTTTCTTAAGGTGAGAGATACAACTTACCAAAAATTTGGTCACAACTCTTCTACTACTCTTCTGGAAAACTTAATCTATGTATAAATTTATTAAAATCAGCTATTAGTCAGCTTTCATAAATTGTATATATTTCAAAATTGCAAAAATTAAAAAATACTCTTCGAAAGGTGTCCACTCCCAGAACACCGTTTTAGCCAAATTTGGGAAAACACTGACGTACAAAGTTTAATACCGATCAATCAATTTGTCTGAAAAAAAATTTCGCTTAAATTCTGGACCAATTTTATAGCAAATTATAATTAGAATATTTTTGTTTATATTGATTTTTTAAAATATTTAAAAAATACTTTAAAAATCGAGGAAGCTTTAATTAGGAGTTGCTGCCAATTACGGTTCACAGATTTCCTCTACATTGGACTCAATATTATGGTTGTTCGTAAATCGGCCGAATATAAGACATTCTTGGTATAAGGACCTCATCACAGCCTCCTAAAACTGCTTACTCGTAAAGGCTAGAACCAGATCAGTGCAAAAATCTCAGTGAGACTTATGACCAACACTGAAAATCTCAACTTCCATTGAATATTATGGTTGTTCGTAAATCGGTATCAAAATCACCTGAAACTTCTTTATTTTAGTTAAATATTAAATTTTTACAATTTTAGTTTCTTGGGTTGACAACATTAAAATGTCGTGACATACGATTTTTTGGGCTGGCAGTTTATACGTGACAGAAATTATAGTTTTCGTGTTGCCACTGCGCTTTTTTGGGCTGACTTTTGGGCCAACTTCACATATATAAATATTATTGGATTTGGATGTAAATAAACTAGTTATTGGTCGACATTGGATGAAAGATCAGTTCTGAACAAAGCAAAAATCATAGAATTACCAGATTCTGAGGCCGTGGCGAACAAACAAATAAAAATAATGACGAAACATTAATTGGTACTATATACAACTGATGAACATTTCACCAATAAGGAAAATATACCAATAATTATATAACAGTGTTAATACAGACTGCACTGATAACACCAGTGACATCGAACTACGACAATCCAATCGAGAACGAAAACCAGTTAAACATTATGGTGATTGGGAAGACTCGGCACATTTTGCTCTATCAGCTCAGGACTATGTAGAAAATGATGCCACTTCAATTAAAGAAGTCAAGCAAGTACCAGATTGGCCACAGTGGAATAATGCAATCTACGAAGAATATGCATCTTTAATTAAAAACGATACATGGTCATTGTGTGATTTAACGAAAGGCGGAAAATTAATTTCGAATAAATGGGGTTTTAAACTGAAACACAAATCGCATGGTGATCTACGAGAAAGCAATCCACTTTTAGTGTGTCATCAACTGAGGCCGAGTACATTGCATTGGCTAATGCAATTGGTGAAGGCAAGTGGCTTCAAAGCTTGCTTAATGAATTAAAAATCGCATGTGTATGTACTACAATTAAAGTAGGAGAACCGCGAAAAAATTGAAACTTAAGTTAATTTAAAGTTTCATAAAAATTAAGAAGCCGTGTTGGTTAAACCGTTTCTAAATCCGGTATAGGACTAGTTCTAGTTTAATATTATTTTTGCCCCGTGTATGCTGATAATGTCCAATGTGTTAAGAATGACATTCTTTTCAGAGATTATTAAAAAAAAAAACAAAAATCTGGAAGTCAACATTTTTCATGGTTATACCATACTTTACTTGACTTCGGTAAAAAAAAAGTAAATGGAATCCGTCTGTCCCTAGCTAGGTTCAAAAGCGCTTGGAAATGTCGTCAAGATATAATAATTTGGAAAATAAACTTTATGGTTATGTACTGGCTTCACACTTAACTAGATCTAATTTTCCACATGACACCACATAGTTTCAAAAAGTGTTGAAAACGTATACAAAATCATTTTCTTCTTCCATTCCATATAACTTTAATAACATTAAATCTGAAAACTATAAAATTTTAAGTTTATTTATTTTTTGACTTCACCACAATCTCTAGAACATAAAACAATTTAAAAGTTTTTCCTTAATATTTTCCGACATACTCTGGTCTAAGATAATATTTAGTAAATCTTTTAATAGTATTTGTGTGGTTTGTGTTGGCCTTACGATGGATGCTGTGCACCACATAAAAAATGTATCATTCAAAACATAACAATTTTTTTTTTTTTTCACATATTTTCAGGAGTTTGTGCAAGGACTCTCGGTACTGTCACGCGGTTCCCTCGAAGAAAAATTACGATGGACATTTTCATTGTATGACATAAACGGTGATGGATTTATAACTAGAGAAGAAATGACTGATATTGTAACGGCTATATACGAATTAATGGGCAGGCTGCCAGACACCTTACCGGATGAAGATCGAATTAAATCAAAAGTTGAAGGATTATTTAATGTAAGTCATATTTTTATAATATTTTTATGTAGACGCATAAATTAATTTTGAACAGGTAATTATATAGCCTTTATGTACGTACATGTCGTTTATGAATATATAACGAGTGTATTTCTCAGCAGTTTGAGGCAATTTGATTGGATTTATGAAATTTAACATGACGTGTTTACCTAATATATTATTGATTTGTCATGTTGAAATGTCAACATAACCACTATACTGTGCATATCTATATCAAACTATGTATAAGTCGATATTCTATTTCTAAATAAAGTAAATATTTATAGGTAAATAGGAAAATCTATTTTTCTATATAGTACAAACCTACTGGTATCGATATTGATTCAAACTTTGAATAGTAATTCTATACGCGACTATTTTGAACTGAATTATGTTGTGCATATATTTTGGGGTGAGACAATATTTTGTTTGGTTTTCCTATAGCAGTATAAAATAGTTTGTTCGTGCAATGGTGGCGATGACAAGTGAAACATTCCCATCAAACACTTTTAAAATTTTGACCTGTAAGATTTAGCAGACCGTGCCAGGCAAATGCACTTCAACAGAAACCAACCACTAGAATGAAATATACTACGCAAGGATGTGGTCTGAAAGCATATAAAATAACCACAGTGTCGAAGTTTTGGTGAGTGGGCCTTAGGAAGTCTTGTAGAATTTTTTTTTGCCAAAAATTGTGTTCAGCGACGAAACTCGTATTTAGTTAAATGAGAACGATAATTAGAAAAATTGCTGCATTTGGTGATGAACAACCACAGGCAATAGAACTGCCAATGCACCCCTACAAACCACTGTTTGGTGGGGCTTATGGGCCAATGGATTTATTTTAGATACTTGTCCAACATATAAACTATCAGCCGTAACCATAAAAATATCAGCCGGAACCATTGTAATGTCAACTGCAACCATATATAGCCAGTCATAATGATGTCAGTACCATGTCTGAACTATAAAAATCCAGACGGAATCATGCCGACCAGGACCAAACCAACTATAACACAAGAAACATAATTCAATGTGAGTCATTATGCACTTTTTGTATTTTGAACCAAGACAAATATAAAACCAACCGAAACCATACAAAGTCTGCTGGAACCAGAGATCTACTAACCAGAACATCTAACGGTTGAATGGTCACAATGGACTTTAGATAGTTGTCCAACATATAACTCTCAGCCGAAACCATAACAATGTTAGCCGGAACCTCTACAATGCCCAACGGTTAATATAAAACTAGTAATGCAAAATAAAGCCAATGGGACAAATGTCACTGGAATCAAACCAAACGTAATACTTAGCAGTGCATTGTAAATAAAGCACAATGATTTGCCCAACATTATGTGCCATCAAATTTTGCAGCGGGAACCAATACTAATCCAGCCAGGACAGCCAGCTAGAACCAATGCAATTTTTGATTCTTCAACTAGGACCATAGGATTTTATCAAATTAGATGCTTTCACAATGCGCCAATGTACTGCAGATAGAAAGGCAAACGGGTTGTCCAACGTATAAACTCTCAGCAGAAATCATAAATATTAGCCGGAACTACTAAATGCACACCATAACCATATGAAGCTAGAAGTAGAGATTTTCAGACGGAACCATTTTAGGCTTGCACAATGGGTACTTTCCATTTTAGATGATGGTACATGAACAACTTCAAGGACGGGTCAAATATTTAAATATGGAACACGCAAAATAAAATGCCGCATTTTAATTATGATAAAGAAGCAGAACTCACTTGTATTATCTTAGACCCTTTGTTCAGCCCTCCTTAGGCCTGTACGATCAATGGCTACTATTTTTCATAGACGGTACTCTCCAAATCTCGCACTTTGGTTGATTTAGCTAGAATTTTTGAACAACATTTAATTTTCCCTTCCTGTTCTAGAATTCGTAGTCACACTGGTGGAGATGAAACGGCCAGTAGTCCATCGCCATACAGAGCATTCAGGTTCCTTATCCAGCTCTGAAAAGTTCACTCGGTTTGCCCTTAAAAAATCTATGTCATCGATAAGGCGTAAATTTTTTGATGGCAAACCCCACTGCCTAGCAATCATGCTCTGTGGTTGTATACTTTCATTGCATGGATGTTAGTTTCTGGTTAATATCTGCTATAACTCTTTTAAAACCATCAACTTTCGTGTAAGTAAACATCTTCGTGAGGTGTGGGACGAACATCAGAAATTTCTTCAAATAAGTAAAAGCAGCATTAGCGGCAGAGGTAATCTAAAATTCGAAATAAAAGGCCACGAGCAAGTTCCAGTTTAATTCCTTCTAAACGAATGGACACAATGAGCGAGTTCTGACTTGAAGGGCATTTCCTGTGTCAATGTGATGCTGTAACAACGTTGGGTAACATATTTAGTCTTGACAAGTCACGAGTAAATAAAGAATTAATGTTTTCAATCTCAATCTTGACGATTCGTAAGCTCCTGCAGAACTTTATTCAGACTTTTTTTACCACATCGACTGGGTCAGATGCTAAAAGCCTCCCAGAAATTGATACTGTAGATCAGATCCCTTGCAACGGAAGGTACTACAACATTGTACATCGGTTTCATTCGCTTTATGTAGGAACCAAGTACAATCCAGGCTTCTCCAACCTCGTACATCAATATCGCCTCCGCTAAGTACGGTGCAAGTGACACCAGAACCTAACAAACAGGTGACCTCATACCATACGAAATTTATTAGTTCTTAACTTTCTTCCTCAGCTTTCGGTCAATTGTAGTTCGGGCTTTTCATTTTTAAATTTATATTGTGATTGATTGATTGATTGATTGGAGTGCACTTCCAAACCCAATCTGGCCTGGTGCACTAACAAGTTAAATTTCTGCATTACTTCGCTTTTCTAATATTTTCCAGGTGGTGATCAAATTGATGAATGGTGGCAATGCAAATAGCAGATGACAGCGTGTTTTTCAAAATATAATCCCGGTTGATTGTTCAGGTACTCCAAACCGTTTCTGCACTGGATGCGCAAAATAATAGGGCCATAATGCATACCGAATGAAGGATAAGA
The DNA here is from genome assembly GCA_932526605.1 of Nephrotoma flavescens. Lineage (NCBI taxonomy): Eukaryota > Metazoa > Arthropoda > Insecta > Diptera > Tipulidae > Nephrotoma > Nephrotoma flavescens. Next base: position 28,487,864 of record OW052222.1, on the reverse strand, counting down.
TTAGTACAAGATAGCTTCGCGGATTGACTTCGCGTTCTCCTTTCAGTTCATTCATGGACTTCCTCTCGCGATGAACCGTCCTTGTCTTATTGTTGTTTGTTATAAACTGTTGCACTTCGAAATTTTCAATGATTAGTTCGGCTTAAGATCATTCTGAGTTTCAAACATGCCGATGTTGGTTAATTTGTCATATTCTTGTTGAATTTCTAACACTCTTCCCTATTAGCCACTTGGTCCATTTCATTCGGTGTTGCATATTATTGAGATAAGTAAAATTTTCATTCAATTGTCCAAGGGTTAAACATTCCTGATTCACATATGCCTCTGAAATGCGGTGATTCAGGGGTAATGAAATAACATTTTTAAGTTCAAACCTCTATGCTGAGTACTTTAAAGAGAAATAGAATTAAAAATCCCAATTCCGTTAGCAGAATTAAACCTTCAGAGGTCTCCCCTAAAAGATCGTGGGGTTTGTGCAGAATCCTAGATTCCACCGCATATAAAACAAATTGAAATTGAAAGGTGCCAAAATCACTCAACTAAAATTAGTTGAGCAAAAGTTAAGGACAAAAAAATACGAAAATTATAAACCGGGTGTGCCCATCCAGAAATGGAAGGATCTCCCCGAATGACAAGTACAAAATCTGCTGAAGAAACTCCCCGAATGACTTATCGACCCCTAGAGGTCGATGCCCAGCCACAACGAAGCAGCATAATAAGGTAGGGACGTTTCTCCAAAAGACCCAGAGAAACCACTAGATCTTCCATAATTCACACTCTAACAGCTGGAGGCTGCTGGAGTGTCACGGGGAGACCGTGTAGATTTTACGCTTCATCCCCGAATGGACAACACATATACTGGACTCACCACTTCGATATTGTAGATGTCTTGTCAAGGGGAGTAGTCAGCGTGTAACTTTGGAACCGACACGAAGTGGAATTGGAACCACCCCCCCCCCCCCCCCCCCCCCATCACCCCAAAAATTTAACAATTCATTTTATTTGTTATTTTATTTCAAATCAAAAAGAACCCCGATCACGCACACCACAACCGTTCGTCGGTGCTCGGTTACAAATATATTTTAAAAATTGAAAATTGCAAATTTTGGAATTAAAAAATTAGAATTCGAATTTAAAAAATGGAAATAAAACACAAAAAATAAAAATAAGAATGAACTGAATAAAAAAGCATACAAAATGGATTCTTGTCTGTTGCGACCTTGTAGGGTAGCCGTCACGCAACAGGCGGTGCCATATCTGGACCGTTATAAATAAACCGTTAAGCGTCTTTCCGCATTTGATGAACAAAATACCAATGGCAACTTGGCCTCCTGCCCGATGTTAATGGCGGTACCCTTCCATGATGCGGCACAAGTAAAATTATTTCGGCACCCGATAAAATTTGATACTCGTTAACTATTCGATAAAAATTTACCAACCATTGTTAAATGCGGTGCCCGTTGAAGGAAAAATTTGTTTTGTTTGTTTTTATGACGTCACCTCAAATTTCCTAAACAAATATATTTTTTTTTCTTTATATTACTAGACTGAAAAATTTAAATTCTTTTACATAAAAAATCAAAATTAAAAAAACTCAAACTTTGAATGATGGTGGTCTCCGCGAAATATTATAAGACATGGAATATATGAAAAATCTTAAGCAAAACAATTTGGGCGTGATGATAATTTTTTTTTTTTTTACTTTAAAACGTAATTCTTCTTAGCAACGTCAATATTCCAAACTGAACTGTCCAACAAAAATTCTCGCACCAACCAAAGCATACTATTTTTGTTCATTGATATTTCTTGATTTTATTTTACGAGCTAACACGCACACTCATTCACACCACGCACATACCAAAACAAGAAAACAAAACAAAAATACTGGGTGACGGTCTCTTTATCGTAAACAATTTATCGTGTTTCAATTTAACGTGAACATTTAATCGTAGAACAGTTTATCGTGGACACAATTTACCGTGGACACAATTTATCGTGGGACAATTTATCGTAGAACAGTTTTTCGTGGACAATTTATCGTAGAAAGGTTTTATGCGTGGTATCAAAAAATTAGTGGGATTCTTTAATGATTTTTGGAAGAAGTTCTGGAATATTGCCATGTGGGACGGAACTCGGTAGTTTCTTAACTGATTATGATGGGATTTGGTATGTTGGATGGAAATGGGATTATTGAATGATTTTAGGAAGAAGTTCTGGAATATGGCCATGTGGGACGGAACTCGGTAGTTTCTTAACCGATTAAAGATCCCGGCTCCTACGCGCCCCGAAATTTAAATCTAAAGAGCTCCGCAGGGCTACGGGGAGGAGCGTAGGTGTCATTAATAGATTCTATATAATCTGCTTCCACTTGCGGTACGCAGTGCGACTCCCACTCTCAATTTAATATATTCATAAAAAAATATTAAATTTCATTTATTTTTAAATGAAATTCAATATTGTTTATTGAATTTTTTTAACACGTCTTAACGATTTTTTTTAAATTTTAGTTCGTTTTTATTGCAATAGATGGCGCTAGGTCCAAAATGCTTAGCAAAGGCACATTTTTAGTTATAAACAATGCCGCTGTTGGTCAAAGTGGCGCTACCGTCGCTCAGACTGTCAAAATAATTTGACTGCGATACTAAAGCTGTTCCAAACAATTATACAATAAATTGTCCACGATAAACTGTTATACGATAAATCGCCCACGATAAACTGTTCTACGATAAATTGTTCCACGATAAATTGATTCCACGATAAATTGTTTCCACGATAAATTGTTCGACGATAAATTGTTCTACGATAAATGGCTCACGATAAATTGTTCACGATAAACTGACAGTAAATCAAAAATACTCTTTTACATCTTTGTGCACTTTGGTCTCGGTCTCAAAAATACTCGACGTTTACGCCATATAATAGAAGGATACAAATCGTGAACCGGAGTATAAAGGTCGATTCACACTCACAAAAACCTAGTGCCAAATGCTAGAAAACAGACTTAATTAAATAATTTTTAATTAAATAAATATGGAGCAGACGATGTACCATATGTGACCGTTCGTAACTTGTACACTTTAATTTGCTCATTGGGGTCAGCTCTCCATAGTATCCTTTGAAACCGATATATCGTTGAAGCTGATTCCGTTTGCTGTCTTCATTGATACATCAAAAACTACTTTTTCCTTGGTTTTTGTATTTGACTGCTTGACCACGGCATGATGTTGTAGGTATTACGTTTGCCCTTTGGCATCTACTGGATTAACCGGAACCATATGTCCTAGCTCTTTGTATTCATTCATGAAGTTATGGTATTCTTCTTTTAATTGTGGATTCCACTCTAATCTTTTTTCTACTTGGAGAAGTATTGAAACCGCAATCTTTTTTGGAATCTCCTATTTCCACTTCATCTTTTAATGGTAGTATGACCTCGTATCGTCCTTCTGGTATTCTTCTGTGAGTACTTGCGAAATGCTTCTTACTCATCTCTTGTTCTCCTGAGCATGATTTTTTCTTGGGTAGCTCTTCAATTTCCCAGAATTGTACATTTAGGTTTGACTTTAAATCAGATTCTGTCATAAGACTCAGGAGAATCCATCCAAACCTAGTTTTCTGAGCTACCGGTTGGAACGGTGATTTCTTTATTACACCGTCGAACAAGATGTTGGCGTACAAAATTTGGATCAGAAAGTCTCAGCTCGTTAAATGGCGTTTTGTTAATTGCTCAGTTAAGTTAGGTAAGATAAGAGCGACCATACCACCTGCTTGAATGTTGACAGATAATGAGGTGAAATTGTTATATATACCTTATAATTTATTTTGTTACTTTTAATTCAGATTGTGTAGGTAGACGGCACCTGCCCTGTATGATAAATTATATCTGTGAGCTTGGTTCATTAGCGCACCTAATTCTCCCGGATATCAGATGCGACTTATCGTTGATCACAGCTGTAGCTTACAAAGGCACTTTATTCTTTACAGTGCACTTGTCGTTATTGTTCGTTGTGTCTTCCCAGATATACCCAGAGATTAAGCAAATACTGCATAAATTGTTTGCTGCTATTGTTTGAACCGTTTCAAAGCCATCCTCTTAAAAACTAGGCAAGTTGCTATTTCGAGAGATACATGGCAGAAAATGCACCTTTTTTCAATTCCAGCGAAGGTTCTTCTCGGCGGTGGCCCTTTAACAGCATTAGGTTGTGTATGGTTGTTGTTCGGCTTTGTTGTTCACCCATTGTTGTTTGCAAAGCTTGTAGAGATTGGAAACCATCAACAAATGATAAAACTTATCCGTATCAAGCTTAGTTTTGTCTGAATCATCGAAAAGCTCAAAAATCATTTCATTCACAAATAAATTTTCTGCTTTTAAATAATCCCAGTGGTTTCGAGTTCATTTATTATTTCTTCCGATAAAACTGTATACGATGTTTAATCCGCGTACACGAAAAGCTTTTCTCGATATAGCTACACAATCCAAAAATAAATTGATAAACTGTTAAAATAGAAATCATGTAGAAATCGATTTACACAAAATTTTGTTATAAAATAAAGCTTAAAGCTCTTTCGCAATACGAGAAAAACTTTGTGTAAATAGATAAGGATGTTATCTTTTTTTTAGTATTTGTTTCAATACACCCTACTACACCCACCCCATATATATACGAGTATATATTCTGTCTTTCAAACAAAATGTTGATTATTGGAAATTGAAAATTCTTCAAACGAGTTATAAAACATCTCAATTTTCTTGCTTTTGTAAATAATTTTTTATCTTTTTTTTTATATATATATAAAAAGCGCTTCCCTCGAACAAACATTTTCCGATTAATAATTTTCTATATCCACTTGGTAATAAAATGATGCATTTTCTTTCCATTTTGCTGGTTTTTCTTTGTTCCACTCGCCGGGAGAGTAAAAATTCTATATAAAAAATAATGTTGGATGGATTTTCAATTTTACTCTATATTGGAAAATATAAAAAATTGTTGGATTTAAAAGCCAATACACATTCACAATATAAATTTGGGATTTATGATTGAAATGTTTTCCAGATTATTAAATTTAGGTGCGGAATATAGGAAAAAAAATGTATATTTGTTATGTTATCCAGCAGAGCGCGGGAACGAGAGATGATAAATTGCTCATTAAATTTATAAATGAGCCTTTAAATTGGAAAATCATGTGGTGGAAATTTAGTGGTGTGAGGAGTAATTTATTTGTTTACCAAAAGAAATTAGTCATGTTGGAAAGAAAAGTGTACAGGGTAACACAACAATTTGTTTTTTTTTTTCACTTGGGTGTTCAGTTACATTTTTTTCAGTTATATACAGCTTAAAATTAATTAACTGATTCCCCTGCTATCAAAAAAATTTCTGAAACCAAATCTTATGAAAGAAAATTAAAAGAACTGTAAAATTTGTTTTCAATTATAATAAATATTCACGCTTAACATTATGCAAAGATATCAGATTAAATTGAATATGAATACAACCTATGACATGCTGTATAAGATAGCAGAGAATTTCCAGCAGAAAAAATGTGTTTTGCTATTCACCGCTAGAGGCATCACTATCACAAAAATGAAATTTTTTCTGCTGATATTTTTTGACATCAGCAGAAAATTTTTGAAATTTTTATGCAAATTATAAATTCTCAGCAGAAAGTTTTATGAAAAATCAAAAAATTTATGAAAATGAAAAGAAAATATATGCTTAAAGGTTTTGAAGCGATGAAAGTTAATTTTGTTTAAAAAACGATTTGCGTATGTAATGTGTAAGGACTCTTAAAATATACTAAAATTAACACAATCATCATTATGCAAATACAGGGCAACATCAAACAAATTGCCATCGTTCAAAGCACTCCATACAATTCTGAAGTAATTTTAATGTGAATGTTTTCAATTTTTTAACAAAAGTGTTAGAAAAAACCCCCCTGTAACTACCCTGGGTGTATGTTTTTATGGTAGCTGAGATCATAATCTATATACCTGACAAACATAAGATTCACACCTGGCGTCAGTAGCCTTCCATACATTTTTGAAGTCATTTTAATGTGAACGTTTTCAGTTTTTTAACAAAAGTGTTAGAAAAACCACCCTGTAACTACCCTGGCTGTATGTTTTTATGGTAGCTGAGATCATAATCTGTATACCTGACAAACATAAGATTCACACCTGGCGTCAGTAGCCTTCCATACATTTTTAAAGTCATTTTAATGTGAATATTTTCAGTTTTTTAACAAAAGTGTTAGAAAAACAACCCTGTAACTACCCTGGGTGTATGTTTTTATGGTAGCTAAGACCATAATCTACATACCTGACAAACATAAGATTCACACCTGGCGTCAGTAGCCTTCCATACATTTTTGAAGTCAATTTAATGTGAATGTTTTCAGTTTTTTAACAAAAGTGTTGGAAAAACTTCCCTGTAACTACCCTCGGTGTATGTTTTTATGGTAGCTGAGATCATAATCTATATACATGAGCAACATAAGATTCACACTTGGCGTCAGTTACAGGGGGGTTTTTCTAACACTTTTGTTAAAAAACTGAAAACATTCACATCAAAATGACTTCAGAATTGTATGGAGTGCTTTGAACGATGGCAATTTGTTTGATGTTGCCCTGTATTTGCATAATGATGATTGTGTTAATTTTAGTATATTTTAAGAGTCCTTACACACTACATACGCAAATCGCTTTTTAAACAAAATTAACTTTCATCGCTTCAAAACCTTTAAACATATATTTTCTCTCCATTTTCATAAATTCTTTGATTTTTCATAAAACTTTCTGCTGAGAATTTATAATTTGCATAAAAATTTCAAAAAATTTCTGCTGATGTTAAAAAATATCAGCAGAAAAAATTTCATTTTTCTGCTGGAAATTTTCTGCTATCTTATACAGCATACCTATGACCACCTCTTAATCGTTCAAGTCATATTTTGAAGCTTTAAAAGAAATTAAAGACAAATAAAATTTAAGAAAATCAAAATGTAACTTTCAAAGTGAACAAAACGAACCGAAAACAAGAAAACGAACAAAGAGATGAATGGCAGTGAATTTTTTTTTTTGTTAAAAATACAAAAATTTATAACTCTTAGTACGTTCATGGTTAACAAAACTCATAAGAATTTTGAGTCAAAATTAAAAAAAAATAACGGGTAGTGCAAAAGTCCTGTTACCATTTTGATTGCGCGCCATCTTGGTTATGTGACGTTTAGCTCAGTTTCGCTTTAACCATTGTGTTGTGTAGACGCCCAAATTTTATAATGGATAAATATACGCCACAAGAACGAGCAGAAATAGTGACAATACTTGGACGTCTCGTAAGGACGTCTCGTAACGCTGAAAATGTGGCCCTGGAACGCGATAGTGTTGCAGAGTCTCCAGAAACATCAATTCGGAGACGTGGTTTCCAGTTACACATTTCTGCACACAGTTTAAGGCGAATTTTGAAAACTGATTTGAAAATGTTCCCGTACAAACATCAACGAGTTGCGTACAGTAATGCAATCCTAAGGGTGTCTGGTGAAATTGAAGATTTTTCGTCTAAATTGATAATGAGAGAAAATAACCAGAAAAGTCGGTTTTGGGGAACACACAATCCTCAATTAAATCATGAAACATCATTCCATCCACTAAAAACACCTGTATAGTGTGGTATTCATGCTGGAAACATTATTGGTGTTGAAGTTACTGTTACTGCTGAACGGTACCAAGACATGATTCGAAATTTTCTTGTGCCTGAAATGGAACAGCAAGAACTAGACGAGAGTGGTTTCAGCAAGATGGGGCCACAGCACACACAGCCTGTTCAACAATTCAATTATTAAATGGTGTTTTTCCACGAAGACTATTTTTGCGAAATGGCGATTTAGCATGGCCAGCCAGATCTCCGGATTTAACAGCACCAGACTTTTTCTCATAGTGTTTTTTAAAATCAAAAGTTTATATGAATAAGCCCCAAACGATTCAACATCTTAAAGACAATATTCGTCACGAAATTGAAATAATTCAGCCTGAGTTGTTGCAAGATGTCATGAAAAATGCCTTTAAAAGAGCCGAATGTTGCATAGCGAACCGCGGTCACCATTTAGCCGATATAATTTTCCAATCAAAACGAAAAAAAAATGTAAAGACCAAATAAACTTTTTATGAAAACCAAACTTACTTAGCTTTTGTTTTAACAAAGTTACAGGCAATCAAAATGGTAGCGGAACTTTTGCCCCACCCGTTATTATTTTACATTTTTCATCAAGTCCGAAAATTCTCAATTTTAAGTAGATTTACAGAAAATTAATTGGTAAAGAAAATTGGTATACATTACGATAAGACAATCAAGTAAGCTTAAGGAAATTTTCATAAAAATAGGATAATGAATTTGTTCTAGTAACTTAAGTGAATTCGATTGGTATGAGCAGTTTTAGTTTAACTAAATTCATGGGATCAAGTTTGTAATTTTGCAAATTGAGAGTAACGGTTTCCTTTTTAATTCGATTTTATTGGACTGCGTATTTTTTTTTAAGAAATATTCTAGAAATCCTAAAGTTTGTCAGAACATTCCGCGACATATGTGAAAATAATAGCTTTAGGTTGACAAAATCTATTGAATAAAATCCAAAACGAGGGAAGAAATATCCCTTTCCGTTCTCGCAAATCAAATCAATTTTATTGATTTGAATAGTTTAAGCTAAGATAAATTCTGGATATCGTAGAATGTGTCGGAAAATTTAACGGAAAGGATCCCCTTCCTTTTGGAAATGTTATTGATACATTTTATTGCGTCAACTTAAAGTTAACATTTTCATTTTTCCAACAAATTCGGCGATATTCAGAATTTCACTAAACTAAAACTATTCAAAACAATAAAATCGATTTGATTTGCGAGAATAAAAAAGCATATCTCTCCCCTTCTTTAGAAAATGGCACTAGGATACCCAGAATTTAAAATTCTGTAAACTAATGTTTAGTAGAAAAATAATGTTTAAATTCTGTATTTTAAATTAATTTAATGGATCATAATAAATTACTTAATGTGTATTTTAACTAATTGTCAATCAGTATTTGAAAATTGGTATCACAGGAATAGTCAGATCGCATTTATTGAACATGCTTGATTGGAGCACGTGAACAAACCTTACGAGTAAAGTTGTTGAATCGTAAATTAGTATCATAATTTTTATTCTTTGAAAATGTTCACGAGTTTCCTTTCTCAACATGGTTTGTCAGTTTGTCGATGTTAGTAGATAAATGGAATTATCTTCTTGCGAGACAAGGCCAGTTCCCGTAATGAATGTTTGTGTAATAGCAATGTTCATAACGACGAAAAAATTAAGGGTTTCTAGTTAATCACAGATTTGCAAAAACATTGCAGGCCATCCACTGAGTCGTCAGAATTTAGCTCGAGTTGGTTGCGTTGCTCGAAGAGCTTTACGGTATGTGATTGAGAAACTGTTTGCTGTTCAAAGGCATTTTTCTTAATTCAACGCCTCTAAATCGGAGCACTAGTTCGGTGTAAGGTTTACGACGTTACCGTCAATTTATTTGTGGATTAGTCTTAAAATTTTATAAGCACCAAAGGAATCAGATTCAGAAGAGTAAATGGACCCACATCGTTCTACCAATATATGCTGTGAGATTTAACATGTAAATACTCAAGAAAGACACACAGCCCGAAAGTTATCGAATAAATTAAAAAAATGTTGTAAAAAATGTTGTAAAAATGTTGTAACGTCCGACTTCAATGCTGGATCAGTCGTTTACAGAGTAGCCATGGGACGAAGTAATTTGTCCACAATTGATTTTGGCTTCCATTTTTCAAATTTCTTGTAAACCTTACGAGTCAGCAGATAGTCTGGATATCACTAATGTTATCGATTTTACCAAATGTGTGTGCTATCGACATTGCTTGTCGTCACGAGTAGTCACCATTAAACTCGACATTATATTGGTTGCCGTGTGTCCAAATGATCTGCATATCAGAATTTCATGTTCTGATTGACGCACTCACCAGTGATGCGATAAAAGATTTACGATACTTGAAATAATTTTCAAGTACTAAAATTCCTAAAAGCAAACACCTCAAAAACGCGCGTAATTAACACTGACCCCTTATAGTCCCGTATTTACCCTTATCTCATTTGTCGAAAAGATGAATTGGTAAAGCCAATAAAATTTTCGAAAGATCCGGAAAATGGTTTCTACCAAATTACAAATCTGACATAGAAAAAATAGCATTTTCCGTCAATCATGTGAAATACGAATTTACGCGACTCCCATTCAGGCTCAAAAATAGCCTCCCTATATTTTAATGTACCGTTGAAGATATTATTCGTGACCACATCGAGAAATCCAATTTGATTAAATAATTATACTAGGAAGAACAGAAGCAGATCAGTTTACGAACAACAAAGTAGTCCTTAATGTATTGGAAAATGTGAATTCCTGCGACAAGACAAAATAGAATTACTAGGATTTGTCATCTCTAAAGTCGGAATAAGAAGGAAACCAAAACCGTAAAAGAACTCAGACAATTTTTGGGAATATCTGCTTTCTACCGACCTTTGTAAAGGCAAAGAAGGACACGAGTCCAAATATCTAGAAAAAATTATCGATACCGAAGTAGAAGCTGCCAAATAAAATAAAAAAAGCCAGTTTCCAACGAAGTTCTGTTATCGTTAAAGAATTTGACCTGACCATTGGGGCTTCCTACTTTGCACTAGGAAGGAAGAGCAATCACATTTCTCTTAAGAAAGAGAGACAGAGAAAAAACTGAGGAAAATAATGCGACTATAATGAAAAGGAAATGCTTGCAATAATTTTTGGCACTAAATTCTCTGAGAAACTTCAAGTACGGATCAAATAACGTTAAAATTTTAACAAACAATAACGACTCCAAGATGGTACGTTCGACAGTCTGCCAATTGAGAAAGCAAGCAAACTAGTCTTCTGTAAACCATTAAAATCTAATGCACCGAAAGATATAAAAACCACAGGAACATTCTCTATTTCTTTATTGTTCTTGAAGTTCTGTTAATCAACAACGGCGGAGTCTTGAATGTCGATGATGGAAGGCGGATTGAAAATTTAGCTGAGCTGAGCCCACAACTAGTAGTTTCCAGTGCTTTTGATCTGTGATTCCTGCATGAGTACGAACTTCTCTATTGCGAGAAGGTCTGGTTTACAGCTGGCCACTTTTCTTAGGGTATGAGTGTAAGCCTAATCCCTATTACTCCATTTTCAGTTCTTTTAGTTATTTTTGATCCAACCATTAATATGTCACGTTGATGTCCAACGGGAAAGAAAAAATATAAAGTAGTAATTTCTAGTAGGTGGGTCAAGATACTCCTGGCTATGACCTGGTCTGTTTAGTTTTATTTTGTTGAGTTTATCAAGGTCATTTTCATAGTTCCTAGTGCACTTATATAGACAGATAAACCTCTAGATTTTAGGTAGCGGTATGTAAGTTTTGCTTTGCTCTGCTCTTACCCACCAACAAATGCCGCGTACAAAATCAAAAAGTTCATGGTATATCGTTAGAGTGTTTTGGATTTGATAATCAACCTAGTATTTTCTCCACGGTTTTAAAAATAAATGACATATGACTAACCGGTATGTCCTTGAAGGGTTTCTTCTTCACTTTCGGTATAAAAGTTACCCGTACATATCTGCAGCGGCTTAAATTGAAAATTCAAGCTATAATTGGCTTCGATCAAGCGTATAGAGAGAGGATCTATAAGTAGATAACCTTCTGGTTCTATAAATCATTGAAGATGATGGTTCTATAAATCATTGATTTTTATGTTCAACAACGAGGGCATTGTTTAGTCAACCAGCGTTGGTCGTCAATATATAGGCAAAACTTGTCCAGCGTTTTCTTTTATGGCTTCCTCAGTTAATGAAATTTTCTCCTATTGACCTCAAAATCATAGTTTCACCAAGGAATATCACCTGGTACTCCGGGCGCGAATCAGAAAGGAACTGATGGCAGGCATGTTACATGGCCTTTGTGAAGCCTTTTGCAGTGCTGCCAGGGTAATCTTGATGATTATAGCCGATCGAAAGTTTGTGTAGTGAATTTAATGGTGCTCGATACACTTTGATGTTACACCGATCTATTATCGTGACATGAATGATCTGGTCTCAGTGATTTATTGCTCATTCATTCTCTCTGTCGCTTCTTCGATGTTCGGTTTGCTTTTCCCAATCGAAAATATAGCGGCCAATTTACTTTTTAGTTGCAGTATTAAGTTCCAGCTATTTTTGGTGAGACAGTCAAATACTGAGATTATAAATCCAATTTGCAATAGGGCGCCATCGTAAAAAAAGCTCAACTGTTTAAACAGTGTCTGGTGTTTTTTTTTTTGTTGCTCCGCCTAAATGTAATCATCTTAGTTTTTAACCTCCAGTTCTGAACTTGCCAGTTTTTATTTCTTTTACTAGTTGTCGTTGATGTGGACATGCTGCCTTTTATTGTACGACAGCGCCTTACACTGATTTCTAATCTGTGCCCAACGAGTTTTTTTTTGTTTAAATTTCTGACTAACATAATTGTTGGCTAGTTAGTCTGTACCTACCAATCGTTCATAGATGGCACGAAAGATCTATCAAGATTGCTCAATCTCTACAATATTACCAATTGAAAATTTTGCATGAGTGCAAGCTCTTGAATGGATGATATTTTGATAGAAAAGTCATTTTTAGGGGTGGAATATGTAAAAGTAACAAATTATTTAAACGTAAGGAATAAAATTATACGCCAATAGGTTTAGTTTTGTGTCCAAAAAAAATTGTGAAATTTTTTGTGAAATTCCACAACGCATCAAATCAAACCAAACGAATGGTAGCTTTTCTTCTAAACTAAAGGTTAATGACGAGTAATCATTTTTTTCGATGGTTTCCATTTGGTTTGAAGAGCCCCTTTTTAGATCGCACGCAAATGGCCAAAATGTCCAAATGTCTAATGTTCTAAATACTGCGAGTTCTAAAATTGATTTGTAATTAAAATTTGCTAAATAAATTTATCAATTTCTTGGGTATTTAGAATTTGCAATTGATAAATCTAATCTAAGTTGTCAGTTTAATATAAAGGGTTAGGCAAAAGTTCGTGGCCTTTTATGAGGACATTGAATATTTCAAATTAACTTTATTAAACCAGATATGTGCCATTTTGATCGATGACCTTTTGCCATTCTTCTTTTGAATTTAATGTAAAACCATTAAGATGGTTCTGCATGGACCGGCACAAATCGGTAGTCCGATGGTGTAAGCTAAGTACTATATGGCGGGTGCATCAAAACTTCCCAGCCAAGCTCTTCGGTTTCTGCCGGGTTATCAATATGTATGGTCTAACGTTATCATGATGGAACACAACGCTCTTTCTGCTGATCAATTCTGGACGTTTTAAGTGAATTGCGTATCTTAAACGCGTTATAACTGCGCTGATAGTAAAGATTAAAATCAATCGATCAGCCTGGTGGCAGCACCTCATAATGCACGATTCCTTTCCAACACACAGCATTACCTTTGTTGGCGTCAATCCTGCTGTTGATACCGTTTGCGAAGCTTCACCTCGTTTCGTCCATGAACTTTTTCGCACAACGCTGTCGTATTTTATCCACTTTCTTCATCAGTAATTATTCGCCTTAAAAATGTCTCGATTTCGTTCCGTTTCAGCAGCGTTTCCCAAGCAGGGTACCCAAACGTCAATTTTCTTTTGTATCCAGCCATTTTCAAATAGTTGCATGGCTTCTTATATGCCGGTCTTTTCAATTTCCTGCATGATTTCATCGACTTTTAAAATGGTTGGCCGACCAGAGCGAGGTGCATCTTTGACATCCATATTTCCAGAACGAAAGCGCGCAAACCATTTCTTTGCTGCTGTTTTGATGAAGCACACCTTCTCCATAAACAGTACCAATATTTGCGCAAGCCTGGGCCGCGTTTTTACCTTTGTTATAATAAAATTGCAAAATATATCGAATTTTTCCATTATTAATCTCCATGTTTAAAATGTTGTAATTTTTTATTCACTTCACCAATTTTATTGTTTAATGTATGTCAAAGTGCAAGTTAAAATGGCACCTTTCAAACACAAATAAGAATTGCCCGATACGTGTTGGTTCCTGATATATATGAATATAAAGCCATCCACCAGTAAAAAGGCCCGACCGAAACTTTTTTCCCCGACCTTTTATTAGTTAAAATAACAATCAGAAAAAATATATCTATATGATCGATGCCCTATCAAGAATACAAATTTCTTCTAAGACAACAGATTCCGTAATAAGAAAAATTAAAGAAGGGTACCCATTTCCCTTCAAAGACTATAAAATTCGATTTATCCGAAAGTTGGTACAGAAAGAAAAGAAAATCGTTTCTGTCCATCGACAAGCACATCGATAGTCCATATCAAATTATTGAAAACTAATATTTTCCAAGGATGAGCAGGAAAATTACACTACTGGTCAAGATTTGTAATGCCAAAAGAACAAATACGATAGACATCCAAATAAATTTATCTGTAACACCACACCTATACACCGCTATCCTCGACATACTCAAGTTAAGGGTTCGTAAGATATAAAACACCCACTTAGGGACATCCTATTTTTGTTAATGTATACCTATGGCAGGGGGAATCAACAACCAGAAATCCTTCAATTCAAAGCTCATATGGTCGATGATGGAAGACGGGTTGAAAATAAAAGGGTCCTAGCCCCCCCCCTTCCTACAAAAGTTAGGTGAACGGTAAAGTGGTTTGAAAAATTACTCAAAAGAGCTTTAAACGATTACAACCATCGCTCTACTCGATAACTGGCAAACGGTCAGTAGAAGTAGATTGCAAAGTATAGCGAACCAAAATGTATTTCCTTGTAATTGCAGTCATAAGGTTCTGTGTTCTTTTTCGTGAGATAAAAATATAGTCCAATACAGAGATAGAAGCGCACATTTTCCTTTTCTTACCTCGGCTGTATTGAAATGAAGCTACTAAGTTTCTATCCTTAAAAAAAATTTTGTTTCAATAAAATAATTGGTAGCACGATTGACCGCTGAATTTCTGTCTAAAGTAACCTTAGTTTCCTGGTGGCTGTTATTGTTGAATCCAATGATGACCGCCTGAATATTCGAATGGTTAATTCTGTTAACAGTTTAGAATTTCATTGAAAATGAAAATATCATTCGTATTCTCATAAACATGACCTCCGGTCCTGTCACAGACTCAAATGATTACCATAAGGTCTTCTGCCTATAGTAAAAATTTAATAAAAAAAAATACGTCACTGTTGTTACGGTGGCGCTCAAGATGGTGGAACAGATAATGATATTAAAAATACCCTGGAACATCAAAGGCAAAAAAATAAAAGACCATTTGTTTAATTTTATTGTAATATTTTAAGCTGAGTGCTTCTTTTAAAACCCGCACTAACCGAACTCGAACTCGTATATATTTAAAGAAAAGACATTCGTCCTGCTCACGATCCCATTGTCTCGTCTATTATGAATAGGCGCGTTGTAATTGAGGGGACGTGGAAAAGTATGAATTACAACCCGGAGAATGGTATGGGGCCTAGTTTCTCCCGTAATATTCATGAAATAGGTTCAACGTCGGACAATCCCACTCCCCAGTTGAACTACAGTCAATCAGCTAACATGCTTCAAACTTTCACATTAACTGACGGACTAATCAAAAATTTCCTCCAACTTAACATGTTAATTATACAATTAAACGCCCTACTTGCCATCTTCGGTACGCTGTTTGAATTGTGGTAAACCCTTGTTTCACCATTTGCCATTCTACCCTAATTGCTATTGGAAGACGGAAAACTCGCAAATGGGAATGAGAAATTCTAGGAATACTCATTTCCATCAGCAAACTCTGATGTCTGTCAGACGAAATACCGAAGACGGAGCGGCGAACACGTATATCGCAATTTCTACAGCATGGTCAAACGCAAGTAAATTTTTCACAAACAATTACCCCAAGTTCTGTACTTTACCGTAAATTTGACAGTTAAAAAAATCATAAAGCTAGATCAATTCAATCTTTTCGTAACAAAAGAGATATATATAAAAAATTAGCTGAATCCATTCTCGCTTCAGTTTTAACCTTAGAAGATCCTATCGAAAATCGTCCGTATGCATTAGTTAAAATTGCGGGCACAAATATATCAGGCCTTGGTTACGTTTACGAACGTTCCAAAATGGAAAGTCTCTAAAAAGACAATTGTTTGTGCATGTTAACTGTATGTGTTGGGGTCAATGATAACCGCCTGAATATTCGAACGGGGTAATCCTGTTAACAGTTAGGGATTTCATTGAATATGAGAATATCATGCGTATTCTCATACACATGACCTCTGGTCCTGTTACAGTATGTTCCATTCGGCGTTCGGTAGCGTTCGTTATTTTGAACCAACAGGCGACTGCGTTATTGCATTTGTCTCGTTTCTATAGTTTGACAGGTAGACGTAGATAACTTAGTAGCTCCAACAATTCAAAAGTTTGCAGTATACCACATGGTTTTAACGTAGGAATCATGATGAGCCATATCGCTGTATCATCATCTGCATAGATTAAAAAATTTTAACAGTTAAAAAACCATTTCTACTGCTGTATTCCGGGAAATTAAAGCTGATACAAATTATTTTGTAATATGTGGTCTCTCGGCCATTTCCAATGAAGGATGGGACTTTTCATTAAGTTTAGATGGATTTTTTGGACTGGAGCCTTCTAAGCTGCTTCGCTTGTCCTTTGTTTTCGCAGTTCTGCCTCTGGTTTCAATTTGCGATTTGGCGCTATAGTAAGTAAGGTCCGATTGTTTTAAAAGTGCCAGGCATATCTTTGTGATACTAGTTAAATGTGGTATCTTATTGTTCCTAAGATTCAATTCTAAACTTATCAGTTTATCAATCTCAGCTGTTATAGTCTACATAGAGTTATATGGAGACAAAAAACTCTGACATTTTCCAATTTTGGTTCTCAAAATCTCGTTTTGAATTTTTGTTTTGTTCAACTAAGATTTTACAAAAATGAATTTATAATATGTGCTCCACGATTTTTTAGACTAATTTTCTGACTAATTTAATTGATGGTTAATTCATATCAGTCATTCATAGATGGCTCGAAACAACTCGTATTAGATATTTAATTAAAATCATTAATCATTGAAGGCTAAAGATTGCATCGAGAAAATCAGGTAAAGAGTATAAGTTTCTTAAATTCAGGATTGTTTATCAATAGTTTTTAGGAGGAGGAAGCTAATTTTTTTTAGAAAGTTACCCCATTTACCGTGAAAATTTCCACTTAAAAAAATATTCGTATTATTTTATTTAAAATACGTACAAATGTTTATAAAAATTTTGATAATATGATTGTATCTTATCAGTTTTTCGAGAGTACAAGTGATTTTGCCGGGAAAATTTTGCAATTTTTCCAGGAAAATTTTGGAAATTTTTTCAATTTTTTGTTTACTTAGTTTAAAATTATAAATAAAATTTGACACTTGAAGAATTTTATAAATTTTGGAAAAGCGGGGGTTTGGTAGCGGCAGCCTTCATCCTCTAAGGTATACAACGAATTAAAATTACATTAAAAAAAAAATTGTTTACAAAAAATGTTTTTTTTAACATTTGTGGCACGATCAGAAGAAGTGATAAGAGCGATATAAACTCTTTGATCTGTGTCTGCAAGGTTGACGAAGTAATTATTATTAATCAAAATTAAAAAAAAATTGAAATAAAAAAAAATGAATAAAAAAAATGAAAAAAAAAAAATTTTCCGGAAAAGCAAAAAATTTGGCTTAAAAATTTAGCTGCGCCCTCCTAAAAACTGATAGTAAACAATCCTGCATTTAAAAATTTCCAAAATTTATACTACTACCGAATTTCCTCGATGTATACGTAAAGTCAAATTACGCCCTACTGGATAAATAAATTCAAAGAAAGGTTCATTAATATCCAAAATATTGCACATCAGCAATTGATAATCTGAACTAAGGCCAGCTATTGAAAGAATAGTTCCCTGATGTAAAATGTGTATACGGCATTAAACAAACCAAACGCACAATGTCTAAGCTTGATCTTAGTACTTAGTTTATTTATAAGTTTTGTTATTAACCCATATTAGCCCAGCGATCTATTTGTAGATCAATACAAAACATCTCCTAAAAAGAGAGTTAGTAATTATAACGGAATATTTTTACTGCAATATTTTAAAATAAAAATCCTTTCGAAAACATATTTAGTATAGGTTTTTTCAATCGCAGCTGTGCACAGGTGAGTTATTCAAATTACCATAATTTTACAGAACACATTTGCAATTATATTTTGTTACATAATTTCAAGGACTTTAAAGGTAATTTGTTATTTTTTGCAGTTTTTTTATTTTCTTGCATTTCAGTTACCTAACGGTTGGTTTTTATTTTTCCAACAATTTTTTGTTTTCCAAATTCATTATACGAAATAATTACTATATTACTATATGCCTCAAATCTTTGAAGCCCACAATTATTTATTTTCTCTAACTGCTGATAGATGTAAAGTATAAGGTGTACAAAAGCTATGATTTGGTGGCAATTAGTAATTAACGTAAGTGTCAGTTATAACGATACCATGCCAACTTATATAGATTTAAAGAGTGTCTTGATTTTTATTTTATGTACTTGATTTTATAATTATTTAAATTTTCACTTTGATAATAAAAATGAAAATTTCATTATGATCCTGCGAAATTTTAATAAAGCAACTTAAATTTTAACCATATCCAATTTAATTATGAAAGACTCCTGGCTTGGACAGACTGCGGGCGCAATTTTTGAGTCAGAGCTAAGGAATATTTATCTGGTTGCAATCAACCAACTTTCCATAACCATTTAACTTTAGAAAATCATGCAGCATTAAACAATTTAGACATATTACATATACAACTCAAAAGCAGACGTTTAGATACATTAAATTCTCGTGAAATTCAAAAATACATATTCCTTAACCAAAATATCATTAACGAACGGATCCTGCCCTGTTCTATTCTCACGTTCGTAATATTATGACTATTGTTACTCAGCCGATGACTATTCGCTTACTTGATATACTCCTCCCCTTTTCTTATTATTAATTTTTCCGTATAAACAACAGTTGGCTGGGACGATCAATAGATTTGTTTTTATTGTCTATTTTTTGTCTCTCCTTCTTTTTTACTTTTTTGCTTTTTTCTAATATATATAACTAAATTTTTATTTTTACAAATCAGTAGATACTCCTGATGATGACTTGAAAAATCGAAATCGATCGAGTGATTTTTTAAACTATTTGAACAAAAATTTTTTATTTAAAATATTTAAAAATCTAATTTTTGCGAAATAAATAAAACAAGTGTTCTATAAAATGTGTTTATTACGCGTAAGTGAGTTTCGCCAAGTGCCAATGGAAAATAGTGTAAAAAGTATGTTGCTTTTCAAATACTTCACTGGGATGACTTAAACTTAACGTACTATCTCAATAAGTTACGGTAAACACTATCAGCACATAGCTGTTGGTGAAAGCCGGCCAAAATTATCAAATATTTTTCATAAATCAGATAACAGTACACGAAAGGTTGGTTATCTCGAAATATTTTAGTCTTGCTGAGTAGAATATAGAAGTTTCAAATTCTGGAGTTCGGCCCCTCCAAAAACTTGGATTAAATCTCATCTTCTTCAATCTTTAACGGACTGTTAACATTCTGGTCCTTTTATATATAACTGAGTTGTTTCTTATTTTCGTATACGTTCTTATTCCTCAATTATTTTAGAATTTTTGCCTAGCTTTTATGTGTGACCTACTTGAGTGAGATTTTTGTATGTCTCTTCGAGTGGTACAGAATTTATCAGTCTGCTTTTCTGAGTTTAATTTCGGCCTATAAGCCCGGCAAGAAAAAATCAACCGTAGAATGATTTATAGTCGGTTTATTGAAAGTTGTGAAAAATTGAATTTAAATAAAAAAAAAATGCGAAGTTTCTTAATGCCCGATGTAAAATCGATATAGAGCTAAAACTCGCAAATTCCTTCAAATACGGTGAATTGCGAGTTTAATGTCGTTATAAAATCGGACCTATTAGATTTTATTTAGAACCGTAATTTTGTAAATATGGTTTGTGGTTGCAACTTTAATTAAACCGTACACCCGACATTAACCAATTTATTTTAATTTCCGACGTAGAACGACATAAAACGAAATTCGATGAAATGTTTTTTTCCGTTTTTACTGGATATTTTTCAAATACGGTGCATTGCTTGTTTAATGCCGGTTCAAATTTGATTACAATTTATTGATATCGAATAAAAACTTTCAACTATAATCGGAAACTGTACCGAGAATTTCCTGAATTTGCTTATTTGGTGATATAATTCGCCAAATCGATGAATTCTAGTTTTATACAATAGGTGCAAAGCAAGAGTTGAACTTTTGCAGTTTGGTCGTTGCAACCTGATGAATAAATCAACTTTTTGTCAGTACGAAAAAAAGCTGAAAAAAAGAGACCTAAGGAAGTTCTCATTTTTCTAAGGGTTTGCAAATCTTAACACAAGTATCCTTGGGTTAAAAATGGGGGAAGTGCATATTCTATACAGACAGAAAAGTCGTAGACATTGTCATTAAAAATAAAAAAAATGTCATTAAATATAATATTTGGCTCAAAAAACCGAAAAAATCATAAATAATTTAATATCATGAGCGCTTTTTATTCAGTCGAAGCGTCTAAATTCAAACATTTCGTATTTAAAGTAAAAACAATTTGGGACAGTAGAATGTTCTGTTAAGAGTCGGTAAAATTGTAAGTCAAGTCTTTCTATAATATATGTCAGACAAAAGTCCGCACTGTCAAACGCTGTTTAAATAGTGGTCCCTTAGACGCACAATCCCAAACAAGAAAACCGACTTTAGTAGTATACTTTTTACGATATTTGCCGTAGAAACTTGGCGAAACACACTAATACTTAAAAAACACATTTTATTAAACACGCATATACTATACTTTATATTTTATTCAAAAAAAATTAATTTGGGCTAATATGGGTTAAAATTGGGATAACGCTGCTAATAACTGCAAAGTAATGAAATTTTGACTTTTGATGAAATTTTTGATATTTTGGAAAATAAATTTTTATTTATCGAATGAAAACGTATTAGAAAATTTCAAACCAAATTACGATTAGCTGGAAACCGCGGTGCCCCGATTGTCAATTGCTGAATTTTTCGTAAGTTGCAATGTGCAAGCGTAAGTTGCAATGTGCAATGGTATAGTTGTCAATATTATTTAGCTTGCGTTCACACTAAAGCTTGCTCCAAATGTCAAAAACCGAAAATTTTACGTCATTTCCTAATTTGTTTATTGACTCGAGCACAACTATAAGATTTTCATGAATTCGAATTAAAAAATTTTAATTAGCCAGACCCACATCAGAACACTATATCAGACCTACTGGTAATGCATTTTGTCCTATTTTGCCATTTCATAGTTGGATTCATTATCAATGCAGCTGATAATTTTTTTCTTAAATATATTTATTTTGAACTATAGTTTCACTTATACAAATCAGGGTTGAAGTATAATCATTTTTCGATATATTGATTTGGCAAATTGCATAGAGTTTAAATTAATGTGTTGAGGTGCAGCACATCAACGTTATAGCAAAAAACTCAGAGCGTCGGTCAATAAGTCCCGAGGCTCACTAACTACTCAAAATACTTTTTTTTTCAACATAGTTTCCTTCAAGAGTGAACTTTCGTTGCAACTTTTCTTTAACATTTTGGTGCCTATTTTGTAGAACAATTTATCTTTGGCCTTAAAAATGCGTTTTTAGCATCTTTTGAGGTCTACGTACAGGTACTAGTCGTTGAGGGCGAGATCTGAAGAATTCAGTGGATGGAGAAGCGTATCAAACGTATTTTCATGCAATTCTGCTATCGTATCCATCGACTTGTGACACCTCGCATTGTCATAATGCAAGAGCATTATTTCTTTTATATTTAAGGCCTTTTTCCGCAACATTCAAAATTCAGAGTCCAAAACCTTACCAGCTGACGTTTGTATTTTTGAATGGATCAGACGGCTGTCACCGGCTGCCATCCAGTGGTCCACCGGATAGCGATAAATCCATGTTTCGTCCATTTTTAGATGCCGATGCAAAATAACATGTTTACGTATTACGGTTGAACAGCTTCAAACAGCGCTCTGAATCAACCTAAGCATTGCTGTTTTTCATGCAACATAGCGAAAACCCTAACCAATATCAACCCTAAATTTTAATAGAAGCTACCACTTCCGAGGGACCGATTTCTGCCAAAAACTGGGTCATTGAGAACTCTCAATAAATTGAAAACTTATAATACGAAGTTTCATACCATTGAATTAATCCGTATGGGGAAGTACATGGGCCAAATTTTTACTAAAAATCAAATTTTAAAAATATCGTCATTTCCGCATAAATTTTAGAAAACTGATCTGGATCGGTATTGTTGCAAAATAAATCTAGAATCTGTTCGTTCAATACCGGTTTTCTTGTAAATGATATCATATTTTCAAAATACATGCAAAAACGAAAAAGCTCCTGGATCTTGAAACTGCCTCTTCCTGTATAAAAACGTCTCTTCTTGTAGATAAATCTGCTATGATACCTGTACCTTGTGGTAGACTGATTTCGGCTAAAATCCACTGGGATCTTTTAATTTGTAAAACAAGCATACGTATGAAATTTTATCCATTAAAGGGAGGGAAAGCTGTAGAGATAGCTAAAGCTCTTGGTTTAGCTGTAACAACCGTTACAAAATCGAGATGAAAATAAAATACAAAGTGGATTGATTATGGAAATGGAATCTTTTTTTAAATTCGGATTCAAACCTAGGTTGCGCAGAAAATTCCATTAAGAAAAATGGTAATTCAGACGAAATCGAAAAGCGTATTCGACAGTATAAAAAGTGAATCATCGTGTAATGAAACTACAACCGACAGTGTTAGTGTGTTAGTGCAAGCTGTTTTCTTGTCGATTTAAAAGAATTAATTCACAATTCTATGAAACATGTTTTTAATGTTGACGAGACTGGTTTGTTTTGGAAAAGACTCCCTAAAAGAACTTTAATTTTAAAACTAACTAAAGTAATGCCATTTGAGATTTTAAGTATAAACAACTCCTAATGTAACATCGGCTGTCTGTAAATTAGCGATCAAATAAGAAAACCCGAATGACAGCATTGTTATTTAAAACTGGATTTCTTTCTTCAATTAAAGCTTACTGTAGCAGTGAGAACTTGAACTTTAAAGCTTTGGTTTTAGTAGACAATGCTCCTGAAAATGTCAAATTTGTGTTTTTGCCACCAAACAATACGTCTATAATACAGCCCATGGATCCACCTTTAAAAGTTATTACCTACGGCAAACATTTAACCTGATTTGTAGTGAAACTGATGAACAAGGCAAACCTACCATGCAAGAGTTTTGGAAAAAATTTAACATTATGAATGTTATAGAAATTATTTCAGATTCGTGGAACTTACGCTAACGTCACATACTCGTCAGCTGAATAACGAGGAGGTATGCAACTAGATTTATAGTTTCCTAACGAAAAAGAGAGTCTGTTAGAATTATCAAAAAAAAGAAAAACATAAAACTGCTGCACTCTGCTCTTCAGAGCCATGAGTTTTATAGGTGAAGCTATCGAGATTTAAAAAAAAATGATCGTGACATCCAATGAAGTGGTAGTGTCGCTAGCCGTAGCTGATGATATAAATTGTTACAAGGAACTTTATGTCGATTTAAAGATTTTTGCTGGTTCCAATCAGTTAATTCGTCCGGGCTGTGATGAGGCCACAGACATTTAGCCAGCGCTACACCACGCACAGGCACACGCACATCCGCAATGATTACAACTACCTTACTTGAACCACGTTAAAGAAAAAAAGTATATTATATTATTAGATTTGTAATTTAAAAACCTCGTTCATAAAGCCACCGAGAAAATATACCCGCTCATTAAAAATGGAATAAATTTTATACTAACCCAAAATATTATTTATGGCTCTCGCAACAATTCCCAAAAACAAAAAATTAACAAAGATTCGGTATACGGCAAACGAAAAGTAAAATCAATGAAGACACCAAACTTAAATAAATGAAACACTGTGTTTGTTATGAGCCACTTGTTGGCGCGCCAAGAAAACTTATTTGTAGCTAACGATAAAATAAAAAGTTAAGTTTTCCCTTTCCCCTTGTCCGGATTTCCATTTCTCGACAAAAAAAAATAATGTCATTGGTTGTTTTCGCTTCAATGAATTCAATTTTAGATCATTAAGCAAATTGAGCATACGTCTTTTATATATAGTGATTCAACGTAGGATGGCATTTATAAATAGAATTTGTCTCCCTAAGCAACAGAAGGGTTATTTAGGCCTACATCCCTGTATCCATTTGGTTTCAAATTCTAATTATAATTCCTACGAGACAAATAAATAAATTTATGTAATGGAATGTGTCATTGCTAATTTAATATTGCACACAAAGCATATGTTCGTACATATTGGAATCATTATTCTTTTGTAATCTTAATCCTTCCTATTATTTCTGATAAGACAATACACATTAATAATGTTATGTAATACCTACGCATATAAAATGTCTGGGATTAAAATTATATCGAAAAGTTTTTTTTTTGTGTGCTATTTGGATTTTCGTATATCCTACGAGTATACAATACAAGATTGATGGTTTCAAATTTTAGCAATTGACGATATGGCTCGGAGAAGACTAATAACTTTTTGATTGTTTAAAGAATTTTTATTTTATGGTTTTTGTGGGGAAACGGTTTAGGTTTCAATACTAAATGTCAACATTAAATATAATTTATCTGCAATAATCAATTAAAAATAATTATTTCTAGGCATAAATAATAATCGATTGTGGTTTGATTGTTTTTTAATATTGATTGAATGGCTGATAGTAAATAGTTGTTGAACTGTAAATTCGCTATACAGAAATATAAATCCGTGTTCGAGTCATTTCGATTTATTATTGTTGCCAGCCACGCGTTGCTGTGGCTCAGTCTGGTTAACAGAAAAAAAAATAAAAAGAAATCACTCGTTTCTATACAATATGTTTTTTTTTGTTCCATTATCTGTGTAGATATAGAGATTTTCTGGTTTTCGCACAACTCTAAAGATTGGCGTTGAGCTTTTTTGATGGTGATTGCAAACGCCAGTGAAATTGAGAATTGCAATCTCTTAAATTAAAATAATATATCCATTGGAATCATAGGATTGCGGAAAAAGAGCACATATTCACGTTTGAAAGGTGCTGTCAAGATGGTTTCTTCTATGACGTTGCCCATTACTGCAAGCCTTATGCCGTCACAACGCTGTATGGTTAATTGAAGTAAATGCGGTGGCATCCCTGGCAGATCGAATGTATTTAAAAATTCCGATAGTTAATGAACTGCTTCATCTAGACATCCTTGCTCTTTTCTGCAAGAACAGCTCGTTCACTCGGCCAATCGTGTTTCTTATAAATGGTTTGAATATTAGGAAATAATTTTTCAACCAATTCTTCTTTTGACATCACTAAGGAAATTATAAGGCACTTAATTTGATTTAATTCCTCAGCAATTGATGTGAGAGTATCTCAGCTAATCGATCATTTTGCAACTTGACATGCATATTTTTAACGTATTTACATGTCCCCACAAAGTAGTAAGCATTTATTTCGTCCACTGGTGTCAATCGAGGAACTACATATTGTCTCGAGCGATTTTTTGTGCACCGGATTAATCCAAAACAATAAGTTTGCATTTCTGCAATCTTGCACGTTGGAGTTTCAATGAATTGCATGCTCAAGACAATCGGATGTCGGACGCTGGATGTCAGATGTCAGATGTTGGATGTCAGATGCCGGATGTTGAATGTCGAATGTCGGATTTCGAATGTTGGATGTCGGGTGTCGGGCTTCGGATGTCAAGTGTCGGTTGTCGGATGTTAGAATCAGATGTCGGATGTTGGATGTCGGATGTTGGATGTCGGATCTCGGATGTAGGATGTCAGATATCAAATGTCGGACGTGGGATGTCGGATGTCGGATGTTGGATATCGGTTGTTGGATGTTGGATTTCGCATGCCGGATGTCGGATGTCTGATGCCGGATGTTGGAAATCGGAATTTGGATGTCAGATGTCGGATGTCGAATGTCAAATGTCGGATTTCGAATGCTGGATGTCAGATGCACTTTTATGTTCTTTTTATCCATATCAGCTTACAACCACATGATAAACAGAATGAACAGTGTGTACCAATGACTAAAAATGATTACGAATATCGGATGTCGAGTGTCGGATGTCGAATGTCGGACGCCAAATCTCGTATGTCGAATGTCGCATGCCGAATGTCGGATGCCCTTTCATGTCTTTTTTATCCTTATCAACATAGAATATCAGCTTACAACCGCATGATAAACAGAATGAACAGTGTGTACCAATGACTAAAAATGATTACGAATATCGGATGTCGAGTGTCGGATGTCGAATGTCGGACGCCAAATCTCGTATGTCGAATGTCGCATGCCGAATGTCGGATGCCCTTTCATGTCTTTTTTATCCTTATCAACATAGAATATCAGCTTACAACCGCATGATAAACAGAATGAACAGTGTGTACCAATGACTAAAAATGATTACGATTTTGGATGTCGTATGTCGAACGCCAGAAGTCGTATGTCGTAAGTCGGATGCCAGATGTCGGGTGTGTGATGTCTGATGTTGAAAGTCAGCAGTCGGATATCGGATGTGGGATGTCGGATGTCGGAGGTCGGGTGTCGGATGTTGGATGTCTAATTTCGGATGCCGGATGTCGAATTTTGAATGTCGAATATCGGATGCCGGATGTCGGATTTCGGATGTCAATTGTTCGATGTCGAATGTCGGATTTCGGATGTCGGATGTTGGATGTCTGATGTTGGCTGTCGGAAGTCGGACGCCGGACCTCGTATGTCGTATGTCGAATGTCGGATGCCAGATGTCGGATGCCGGATGTCGGATGTCAGATGTTGGATGTATGTTCTTTAATGTAGGATGTCGCATGACGGATGTCGGATGTATGATATCGGATGTCGGAAGCCGGAATTTGGATGTCAGATATTGAATATCGGATAATGGATGTCGCATGTAGGAAGTCAGATGTAAGATGGCAGATGTCTGATGTCCGATTTTAGATGTCGGTTGTTGGATGTCGTATGTCGCATGCCAGATGTTGGATGTCAGATGTCGGAAGTCGGAAGTCGGAATTTCTATGTCGGATGTCGAATGTCAGATGTTGGACGCCGGATTTCGTATGTCGAATGTCGCATGCCGGATGTCGGATGCCCTTTCATGTCATTTTTATCCTTATCAACATAGATTATCAGCGTACAACCACATGATAAACAGAATGAACAGTGTGTACCATTGACTAAAAATGATTACGATTACGGATGTCGTATGTCGAACGCAAGAGTCGTATGTCATATGTCGTATATCGGATGCCGGATGTCAGATGCCGGATGTCGAATGTCGAATATCGGATGCTGGATGTCGGTTGTCGGATTTCGGACGTCGGTTGTCAGATGTCGAATGTCGCATGCCGGATGTCGGATGGCTGATGTCGGATGTCGGTTGTCGGAATTTGGATGTTAGATGTCGGATGTCGATTGCCGGACGCTGGATCTCGTATGTCGAGTGTCGGATGCCGGTTGTTGGATGCCCTTTTATTGCTTTTTTTATTCTTACCAACATAGAATATCTCAGCTTACAACCACATGATACAAACTATCCGTGTAACTCTATCCAGTATACAAACTAACATGCAACGAATGCTCAAAATTTTACATCATCTTACAAAATCATACACTGACATAAATACAATACATACTTAAAAATATTACACAGAATTAGAAAAGCACCACAATTAGACCGGCTCAAAGAACTTGGACAAAGAAAAACACAATAACAGTTTGCTTAACAAAAAAATTAGCACCAAAGCTTGTAGAATTTACGATGAATCCGGGCGAGATTTTCCGATTATAAATGTCCGACAGTTGCATGTTAGTCGTCAATCTACTATCACTGAACAACAGAATCATGGTTCCACCAAAAATATTTTGATTGCCACGAGGAACTTTCAACGTTCTGTCCAGCACCTCCAATCACTTTTTGTGGGACATCGTGCATTCGTCCCAAATGATCAATGTTCATCTCTGTAGAATCTTCGCCATTGCGCGAAGTGGTGCCTTGTTGATCTGCATATTGCTATACAGTGTAGATTGAGAAGTTTGCTCTCCTTCTTACAAAAGCGCTGCATTTCCAGATGAGGCCAATTCCAAGGCAACTTCATGTTGTGATCAAACTGATGCTGAAGGCCATGAAATTAAGAACAATTTCCCAGTCCCTCCGGAAGATCGAGGAAGTAAATGCCACTAGCTCCATTGTTCGCGGCCTTTATCAAAGAGTTATACGCAGCTATTGTTGATTCAATTGCGGAACATTTGTAGGAACTGCTTCGGCTAATCCTTCAGTCTCGTATTGTGCTTCTTGTTGCAATTTGTGGTTGAATGCATCGTACATAGAACGATTAGGTGATATCATGTCCAACATTTTCACACATTTCGTCTTTATATTTTACCCACAAATCGTTTGGATTCGTAGAGGAACATGTTGATACGGTAATTGCAAACAATGCGCGAATTTGATGTTGATGAAGATATGGATGCCTTTTAACGGTTCTCAGTTGTTGAAACGACGTCGGACTAAGAACATTCATCAACAACAATCGAAAATAGTAATATTCGTCGTCATTTGAATGCATAGTGTAGATGCGACCCAGAGCGTCTAAAGCAAATACATCTAAAACGACTTTGATGTGGCGTTCCATGTGTAGTAGCATGGCATTCCAGCATACAGCAAAGTGGGAGCGAGAACATCAGCTTGGTAAACCGATAAGAAGCTTGTCAGTGTTGTTTACGTTGGCCACTGCTCTGTTCGCTGCGTTCTCTGGATTGAAATACACTTATTGCACGTTTTCCTGATGCAATGCCAAATGTACAAATGTAGAGTATGTCTTTGGTGAATAGCAAAGGAAAAGATGCGCCAAATTGCCTCGTTGCTGTGTCAACTCATCTGATACTGAGATACTCCATCGTTTGCGTTTGTCACACAAAAACAGCCATATCGCTGCCTTTTTCACATATGTACTGGATCGACTGCACGTAGTTACACTATTCTACATTAATGGGAGGCTCGAACAAGATCGACAAATATGGTACAATCCAACAAAGGTCCAGATCGACGTCT
This sequence comes from Nephrotoma flavescens, assembly GCA_932526605.1. Lineage (NCBI taxonomy): Eukaryota > Metazoa > Arthropoda > Insecta > Diptera > Tipulidae > Nephrotoma > Nephrotoma flavescens. The sequence continues at coordinate 28,458,524 of OW052222.1, read as the reverse complement.
TGCCCTTTAACCTTCACAACTGTGGGTATCGCTTGGAACACTTGTCATCGATCATATAGTATGTATGTCGTTGTTGAAAATTCCGCAAGGTCCATGGATCATATTCTTCTTAATCATCACTGCATGCAATTTCGAACCAACAGCTTTATCCAGAATTTCGGCTGAGATGATGGAATGACATCAGACCACGATTTTGCCATTCAACGGAGTACATCCAATAACAAACTTGGCCATACACACGGTGCTTTATCATGAAATCCATTAGAGATTTTAAATTTTGTTTAAAAACTCTGGCAGTGATTATCTCCTTTTGGTATCGGATTTAAAAATCCTTCCTGCTTTCCCATCTTCCGTTCTGCGACAATACATCGAACGCAATTTTTAATGCAACCTTTAACCTTTTCTGTGAGTTTCGGAATGTGGAATTGCCGCTTAATCAGTTCCTCCATTGCCGCTCAATCAGGTCCATTTGTATTATTTCGCGTTCCATTTTTCTCGGCACAGCTAGCAGCGAGGTTTCAGCGTCTTGCATCTTGAATAAAACATCATTATTAACAAAGTAATTATGGTAGTTACCGTTTTTCAGTAAATCAAAAATCGGCCGTAACTCGACATATTCTTTCTGAGCTGCCCTAATTCGATGTAAAATATCATCAACAATTGGTAAAAGTAATGGACTTCTACTGAGTGGATCCACATGACGCAATTATATACCCTGGTCGATGTTCCAATTCAAAATTTAAATCTGATAATGCGAGCGCCCACCCTGCAATTTTCCTAAGTTTAACTCCTTTCGCTCCATCGTACCTTTAAACGCTGCAAATTCACAACTGGTATATTTCTCCTGACACTTGGAAGTTTTTTTTTAATAATAAAATACTGGGTGCATTTTTTGATCGTCGTCAAACTTCTTCATCAATATTGCGCTTAATCCCATCTAGCAGGCGTCGGTGTTGAATTCTGTTTCTGCTCTACTTGAGTATTTTTTTAATGCTGAGTGACTGGTCAAGCAATTTAGAGAAAACGAAGTTTTTTGTTTGTAGTCCAAATTCGAATCCAACACCTTTCCGCAGAGTATCACTAAGTAGTCTCGCCGGCAATGCATGATTGTCCACGAATCTTCTAAAATATTCAGATAGTCCAATGAATTGTTGAACTTTTTCCACCGAATCTGGCTCTGGATAACTCGAAATTGCCCTAATTTTCACTTCCCCAAGTACTCAATGAAATTGAATTTGCTCCACTTGATATGTAACCCGTCCTCTTCCGCCATATAAAGTACTTGCTTTAATTTCTCTATCCCAAACACATATTATAATCCCCATACGACACATATTTCCGAAGGCATTATTGATGAAACGCATAAAAACAGCCGGACTGCTGCAAAAACCAACCGGAGCTTTGAGAAACTCATATTGTTCAACCGGTATAACAACAGCGGTAATCTAATCTGGAAAATAATTTTGCATCAACCAATTTATCGATTGATCATCGATTAAGGGTAACGGATACCGATTTTTAATCTCTATTTAATTTTCGATAGTCCACGCACAAACTCTTAGACCCGTTTTTTTATTGATCAACACGATAGGACTTGCATACTCGGATGAACTATGACGAATATATTTTTCCTCGACCCATTCGTCAATTTGATTTTTTACCACCTCCATTTACAAAGGTGACAAATGTCTTGGACTGAACGCGAGTGGTTTTTGATTAACCATACTTCTATGTGCAACTTCTATCACCAGTGAACATGTATCTGGAACCATCTTCCTCGTTGTGATGCACTCCTGTGTTACCACAGTAACGGTTTGGTTAATGAGGTCTCTACCTAAAATAAAATCAACAGGTATAGAACTTCATCTTGGACCACATGAACCTTTGTTTGGTATTTATCACCATCAATTATTAAAATTGTCTCAAACCACCTAAAAGTGCCTAAATTCCGAGAACAAGTCCTACGAAAACAAAAAAATCACCCACTATGCTACTTCAGTGCGATTAAAAAATTTCTGTGCGACATAAGACTGATGTCACTACCTTTGTTTACTACCGCATAGAATTTTTTCCCATATGAAGAAAGCTTTTTAATTGTTTTACTCAATGGCTCATTTGGCTCGAGAAGAACTAGAACTGCACACGATTTTTTAGTCGGCTCCATTTTTTTGTGAAAATGTGTCCGAATTCTTGGCATTTGTAGCATCTTGGACCACCATTGAGACGATTTGGTTTCATCTTTAGATTTTGATGCTACTAGTTCTCTTTATCCACAATCTTCAATTATCTTCTTGATTTCTTGCTTCCTTCACATTTCCACATTTACTAAGCTCTCTCATAACTAGAAAATAATTTGTACATGTTTCTGTGGGTTGGTTTTTTCTTTCAGCTATCCTTTTGTGAATCAATGCGCTGTTTCTGCATTCCGGAAATTCTAATTTTAACAAATGAATTAGTTTCTCCCGCACGTGTCAACGTTCTCCGTCTCCCTCAAAGAAATTTTTGCCGTACCACTTTTGTCCACCCTGTGTATAGAGATTCCTCGTCGTCTCGAAACCTAAACATTGATCCACTATTCGTGTTAGTTGACATCGACTCACTGTCCTTCATCACCTCGTTTTCCCTGTTAAGTAGTTCTATCCCCTTTTCCTTGAGTTCTAACTCTTTCTGCCGGACTAATTCTAATTGCTGCTTTAGTTTCATTTCAAATGATTTTCTAGGATTTTCTTCAGCCCAGGTCATTCGCATATAGAATTTCTCAAAATATCAAAACAGAGGTATCCGCACCATGATATAAAACACTTTTGTTTATCACTAAATTCCAATGTCTATTAAAATTTTGACACCGGTCATTGTTAAAATATTTTGTAATCTATAAACAAATTCCCAAAGTACTTTAGCAACACGTATCTACTAGTCGAATATATAGTGTTGTCGCAACAAAAAAAAACTCAACTAGGAATAAGAGATTTAAGCACTAAAACCAACATCACAATGTCGATAACATGAGTTTATGCTACATAAGCGGCTGATTGTAAACCAATTTTGTAGATACGAAAATAAATTTTTTACCATCGAGCACAAAATCAACAAAAAAAAAAATATTTACATGTTGAAAATATATAGGAAAAGCACATCCTTTCTTTCTATATGTCGGAACAGTGTATTTATAATCTTTTCCTCTTGAGAATGGAAAATAACAATATAACACACAGGTAATACACACACATCAACAACGATAAGGATTTCCTTGTGAAGCAGAAACTGTCTGCATAAAAAAATAAAATAAATTTAATATCCTTAAGTCATGTTAAAATTCATTTAGAATTCAATTAAAAGCTTTTTATTCGCAAGCTTTTTTTTTACTCTATATTTATTAAGCTCCCCTAGTTAAAATCACCAAATTAACACCTTTTCGTTCGTATATAATATACTTTGCACAATTTTATTCGTCTAATTTGCATTTTTATACGGAAATTAAGACGTGAAATTTTTTTACCCCGTATACAATAAAAAAAACGGTTTTAAGGTAATTTTTATATTGTGTAAAAAAATTAATTTGCATATTTCGCCTTATTATATTGATGCAATATAATATGTAACAGGTAGATTATTATAAAATACATAAAGTTCATTGTGTATATGTGAAAGCGTGTAAGGATGCATATATTACGTGTGCAATTTGCATAAATTATGGCGCGGATGTTAAATTATAAACTATTTATAATAGTTTTATCACACGTGATTACTCCTGATTACGTAAATAATTGCATTTTACGTATATGAGCTGCTATTTATATACGTATGGTATGGATGGGGTAAATCCAATTAAAAACTATCTTAAGTTGGTAATAATCTGAAATTAATCCTTAAAACTATTTTAGTGTGGATTATATCGTATAATAATTACTACCTGGTAACGTATTTTTACTGTACAACCGACAGCTATATAAAAACCTAATGAAACTTATTTTTATATGTGTGGTGTGTGTATATGTGTGTGTTGGATAAAGAAAAGTTTCATGTAAAATGGTAGTAAAAAATTTTACGTTTCCTTAATGATTTTGTTATTGTATTGATTTGACCGAGTTTTTGTTTCTTGTTATTAAGCAAAATTGAGAGCTTTTTAATGCTAAAGTTCAAGTAATAACCATAACTAGAAATAAAAGAAAAGTTGAAAACATAAAAATTTAATAGCCGTGATGCCACCCGGTCGTCAATAGTTTGAATTTTAAGTAAGTTTTTATAAGTAAGATCTGAATTTACATGGACTTTATAGCAGGCAACATGATGCAATATCTAGCACAAAATATGGTCAATATGACGTAGCATTATGCAACATCAATCAAAATGGCGCAGCATTCCACAACATACTGCAACGTAATGCAACATGACGCAACATGGTGAAACATCATGCAACAATATGATAATGGTGAAACAATATGCAACAACTGACGGTTCATTCGGAGAACTCGTAAATGAATTATCCAAAAGTTGGAACTTGTAATCATTTCCTTGCATTCGAGTACGCTGTCCCACTCAATTTTATTAAAATCACTCAAACCAAACAAATTATTAATAGAAGGCGTATAGCCATCATAACGAAACATAGTGGAACTTTACACAACATCCTTCAACAAGATGCAATATCAAGCAACATGGTGCAACATAATGCAATATGACCAAACATGATGCAACATCTTTCAATGTGGTGCAACCATCATGCAAAATGGTGTGACATCGTACGACATGGTGCAACATAATACACTAAGACGCAACATGGTGCAGCATCACTCAATATTGTGTGGAAATTCAAAATAAATTATCAGAAATGACTCCTTAAATAATTTTCCCCTCATTTTTCCCGTGGTTCTTATACCCTTGAAAATCTGTTTTATGAAAATCAAGCGATTTAAAAAAAATAAAGAAAGTGATCTGGGTCTTATCGGACGACTCTCTGAACGAATTTTCCCAAAATTATTACCCATTTCAATCGACTCCTTCACTTGAAACCCCTTCCTCCTTCCCTTCAACAATTTTTATAAAATTCGAGCGAGCCAAACAAAAATTAAAAAACGGACACGAAGTCAGCCGTTTAACTCTAAATGAATTTTCAGAAAATCGTATGAGTAAAGAAATAAAAAACGGGAGCCGAGCTGCACGGAATGACCCCCCAAAATGTTTTTCCCGAAATCAGGACTCAACACAATCTCTTTTTGATTATCAAAAGAATAAAGAAAAGACGAAAGGAGTTTCCAGAAATTAGTACCCCCTCGCAATCGATTCCTGACATTTAAAACGTCCCCTCACCAATTTTTATAAAAATTGTGGAAGCCGAAGAAAATTAAAGGGATGAACCCGGGCCCACTGTTCAACCCTCTGAAAATTTTACGGAAATCTGGACCAATCCCAATCGATCCTTGGCAAATGAGAATCCCTCTTCACCAATTTTTAATAAAATCGTGCAAACCAAAAAAGGTAAATTAGAAAACTGGAACTGGGTCCCACCGGATGATTGTTTTACCCAATTCCAACAAAATATGGATCCATATCAATCGATTTCTGGTACCCGAAAAACTCCCACAGCAATTTTCATCGGTCGTTTGTGGTAAGAAAAAAATAAAAAAAAGTACCGGGGCTCCACCTGAGGACCACCTAAACGAAGTTTCATGATAAATTTCAAGTTTATTACAAAATAGAACTATGCCATTAATTTATGGAACCGCATTCTTTCTTATAGAATGATGGCGATACGGAGACGCGGATAAAAACCAAAACTATGTAAAACAGGAACTCGCTAAAGGTCCTCAGAACGTTCACCGTTAAATCTATTTAGGGATCATACTTTCAAAACAAAAGAAACGTTGATAGACAGAAGGAGAATTATCTCTCTATAGGCATCGACAAGTCAACAGCATTCAAATAAGAGACAACCCAAAAACCTGCTCATATCCAATAAACAAGACAATCGAAGTGGAAGAGCAAATTTCGAAACTTCTGAAAGATGGGATCATTAGATACTCGGTTTGTACAAATCCACGATGGATTGTGGAGATGAACTAAATGCATTAAGAATCTAAATTCGTTTGTTAAAGAACTTTAAGTATTACACAACAATTGGTTCAACTTCCTGCTTCCATAATGTAAAAATGACGGAAAGCGACATTTCGAAAGCTGCATTTTCCACAACGAACTAAAAATTTCTGAGATTACCATTCGGAATGAAGAACGTGCCGATTTATTGAATGATTTTCTACGTCTACATTGACGATAAAATCGCCTTTGATGGAAATACATAGAACGAGCGTCTTGATAATGTCAAGAAAACATTCAATAAATTGCGAGATGCTAATCGTCGAGTCAAGCTGGGCTAAATCGAACGAGGCAATGAAGAACTAAAAGCTTTAAAACAGCTAAAAGAACTATTGTCATTATCGGATCTACTCATATTTCTGAAATTTACCAGACCCGTCATGTTCAAAAATTATGTGTCAAATGCTAGCATATAGGAGCGATTTTGTCGCAAGACGAGATGGGCAAAGATCGTTCATTAAAAAAATACTTGGTGAACCACAAGCAAAAGATCAAGTTTTCAATCAATTGGATTGGCTCAGCATGGAAAAGATTGGCTGGTTTACTTGATGCAGCTGACTATGCTCTACCGTAGCAAGCTGAAGAAAAGCAAGAAAACTACGACCTAGGTAGTCAACTTGCCGACCTGCGTAAACAGCAGCTTCAAGTGCAAGAGCTTAAACGAGTGATGAAGAACCTTGAGATTAAAAATCAGATTAAGAAATTGGAAGCCTACTTTGAAACATGTATATCTTTCAAACTATTTGAGGTGGCGAGCCTACGACAGCCTAAAACGTTTTCAACAGAACCACTTGCAGGAGGATCAAGAGGAATTTTAAAGCTTTCAGCATTCAATATTAATATCCCATTTGAGAATTGTATATTGCAGTTTCTAGTGGCAGTACAGAGCATTTGTTTGAGTGCAGAGGATTAGTGCAGATGTCTTGTAAACTTTATCTGCAACTGAACGGAGTTATGAACGAATTATTTCGGAGTTGAAACAAAGATATCGGTAGTTATACCTAAGAGAATTATGCAAAATTTAACTCCAAACGAAGTTAAAAAATATTAAAAGAGTAGTAACGAAATTGACGCGTCAAGCTTATTGTGATTTGATACATCTGCAAGTGTGTTGAGCAAGTTTAGCAACTTTTCCAGTAAGTTTGCGCATGCTGGATTCCAGAATGTTACTGATATAGAGAATATAATAGTAAAAGGGTTGAGGCTACTAACAGGAAACTATTTGACATCAGCCCTGACACAGCTAACATCATAAGTCGAGAAGCTAGGCCACTAACGGACGCTTGATCCCTCCAATACTGATTGGGAATTGGTTTTAGAATGGGAGCTGCCACTTCTGGTACACAAATTACCTTAAAATTTCGCAAGGATCTCCGAATTATTGAAAAAATCTTTAGCCTGGATGTATTGTAGAAATGCCGAATTTTAGTGCAATAAAGTTTTTTTTTGTCAAACCACGCCGTAAACATTTCTAGCAAAATTTAAAAAATGATCTGAACTAGTTTTGTTTCAAATTTAATTTACAATCATTTTGGTTTTAATCGTTTTTTTCGTAAATGCTAAATATTTCCAAACAACGTAAAGCTCATACGGAAGCTGTTATTTTCGGTGGACCGATGTCGGCTAAAAATCACTGGGACCGCCCAATTGATGTAAAAGCTTAAATATGAAGTTTCATCCCAATCAATCAATACGTAAGGAAAGTTTTAAAAATAAATACGGTAACCTTCGCATAATTTGGGAGTTGCTGTATTTAAATTTTTTGAAATAAGAAAATTTATTGATAAATTTAAAGATTAAATTTTCAACTAGTTGATTTTCTGAAATTTAAGCAGAATAAAGTTTTTTGTTTGTACAAGGGAGATTTACCAAAATTTCGGGATTATCGGGATCTTTGCATACATTCGAGGTAAAATAAGTCGCCGGAACATATCCACCCCTACTCGAAAACTCTCTATAAACTAATCCTGCTTTTGTACGGGGCCTCCTGTCGGAATGCAGAGCTCATGGGCCGAATCATCTTCCATGCCAGTAATATAGGCTGGCATCGTGGTATGCAATGTGTAGTTGGGAGTGCCTAAACCCACCTGCGTTAAATAGTAGATTTTTTCGAAAAGTCGGGTTCGTTTTCAAATTTAATAAATTTTGGAAAAATACAGGTACATAAATTTTTTTTCTCAAAGATTTTTTTCGTGAAAACAAGTACCGTTATAATTTTTTTTATCATTTTATGGTCGCATTCGTGGTTAGGTTGATACAAAGTCGTTTTGTTTAGCAAAATTTGAACTATCACTTTTTCTTCTCTCCTCTTTCAACCACAATTTATCATGAATCATACTGAGAAAAAAAACAGTAAAAATAAAACATATAAAATCAAAAAAATACAATATACAATTACTTTTTAGGCGAAAAGTCGCGTTTTTAAAACCGAAAGGATAATCTTTTTAATTGTAAAATAAATTTTTTCGCCAAATTCATTTATAAAAATAATAAAATTGTTTTTATTTTCAAAAATACTTTCGGTACTTATGTCAAATAGTTTTCTTAAATTTTAAGAGATTGTTTTGTAAGAATAAAAAAGTATTGGCTAGTTATAAAAAAATTATTTTAATTTTTAAATAATTATTTTTTAACAAATGTCACACAATTTTATTAAATCAAAGTAATCCCTAGTAACCGGATAAGTGGTGCGGTGGTTAAAGCTTCGCAACTTGGACCGGGAGGTACTGGGTTCGAATCCCATCAGAGGCTAGATGCAAATCGAACTTTCATCATCGCTTACAATCGGTGATGTTAATAAACACAATAAAGACCCTCTGATGGAGTGCAAAATTCAGCGCATACCCACCGTCCATGTCAATGTACAGGTTGACATGGAGCTTACAATGTGCAGGTGGTATACTGTAGTTGTGTGAGTAGGTGAATAGGTGAATGGGTTAATGATGTGGCGTGAATGCGTGGTATCACAACGGGCCAAAAATGGCCTAAGTGTCAAACCACTGAAACCTAAAACCTAATCCCTAGTTCAGTATGGACATAAACTAACGATGCACTTCTGACCAGTCCTGTATTTAACCACACCCTGCTCCTCTCGGTCTTCGAATATAATGCTTTAATTCCATGGATAAAATTTGCAGACAGCAATTTTTTTGCTGATAATACGCAAAAAAAATTTTTCATAAGAGTGACAAAGAAAAGAAATATTTTTATTTCATTTTATAGAAAAATTTTATGGTTTTACATTTTGGCATAACCTAAAAATTGCATAAAATATTTAATTTGTACATTTTCGTACAATTCGATTTCTTTTTATATGTTTCAATTTTTATTTATGTACCACAAAAAACCACTAACATTAACAAATTTCAACTCGAAAAAAAAAATAAACCGTCATTTGACTATAAAAATGGCGAACATCTATTTTGTATGAGTGTGTGAAAAATTTCTTATCTCTACACACATTTTTTGTAGATGTGTAAAAAATGCTGCCATAAAAAATACTCCAATTTACATTTTTTATGGCAGCATTATGGCAGTAAACTTCCCCTATCACATTTCCCCTCTCAGTAAAATTTTACTGACAACATATTTTGTTTCGTACACAACCAGTAATATTTATATTTTTTACTCACTTTTGTTTTTGCTGACAGCTGATTATTTCCATGGAATAGGCTCATAATTGAATTAAAATTATATTTAGTCAGTTATACTAATTTTACTTTATCACATGCTTCAAACTATTTTAATTTAAATACAATACCCCCTCCCAATTTTTAACACTCAGGGTCATTGTGTAAAATTCACACAACCCCATCAAGTTTTTTCTTGGCAGTTTGGTTTCGTAATAATAAAAAGTTGGTCTGCTTATCAGGTTGCAACGACCAAACTGCAATAATTCAAATCTTGTTTCATACCTTTAGTATAACACAATAACATATCGATTTGGCGAATTATATCACCAAATTAGAACTTTTGGAAAGTGAATGTCATTGTATTTGTAAATAATATTTTGTCTAAAAAACCGAAAAAAACACAAATTTAAAAAATAAATATAGACGAATTTCAAAATTTTTTAAAATTAATTTCAGTGTACTATAATAAAAAAAAAATAGAACAACGGTATTCCTGGCAAAAACAATAAATATAAACATTTTCATAAGTACATCATCAAAAAAAATTGTTTTAAAATGCAAGCACAGTTCTTTTAAAATAATTATTCTGTTTAAATAAATAAACTTTATAACTTTTAGAAATTAAAAACTTCGCAAAAAAAAAATTTATAACTTTTAGAAATTAAAAACTTCGTTTTATAATTTTACAAATCAAAATTTTTCTCGGTGCATAGTTCGGGTAATCTTAACCGTAGGCAAGCCAGTTGGAAACTTTTTTCCGCAATTCCTTGTATCAAGTTATTCAAGATTTTAGATCTATTTAGATCTAATTTTTATTGCACGTTCCACCATTGGATAATTTGATAAAAAATGGAATTTCAATTTGATGGAAATATCGAAGCCATCTAGAATTAAATTAGGTACCAAAGATTATTTCTAATTTTTGAGCACAGTTCTTCTAATTATTTCTTCAATCATTTCGATTATTTAGACCCCTATTCTCCTAGTCGCATCACTCCAAGTGACGTAGCTACTCATCTTCCTGGTTACTAGATCATTAAATCCAAGCTTACAAAATAATTGTTCAATAAAGTCATTCTGGCTGTTTTTTAAATCTTTATAAATATTTCCTTGCGACTGCTATTATTCCAAATTTAATTTCTATCACTAAAAAAATTCAAACTAATGAAGCCAACTGAGATTTAAAAAAATTTCATTGAGAGTTTTGCACAAAATTATTTAGAAAATTTTGATTTTAAAATCTAGTAACCAGGAAGATCCTCAGTTACGTCGCATGAAGTGATACGTCTAAGAAAATTGAGCTGTTAGTCAAACTAATAATCACACATAATCACAATTCGATTTTATATCAGAAATTAATGGTGTTCACGATTTATTTTGAAATATCACCGCTGTCAATCACAAATCCTGATGTGGCCGACTTTGTTTAATACGAACTAAAATAACTGTCGCTCTTTCAATCGACAGTGCAAACATTTTAATAAATAATTTCGAAGTTTCATTTGCAAAAAGTATTTTGTTGGTATTGTAACTTTCTCCATTATTTACGTCAGTTGAGCATACTCTCTGCGGCTACGCATTCTCGGATCTCTACTTCAGGTTTGATCTAGAAATACATAACTCTCTGAAAATGGGTATAACCGTTGCTTGAATCGAATTTAATTTTCCCTTCATTATCCATACGTCCAGACTCTGGGTTGTAGTATATTACCATAAATAGCTTATATGATATATAGGACAGACGCGTTATTTTCTTCTTACCCTATTTCATTATTAGTGATTAGATTTTCTACCTCAGGTGTCACTTTGGTCGTTTTTTTGAAATTTGATTTCGAAGTAAATCAAGCTGTCTAAAAGTTTACAAGTTTTGGTTGTCAAAGCATATTTTGTGATTATTATACGATGATGATGAGGAAGAAGCAAATCCAATGGAAAAATTCACCATCCTAATTTAATTTTTCCTTGAGGATATCTAATTATTTTTGATTTGATTTGGTGTTGATTTCACACTTTTTTCAATAAATAAAAATACGAGTGTCTCATACGTTTCTTTATCAAATTGGCGTAAAAATCTTCTAATCTTTGAACATATGCATGTATCCAAATATTCATGGGAAATATTATAGTATATTGCGATGCGCCCGAAACAAAAAGATTTGATTTATATGACATCATATAATTTTAATCCAGTTTTACACCTAATATCGATATTCTTGATCAATCCATATTTATCTCGACTACCATCAAGCAGGTGATAAAACTAATCAAAAAAAATCATTTTTCCGAAGACGAGGCCCATTTTTCATTAACAAAAAATGGATGTATCGTGATGACTCAACGATTAAATTCGATAGTTCTTCCACATTTTTTTTTTGAATCTTTTCGAATACCACTTGAATTTTACACTTTGAGAGTAATCCACACTTTACATTACCTATTTTTTTTTTAGGGGGATAATTATTCCCTTCAACTTTATTTTTTGTCATTTCTGTCAAGAACTAAATAAAGGGTTCACTTTTTGTAGATAATAAATATAATACCATTATATTCTATATGGTCGAAATTAGTATACAACCTACCCACACATATGTGTATAATGGACTTGAAAGGGATACCAAAATAACCATGTTTTCGTAATATTTTCAAAGGGGTCGGACCTCTGGATGTAGGTTCCCTCGTGCATTTTTCTTTTAAATTCTGATTTTTTTGTAATGTTTTCATGGCAATGAGTTTAAATAAATGTTTTAATAGAATTAATTGTATGCTCGGATCCAAGGGGCCGGACCCTTGGATGTATCACTTATTGTTTGCATCGTGGATTGTGGATGGTGGATGATGGATGTTGGATAATGAATGGTGAATGGTGTATAGTGTATAGTGGATGGTGAATGATGGATGGTGGATGGTGGATGGTGGATGGTGGATGGTGGATGGTGGATGGTGGATGGTGGATGGTGGATGGTGGATGGTGGATGGTGGATGGTGGATGGTGGATGGTGGATGGTGGATGGTGGATGGTGGATGGTGGATGGTGGATGGTGGATGGTGGATGGTGGATGGTGGATGGTGGATGGTGGATGGTGGATGATGGATGATGGATGATGGATGATGGATAGTGGATGGTGGATGGTGGATGGTGGATGGTGGATGGTGGATGCCAGATGGTGGATGGTGGATGGTGGATGGTGGATGGTGGATGGTGGATGGTGGATGGTGGATGGTGGATGGTGGATGGTGGATGGTGGATGGTGGATGGTGGATGGTGGATGGTGGATGGTGGATGGTGGATGGTGGATGGTGGATGGTGGATGGTGGATGGTGGATGGTGGATGATGGATGGTGGATGGTGGATGGTGGATAGTGGATGGTGGATGGTGGATGGTGGATGGTGGATGGTGGATGGTGGATGGTGGATGGTGGATGGTGGATGGTGGATGGTGGATGGTGGATGGTGGATGGTGGATGGTGGATGGTGGATGGTGGATGGTGGATGGTGGATGGTGGATGGTGGATGGTGGATGGTGGATGGTGGATGGTGGATGGTGGATGGTGGATGGTGGATGGTGGATGGTGGATAATGGTGGATGGTGGTGGATGGTGGTGGATGGTGGATGGTGGATGGTGGATGGTGGATGGTGGATGGTGGATGGTGGATGGTGGATGGTGGATGGTGGATGGTGGATGGTGGATGGTGGATGGTGGATGGTGGATGGTGGATGGTGGATGGTGGATGGTGGATGGTGGATGGTGGATGGTGGATGGTGGATGGTGGATGGTGGATGGTGGATGGTGAATGGTGAATGGTAAATAGTGGATGGTGCATGGAAGGGGCGAAGCTTCCTTATACGCTAGGGAAGCAGTGCTTCTCTTTAATTTATATATTATTTTAGTGTATTCCCAAAATCAAATTTATTTGAAACGCATCGCTGTATAAAAAATTTTAATTTGAACAGAGAACTAATCTTTTTCGGGTTTCTTCCATGCAATATCATATTATACGAGTAATTAATTATACACGTCTGCAAATAATATTTTAAACTATCTTTATTTGCTCTTGGTATTTTTTCTTCCTTTACTATATTCGTTATGCTTGTTGCACAAATAGAGAAAGTGAGAGAAATATATATAATCTATTGCCACACAGTGTTTACACATAAATAATTTGCGCGCAGTTGTTTTGAGCGCAACACGATTACTATTTACATTCACATTTTAAAACTTAAAAAAGATAATAAAAATAATATTCTCTATTTTGAAAGCTATTTCTTTTCTAGCTCTACCTCATTCCTTGTGCTTTGGCATCTTCCGTCTCGTATTTATCTGATATAACATTCAATACGTATGCATTTTCTGTGCGTCTATTTATTCTCGAAATCTCATTCCGTTCTCTCATAAAACGCTTCAAAAATGTAACATGCTGTCTATTTAGCGTTATACAGATGAGTATTTTATAAGCTCTCTCATTCTCATCAAACGCATGTGTCAACAAGTGCTATATCCTAAAAATTAAATTAAACAGTTTGTGCATTTTATATTTTGTGATAAAATTATAATTAATTTCATTTTACGATATTCGATTGAAAAATGGATTGTGAAAATCGGTGTAATTGTGCAGTAGAAAAAATACGAGACCACGGTTTTGGATCACAACCATTTATAACAAAACGAGAAATTGTGTCATTAGGACCACCAAAGCCGAGATTAGAAAAAATGTTTACTACAGGTAAAAGTTTTACGCGACATTTTTCTATGGATTTATACGACAAGCATTGTTGGTTAACCGCCTGTGATTTATTAATTAAATGTTTTGTTGACCTTGTTTGTTTTTTGCAAAATATAATGGTGTCTTGCGAACATCTGGTTACAGTGATTTAAGTAATATACACAAATCTATTAAAAGACATGAACAGTCATTAGACCATTTGAGAGCTGTTCTTGATTTACAGAAATTCGGAAAAATAGAAAGAATTGAAAATTCTCTGTCTCAAGCGTTTACTGTAAATACCGCTAAGCATAATGAAAAGGTACGTGAGAATTTTAAAATAGTAGAAGCTTAATCTCCGGTGGCAAAGTGGTTAGCATGCTTGGTCCAGCGATCGGAGGTCCCGGGTTCGATTCCCGGTGATGACAAGGAAAAAATTTCACGGCTGGTTTAGGATCAATGAATTAATCACTCATTATCCGAAATGAAAATATGATTATGAAACCTCATTTGAGGCGGCCAAATCCCTTGATGGGATATAATGCCAGAGAGAGAGAGAGAGAAGCTTAATCGACGTTACATGTTTTTTATATGAACAAGATTTGCCGTTTCGAGGTCATAACGAGACAAGCTTGCTTTATTAATTGATGATAAAAGCAAATATAACCAACTTTTGGATTTGATTGCAAAATATTTCCCTCCTCTAAAACGACAATTTGATGACTCAAATGTTTTTACAGGTACATCTAGTGACAGTCAAAATGATTTAATTGCAAGCATTGCAATATTGCTAAAAATCAAATAAAATACAAAATAAGGTCAAGCAAGTTTTTCGCCGTCATAATGGATGAATCATCAGACATATCTAATAAATCCCAGTTGTCAATAGTCCTGCGATATATCGACTTAAATGGAATTATTCAGGAACGTTTCTTAGGATTTTAGAATGTATCGGCGGATCGGTCCGCTTCTAATTTATTCGAGGTGACTAAACAAGTATTTCTGGAATATGAGTGTATGGATAAAATTGTAGCTCAGAGTTAAGATGATGCTGCAGTATTGTTTGGGCAGCTTACAGGTCTACAAGCTCGAATTAAACAAATTTGCAACGATGCCATATTTATACATTGTTATGCTCACAGACTTAACCTGGTTTTATCGCAATCAATGTCCAATATTAGAGAATGTAAATCGTTATTTATGAGCTTATCTGGTTTAAGCACTTTTTTTAAAAAGTCATCTAAACGAACTAATGCCTTAGATTTTTTCATTAAAAAACAAATTCCAGCTTCAGCTCCTACAAGATGGCAGTATCCGAATCGTCAGCGTAGTATTTGAGTTTAAATAGGAACTACGAGAACTATTTAAAAATATATTAGATAACCCCCTTGATTTTGACAGTGAAACAATTAATTCGGGTCGCGATTATCTTGCATGCCTGTGTGATTTTAAGTTTAATTTTTTACTTTTAATTTCTTCTGAAATTCTTCCATATTCAGATTTGGTTTTCGATTGTTTACAAAAGCAAAATACGGATATAAATTTGGCAACCATAAACTCAAAACATATCAAAAAATTATTTGTGATTTTCGCGATAATTTGAAAGAATTTGGGATAAAACAAATAAAATCATTAAAATTGACGAAAATCCCACTACGAGTATTAGAATAGATTTCGTCCAAGATATAAAAACTTCATACAAGCGGCTTTTAGTTGAAATAATAGATAACATATACAAGATTTCAAAATATTACTGAACTTACGTTTTTGGAGCTGTTGAATTCAAAATGTTTTGGGAATTTTAAGCTAAACTTTCTGGAAAATCAGCATTAAAAGCTCCAGGAATTCTACGGGAAACGCTTTGGGTTCTCTAAACTACGATCAGAATTAACTGTAATATATAGTGATGCTGATTTTATGGATAAATCAATTTTGGAGATGCATGGGTTCTTTAAACAGAACGGTTTATTAACTTCTTTTACGGAAGTGTCAAATTTGTGTGGTCTGTTCCTAACAATTCCGTCTACAAGAGTGTCTTCTGAACGAAGTTTTTCTGCTTTAGGAAGAATTAAAAATAATTTAAGAAGTACAGTGAGCGATGATCGCCTTTCATATGATTCCTTAATTTCTGTTGAGAAGAATCTATTGTCTAAACTGAAACAGTCACAAGATTTTTATAATTTGTTTATAATAGAATTAAAAAAAAGAACGGTAAACTTGAATTAAATTTTAAATAAACCTTCTGACCTTTACAAATTAAAATAAATCTGAATAGAATTTTTTTTTATGTTTAAATTTTTAATGAATTTTTATACTGAATAAACTGTTTGCAATTTTGGCAGACATTACTGGAAATTTTGTTTTTGTTCTAAAAAATTTAACCCAGCGTCCCTTGCTTCGAAACTCACGCCTCACCTATGGTGCATGGTGAATGGTGGATGGTGCATGGTGGATGGTGGAAGGTGGATGGTGGATTGTGGATGTTTTATGTTGGATGGTGGATAGCAAATGATGATATTGAATGGTCGATTGTGGATGGTGAATGAACTCCAATGATAATTTTTTTTTCCAAATTTGGATAGTTTTGTACTATTGAAAAATTTATTTAGCCAAATCACTATTTTTTCCGAGCAACGCCGGGTCAGCTAGTTCACAAATAAAATTGCTGTGTGCAGAGTAAAATTAAAGTGTTTTTCAATTAGTTTAAATGTTGCATAAAAAGTTAAAAATTTATTCTTCGGAGATTTTTTTAAACTTTTTATCTGTTTCAATTGGTTAAATTTTTTCACAATTGCATGGTTGCTATTTAACGTATTTTAAACGTATAAAAGATAAAAATGAAAAATAACTAAAATTAATACTATTTCAAAATATATCTTTCAATTACGATCAGTTCGTAATCAGTTCTTATATTTAGAAACAACTATTTTGTGTCAGCAAAGTGTTTGCCGTCCCGGTGGCAAAGTGGTCAACATGCTTGCCCCAGCGACCGAAGGTCCCGGGTTCGATTCCTGGTGGTGACAAGGAAAAAATTTCACGGCTTGTTTAGGATCAATGAATTAATCACTCATTATCCGAAATAAAAATATGATTATGAAACCTCATTTGGGGCGGCCAAATCTCTTGATGGGATATAGTGCGAGAGAGAGAGAGAGAAAGTGTTTGTCATAAACACTGTTATCAGCTCTTCCAGCAGATAGTAAGTTTGACGTTTTTATTCACCTCAATTTTTAACTTTTTATGCGGTATTTAAACCAATTGAAACATACTTTTACTCAGCTTAAGAAAAAAACACAGAGTATTTTTGACTGCTCGCGTTGAATTAAAAAATAGACCCAATATTTCAACTCCACGTCATACAGTACACCACCTTTCGGTACGAATCTGTTGAGTTTCGAATTTCTCGATTATTGAATTTTAGTTTATTTCATGTTACGAACTATTATGTCGGTTAGGTTTCTGGCATTTCTCTTTTTTTGTGGCAAATAGATAGGTCTGTTCAGACTGTCTAAATTCGTAGCGGATATTTATTTCTCAGGAACGGTAAAGCGTCAAGTATGTAATCTTTCACATTTCATTACCTTCTATATCGTTGAATACTTGAACAAAAAAAAACTTGGCTAAAATAATTAAATGCAGGAAGTGGATACATTTAAAGTTTTGTTAGGTATATACATATATTTACAATAGGACTCTTATCGGCAATTAAAATATAAAATGCTTCCATTAAATATCTAATTTCATTAAAAATAACGGTATTTTAAATATCCTGATTATTAATGGTAATGATAATATTTATTGGTTTATTTACAAATTAATTTGTGTATAAAGTAAATAGTAATGATAATTTACCAGAATTTATGTAAAATTGTCACACGCAACAAGAAAATTAAACTTTTTGAATCATTTATTAAAATATTTTCACAAAAATAATTAATTAAATTTATTACAAGCAGGAAGTGAACATTTTTATTTCTTTGGTACAGCCATATGAATTATGGTTTTAAATAAAATGCAAAATATTTTCAAGGTTTTAAATCAAAATACATACTATATATCTAAACTAACATACATCAACAATAAATTAAATATTCTGCGTATTGCAGTACCTAATCATAATATTTATCAAACATTCATATTATTACATGCACGAAGTGAATATTAATGATTTTATGTCCGATTTGCCAAATTAACAACATAAAACAAGAAAATGAAACTTATCTTAATCATTTATTGCAATATTGGTCAAAGTTATACTTGACTGAAGTAATTACATGCGGGAAGTGAATATTTCTAAACTATTGTCAGTGACATATAGTTATATTATCTCCGATCAAATTTTAAAAAATTTCTATGAAATATGTAATCTCAAATAAATTAACGATATTATTAAATATCCGGATTATTGTTGTTAATCTTAATATTTATTATTATCTAAATTTTTAAAAAATAAATACAGGCAAGAGGGGAAAATAAGTTTTCCATCATTTATAACAATAATTTTGCAAACAAAGTTTAATTAATTTATTACAAGCAGAAAGTGTATACTTATATTCCATTAGTAAATCCATAAATATTAAGGTCGTAAAAAATTATACAAAATGTTTTCTTGTTTTTAAATCAAATTTCAAACTAAGCATCAAATTTAACACCGGTCAACATTAAACGGAATATTGTGATTATCGTTTGTAATCATAATATTTACCGTTTTGTGCAAAAAAATATTCACAGTGATTTTATTATCGAAATTATGCAAAATAACCACATTAAAAAAGAAAATCCAATATTGACACATGCAAGAAAGAAATTAAACAATCCTTTATAAAAAAAATAATTAAATAAAATGGTACTAAATTTATTACAAGCAGGAAGTAAATACATCTATTTCATTAGTACAGCCATCTGTATTAATGTCTAAAATATAGATGCAGAATGTGTTCAACGTTTTAAATCAAAATATAACCTACGGGTGTTTTCCAAACACTGACTTATTACAGAGTTATTGAGTTATTTGACGCCATCTTGAATAAGTCGGTCAAGTTATTCCAATTCATTTTACTGACTTATTTGTGACGTAATAACAAAAAATAAAACGTAATTTCTATTATTTAGAAAAAAAAAATCTTGACTTGTTTGTGCAAGACATATTTTTGGAGACAATTCTGTGTAGACGTACTTATTCAAATAAGTCAGCTTATTTGAGTAAGTCAATTTCCACAATTAAGTCGATGTTTGGAAAACAGCATAGGTATGTAATCTAAAATGTATCAACGTTGAATAGATTATTGCATGCACGAAGTGAATATTTAAGATTTTTTATCAAAATTCCATCAATCATTTATTATAATACTTGTAAAAATGAATTTAGGCTAAAATAATTACATGCACTAAGTGGATACTTCAAAACTGTTACCTGATATAATTGAAGTAAGACCTTTAACATTAAAGGTAAATCATAAAATTCCTTTGCTTATTCATAACCCAAATTATTGCATACACAAAGTGAATATGAATGATCATTTACCAAAACTAATTAAAATAATCACTTACAAGATTTAGATTTTGATACATTTGAAATGTTCAATATTTTTACAAATAAAATTTCTTACATGCAGGAAGTGAATACATGTGTTGATTATGATTAAAAGACGATTTATTTTATCTAATGATTGATTTTGATTTAATTTCTTTCATCGGAATCGAGCTGTCGAAATTTCGAAATAAAATCGATTTCGAATTAAAACAAATTTATTCCATCATTCCGCTGTATGTAAAACAAAACTAGGAGGAATATTAAATCTGACCTGACATGTATTTTTTTCATTCGTTAACTTATTTAACAGTGCAGTTAAACGTTAAAACATTCACAAAAAAAACAATTTTTTATTAAATTGGTTCTATAGAAGCTGACGCAATTCTTTCATAAATATGGTGAACTAATTAAATGTGAACTAGGTATATTAAGGATGATACTGAATTGGTTGGTAGAAATGGATGCAAAAATAAATCGGCCTTATATGTCTGCTGGAAAATAGATTAATTTAATTTCCATGCCGCTCAGGGGTGTGATTGATTTTTGTTGGTGGTGAAATTTTAAGTCTGTTCGTCATACTAACCATGCAAGCTAAGGATGTTGTGCAGGTGGAGCTTGTGCGCAGGACTCACTATAAAAAATCTGTTAACGCATTAACTGCAATTGTAGGAAAATCGCGTATATTATGCCAAATGAGAATTTAATTTGGTTTGCGGAAAAATTAATGATGAACTTTAACAAATTTTTGTATCAAATTTCTGGCCTTTACCTCACGCCAATCGGATATTATGTGTTCCCATTTTTGGTTTTGAGCAGTCAAATGCGATTTTTTCATCACTTATATGATTGTTGTTTTGACAACTAAGATACACAGTTAAATTTAATTTTACTTGTTCACTATTTTTTTACACTACTACTATTTTTTTACAAAACTGCTAACTTCATTCTTGCCATATAGAACACATTTTTGGAAATAATTTTTAATATTTGATATTAAGATTTGCTGGTATCCGCTTTGGTGGTAATTACCAACCCAAGTAAACTATTTTATATTTGTATCGAGCTTTCTAGGCAGGCGTTCAAGACAACAACAATCGACATAATCTCATTAAAATTGATTAAAACGCCGTTTATATTCACCAAATGAGTGCCATTTAAAAATGCTCATTAGCCATCTACATCATACAAACCTTGATTTGTATCATTTCAAAAATTAAAGATAAATTAAGCAATGGTCGATTGAACTGATGGATATCATAACAAATTTTAAAATCCTTATTAAGACAAATAGTCTTTAAATTTTTCTTTGTTTGCATCTTTTCAGAGAATGGACGTCAATCGTGATGGTGTCGTAACTTTAGATGAATTTTTAGATTGTTGCCGAAAAGATGAATCAATATCACGTTCTATGGCAGTATTCGATACGGCCATCTGACCGTATGCAACCCCTGCAGGCGATTCGAATTCGGGTAATAATAAGAAACCATCTAGTAAAAAATTAGCACCACATCAACGTCAAACACGAAGAGCAAATTCACACAAAAATAAATCGCTTGCCGGCAGCACAATAGCAACAATAACAACAACACCAACAGCAACACGTCATACTAATGATAGTAATATTTATTCCAAAAACGTCCAAAAAACTCATAACAATAATCAAAATACTAGTTATAACAATAATAATTTTAATAGTAACATAAATAGTAATACCAATTATTATTCTCACCATCATCATCCACCAAACCCTGTACCTCATCATCATACCACTAGCACTAATTCGTCGCATCAAAATCAGCATCATCTTCCGCCTAACCCTCGTAGTAGTAATAACGATCATAGTAACGATAATGGTGATATAAATAACGATAGTAATAATCAAAGACAACAACAACAACAACCGCATGATCAGCAGTTGCAACCCGTTAACGATGGTGGTTCCCCATCACTCGTACGTGTTAAAACTTGGTACACTGTAGCAAAACAGGGTGTTTCATGTTAGCAATGAATTTAATACTCTCATACTAATTTATTACAAAAGAAATATTTTATAAAAATTCATTAAAATTATATACGCGGTAGGCTAGTTAATTTAATTATTTTATTAAATTTTGTTTTTTTTTTTTTTTTAATTAAAAACATTTTATTTTTTACAAAGGAAGAATATAAACGAAATACGCGTGGATTGAGTTTAACGTTATATAGAATACAAATAATTTAACAATAATAATAATTATTATTATTAATTAATAATATTTTATGAGACTGATAATTAAAAAATTTGCGAAAACAATATATAAATTATGTAATTAAAAATCATGTGATGTACTTAAAATTATGTCTATATAGTGACAATCTATAAATTTAATTAATTCTGAATATGAACGGGATGTACTGCATGTAATATCAAAAATTAATTAAATCTGGGATAATAATAATTTATTATAATTTATTTAAATGGTGATTGTGTATAGTGAGAAAGTAAAAAACACCCTAAGTACCAAAACAAAAAATAATAATTAACAATTAGAGACAAGTCACCTTGCAAATTCACAAAGACATCCGTTGAAATAGTTTTTGTTAGTTAATTAATTTAAAAAAAGGAATTTGATCGGTAAGATGAACCTCGCAAGTATTTATTTAAAAAAAATATGTTAAATGTAAAAAAATATTAGACCATGTGGTGCCATCTCTTTTCAAACTACATTAATATAAGATCTATTTTGTTGAATTTTAAAAATATTTCAGCTTGTAGTGTAGATGTCACTATATGTTTGCATATTTTTTACATTATTTACATTGATTATATTATTAACAAATTTAGCACGCCAATCCATCAGAATGACGTCTACCATTTTTTTCGTGATTTCAAAATATTCCTTTATCTTGCAAAGCTGGTTTTGTATATCATAAAATAAAAATAAACGCATTCACCATGTAAGATGAGACCAAAATATTTGATAAAAAAACGTTCTGTTTTTAATAGCTCAGTATGTAATACGATTTTAGAATCTGCATTAGGGTCGCATATTTTTCAAACTTTGTTTTTATTTGACAGAAGATAATACAGCTTATAAAAATAATTTTATTGAAGAAACACACTCTTATAGATCGTATTAAAACAGAAAGTTAAACAAAAGAACTCTTGGTTTTATTTAAATAAATTTGTTGGTGGGTGCGCTTGCGATTTCACTAAAAACACTAAAAGTGGAATAACTTTTGCACCATCAAAAATTCGAAAAAACTTTACTTGCTGTTTGTTGGAAATGAGTTCTCCTATTACCCTTCTCCAATTGTATAATGGAATTTGATGAAATAAAAAATTATTATAATTCTTAGAATTTAATTTAATAACGTAGGCACATATTGGTAAATTTTAACATAGGATCCCAACTCAGACCTAGGCTTGTGTAATAGTGGGCCGGATCTAAATCATAGGCTTTTTTATAAACGTTTCTAAAATT
Source organism: Nephrotoma flavescens (assembly GCA_932526605.1). Lineage (NCBI taxonomy): Eukaryota > Metazoa > Arthropoda > Insecta > Diptera > Tipulidae > Nephrotoma > Nephrotoma flavescens. The sequence continues at coordinate 28,435,100 of OW052222.1, read as the reverse complement.
TTCGAAAACATCTACTGAACGGAGTACGTTCAGTATATCTTTACGTATCCAGTGTTTGTCAATCTTCTGGTTCAATTTTCCAAAGTTTAGGATTTGATTTTTTTGCCAAGCTAATTTGTGATCGGTACGAATTACAAAAGGTCTGCCATACAAGTTTGGTTGAAATCGTTCCACCGCGTAAATGGTTGCCAGCATTTCTTTCTCAATTGTTGAGTAGTTTCGCTCTGCTTTATTGAGAACACGACTAGCATAACCAATCGGTAAGTCTTTATCACCTTTTTATTGCGATAAAACAGCTCGCAAAGAAATATAACTTGCACCTGTGGTAACAATGAATATTTTTGAAAAGACTGGTTACTGCAAAATTGGTGGACTTATTAGTTCGCAGAACTAGACTCGTCGCAGAATGCATCCCAATTAAATGTTACGTTTTTTTTTTTTTTTTGTTAATGACGTAAGAGGTTCCGCTATTTTAGAAAAATGTAAATGTTCGCAATATTTGTAATTGATAAACTATCACCGAGAAGATGAAGAAGTTAAATTCCTGGCCAATTCTTAAGATAGACAATTTTTCGTCGGAACATAGCGATTCAGTTTTAATAATTGTTCAGTCAACCCACCATATTGTCAAGTGACATTATGTTGGGTTCTAGAAGTGAAAAATACATCAAATTTATTAATATTTTCAGCCTTAACATCAAAATTAGGCATTTTAATAGGAAAAGTGCTGGCATTCATTAGATAAATTTGGGATTTCGAATCATTCATCATCATCGATTTAGCATTTCCAATAAACAACCCGGTTTGAAGTTCCTTGGCCTTAATTAAAAATTCCTCGGGAAGACTAAACGTTATGCTTACTAATTTCTCAATTCTGTGAATTTTTTCCAAGCAAAATTTCCAATATATCTTGATCATAATTAATATGAAAAAAAACTTTGCCTAAAATTCATTGCCCATCGATTGCGGAAGTTGGCATTTTTAGCTATTAAAATTTCAAGTTTGATCGGTTGACTCCACCCGAGCTTCGAAATTATCAGAAGTCAACGAATTGGTTTACACAATTGAACACGGTTTTATGGGAGATCGCTCACTCGAAACGCCATATTCGGTTTTGAATTGAGTCAGTGGCAGTTTTTCGAATTACAATTTTGCGGATCGAATGGTAAGCTATCCGAATTTATCAAATAAAGTGGAATTTTTAAAAGTTCTATTTTTTCAAAACATTTAACTACTATTGGTGATTTATGTACTACGGAACTATTACGGTTAAAATTAGAAAAGTTGTCGTGTTGTGATTGACCACCATGGAATATACGAATTTTCTGCTATTTTGGTAAACTAAAACATCTGTCTGCTTGATGATCAACTTTTCGACATAGTTGACAGGTATAATTTCTATTTTGATTTGTAAAATTTACAGAATTGTGAATCATTTCTTCTTATATTGTTCTCTTAAACCTTTTTGAAAAGAACGGAGAGCTGTTAATGAATTTAATGCCTTTATTACTTTAGAACAAGCAACACCATCGCGAAAGGAACATGCATTATCCAAATCTGTTACCATTACATCGACGCGATTGTTTTGATGAATTCTAACTAACCCTGTTGTCAGTTGTTCAACTGATCAACTGTAAATTGCATATATAATTTAACCTTAAAATTTGTATGTAGGTTTTAAGCCTTTTACCCATTAATCCCTTAGGACTGATCTTTAACCCTTTTAGCCCTTCGATTGTTTTGGCTCTATTGTTCCTTTTGCTATTTGATCCTTTGATCCTTTGATCCTTTGATCCTTTGATCCTTTGACCCTTTGACCCTTTGGCCCCTTGGCTCTTTAGCACTTTGGCTCTTTGGCACTTTAGCCCTTCGGCCCCTTTTGATCTATGACGCCACAATCCCAAATTTGGGATGCTCCGGAACCGGCCACTTTACACTACTGACCGAACAGTAATTCTAACCGTCTCAAATATTTGATATTGATGATGTACTTGAAATGTGGTTTCAGTCTTAGTGATCCACCGAAATTGATCCTTTCGCCGCTTATTGGCCCTTAGGCCCAAAAGTACTTTAATCCTTTAGACCTTTGACCCTTTGGACCTTTGACCCTTTAGCCCTTTGTTCCTTCAGACGCTTATTGACCCTTAGGCTCTTTAGTTCTTTAATCCTTTTGCCTTTTTGCCCTTTGGTCCTTTAGCCCTTTGACCCTTCAGTTATTAAGCCCTTTGGCTTTTTGACCTATGACGTCATAATCCCAAATTTGGGATGCTCCAGAACCGGCCCCTTTTACTTTATTGACCGAACAGCAATTCTAACCGTCTCAAATATGTTATATTGATGGTGTACTTGAAATGTGGTTTCAGTCTTAGTGATTCACCGAGATTGATTATTCTAGTTTTGAGCCAAGTATTTTTGCAAACATCAAAACTTAATTTTCGAGGGACGCTACTCTTATTATTCGTTTCAGTAATTTTGACCTCGTTTTTATATGGTGTCAATGTAATCCACGTAAAATCGCTTCCGTGAAAACGGTTATGATTAATTCGAATATTTATCCTCTTCAACTGGCAAAAGTTTGTACGGATTGATATATTTTTCTCTGCGTTTCAAAATCAAAAGATCGCTTTTACTGCCACTTCCACCGAATATTGACCACTGTAACGAAGGCTGACTTTGTCCTGAAAATTTTCCATGGAAGGTGGAAACGCTGAAGGCCACTTCGTTATAGACAAGATTATAAAATTGAATCATTGTTTTTTGCAGCCCTTTGATCCTTTCGGCGCTTATTGACCCTTAGGCCCTTTAGAATTTTAATCGGTTGGCCCTTTTGCTCTTTGACCCTACAGACCCTTTGATCATTTGGTCCTTTGGCAAATTGGCTCTTCGGCCTTTTGGCCCATTCGCTCTTTAGCCCTTCGACCTTTTGGCCTTTTCGCCCTTTAGCCCTTTGTCCCTTTAGCCATTAAGCCCTTTCGCCTCTTTTGACCTATGACGTCACAATCCCAATTTTGGGATGCTCCAGAACCGTCCATTTTACTCTATTTGCCGAACAGTAATTCTTACCGTCTCAAATATTTTAATTTGGTGGTGTATTGGAAATTTGGTTTCAATCTTAGTGATTCACCGAGATTGATTATTCTAGTTTTGAGCCAAGTATTATTGCAGACATCAAAACATATTTTTTAGGTGGCACTGCTCTTATTATTCGTTTCAGTAATTTTGACCTCGATTGTATATGGTCTCAGGTGCTTCCTATTTTTAATTCATTTAAAATCGTTTCATTCCAAACGGTTATTATTTATTCAAATATGTTATCCTCTTCAAATGGCAAATGGTTGTATGGTTTGATACATTCCTACTTTCGTTTTGAAATCCATACTTCACTTCTACTGAATCCGTAGATTTCTTTACCCACCGAATATATAGCCACTGTAACCAAGGCTGATTTCGTCCTGAAAATTTCAGAAAAGATTATAATATTGTATCACTGCCTGTGGGCGGCCATTTTGTGCGCGGGTATGCGCTCTTTGACCCTTGTAGCCCTTTGGCTCTTCTAGCGATTATTGACGACACGGCCCTTTAGTTCTTTGGTCCTTTGATCCTTTAGACCTTTGATCCTTTGACCCTTTGACCCTTTGCCTCTTTAGCCCTTTGGTCCTTTGGTCCTTCCGCCTTTTGCCCTTCAATCCTTTGGCCCTTTAGGTGTTTGACCCTTTAGCCCTCAAGCCCTTTGCCGCACTTCAGTTTTGCGCTCAGTTGCTAGTGCTGCTCGATTTTGTTTCCACATGCAGACATGTAAATCGGCAAAATCACACACACATACATACTCATTATTTTAAAAATATATTTTTATGGAGAAAAGCCGAAGACTATGGCTTGAAATATTTAGAAAATGCGCAATGTAACACATAACACATTAAAAACGCCCAGTCGTATTTTTTTTTCTTTTGTTTGTCACCACCAGACATCGAGCCCGGGACCCGCGAATCACAGAGCAAGTGTGCTCTACTTACTTTGCTATCGAGCGCGACATTATCGTTAACTATTTAGTCCAAAACTTTATTGATTTATTCTCCTGAGTTTCTAAGACAAACCAACACGACAAAAAAAAATTAAAAACGAAGCCAACTCGATTTCGAAAGCTTACTACTACCTTGACTGTGTTTTCTTTTCACGTTAAAACAAAAAAAAACAATTTCGTTTTTTTTATTCTCTTTGCAAGAGGCCGAGGCTTTCCCAACTCTTTTGCGGTTCGCTTTTTCGCTTTTGACATCAGCGGATGCGGTGCGTGCATGAGCATTGACAATGCAAATTCCGGTTCGATCAATAAAAAAAAAAAAATAGGGGCGGTTTTTACAAATAATTTTTGGAAGCGAATGCAAAAAACCGCATTCTGATCCGTGTTGCTCTCAAAAATTTCAAACTTTTGGCCTTTTTAGTGCTTCATTGCTTCGACTAAGTATATTTTAATGCAATCAGCTTCAGAGCCGAGTTTTTGATGATGATGATGATTGCATTTATCTCTTTTGGCGGTATTTCAATATGATCTTTTTTTTCTGTATGAATCTTTTCGGTGTTGTGTTTATCCGAAGCACGGCTTGATGTTTTTTGCAGAATAAAAATTTGCGTAATTGCCGCTGACTGTCTAGTGTGTGTCTCAGTGAGTCTGCGTGGATCAAACCCTGATGAATTCTGCAGTTTTTCAAAATGTTTGTAGGTTCGGCATTCGGTTGGAATCGGTCATGCTCAAAGACTGAATTTCGTCAAGTCTGTTCATGTTGTTTAGCAGAAGTTCTAAATTTCCATTGTCTTCGAACGGTGTTCTCGGTATCTACCGATAATTTGCAATTTCAATTTCTGTGTGGAAATCGTTAAAGTATTTGTCCTACCACGAATAATTTTCTAGTTCGCTGTGCTGGTATATAATCCTATTAAACATGGTCCCCAACACGCTTCCCTGCAATAAGAAAATTCCCATTTGGTAGCGACGCATTCCGTACACCGTTGGTATGTCGAATTGAATGAACATCCACTTAAGACTACATTTTTATTCGAATCACTGGAGTCTCTCTCCACGCATGATACTGACCTGATTGCCAATTTATCCAATGTCCACTTTGACATATCATCGATTTGTTTTGAAAATCACCGTGCTTTAACTGAATTCGTACGATTTCCTACGTTATCCAATTATTTTGTTTCGCGAAATTTAGAGCGGGTTGATTTGTTTCAATTGCTTTTTTTGAATAGTTCCGTTAAGCTTTCGGTTCTCTTAATATTGCGACTGACCTAGATAATCTTTCGATCAAATCCTTTCCAAGAGCAGATTGTTTTTCTCCATTATGGGGCTGCTTACATTTTGGACTGAAGCAATATTCTGGTCTGTCGTCTGTTGACTTATCATATTTAATTCCAGTTTGGGCTTGAAACATCTTCGGTGCCCGGTTTGCGTTTTGATTCTCTCTTATCAATTCTTGGAATTTCTAGCCTTGGAAGTATTGATTATTGCTCAAACTTAATATACCATTTCCAACCCTTGGGTATATAGACTGTCTTAGAACAATTTGAAAGGCATTGTGCATGGTTTTCTTTTATATATGATCAAGGAAAAAAGGGATTCAAACCAAAGAAATTAAGTAACACTTGCATGGCTTTTTGAATGACCCAATTGATGGAATGTTTTGCTGAAAACGAATTTGTACCCTATAATGGCTGTGTGCATCTCGACGGTAATTCTCCTGATAACGTTCTTTCCACATCCTTTCTTCTTATGTTATAAAATTCTCGGGTTGACTTGTATTTCTTGCACTTCTCAGAATCGCTTTAACTGGTTTTCAATAACTCACAAGGTACCCATAGATTTGACCCCCTAGTATTTTTCGTTTAAAATATTCCCCAATATAATTCATCCTAATTTCGTTGGTTTGGTGTTTATTTCGCCTTGACTTTCTTTTGCAACTTGGTTCATCAGGAAATTCGGGTAATAATCAGTAATTGCCATCAGAATGTCAATTTTATTTGGTTGGTTGTAAATTTGACCAACCTACAATAGATTATTTAGAAGCTATATGAAATGTTGTTCTGTCCATCCATATCCACTGAAAATTTTGATGAAAAATGTGCTTGTACACGAAAAGTGGCTAATTTTGAAGTAGTTGTGCTCCTATTTTGATTTCAGCGAAGAATCTCTAATTCTTGTATTGCGCATCGTGCGTTGAGACTGATTATTGTCATGCAACAGCGTGATATGGCCTCCATTGCACACTAAATGTATATATATAATAATGGTATAAAAAATATATAAACGTTCTTACGAAAGAAAATGTGGGCAAAACACACTGGAAAAGTCGGAAAATTCTGGAAATCGAAAAATGATGTTTTTGTACAGGATTTTGCACATATCCGATCCAGATAGTCTTTTAGAAGAGAAAAAAAAATGAGTGAGTCCATTAGTACTCTCAAGGAGATGTGTAAACAAGGCGTGTGTCTAGTACGTGGGTACAGTTTACTTTGAAGGAAGAAGGAATGCAATTTTACTAACCAGAGTTTTTCATTTGTTTATTATCGTTAAATCGGTCTATTACTCTTTCGGTATAATCGACGCAATTGGATTTTGGTAGCTAAAATAAGATATATTATATACTGTCGACTCTAACTTTAAAAATTTTCATTGAAAAACTGCACAATATGGTCATCCCATATCTAGTAGTAAATATATTTCGATCTGAGTTCATGTGCAAATCGAATTCGTCTCGCAGGAAGTTTATAAGTGGTTCAGCTTGAGGAACAGCAACATTAATATTGAAATCCCCGCTCATACTCACCGGCAACAGATGATAGTCTCCTTGGAGAATTTTTAAAGTTCTTTAGGATATGGGGCAAGGACGAAATGTATATGAACTTCATTATATCTTCGAAAGATTTATTCGGCGAGGTTAATACAACTACAGAAAGCATCTTATTCCCATTGAGAAGCTGAAGTTCAGCCGTATATATATCATCAATGAGTTGTGTTGTTACGCTCATACCAGTTGTTTGTCCAACGATGATTTCTTTATGCGAGGTGACTGTATGGTATGAGTATTCTATTTGAATTTTTATATATTGTTACTCCGGCAGCTCACTCACCGTCTCTCTTGAACTGAACGCAGATCTGGAAAAGCAAGAAAATTGAGCATCCTTGCGTGACTGTGTCAGTTAGGTCGAGGTGATGTAAGACTCTGACAGTTCAATGTTAAAAACCAGACATCATTATTATCTCGTACAAAAATCGCCATTACAACGGATAAAGCGGATTTGTGATGAGGCGCGATAGCTCATTTTGAAGAAGACCCATTGAGGTCCCATTTTTACGTCCATTGTAGAAGACATGATCATCGATAGCCGACGTGATGAACAGTCCTTCGAGACTCGTTACTCGAGCTAAAGCAATATACACAATTTGTTAACTGTGTCTTTTATCGTAAGAGTATATACTGACTATCTCGTTGTAGGTACCACCGTGTGATGCATGAATTGTGGTGGCACATGAAGGTACGACGCTTTACATTAATTGTTATTTATGCTTAACATTAATTGTTGTTTCGATTAATAGTTGAGCTTTTTCTAGAAATGGGCACCAAACATCGGTCGATATTCGTTTTCTGCGCCCATCCAGCTTCATTCAAGCCACCTGACCTTCTTGCCACCTTGTAAATTTGAACCGAAATTCATCCAGAGTCGTTTGACATTTTTTACTGTCGACGTTCTCATCGTTCTCGTTGTCCTGGTTAGGATGCCAATGCACTCGATATACTTTAGACAGCCCATAGTTCCATTCGCCAGTTCATTTGTTACGTCAATATTGGTTTTGAAAAAGTACGGCAAATTATTTGCGTCCACTATGCTCATTTTATGGATCTTTTGACGGAATTGCTACTCCGGCAGCCCTCTGGCCATCTCTATTGAACTGAAAACAGCATTCAAACGTAGGAATATTAACAAGTTCGTCATTGCGCAGCCAGGTCTCGAAAACCAAATGAATTGAGCATACCTGCGTGACTGTGACCTGAGACTCTGGCAGTTCAATGTTAAAAACGAGATGTCATTATAACCCCATTCAGTAGAAGACATGATCATTGATAGCCGACGTGATGAACAGCGCCTAGAGACTCGTCACTCGTGATAAAGCAATATACAGCAGTTGTTGACTGTGTTTTTAATCGTATGAGTATGCAATTTCGTAATCGTAATTCGTATTTCGTATCGTAATTTTTTTTTTGATTTTTCTGATCGATGGAAATGTCGATGGTTAATTAACTTTTTCATTTTTCCTACTATTATACATATACATAAAAGCATGCCATGTATAGTAAAAATTGTTTTTGTTGAGTTTCTTGCTTTTTTTCAAACGAAGTAGGTATACGTCATTTCCGTTCGTTTCATTTACAAGTTTACTCTAATACAAAAAATTTTGGTATACGCGCGTAAAGATGTTTACACATCAAAATTGGAAAATCTGAGTGGAAAACTCGGAAGCTTCTGGAAAACCCCGAAGAAAATTTATTTTTTTTTCTAGCGCATCAGTTGAGAACGGCTGAACCGAATTGACTCAATCGTTTTTTGATGTGTTCCCAATTCCCAGGAGATGGTTCAGACGAGAGAAAATGTTGAAAATCCACCGGAAAAGTCGAAAAAATCAGAAAATCGAAAAATGATGATTTTTGCGGAATTGCGCAAGTGTCCGTTCCAGATGGTCTTTAGAAGACAAAAATTGAAAAATCTGAGTGGAAAACTTGGAAGCTTTCGCAAAATCCCGAAGGAAATTTATTTTTGTTCTAGCGCACCAGTTGAGAACGGCTGAACCGACTTGGCTTTTTGCCAAAATTTTGGAAAAATCCACCCGAAAAGACGGAAAGTTCGAAAATTCAAAAAATTATTTTTTTGTACAGGATTTTGCACGTATCTGATCCAGGTGGTCTTTTATAAGAGAAAAAATTTAAAATCTGAGTGAAAAACTCGGAAACTTTCGGAAAAACTCAAAAAAATTAATTTTTTTTTCGAGCGCATCAGTTGAGAGCGGGTAAACCGATTTGGCTCATTCTTTTTTTGTTGAGTGGAAAATCGAGAAATGATGTTTTTATGCGGCATTTCGCGCAAATACGATCTAGATGATTTTTTAGAAGAGAAAGCTTGCAAAATCTGAGTGCATAATTTGAAAACTACTGAAAAAATGTGAAAGGTGGATGCAAAGCTAAAAAAAAAAATGTGAAATGTGGATGCAAAGCTTGAACAATCTCACAAAATTGTGAGAAATGTGAAATTCAAACATACAAACATATTTGTGCCTTGATATTTAAAAAAATTCAAAAAATTGAGTTAACCGATTTGACAAGTGAAGCAGCCGAATATGTCTACAAATGCAAAATTTAAATTGGACTGGGCCATTTGTCAGTTACAATGAGGCGACTGGGCGTATTTTCTCAGTTGCAATACACGAACGTCAACCCACCCACTGTTCAAGAAACTATTTTGCATCGAGTTCGCACTGCAACATCGAATTATGAGCTTCAAATGAATGACGAACCTTTGATCATGATCGGATGCTTGTGTTTGCTTATGTGCGGCAGCTATTTGCGGAAATTGGGCATGCCAGCACCAATTCTTTCGATGAACGATGCATTTAATCGTGAATTGCAACGAGAGCAAGTGTAGGAAAAGCATTGACGAAAGAAACGGCAGAATATTCTTCCTCGATGCTCTTGGTGAAATAGGAAAATCCTTCCTAATTTCATAGCTCTTGGCCACAATTCACTAGAGATCTCAAATAGCGCCAGCTAGCTATTACATCATCGGACATTACAGCCACATTGCTGGACAGCAACCGGATGGCACGTTCTGCATTCAATCGTTGGAAGCTTTTACTCGAACGATGAAGGATTTACGAAGCGACTCAAAGCGTTTTGGTGGAGCGATAATCCTACTGGCCGGAATTTTTCATCAAACGTTGTCATTCCGAGATCGACAGCTGCAAATGAACTCAATGCATGACTGAAATCGTCGAGTTTTTGGTGCTATATGAAGAAATTGCAGTTGACCACGAACATAAGAGTCGCATTACAGAACGACTCATTAACTGCTGATTTTCCAAACAACTGTTGGCGATTGGTATAATGGTCAAATTCCAGTTAATGCTTCGACCGGATTTATTTCATTTCCGCCGATTTTATTTATGAATCACGATTGGCTCAGCGAACGAGCGATTTTGGCAACGAACAACAAGGATGTATAGACAGTCTGAGTTACGTGATTCAAAACCAAATCATGTGACTACAATGCATTATGCGTCTGTATTCGATTTAATTCCACTCCAATAAAATACATTGAATTCTTTTGAAATCCAACTGACTTCAACTCATTTCCACACTGAGACCAAAAATCCAAAAAAAACTCAATTTTCGATAGATATCTGCGTTTAAATCGACATTTCATTTACTTTTCAAAACATGTTTCATCGAATTCTACGTGTTTGTGTCCAATTGTAACTCTCAAGGTTAGTTGCGAATAGCGCTATTCTACTATACGTGCATGGAAACCGGTAGGTAGTTCTTTTATTTTATATTCGAAAACACTAAAAGTGTTAGTTTCGATTTTATACACTTGTTGTTTGTGCCGTTCACGTTTCGTTTTTCTACACAAACGGATGTAATTTTATTATGTTTCACTGTTCTTTGGTCCGGATAAATTGATTGTTTAATGATTCGGTATTCCAGCTTGAGATTCCTTGGAATCGGTTATTATACCTAGTGGATAGACGGTCGTTATATTTCTCAACTATTAGAGCGTGGTCGGAAGAGATGTTGGGCAATGATCTGAAGCAATGGTCCCACGATGAATACTCACTTGACCTAAAACACTTTCAAGGTGGTCGTACCATGTTCTGACTTTACTTCCGTTAGGGCATGTTCGAATTGGCGTTAACGATTACTGATGAGAAAACCAACGCCGAACTTGTGTCTATCGAAGTTGTTACTTTGACCGAGATTAAATTTGCAGCGACCGTGATCAATGATGTTGTTGCCAATTAGCCTCTAGTTTCTTTTCATTCCATGTTCCAAATTTTAAATCGTTGTACATATTGCGAGATTGTTGTAAATCAAAATTAATTTTCCGAAGCTTTTGCATAATTTTCATAATAGCTGTTTTTTTCCAGCACTTATATTTTCTTCAAAATGTACACATTTTGCCCCGTAGAAATGCTCCATCGTATATTGTGGTAGCGTTTAATTGAGTTGGTCGATCGTTCTGTAGTTTGAATGTAGCTTTTATGTCAACTACTTTGACTATGTATAACGGGTGATCCGACCCACAGGACCAATGATAAATATATCAAATATTATTAAGTATAGCTAAATTCTATAGACTACCACTGGATTACCATTGGAGGGTCTACCATTTTTTATAACAATCAATATAATAAAAGCAAACAAACAAAAAAAAAGGTATTGCTCCTAGGAGGAGCATAGAGCAGAAACGGAGCAAATTTTGCAATAAGCCGCGTTTAATACTTTTTATGTAGGTGTTGCTCCATTCATAATTCAGCATTTCATCAGAACTATAATTAAACGTCTCCCAATTGTCCAAAATATTGCAAGTATACAGATAAATGTGATCACGAACCCGTCATACGAAGGACTATTTTCGAAGTTACAGACGTCTAGCGAACCTTCATAAACTTTACGATTGATCTATTAATCTATTCTGAAAACGAATCAAAAGATTATAATTTTAACTACACACTGTAAAATTACATAAATTTAATTACTCTCTTTCCTGTTTTATATTCTTACCTTGTAAAATTTAAAAGAAAACGACAGAAACTACTTTGCAAATATCACACCAAAATAAACTCCCAAAAAGCTCGCTGAACAAAAATAATTATGTAATCCTCCCACAAACTATTAAAATATAAAATAAAAAATTACAATTTTTAAATCAAAAACATAACTATTATTAAATTAAATTATTATTGCTATATTTATAATTTATTAAGGAAAACAAAAACAAATGAACTTATGATTATTAAAATAATAAATTTAATTAAAAAAATTTATATGTAAATGTACTCGTAAATGTGTGTGTTTAGTTTCATATTAAAAAAAAATTTAAAAAAAAATTAACTAATTTAAATTAAAGAAAAGAGCCCTTCCAAAATTTAAATTAAACTACTAATTACACATAAAAACCAAACTATATACCAAAACGAAAATATTAATTTTTTTCGAACCAAAAAAAAAAAAATTAATATTTTACAAAAATAATTATAAAATTATTATTTATTTTATTTTATTTAACAAACATGAAATAAAAAGTAAAAATTATATTAATATTTACTTTTGTTACAAATAATATTATTACCATTATTAGAAATAAATTATAGAACCAAATTACAAATTTCATAATTATTATGTATATACAAAAAAAAATAATAATTATAATATAATAAATTATATTAAATAATAGAATATAATATATATTTAATATATAAAACAATTTTGATGTTGGTTTTAATATTTTTATTTATTATTTATAATAAAAAGCTTTAATTACTAAATTTTAATTAAATAAATAAAAGAAACAAAAAAATTGTTAATGAAATGTGAGATTACAATGGATATAAATTATATATAGTTTTTAGTATGTAAAATTTTATAATTTTTTATAATAATTATTGGATATATATATAATTTATAATATTTGAATATTGAATTTAATTTAGGGCATGTCTTCCATTAATTATATATACATATATATTTATGATTTAAAATTAGTCTTCCGTAATTAATTTATATAGTTCATTCGGTTCGAAGTTTGAATATTTTCAGTATTATGAGTTTTTAATTTTAAAATTTATAATTTGTAAATTTTTTTTTTTTTTTATTTACACGTTTAATTTTTAGAATGTACCAGGTACCGCTCAATGTTGTTGATTAATGAAAAAAAAGTTCGCTTGTGAAAGATTGACTCCAGTGGGAACGTGGGAAATATTTTACATAGCTTTTGTCTAAGAATCAGTTTTTTCTGGCCTACTGAGAAAAAAAACTTTGATCTAAATATTTGTAAATTGGGAATAATTTTCCCATAGCGAAATTATCAAGAAAAGTTATTTCCAATTTTATTTTGTTTTCAATAAAACTACCACCAACTTTTTACCGTATAGTATGCCAGAAATAAATTCTGTCACCAATTCCATATTTTCGGCGAATTTCAAGAATAGGTCCACAATTTTTTTTTGGTCAAAAAACAATACAAGCAATTTGACAGGTATCGAAACATTTGTTTAAATAATAACGAAGAAAATAAATTGTCCAATTTTCAGCACTGATAATGGGCCTATTTTTAATTTAACCGAAGCAAGAAAGAAGTACGCTGTCAAAAAATAATCTCTGTTTTTTTATTCAATATGAGTAATTTTACACTGCACACTGCGTTTTTATTTGCAAATAATGCATCCTCGATTCTTCAATTTTTCCTCTGAAATGAATGTCAGTGTACGAAGCACAGTTTACAAATAAAAATGTAGCGTGCAGAGTAAAATTATTCAGGAGCGGCATCTTGTACCATCACCACTTCAAGAAACGTATCACCAACAAAAATTTCAAATGATGAGACCACAATTGAAAAATTGTTATAGGAAAAATGAAACAGTATATCATTTAACTCTTAAAACGTGAGACAAAAAATAAGTTGAAAGTCGAAAATTGTGATGCTTTACAACATCCCTCCCCTGTGGCACTATTCTGGTTTTCCCTGGGAATAGGGAATTGGGAAAAATATTTTCATAGTATTTTTGTCTAAATTGTATTTTTCTGGCCTACTGAGGGAATAAATTTGGTGCAAAAAATTTGAAAATAAAGTGTATTGGGAAACTTTTGTTCCACACAATTTTTATAGGGAAAAATATTTTCCCATTTAACTTTGTTTCGAAAATATTTACACCAAACTTATTCCCTCAGTAGGCTAGAAAACTACAATTTAGACAAAAATATGTACTATGAAAATATTTTTCCCAATTCCCTATTCCCAGGGAAAACCAGAATAGTGCCACTGGTTGAATAAAAAAGCAGAGAGTATTTTTTAACAGCGCATTGCCTGTTTGGATAGTATTAGAAAATAGACTCCAAGTTAAATTAAAAATTAGAACCATAGACCAAATCAAGGGTATTTCATGTAAAAGAATGACAAACTTTCCAAATATTTAAATATTTACATAACATTCTTTTATGTGTGAAACATTGGTTAATAGATGTTCTGTGAACCGTTTTGTATTTTTAAATATTTTGTTTAATTAAAAACTTGATTTAGCCAACTTTTAGTAGAAAAGTATTATTTTTTGTTCATTTTTTAATTTTTCTCACCAGACAAATTTGCAATGTAAAACTTTGGGCTTTAGCTATAATCTTTTGAATGTAAATAGCAATATCATTTGCAGGATAACAGTGGTCATCGCGTAATCTCAATCGAATCAGAATTTGATTAACTATTCGCCTTTGGTTAGTTTTACTCATGTTCATTTTACATCCGTTGGGCTAATCAATATTTGTAATAATTGCACTAAACTCAGTTAGCTGAGACACACTGTCTAAGATAATCAAAAAGAATTATGGGGAATAAGACGCACCTTTGTCTTACTTCTCTCTTATTGTTAAATTAAGATTTTATTTATCTCCGCAGCAGAGAAAATTTTAAATATCAAACCAATAAAGCCCTATTTGTGATAATTAGTGTTAATGTATTACTGCTTGGCCCAGGAGTAGACGAAACAACCAACGAAAAATTCAAATTACGCCTTAAAGACGATAAAAATGTAAGATAATTCTATGAAAAATCATTAACGTGAATTTGTACTAATCCAAAATTGGCCTCGTTCGATTTAACAACAATGAACCTATCGGATCTGAATAAGTCATCAGTATAGTACCACGTTCGTTGCAGTGGGGATGCGTATTCGTTTTTTGTATAGTATCTTTCAGGGGTTTTTCGTTTTTACTCAATTAATGAAATGTAAGAAATAAAACTTTCTTAGTTTAGCTTTCGGAAAGGTTAAAATAAATTTAAATAGCCAAAAAATTGTCCAAGAGCACCTACTACCAAAAATTCGCACTAATCAATTTTTACCGTTGTATAAGTAATAATGAACTTAGTAGTTCTATATAAAACTCTAGAAACAGAGCTACCACAAACCCGTTTGAAATCGACTATATTGGAAAAGTAGTTCGACAAACTCTTCCATTGTGATCTGTGAGGGTATTTCCATGGTGAGCACTTTTCCGAACGAGATTAAATCTTGCATATTACATTTGAAATAAAATTTTAATTAGCGGCAGAATTCCTAATAACTTCGGCAATTTTTATATTAGTGTTACCAACGTGACCTCTCTTTCAATGTAGTTTAACACCATTTCTTGTTGTTAACAACCAGCATTAAGTTATGACCTAAATTTTTCTTGTATGGCTCTATTCTGCAGTTTCATATTTTATATTTTTTACACTTTTCTGGTTTTAATGTTTTATGGATAGTTGATGGTCGCATCCTAATTTGTGCAATGAGTAAATGATTGCCACTCTATATAGTATTCGCTTGTCTGGTCTTAACATTCTAATGGGGTGTGTAACGAAATCCCAGTTTTGTATAAAAAAAACTCGATTTTTAAAATTTTGCAAGTGGGAAAATGGGACTCTTAAATGATTTTTGACAAAATTCAAAAATGAGTTTGCGATAAGATTCTAGAAAATGGCTAATAGGGATGGAATTTTGATGGAGAACTAAGTGCCCGTGAGAATTATCGAAGCCGTCAGCCTCTACAATTATTGCATTTCTAAATGTTGCATTAACAGAATACTGCTTTTTTTATAAATCTTGCAACTACAAAATGTAGCAATTACAAACAAATCTTGCAATTACAAAACCGGGAATTTGAAAACCGGGATTTTGAAAACCGGAATTTTGAAAACCATGATTTTGAAAACCGGGACTTCGTAGTACACCCATTCTAAAGATATTCCTTGATAATCAGAATGTAACCAATTTGGTTGCGTGTTCCAGTCATTCAGAGTTGCGAGGCGTTTCGCAGTTTGGAGCCTCTGTCAAAAATTCCACACTCCAATATTTCTCCGTTAATGCTAAAAGTTGAAATATGTTTTGTGTGCAATTGTAATTCAAGCTGTTTTTTCCTTCTTTAAATTTATTTTCGGGTTGGACTACAATCCTTGTGCAACGGTCTTTTTTTGAATGTTTTTCATCAAACCGGTAGATAAACATCCTCTCAAATTTATCACAAAATGGGGAAAAAAATGTAATTGGGTTTAAAGCGGCATTATTTTTTTCACCTCCAAACCATACCGCCTCCATTAACTTTTCCCAGTGAACTTACCCTACCAAATCTATAAATTTTAATGTTTGCGTTCAGATATGATGCGTAATAAAATATTGCACCCTGACATTACGCTTCGGACTATACCCTCCGGTCGTTACCCCTACTCTAGTCATTTCCCCTCGCCATCACATCAGGCCAGTAGTACAAACCAGCGCACAAAGAGCACATAAACAGCACATAATTAGAGCGCTCAATTTTTACTTCAAATTGATGCACCTAATTCCATGCTATTCGTATTGTTGTCGACCAAAAACTCGGCTTTGTTTCCCCTACAAATTAATTCATTTCTCTTTCATTTCGATTTGAGTATAATATGTAACTGTTAACCGTTGGTTTACCAAAAATAATATTTTTTTAATTTATTTTGTTGAATCAACTACACATTTTTTTAATTTTTTATACTTACTTTATATGTTATCCAGGTTTTTCCATTTCTATCTGTAAAACATTTACAAACATCGTCATACGGATATGCATTGATATGTTTCAAATCAACGCACATCAATTACCTTCAGCTGAATTCTGGAGACTGATAGAAATGAAATAACAATTGAAATGAAATTAATAAACAAGAGATTAGGTGGGGGTAAAAATGCAGTGCATAGAAGAAACTGAAGTAAATTTATTTGTTTTCTCGCTTCGACGTGTGCAAATATTTCCCTATTTCATTCTACTATCAGCGTTGCCAATTGCACCTTATATGAGAATAACAGAAAAACATTTTTTAAAATGCACCGAAGGGCTGTACAAGGCATTCCTAGCTGAACAGATCGCCTTCTGGTAAATGTTTCTGGTGTTTTGTTAACACTTTACTCTACACGTTCAATATCTCCCGCAGTGCGAATTAAACGTGGTCTACCGGTTCGTGGCAAACCTGTTACGGTACCATGTTGGTGGTGACGGTCAACTAAGCAACGAATCATTGCATCACAGGGCGAAATTCTGACATTAAAATGGCGACGATATGTTAAAATAATTGATCGCTGTTTTGAATAATAAAATTATATTATTCTGGTTCTTTGTTCAGTTGTGAATCTCTCCATTATTCCATTATTTATTTATTCTCCAGTGGCCCTATTCTGGTAATTCCCCGGGAATAGGGAATATTTTATTTTTGTAGCAGCTATTCCCCAGACATTTTCCCCAATTCCTCGTTTTACAAAAGTTAATTCTGGCGATTGGGGAATAAATTTACGGAAAAACAATTTAATTACTCAAGGTCGACGCGCGACCGTAATAAAACAAGAAAACAAATGTCTAAAAATAGTTAACTACGTTTACTTGGTTTTTATTAATATTTTAATCGAATTTTACTTAAAAAATAAATTTTGTTTATTAAAATAAAAATTGCATATTGATATTTCCAATTGATATTACTAATTTTTAGTTCAAATTTATAGCCATAATTCACAAAATACGTTGAATACAATAAATATCCGTTAAATTCTATTCCCAGTTAATTCTTTCCTAAAATAGGTATGGAATAATAAACGTCAAAACTGCTATAATGGGAAATAATTTTTTCCCAAAAATTTTTTTCCCAAAAAGCCGGAATACACTTTTGGGGAAAAGGGAATAAAACTGCTACAAAATTTAAAATCTCCATTCTTCGGGAACTACCAGAATAGGGCCACAGGTGTTATTTATATAATCTGAAAAAAAAAACAAAAACAACGAAACAGTTATTAAGTTTTTAAACCCAAACGGTTTATTTTTTAAATGTTCTGTTTAATTAAAAATTTGATTTAGCAAACTTGATTCGGCCCATTTAGTAGAAAATAATTATTTTTTGAACAATTTTTAGTTTTTCTCGCGAGACATATTTTGGTCTTATCCGGAGCCAAAGGCAAAAATAAGCTTCCTCAACTTACAGCTATAATCTTTTGAATGTAAAGAGCAATATCGTTGGCATCGCAATAATAGTGGTTATCACGTAACCTCAATCGAATCGGAATTTGATTTCCTATTCACCTTGGTTTAGTTTTACTCATGTTAATTTTACATCCAACTTTCTGAAGTCAGTTTGAACTTCATGGCGCAGTCTAAATGTTGGACTAGTTAATATTTGTAATAACTGCATTGCAATCGGTTAGCTTTGTCACACTACATATCTAAGATAATCAGAAAGAATTATTGGGAATAACACGCACCTTTCGTCCTACCCTGTTATTGATAAATTAAGGGTTTCTTTACCTTTGTGTATATACTTTTTACGCTATTTGCCGTAGGCACTTGGCGAAACACACTTATACTTAATAAACACATTTTTATTAATCACTTGTTTTTGTTTCGCAGAATATTTTTCAAAAAGTTTAAAAAATCACTCGATCGATTTCGACTTGTTAGGTCATCATCAGGAGTATCTAGAGTAGATACTCCTGATGATGACCTAACAAGTCGAAATCGATCGAGTGATTTTTTAAACTTTTTGAAAAATATTCTGCGAAACAAAAACAAGTGATTAATAAAAATGTGTTTATTAAGTATTTGTGTATATAACTGCAACAGAGAAACTTTGAAATTTTAAAATCAAATTTCTTGACCCAATAAAGTCCAATTAGATGATAATTAGTGTTTATTTAAAATTTTGATGCTAGTCCAGAAGCAGAGAAAGAATTTATAAATTGAGGGTAAACCAATGCACTACTAAAAGATACTATTCCTGTACGATGAGTCCATTGCCATCAGAAAAAATAGTGTCTAAATTTGTATTAATTCAGAATTACCCAAATTCCATTGAACAACAATGAACATACCGCATCTGAATATGGAATCAGTAGTACCACATTCGTTCAAGTGTTCTACTTCCTGTCAGAAGTTGGCTCCTCCAACCGTCTTTGCTAATCAATACAAATATTATGGAACAGGGTGCGCATTTCGTGTTTTAAATATTATCTTTCAGGGTTTTTTTTAGTTTTACCTCAATTTATGATTGAAAATGTATTAAATATAATTTTCCTAGTTTAACGTTCGAAAATATTAAAATAAGGTTAAATGAATTGTGGTTAATCTTGCATAAAGCATTCGAAATAAAAAATGCTTAGTAACGGAATTCAGTCCAAATTTAATAACGTCAGCATATTTGTATTAATGTTAAGCAACGTGACAATGTCGACAATTAGTAAAGTATGTTTTTATTAACACCAGCGTCACCGTTTATAGATAAAATGAAGTGAAGGGGCTGTAAATGTTTACCCTGGGGCACTATAGATGTGGCTCTGAAAGCAGATTATATTGATGATTTTAATGTAAACTGACACTTTATGTATGTCAGATATGAGTCCACCCACAGTAGAAGTTTCGATGGGAACACTAGGGCTCTGACCCTAAATATAATATTTCTGTGAGGAGCTCTGTCGAATGCCTTACTAAAATCTGTAATAACTGTAATAACTAAATCTGTAATAAAGATGGACGTTTAAAAGATGGACTTTTAAGCTGGACGGAAAAATTCCTACCAAGAGTGATTGTGTGGCAATGACAAATTATCTTTTAATTTTGTAAATTTCCCAACCACAGTATCATAATCAATTTGCACGGAAACTAAAAAATATGGAACCGAATCGTTGCTCGAGAATACCGAACTAAGAATTTAGAAATTACGCTTAGGATTTAAGATAATGTCGGATTGCATTGGATTTTTGTAATTATTATCCAGTTCTTGAAATAAATGCCTAAAATTGTAATTCTAACCCCAGGTCTCTAATATTAGTCTGTATCATTTCTTGATACGATGGATGTTCCTATCTTCAAAGAATTTTGAGAATTTTTTGAGATTCTGATTGAGCGTGGCAATAAAAAAATTAGAAATTTCAAGTTTAGTCAGAATCGAGTTCATCAAGATGTATTTTAACGAGGCCAAATAAAATATCGTTCCGTGACCTGCATACCGATCATTCGGATCATTTGTGCTAATTAGTACTCCCGTGAAAAAAATAGTGCTTATTCAAGAACCGAGAAAACGGGAAAAGAAAATCTCACATTTCGCCTGAAAAACGAAACAAATAAAACCTGATTTCTAGGAAAAACCAGAAATAATTTAAGCCTAATTTAACACTTTCCAAAGGCGGCTAATCTTACTGAATTTGTGCTTATAATATAAACATAATTTTCGTAAATTTTCATTCATAAAATTGCCCCTAAAAGATACTATATTTAGCAAACAAAATACAGAGGTATACCGTTCAATAATAATTGTGTTAAACAACAAATTAAACAAAAGAAGTAAAATGTTATAAAATCCAAGAATAAGCGATTCAGATAGCATATTCCTGTGGCATGTTCATTGCAGTCCGAAAATATAGTAGCTGAATTTGTTCTAATCCAGAATTGGTTCAATTCCGTTGAACAATAAAAACCGTTGAATGAACATTTTTCTGACAAGAGAGAGTTGGCCCAATTCTGGATTATTATAAATATAACCACTATATCTTTCGGATGGCAATAAACAAACCTGATAGGAATATACAATTAGAAGTGCCAACTTCATTGGTTTCTAAATTGGACCCATTCTAGATTAGCACAAATGCAGCCACTATACTTTTCGGATGACAATGAACATGCCACAGGAATATGTTATCTGAACAGTTTATTCTTAGATTTTAGAACATTTTACTTTTTTTTTTTTAATTTGTTGTTCAACAAAATTATTATTGAACACACCTCTGTATTTTGTTTGCTAAATATAGTATCTTTTAGGGGCAAGTTTTTTTTCCTCAATTTATGAATGAAAATTTATGAAAGTTATATTTTTCCAATAAGCAGAAATTTTGTCAGATTAGCCGCCATTGGAAAGTGTTATAATTTGGCTTAAATTAGTTCTGGTTTTTTCTAGAAATCAGATTTTTGAGATTTTCTTTTCCCGTTTTCTCGGCTCCTGGACTAGCACAATTTTTTTTCCATGAGCGGCTAATTAACACAAATTGGGACTAATCGGAATGCAAAGTTTCATTTTGAAATTCGAAAGTTTCATTGCTGCACCTACACCTTTTTCGAGAATACCAAGATATTGTGTACTTCTTCGCCATTGCTATATAAAAACATGGGTTTAAATTTTCAAACGTGAGGTAGAAATAAAGCTCGATGGAACCGAAGTGGTTCCATTAACAAAGAAATTATGAAATTTTCCTGATTGCAAACAGATATAATCATTTTTGACATTTTCTACATTCTCTACATTGTCAATATGGCACAACACTGCATCACACACTTCGCGTCATTCCCACCCGGTCATTACCCCCTACCATAACTCCCTTCCATGGCATTACCCCCTACCATGGCTCCCCCATCAGCTGGTTTGTAAGTTGAGACCGAGTTTCTCGATACTAAAATAAAGCTGCTCATTAGATGGCAGATTAAAAATAAAATTACTATGCAAAAATCCGTTTGATCGAGAAAAATCAGAATTCTTGTATATATTTTTAGGCCCTTGTGGCCTTTATCGAATTTACTAATGAATTTATTGAGATAGTTAAAGATTACCTTGGGTAGGCAAGATGAACCAGCCTTAAATGGCCCCACTATCAGAAAAATAGCACACAGTTCTAATCAAATTACAACTAAACTCATCTAAAAATTAATTGTTAAGTTATTCCTTAACACTTCTGCTCGTTGGAGTGCGTGACGTGTTGGGCAGCGGCTTGTTCTTAAAGTCTTAAGAATTTGATGCACCAAATGACACTAAGACTAAAAGGTTCTAAAATACTGTATTTGTCATGATGAATCAGCCCCTCATATAATGTTAGCTCTTCATGTCTTTAAGTGTCTTTATCCCTTGCTCTAATTTTATTGCACCCTGAAGCCTTAAAAATTCCAGTCTCATATAGCACACATCCAGTCTTTCCACTATACCGACAGATTTTGTTCAAAAACTGAGACATGAGAGTTGGGAGTTTTGCTGCTGTTTCACTAACCTACTAGATGCACAAACGTAATATTATAATTAAATTTTATATTTACATCTAGTGTGCTGATGAAACAACATACAAACTCCCAGCTCTGAAGTCGCGGTTTTCGAAAAAAATTCTTATGTGATTATTGCAGGTTGTATATGATTTGATTTCATGACCGCATATTACATACATCGGCCTATGTTTCATTATGAGCTACTGATTTTTTACATTCAGTTTACGTTAAGGACTACTACTTCATATTGAGATTGGGTGCTCATGATATTATATATTGGCGACACATCATAAAAAATTTCATTCCTTCTCTGGCCTACTGTTAATGAAAAACTGCGTGCTGCCATCTATAGCGAAAATTTGACAGCGGATTTTTTCACCGATTAAAACATCTCAGCGGAATAAAATATTAAAAGTGATCCTTGAAATGGCACATTGATTGTTCTCTAACTCGGTAAAAAATCTTGAAATTTAGAAATATGCCATCTTTCCGCCATTTCTTAACGAATTCCGATGAAATTTGGAAAGAAGTATTGATCAGGGATTTTAAAGTAAGTTTTGGATAAAATTCTAGGATTTGTTCGTGCTGGACGAAACTGGCCATTTCATAACAAAGGACCTGTTGAAAAATGACCTGATGAAAAATGGTATCTGTACATTTTACACGAGATAAATAAATTTTAAACATGAGGGAACCCTGCTATTTCTCAATTAAATTTTGTAAAATTTGCATGCCATACAGGGACAATTCGGGAAAAAATTAATGGATTACAATTTCCATTAGATTTTTTCGATTTTCTGCAACCATATAAGTTATTCTCAGTTTTCGTCAAATTTGGCCGCAGAAAATTAAAAAATTATAGTGAAAATTATAGTGAAACTTTTCCTATTTGTCCCTGTATGCAATGCAAATTTTACAAAATTTAATTAAGAAATAGCAGAGTTCCCTCCAGTTTAAAATTTATTTATCTCGTGTAAAATGTACAGATACCATTTTTTATAAGGAGTGGTTATGAAATGACCAGTTTAGTCCAGCACGAACAAATCCTAGAATTTTGTCCAAAACTTACTTTACGATCAGGGGATCAATACTATTATCCAAATTTTATCGTAATTCGTTAAGAAATGGCGGAAAGACGACATATTTTTAAATTTCAAGGTTTTTGCCGAGTCCCTTTGGAGATCAAACAATTTGTCATTTTAAGGATCACTTTTAATATTTTATTTCGCTGAGATGTTTTATTCGGCGAAAAAAGTAATACATAATGAATAAAAAGTTTCCGCTGGTAGTTACATAACAAAAAAATCTCTTTAGTGATAGTGCTGCCACTTGCGGCGAATTTCGTAATCTCTTATTTTCCGATGTCAAATTTCTACCTTATACCTGGGTATTGGCAAGGGAATGACCGGGAAGAAAATGAGCGAGCTTACCTTCGGTAATTGCTGAGGGTACTGAACTGGTAGGTAATTGTCGTGGGTTGTTGGCGAGATATTATTAGACCCGATATTTGTAATGAACAGTGGATAATTTCAAAAGGAGTTTCACTGGTGCTCCTCAAAAAAATTTGTGAGTTAGAACGCTCAGTTCACTTAATAGTTTTTCAACCAAACAAGGACATTTTTGGTATTACCGTTAATAATAAATCAGACATAATCACTGTTTACCGGACTAGGAAAATTTGGGTGATCGCACATTTTTCATTTTTAATTCACTTAAAAATTTGCAGGATTTAAGATTAAGTCTCCAGACAACAGATTTTCAGGAAAGAATTAACCCCTCCAACTTCTTTTAGTGGTAAGTTTAAGGATTTGGAAGCCCGATTTAATTTTCAATTTAACAAAAGTGCTACATTTCTGTGAAACTTTCCTTGATCTTCATACTCCTGCTCATGTCAGACGATGGCTGTTTGCACTTCCATATTTCCTTCCTTTCCACACGTCGATAGTATAATGTGTCCTTAGACCTACTCGTATATGTATGGGTTTGGCCAATAAAATATACAAACATGTTACATTTTTTTTTTTTTTTGTTGATGATCCTGACGAAAATTGTTTGATCAAGTTGACATACGATTGTTTTTGCGGGATTCCTTTTCCAAGCTGATTAAACACTGGTTTACAAGTGCTCTGAGGTTACCATATATAAGATAAATAAAAATAGGGCTCACTCCGAGTTTCATAATTTCATTTTCAAAACAGTTATTGTATTTTTCCACGTGCATTGTACATTTGGGTAGATCACCACAAATAACACGAAACATCATTTAGCTTTAGTTTATGCTTTGGTGTGTTGGTATTCTTAACAGCACCCTATATGGCGTTTTTCAGGTATGCTAGAAATCGAGATCGAGTATCTAGATTTCCGTGAGAATTTTCCGCTCGATCTGAATTTCTAAATTAATCGTAATTGTTCCTGTCACCCATTCTGTTCTGTTCCGTCATGGCCAATTAAGGCTAGGAGTGGGTACCGATCCTTATTAGATAAAACCAACCTCATCAAATAAATAAATGTTTTACTATTTTTCCAGAATGTGGTATGGTAGGTCGTCCATCCAGTTTAAAAGTTTAAAATGTTTTTGAAGATGCCAAAATCAAATAAAATTTATATTTGCTTCGCGCACCGTTGAATCGATTCAGGAAAATATTCGATTCGATATCACCAAGTAGTATCAACTTTTTCATTTAATAAACGATTTTTTATTATTCTTGGTACCTAGGTAAATTTGGTTTAAATTCAAAACCATCACCATCTAAGCAATAATGTGTTATCCACCCTTCTCGAATTTCTGATATTTGATTTTTATTATTTTGATCACTATTTAAAAATTTGAATGATGAAAATTGAGTGTACCGCTCCTTTCAATGTGATATGCTTTTGTAAGCCAATGTTCATCGTCATCCCGCCAGAGTTTTCTACAAATTATCGAACAAGAGATTCATCAACATATTGAGAAGAAAATAAAATTGTAGCTACTACTTGATACAAATTCAGCTCCATCCTAATCAGAAAAGGCTTGCATTTAAAAATTTCTAGAGCCACAACGAGTTCCGTTCCATTGTCTGAAAAATAGCTTACTTCCAGTCAAATTAGAAGTTTACCAAAGTCACATCTATAACATATATGGTTCAACATGATGCAGCTAGATACTTCACGATGCAATATCATGGCTCTACCGGAAAATAGTTTTCAATATTTTTAGCCAATCTCAATTGGTTGCTAACCGTCGATTCCCCTGCACCAATTTTTTTACTAATACACCTATTCTTAACAAAATGGTAGTGGCACTCACCGGGTGATATTCTAAACAGATTTTCTTGAAACCAACACTAATTCAAAACGCTTCCTGGTAATCGAATCCAATAACATCAACTTTATCAAAAAGGCACTTGGTTCACTTGGATTTTTTTTTGTACAAGCGACCTGTGACAATTTACAGATTTTTATCGTTTTTTAATTATAAATTTTTAAAAATTCCATTTTCAATTTATTTTCCAGCATAAACAAAATCGACAAATTTTAAGCTCTACAAAACATGGGTTAATCCATAAAAAATTAATCATTTTTCTTATATAAATGATCACATTAGATTTCAAAATGTTAAAAATTTTGAATAACAACATACATCTGTTTATTAAAAGCTCAAATATTAATTTATATAGAATTTTATTTCAATTATTGCTCATATTACAAAAGTTTTATAAAAACATTAGGTTTGGTTTACGGTTTGCAAAGATCATAGAAAATCGGGTCCAATAAAATTTTGTGGAGCTAATATTTCTCATACGTGAACCTTAACTGCACTCCATTTTGTCGTGTGAGGAATAACTAAGGAACTGGCTCTCACTGAGAATTTGGAATTAGAAATAATATTTTCATGACATAACTGCAGATATTTGCCGTTTAATCCGCATAAATGCAGATATTTTCCGCTTAATATTAAGCTCAAAGAGTTTTGTTTGTCCAGCGGCACTTCTGCTAAATCTTCCCGTACCGAGCACAGGGAACTGCAGACACTGTCTCTTCCTTTATTTTTAACTGATTGACTCGCCATGTCGTATTGAGGATTAATGGCATTTAAGATTGAGGAAATTAGGTTTATTTAATTCCCTACCTATCCATAGCCAGTTTTCGATCTGCCACTCGTGAAATCTTCCGCCCAAAGGTAGTTGCAGCCTATCCTAAGCCATACTGCAATTTTAATGACCAGATAATAAATTTTAGGTATGGGTCGACCCTGTTTTTGTAGAGCTTAATGGAATATGAAAATGATTTATATAGTTTGACAGTTCTCTTGATAACTTTTTCTAGTATGTGTGAATCTTCTACTCATAAAATTTGACTGAGCTGGTTTTTTATTCCATCAATATTCAAATATTAAACTCATGATTTATTTTAATATGTAATATTTTTGACATAAAAATCTTATGATTAAATTTACGTAGATTAATTAAAAATATAAATAAATTAAATCTTGTTATCTATAAAATCAATGTGTAAAATTAATCTATTTTAATAAGAAAATAAATTAAATCCCAATTAAATAGATTTTTGTATGAAATTATATAAATAAAAAAAATCAAATTTGTTATTTATTGTTACACAGAGCTCCTGAATCTCGTTTTAGATGATTTAACAAATAATTATATTATTACAATTAAAATAAATAATAATAATTCGAGAGGACTTGGTTTCATAGGTACCCGCGCGTATTCAACCGAAACCTTCGTAATAAATTATATTTGTATTGTAGACTTTGGATTTTATATATAAAGAGAAGAAGCCTCCACCTCTATTTTAGGGGCAACACGTGAACTACATATTTAATCTGTCTCCGTTTAAATCTCTATAAAATTATTTCTTAGAATGTTTCCTAGTACTCGTGAATTACCTGCCTCCCCCAGTAAAATTTAAAAAAAAAATCGATTACAAAACTAACTACTGTAGCTTTAAAAATAATTACAGAAATATTCATAATCAATATAATTTTTAATAAAAAAACAATTTTTGTATATATTTTTAATAACAAAAAGAAAAACAAAAAATTTGTATTTTTATGGTACTTGTTAATTACTTAGAATCAAAATGAAAAACGATATATGAGATGTGTTTCCAACTACGATGTTTCCTGAACCCCCTAAATTTTTCCACCCACCACTATATATTGTCACATTTTTAATTTACACATAATATAATATACATATTTATATAAATAGTTAATTTTGTAGATAAGTGTTATTAAATTATTTAAAAATAATATTTTTTATTATTAATTATTAACGGAAATATTGATTTTTGGGTGTAATTTAATTAGAACAATACAACAAATTCATTTATTTCTATATAAAAATAAATAATTCTATATTTTTATAAATAAACATAAAATCAAAAAAAAAAAACAGAAAAAATTATTTTAAATGTTAAATTGTGATAAATAAACTACTAGCAAAATTTATTTATAAATTTCACAAAAGCAACACAATTTTATTAAAAATTCAATAATTATCAAAATTGTATAAAATAAAATTGCCAAAAAAATCGAGAATATCTTCTAAACTTACCAAATTACAAAACAAAATCTCTTAAATGTTATTAATTAAAACAAATTTAATAAATAAATAAATAAATTAGCTTTAATTATTTATTCTTTAAAAAAACATACGAAATTTGTTTAAATAATATTTAACTTAACAAAAAATTATAATCGAATAATTAAATACGAAACCAAATAGTTAATTTAATTATAATTTCTAATTATTTAATTTTTTAATAAAATCGCTTTGTTTCCTAAACAAAAATACCAAAAAAAAAAAAATTATACCAAACCACATATCAACGGATGCAAACTAATTTTAACCGCGCGCTTTTATTAATTAATAATTATTTAATTTTGTTTAACTTAATTTATCTCAAAATTTCTTGTTAGACTTCAAATCAAATTAAAATATATATAAATTTAATTAAGTTATTTAAAGAAACTTATTATAAACTATATATATTTAATTAATAAAAAAATTAATTAAATATATAATTAATTATATAATACACGTATAATTAATTTAAAACCCAAAACATAAAAATGTTAGTCAATCGATATTAAAATTAAATGTACGTGTTTTAAAAAAAAATAAATTAATTTTAATTTTCAAATTATAATTATATTATATTATAAATATAAATATAAAATAAATAAAAAAACAAACAAAATTAAAATTAATTAAAATTTAAATAGATATCTCTATTTTATAAAAGAAAATGACACAAAAAAATTGTATTTAATTATAAAAGCAGAAAAAAATAATGGTATGTTATAAAAAAAATTAATTTGTTTTATTTTAATTAACTAGTCGATAATGCAGATAACACCATTATTATTTAAAGTATTTAAAAATATATTCCAGATGGTATTAACGAGAAACAAAACACCATTTTGGAATTAATATTTATAATTTATACTAACAAATTTTGAAATTTTCGGTTAAACCCGGTAATCAATCCTTGATTGAAGGCGAAAAATTGAAAACTTTTTATTGTTGGATCATGAATTTTCGCAAAAAATTGAAAACTTTTTATTGTTGAAATTCCGGTTCAAAATGATTATAGGTAATGTATATAACACGTTGAGCACGAAACTACCGGTAGCAAGCATAAGGAAGGCACGGTTATTGGAAGTTTCGTATTTTGAAATTCAGCCACATTTGTATTCGAATCTGGATTGCAGGCGAACGAGGCGACATGTTGCAGCAAATTAAACGTTGATCTACTCATAAATACATTAAGAACCGGAAATAATTAAAACATTTGGAATCCGTGACAATAAATTTTATCCGTTCAAAAAAAGTAAGGCTTACCATCATGGATTTTCGCAAAAAATTGAAAACTTTTTATTGTTGAAATTCCGGTTCAAAATGATTATAGGTAATGTATATAACACGTTGAGCACGAAACTACCGGTAGGAAGCATAAGGAAGGCACGGTTATTGGAAGTTTCGCATTTTGAAATTCAGCCACATTTTTATTCGAATCTGGATTGCAGACGAACGAGGCGACATATTGTAGCAAATTAAACGTTGATCTACTCATAAATACATTAAGAACCGGAAATAAACGAAACATTTGGAATCCGTGACAATAAATTTTATCCGTTCAAGAAAAGTAAGGCTAACCATCATGGATTTTCGCAAAAAATTGAAAACTTTTTATTGTTGAAAATCCGGTTCAAAATGATTATAGGTAATGTATATAACACGTTGAGCACGAAACTACCGGTAGGAAGCATAAGGAAGGCACGGTTATTGGAAGTTTCGCATTTTGAAATTCAGCCACATTTTTATTCGAATCTGGATTGCAGACGAACGAGGCGACATATTGTAGCAAATTAAACGTTGATCTACTCATAAATACATTAAGAACCGGAAATAAACGAAACATTTGGAATCCGTGACAATAAATTTTATCCGTTCAAGAAAAGTAAGGCTAACCATCATGGATTTTCGCAAAAAATTGAAAACTTTTTATTGTTGAAAATCCGGTTCAAAATGATTATAGGTAATGTATATAACACGTTGAGCACGAAACTACCGGTACAAAGCATAAGAAAGGCACGGTTATTGGAAGTTTCGCATTTTGAAATTCAGGCACATTTTTATTCGAATCTGGATTGCAGACGAACGAGGCGACATATTGTAGCAAATTAAACGTTGATCTACTCATAAATACATTAAGAACCGGAAATAAACGAAACATTTGGAATCCGTGACAATAAATTTTATCCGTTCAAAAAAAGTAAGGCTAACCATCATGGATTTTCACAAAAAATTGAAAACTTTTTATTGTTGAAATTCCGGTTCAAAATAATTATAGGTAATGTATATAACACGTTAAGCACGAAACTACCGGTAGGAAGCATAAGAAAGGCACGGTTATTGGAAGTTTCGCATTTTGAAATTCAGCCACATTTGTATTCGAATCTGGATTGCAGACGAACGAGGCGACATATTGTAGCAAATTAAACGTTGATCTACTCATAAATACATTAAGAACCGGAAATAAATGAAACATTTGGAATCCGTGACAATAAATTTTATCCGTTCAAAAAAAGTAAGGCTCAAACAGGCAAAATTGTTAATAATGGTCGTAGCGAAAAACCACTTACATATTCGGATTCAGCGTGAAATTTTACATGGGAATTGCATATAAAATAATTTTTTTCACATTTGGTTCGGATTTTGGCAATATGATTCCCATTTTACTAACCATCATGGATTTTCACAAAAAATTGAAAACTTTTTTTTGTTGAAATTCCGGTTCAAAATAATTATAGGTAATGTATATAACACGTTAAGCACGAAACTACCGGTAGGAAGCATAAGAAAGGCACGGTTATTGGAAGTTTCGCATTTTGAAATTCAGCCACATTTGTATTCGAATCTGGATTGCAGACGAACGAGGCGACATATTGTAGCAAATTAAACGTTGATCTACTCATAAATACATTAAGAACCGGAAATAAACGAAACATTTGGAATCCGTGACAATAAATTTTATCCGTTCAAGAAAAGTAAGGCTAGCCATCATGGATTTTCGCAAAAAATTGAAAACTTTTTATTGTTGAAATTCCGGTTCAAAATGATTATAGGTAATGTATATAACACGTTGAGCACGAAAGTACCGGTACAAAGCATAAGAAAGGCACGGTTATTGGAAGTTTCGCATTTTGAAATTCAGGCACATTTTTATTCGAATCTGGATTGCAGACGAACGAGGCGACATATTGTAGCAAATTAAACGTTGATCTACTCATAAATACATTAAGAACCGTAAATAAACGAAACATTTGGAATCCGTGACAATAAATTTTATCCGTTCAAAAAAAGTAAGGCTAACCATCATGGATTTTCACAAAAAATTGAAAACTTTTTATTGTTGAAATTCCGGTTCAAAATGATTATAGGTAATGTATATAACACGTTGAGCACGAAACTACCGGTAGGAAGCATAAGAAAGGCACGGTTATTGGAAGTTTCGCATTTTGAAATTCAGCCACATTTGTATTCGAATCTGGATTGCAGACGAACGAGGCGACATATTGTAGCAAATTAAACGTTGATCTACTCATAAATACATCAAGAACCGGAAATAAACGAAACATTTGGAATCCGTGACAATAAATTTTATCCGTTCAAGAAAAGTAAGGCTAGCCATCATGGATTTTCGCAAAAAATTGAAAACTTTTTATTGTTGAAATTCCGGTTCAAAATGATTATAGGTAATGTATATAACACGTTGAGCACGAAACTACCGGTACAAAGCATAAGAAAGGCACGGTTATTGGAAGTTTCGCATTTTGAAATTCAGGCACATTTTTATTCGAATCTGGATTGCAGACGAACGAGGCGACATATTGTAGCAAATTAAACGTTGATCTACTCATAAATACATTAAGAACCGTAAATAAATGAAACATTTGGAATCCGTGACAATAAATTTTATCCGTTCAAAAAAAGTAAGGCTAACCATCATGGATTTTCACAAAAAATTGAAAACTTTTTATTGTTGAAATTCCGGTTGAAAATGATTATAGGTAATGTATATAACACGTTGAGCACGAAACTACCGGTAGAAAGCATAAGGAAGGCAAGGTTATTGGAAGTTTCGCATTTTGAAATTCAACCACATTTTTATTCGAATCTGGATTGCAGACGAACGAGGCGACATATTGTAGCAAATTAAACGTTGATCTACTCATAAATACATTAAGAACCGGAAATAATTAAAACATTTGGAATCCGTGACAATAAATTTTATCCGTTCAAAAAAAGTAAGGCTAACCATCATGGATTTTCGCAAAAAATTGAAAACTTTTTATTGTTGAAATTCCGGTTCAAAATGATTATAGGTAATGTATATAACACGTTGAGCACGAAAGTACCGGTAGGAAGCATAAGAAAGGCACGGTTATTGGAAGTTTCGCATTTTGAAATTCAGCCACATTTGTATTCGAATCTGGATTGCAGACGAACGAGGCAACATACTGTAGAAAATTAAACGTTGATCTACTCATAAATACATTAAGAACCGGAAATAAACGAAACATTTGGAATCCGTGACAATAAATTTTATCCGTTCAAAAAAAGTAAGGCTACCATCATGGATTTTCGCAAAAAATTGAAAACTTTTTATTGTAGAAATTCCGGTTCAAAATGATTATAGGTAATGTATATAACACGTTGAGCACGAAACTACCGGTAGGAAGCATAAGTAAGGGACGGTTATTGGAAGTTTCGCATTTTGAAATTCAGGCACATTTTTATTCGAATCTGGATTGCAGACGAACGAGGCGACATATTGTAGCAAATTAAACGTTGATCTACTCATAAATACATTAAGAACCGGAAATAAACGAAACATTTGGAATCCGTGACAATAAATTTTATCCGTTCAAAAAAAGTAAGGCTAGCCATCATGGATTTTCGCAAAAAATTGAAAACTTTTTATTGTTGAAATTCCGGTTCAAAATGATTATAGGTAATGTATATAACACGTTGAGCACGAAACTACCGGTAGGAAGCATAAGTAAGGGACGGTTATTGGAAGTTTCGCATTTTGAAATTCAGCCACGTTTGTATTCGAATCTGGATTGCAGACGAACGAGGCGACATATTGTAGCAAATTAAACGTTGATCTACTCATAAATACATTAAGAACCGGAAATAAACGAAACATTTGGAATCCGTGACAATAAATTTTATCCGTTCAAAAAAAGTAAGGCTAACCATCATGGATTTTCGCAAAAAATCGAAAACTTTTTATTGTTGAAATTCCGGTTCAAAATAATTATAGGTAATGTATATAACACGTTGAGCACGAAACTACCGGTAGGAAGCATAAGGAAGGCACGGTTATTGGAAGTTTCGCATTTTGAAATTCAGCCACATTTGTATTCGAATCTGGATTGCAGGCGAACGAGGTGACATGTTGCAGCAAATTAAACGTTGATCTACTCATAAATACATCAAGAACCGGAAATAAACGAAACATTTGGAATCCGTGACAATAAATTTTATCCGTTCAAAAAAAGTAAGGCTAACCATCATGGATTTTCACAAAAAATTGAAAACTTTTTATTGTTGAAATTCCGGTTCAAAATAATTATAGGTAATGTATATAACACGTTGAGCACGAAACTACCGGTAGGAAGCATAAGAAAGGCACGGTTATTGGAAGTTTCGCATTTTGAAATTCAGGCACATTTTTATTCGAATCTGGATTGCAGACGAACGAGGCGACATATTGTAGCAAATTAAACGTTGATCTACTCATAAATACATTAAGAACCGGAAATAAACGAAACATTTGGAATCCGTGACAATAAATTTTATCCGTTCAAAAAAAGTAAGGCTAACCATCATGGATTTTCGCAAAAAATCGAAAACTTTTTATTGTTGAAATTCCGGTTCAAAATGATTATAGGTAATGTATATAACACGTTGAGCACGAAACTACCGGTAGGAAGCATAAGGAAGGCACGGTTATTGGAAGTTTCGCATTTTGAAATTCAGCCACATTTGTATTCGAATCTGGATTGCAGGCGAACGAGGTGACATGTTGCAGCAAATTAAACGTTGATCTACTCATAAATACATCAAGAACCGGAAATAAACGAAACATTTGGAATCCGTGACAATAAATTTTATCCGTTCAAAAAAAGTAAGGCTAACCATCATGGATTTTCACAAAAAATTGAAAACTTTTTATTGTTGAAATTCCGGTTCAAAATAATTATAGGTAATGTATATAACACGTTGAGCACGAAACTACCGGTAGGAAGCATAAGAAAGGCACGGTTATTGGAAGTTTCGCATTTTGAAATTCAGGCACATTTTTATTCGAATCTGGATTGCAGACGAACGAGGCGACATATTGTAGCAAATTAAACGTTGATCTACTCATAAATACATTAAGAACCGGAAATAAACGAAACATTTGGAATCCGTGACAATAAATTTTATCCGTTCAAAAAAAGTAAGGCTAACCATCATGGATTTTCGCAAAAAATTGAAAACTTTTTATTGTTGAAATTCCGGTTCAAAATGATTATAGGTAATGTATATAACACGTTGAGCACGAAACTACCGGTAGCAAGCAAAAGGAAGGCACGGTTATTGGAAGTTTCGCATTTTGAAATTCAGCCACATTTGTATTCGAATCTGGATTGCAGACGAATCTGGATTGCAGACGAACGAGGCGACATATTGTAGCAAATTAAACGTTGATCTACTCATAAATACATTAAGAACCGGAAATAAACGAAACATTTGGAATCCGTGACAATAAATTTTATCCGTTCAAGAAAAGTAAGGCTAGCCATCATGGATTTTCGCAAAAAATTGAAAACTTTTTATTGTTGAAATTCCGGTTCAAAATGATTATAGGTAATGTATATAACACGTTGAGCACGAAACTACCGGTACAAAGCATAAGAAAGGCACGGTTATTGGAAGTTTCGCATTTTGAAATTCAGGCACATTTTTATTCGAATCTGGATTGCAGACGAACGAGGCGACATATTGTAGCAAATTAAACGTTGATCTACTCATAAATACATTAAGAACCGTAAATAAATGAAACATTTGGAATCCGTGACAATAAATTTTATCCGTTCAAAAAAAGTAAGGCTAACCATCATGGATTTTCACAAAAAATTGAAAACTTTTTATTGTTGAAATTCCGGTTCAAAATGATTATAGGTAATGTATATAACACGTTGAGCACGAAACTACCGGTAGGAAGCATAAGAAAGGCACGGTTATTGGAAGTTTCGCATTTTGAAATTCAGCCACATTTGTATTCGAATCTGGATTGCAGACGAACGAGGCGACATATTGTAGCAAATTAAACGTTGATCTACTCATAAATACATTAAGAACCGGAAATAAACGAAACATTTGGAATCCGTGACAATAAATTTTATCCGTTCAAGAAAAGTAAGGCTAGCCATCATGGATTTTCGCAAAAAATTGAAAACTTTTTATTGTTGAAATTCCGGTTCAAAATGATTATAGGTAATGTATATAACACGTTGAGCACGAAACTACCGGTACAAAGCATAAGAAAGGCACGGTTATTGGAAGTTTCGCATTTTGAAATTCAGGCACATTTTTATTCGAATCTGGATTGCAGACGAACGAGGCGACATATTGTAGCAAATTAAACGTTGATCTACTCATAAATACATTAAGAACCGGAAATAAATGAAACATTTGGAATCCGTGACAATAAATTTTATCCGTTCAAAAAAAGTAAGGCTAACCATCATGGATTTTCACAAAAAATTGAAAACTTTTTATTGTTGAAATTCCGGTTGAAAATGATTATAGGTAATGTATATAACACGTTGAGCACGAAACTACCGGTAGAAAGCATAAGGAAGGCAAGGTTATTGGAAGTTTCGCATTTTGAAATTCAACCACATTTTTATTCGAATCTGGATTGCAGACGAACGAGGCGACATATTGTAGCAAATTAAACGTTGATCTACTCATAAATACATTAAGAACCGGAAATAATTAAAACATTTGGAATCCGTGACAATAAATTTTATCCGTTCAAAAAAAGTAAGGCTAACCATCATGGATTTTCGCAAAAAATTGAAAACTTTTTATTGTTGAAATTCCGGTTCAAAATGATTATAGGTAATGTATATAACACGTTGAGCACGAAACTACCGGTAGGAAGCATAAGAAAGGCACGGTTATTGGAAGTTTCGCATTTTGAAATTCAGCCACATTTGTATTCGAATCTGGATTGCAGACGAACGAGGCAACATACTGTAGAAAATTAAACGTTGATCTACTCATAAATACATTAAGAACCGGAAATAAACGAAACATTTGGAATCCGTGACAATAAATTTTATCCGTTCAAAAAAAGTAAGGCCCATCATGGATTTTCACAAAAAATTGAAAACTTTTTATTGTTGAAATTCCGGTTCAAAATGATTATAGGTAATGTATATAACACGTTGAGCACGAAACTACCGGTAGGAAGCATAAGTAAGGGACGGTTATTGGAAGTTTCGCATTTTGAAATTCAGGCACATTTTTATTCGAATCTGGATTGCAGACGAACGAGGCGACATATTGTAGCAAATTAAACGTTGATCTACTCATAAATACATTAAGAACCGGAAATAAACGAAACATTTGGAATCCGTGACAATAAATTTTATCCGTTCAAAAAAAGTAAGGCTAACCATCATGGATTTTCGCAAAAAATTGAAAACTTTTTATTGTTGAAATTCCGGTTCAAAATGATTATAGGTAATGTATAGAACACGTTGAGCACGAAACTACCGGTAGGAAGCATAAGTAAGGGACGGTTATTGGAAGTTTCGCATTTTGAAATTCAGCCACGTTTGTATTCGAATCTGGATTGCAGACGAACGAGGCGACATATTGTAGCAAATTAAACGTTGATCTACTCATAAATACATTAAGAACCGGAAATAATTAAAACATTTGGAATCCGTGACAATAAATTTTATCCGTTCAAAAAAAGTAAGGCTAACCATCATGGATTTTCGCAAAAAATTGAAAACTTTTTATTGTTGAAATTCCGGTTCAAAATAATT
Organism: Nephrotoma flavescens; assembly: GCA_932526605.1. NCBI lineage: Eukaryota > Metazoa > Arthropoda > Insecta > Diptera > Tipulidae > Nephrotoma > Nephrotoma flavescens. The sequence goes on along the minus strand of OW052222.1, from coordinate 28,398,152 downwards.
ATAGGTAATGTATATAACACGTTGAGCACGAAACTACCGGTAGGAAGCATAAGGAAGGCACGGTTATTGGAAGTTTCGCATTTTGAAATTCAGCCACATTTGTATTCGAATCTGGATTGCAGGCGAACGAGGTGACATGTTGCAGCAAATTAAACGTTGATCTACTCATAAATACATCAAGAACCGGAAATAAACGAAACATTTGGAATCCGTGACAATAAATTTTATCCGTTCAAAAAAAGTAAGGCTAACCATCATGGATTTTCGCAAAAAATTGAAAACGTTTTATTGTTGAAATTCCGGTTCAAAATGATTATAGGTAATGTATATAACACGTTGAGCACGAAACTACCGGTAGCAAGCATAAGGAAGGCACGGTTATTGGAAGTTTCGCATTTTGAAATTCAGTCACATTTGTATTCGAATCTGGATTGCAGACGAATCTGGATTGCAGACGAACGAGGCGACATATTGTAGCAAATTAAACGTTGATCTACTCATAAATACATTAAGAACCGGAAATAAACGAAACATTTGGAATCCGTGACAATAAATTTTATCCGTTCAAAAAAAGTAAGGCTAACAACCATCATGGATTTTCACAAAAAATTGAAAACTTTTTATTGTTGAAATTCCGGTTCAAAATGATTATAGGTAATGTATATAATACGTTGAGCACGAAAGTACCGGTAGGAAGCATAAGAAAGGCACGGTTATTGGAAGTTTCGCATTTTGAAATTCGAGACACATTTTTATTCGAATCTGGATTGCAGACGAACGAGGCGACATATTGTAGCAAATTAAACGTTGATCTACTCATAAATACATTAAGAACCGGAAATAAACGAAACATTTGGAATCCGTGACAATAAATTTTATCCGTTCAAAAAAAGTAAGGCTAACCATCATGGATTTTCGCAAAAAATTGAAAACTTTTTATTGTTGAAATTCCGGTTCAAAATGATTATAGGTAATGTATATAACACGTTGAGCACGAAACTACCGGTAGGAAGCATAAGGAAGGCAAGGTTTTTGGAAGTTTCGCATTTTGAAATTCAGCCACATTTTTATTCGAATCTGGATTGCAGACGAACGAGGCGACATATTGCAGCAAATTAAACGTTGATCTACTCATAAATACATTAAGAACCGGAAATAAACGAAACATTTGGAATCCGTGACAATAAATTTTATTTTATTCGAATCTGGATTGCAGACGAACGAGGCGACATATTGTAGCAAATTAAACGTTGATCTACTCATAAATACATTAAGAACCGGAAATAAACGAAACATTTGGAATCCGTGACAATAAATTTTATCCGTTCAAAAAAAGTAAGGCTAACCATCATGGATTTTCGCAAAAAATTGAAAACTTTTTATTGTTGAAATTCCGGTTCAAAATGATTATAGGTAATGTATATAACACGTTGAGCACGAAACTACCGGTAGCAAGCAAAAGGAAGGCACGGTTATTGGAAGTTTCGCATTTTGAAATTCAGCCACATTTGTATTCGAATCTGGATTGCAGACGAATCTGGATTGCAGACGAACGAGGCGACATATTGTAGCAAATTAAACGTTGATCTACTCATAAATACATTAAGAACCGGAAATAAACGAAACATTTGGAATCCGTGACAATAAATTTTATCCGTTCAAGAAAAGTAAGGCTAGCCATCATGGATTTTCGCAAAAAATTGAAAACTTTTTATTGTTGAAATTCCGGTTCAAAATGATTATAGGTAATGTATATAACACGTTGAGCACGAAACTACCGGTACAAAGCATAAGAAAGGCACGGTTATTGGAAGTTTCGCATTTTGAAATTCAGGCACATTTTTATTCGAATCTGGATTGCAGACGAACGAGGCGACATATTGTAGCAAATTAAACGTTGATCTACTCATAAATACATTAAGAACCGTAAATAAATGAAACATTTGGAATCCGTGACAATAAATTTTATCCGTTCAAGAAAAGTAAGGCTAGCCATCATGGATTTTCACAAAAAATTGAAAACTTTTTATAGTTGAAATTCCGGTTCAAAATGATTATAGGTAATGTATATAACACGTTGAGCACGAAACTACCGGTAGCAAGCATAAGGAAGGCACGGTTATTGGAAGTTTCGCATTTTGAAATTCAGCCACATTTGTATTCGAATCTGGATTGCAGACGAACGAGGCGACATATTGTAGCAAATTAAACGTTGATCTACTCATAAATACATTAAGAACCGGAAATAAACGAAACATTTGGAATCCGTGACAATAAATTTTATCCGTTCAAAAAAGTAAGGCTAACCATCATGGATTTTCGCAAAAAATTGAAAACTTTTTATTGTTGAGATTCCGGTTCAAAATGATTATAGGTAATGTATATAACACGTTGAGCACGAAACTACCGGTAGGAAGCATAAGAAAGGCACGGTTATTGGAAGTTTCGCATTTTGAAATTCAGCCACATTTGTATTCGAATCTGGATTGCAGACGAACGAGGCGACATATTGTAGCAAATTAAACGTTGATCTACTCATAAATACATTAAGAACCGTAAATAAATGAAACATTTGGAATCCGTGACAATAAATTTTATCCGTTCAAAAAAAGTAAGGCTAACCATCATGGATTTTCACAAAAAATTGAAAACTTTTTATTGTTGAAATTCCGGTTCAAAATGATTATAGGTAATGTATATAACACGTTGAGCACGAAACTACCGGTAGGAAGCATAAGAAAGGCACGGTTATTGGAAGTTTCGCATTTTGAAATTCAGCCACATTTGTATTCGAATCTGGATTGCAGACGAACGAGGCGACATATTGTAGCAAATTAAACGTTGATCTACTCATAAATACATCAAGAACCGGAAATAAACGAAACATTTGGAATCCGTGACAATAAATTTTATCCGTTCAAAAAAAGTAAGGCTAACCATCATGGATTTTCACAAAAAATTGAAAACTTTTTATTGTTGAAATTCCGGTTCAAAATGATTATAGGTAATGTATATAACACGTTGAGCACGAAACTACCGGTAGGAAGCATAAGAAAGGCACGGTTATTGGAAGTTTCGCATTTTGAAATTCAGCCACATTTGTATTCGAATCTGGATTGCAGACGAACGAGGCGACATATTGTAGCAAATTAAACGTTGATCTACTCATAAATACATCAAGAACCGGAAATAAACGAAACATTTGGAATCCGTGACAATAAATTTTATCCGTTCAAGAAAAGTAAGGCTAGCCATCATGGATTTTCGCAAAAAATTGAAAACTTTTTATTGTTGAAATTCCGGTTCAAAATGATTATAGGTAATGTATATAACACGTTGAGCACGAAAGTACCGGTACAAAGCATAAGAAAGGCACGGTTATTGGAAGTTTCGCATTTTGAAATTCAGGCACATTTGTATTCGAATCTGGATTGCAGACGAACGAGGCGACATATTGTAGCAAATTAAACGTTGATCTACTCATAAATACATTAAGAACCGTAAATAAATGAAACATTTGGAATCCGTGACAATAAATTTTATCCGTTCAAAAAAAGTAAGGCTAACCATCATGGATTTTCACAAAAAATTGAAAACTTTTTATTGTTGAAATTCCGGTTCAAAATGATTATAGGTAATGTATATAACACGTTGAGCACGAAACTACCGGTAGGAAGCATAAGAAAGGCACGGTTATTGGAAGTTTCGCATTTTGAAATTCAGCCACATTTGTATTCGAATCTGGATTGCAGACGAACGAGGCGACATATTGTAGCAAATTAAACGTTGATCTACTCATAAATACATCAAGAACCGGAAATAAACGAAACATTTGGAATCCGTGACAATAAATTTTATCCGTTCAAGAAAAGTAAGGCTAGCCATCATGGATTTTCGCAAAAAATTGAAAACTTTTTATTGTTGAAATTCCGGTTCAAAATGATTATAGGTAATGTATATAACACGTTGAGCACGAAACTACCGGTACAAAGCATAAGAAAGGCACGGTTATTGGAAGTTTCGCATTTTGAAATTCAGGCACATTTTTATTCGAATCTGGATTGCAGACGAACGAGGCGACATATTGTAGCAAATTAAACGTTGATCTACTCATAAATACATTAAGAACCGTAAATAAATGAAACATTTGGAATCCGTGACAATAAATTTTATCCGTTCAAAAAAAGTAAGGCTAACCATCATGGATTTTCACAAAAAATTGAAAACTTTTTATTGTTGAAATTCCGGTTGAAAATGATTATAGGTAATGTATATAACACGTTGAGCACGAAACTACCGGTAGAAAGCATAAGGAAGGCAAGGTTATTGGAAGTTTCGCATTTTGAAATTCAACCACATTTTTATTCGAATCTGGATTGCAGACGAACGAGGCGACATATTGTAGCAAATTAAACGTTGATCTACTCATAAATACATTAAGAACCGGAAATAATTAAAACATTTGGAATCCGTGACAATAAATTTTATCCGTTCAAAAAAAGTAAGGCTAACCATCATGGATTTTCGCAAAAAATTGAAAACTTTTTATTGTTGAAATTCCGGTTCAAAATGATTATAGGTAATGTATATAACACGTTGAGCACGAAAGTACCGGTAGGAAGCATAAGAAAGGCACGGTTATTGGAAGTTTCGCATTTTGAAATTCAGCCACATTTGTATTCGAATCTGGATTGCAGACGAACGAGGCAACATACTGTAGAAAATTAAACGTTGATCTACTCATAAATACATTAAGAACCGGAAATAAACGAAACATTTGGAATCCGTGACAATAAATTTTATCCGTTCAAAAAAAGTAAGGCTACCATCATGGATTTTCGCAAAAAATTGAAAACTTTTTATTGTAGAAATTCCGGTTCAAAATGATTATAGGTAATGTATATAACACGTTGAGCACGAAACTACCGGTAGGAAGCATAAGTAAGGGACGGTTATTGGAAGTTTCGCATTTTGAAATTCAGGCACATTTTTATTCGAATCTGGATTGCAGACGAACGAGGCGACATATTGTAGCAAATTAAACGTTGATCTACTCATAAATACATTAAGAACCGGAAATAAACGAAACATTTGGAATCCGTGACAATAAATTTTATCCGTTCAAAAAAAGTAAGGCTAGCCATCATGGATTTTCGCAAAAAATTGAAAACTTTTTATTGTTGAAATTCCGGTTCAAAATGATTATAGGTAATGTATATAACACGTTGAGCACGAAACTACCGGTAGGAAGCATAAGTAAGGGACGGTTATTGGAAGTTTCGCATTTTGAAATTCAGCCACGTTTGTATTCGAATCTGGATTGCAGACGAACGAGGCGACATATTGTAGCAAATTAAACGTTGATCTACTCATAAATACATTAAGAACCGGAAATAATTAAAACATTTGGAATCCGTGACAATAAATTTTATCCGTTCAAAAAAAGTAAGGCTAACCATCATGGATTTTCGCAAAAAATCGAAAACTTTTTATTGTTGAAATTCCGGTTCAAAATAATTATAGGTAATGTATATAACACGTTGAGCACGAAACTACCGGTAGGAAGCATAAGGAAGGCACGGTTATTGGAAGTTTCGCATTTTGAAATTCAGGCACATTTGTATTCGAATCTGGATTGCAGGCGAACGAGGTGACATGTTGCAGCAAATTAAACGTTGATCTACTCATAAATACATCAAGAACCGGAAATAAACGAAACATTTGGAATCCGTGACAATAAATTTTATCCGTTCAAAAAAAGTAAGGCTAACCATCATGGATTTTCACAAAAAATTGAAAACTTTTTATTGTTGAAATTCCGGTTCAAAATAATTATAGGTAATGTATATAACACGTTGAGCACGAAACTACCGGTAGGAAGCATAAGAAAGGCACGGTTATTGGAAGTTTCGCATTTTGAAATTCAGGCACATTTTTATTCGAATCTGGATTGCAGACGAACGAGGCGACATATTGTAGCAAATTAAACGTTGATCTACTCATAAATACATTAAGAACCGGAAATAAACGAAACATTTGGAATCCGTGACAATAAATTTTATCCGTTCAAAAAAAGTAAGGCTAACCATCATGGATTTTCGCAAAAAATTGAAAACTTTTTATTGTTGAAATTCCGGTTCAAAATGATTATAGGTAATGTATATAACACGTTGAGCACGAAACTACCGGTAGCAAGCAAAAGGAAGGCACGGTTATTGGAAGTTTCGCATTTTGAAATTCAGCCACATTTGTATTCGAATCTGGATTGCAGACGAATCTGGATTGCAGACGAACGAGGCGACATATTGTAGCAAATTAAACGTTGATCTACTCATAAATACATTAAGAACCGGAAATAAACGAAACATTTGGAATCCGTGACAATAAATTTTATCCGTTCAAGAAAAGTAAGGCTAGCCATCATGGATTTTCGCAAAAAATTGAAAACTTTTTATTGTTGAAATTCCGGTTCAAAATGATTATAGGTAATGTATATAACACGTTGAGCACGAAACTACCGGTACAAAGCATAAGAAAGGCACGGTTATTGGAAGTTTCGCATTTTGAAATTCAGGCACATTTTTATTCGAATCTGGATTGCAGACGAACGAGGCGACATATTGTAGCAAATTAAACGTTGATCTACTCATAAATACATTAAGAACCGTAAATAAATGAAACATTTGGAATCCGTGACAATAAATTTTATCCGTTCAAAAAAAGTAAGGCTAACCATCATGGATTTTCACAAAAAATTGAAAACTTTTTATTGTTGAAATTCCGGTTCAAAATGATTATAGGTAATGTATATAACACGTTGAGCACGAAACTACCGGTAGGAAGCATAAGAAAGGCACGGTTATTGGAAGTTTCGCATTTTGAAATTCAGCCACATTTGTATTCGAATCTGGATTGCAGACGAACGAGGCGACATATTGTAGCAAATTAAACGTTGATCTACTCATAAATACATTAAGAACCGGAAATAAACGAAACATTTGGAATCCGTGACAATAAATTTTATCCGTTCAAGAAAAGTAAGGCTAGCCATCATGGATTTTCGCAAAAAATTGAAAACTTTTTATTGTTGAAATTCCGGTTCAAAATGATTATAGGTAATGTATATAACACGTTGAGCACGAAACTACCGGTACAAAGCATAAGAAAGGCACGGTTATTGGAAGTTTCGCATTTTGAAATTCAGGCACATTTTTATTCGAATCTGGATTGCAGACGAACGAGGCGACATATTGTAGCAAATTAAACGTTGATCTACTCATAAATACATTAAGAACCGGAAATAAATGAAACATTTGGAATCCGTGACAATAAATTTTATCCGTTCAAAAAAAGTAAGGCTAACCATCATGGATTTTCACAAAAAATTGAAAACTTTTTATTGTTGAAATTCCGGTTGAAAATGATTATAGGTAATGTATATAACACGTTGAGCACGAAACTACCGGTAGAAAGCATAAGGAAGGCAAGGTTATTGGAAGTTTCGCATTTTGAAATTCAACCACATTTTTATTCGAATCTGGATTGCAGACGAACGAGGCGACATATTGTAGCAAATTAAACGTTGATCTACTCATAAATACATTAAGAACCGGAAATAATTAAAACATTTGGAATCCGTGACAATAAATTTTATCCGTTCAAAAAAAGTAAGGCTAACCATCATGGATTTTCGCAAAAAATTGAAAACTTTTTATTGTTGAAATTCCGGTTCAAAATGATTATAGGTAATGTATATAACACGTTGAGCACGAAACTACCGGTAGGAAGCATAAGAAAGGCACGGTTATTGGAAGTTTCGCATTTTGAAATTCAGCCACATTTGTATTCGAATCTGGATTGCAGACGAACGAGGCAACATACTGTAGAAAATTAAACGTTGATCTACTCATAAATACATTAAGAACCGGAAATAAACGAAACATTTGGAATCCGTGACAATAAATTTTATCCGTTCAAAAAAAGTAAGGCCCATCATGGATTTTCACAAAAAATTGAAAACTTTTTATTGTTGAAATTCCGGTTCAAAATGATTATAGGTAATGTATATAACACGTTGAGCACGAAACTACCGGTAGGAAGCATAAGTAAGGGACGGTTATTGGAAGTTTCGCATTTTGAAATTCAGGCACATTTTTATTCGAATCTGGATTGCAGACGAACGAGGCGACATATTGTAGCAAATTAAACGTTGATCTACTCATAAATACATTAAGAACCGGAAATAAACGAAACATTTGGAATCCGTGACAATAAATTTTATCCGTTCAAAAAAAGTAAGGCTCATCATGGATTTTCGCAAAAAATTGAAAACTTTTTATTGTTGAAATTCCGGTTCAAAATGATTATAGGTAATGTATAGAACACGTTGAGCACGAAACTACCGGTAGGAAGCATAAGTAAGGGACGGTTATTGGAAGTTTCGCATTTTGAAATTCAGCCACGTTTGTATTCGAATCTGGATTGCAGACGAACGAGGCGACATATTGTAGCAAATTAAACGTTGATCTACTCATAAATACATTAAGAACCGGAAATAATTAAAACATTTGGAATCCGTGACAATAAATTTTATCCGTTCAAAAAAAGTAAGGCTAACCATCATGGATTTTCGCAAAAAATTGAAAACTTTTTATTGTTGAAATTCCGGTTCAAAATAATTATAGGTAATGTATATAACACGTTGAGCACGAAACTACCGGTAGGAAGCATAAGGAAGGCACGGTTATTGGAAGTTTCGCATTTTGAAATTCAGCCACATTTGTATTCGAATCTGGATTGCAGGCGAACGAGGTGACATGTTGCAGCAAATTAAACGTTGATCTACTCATAAATACATCAAGAACCGGAAATAAACGAAACATTTGGAATCCGTGACAATAAATTTTATCCGTTCAAAAAAAGTAAGGCTAACCATCATGGATTTTCGCAAAAAATTGAAAACGTTTTATTGTTGAAATTCCGGTTCAAAATGATTATAGGTAATGTATATAACACGTTGAGCACGAAACTACCGGTAGCAAGCATAAGGAAGGCACGGTTATTGGAAGTTTCGCATTTTGAAATTCAGCCACATTTGTATTCGAATCTGGATTGCAGACGAATCTGGATTGCAGACGAACGAGGCGACATATTGTAGCAAATTAAACGTTGATCTACTCATAAATACATTAAGAACCGGAAATAAACGAAACATTTGGAATCCGTGACAATAAATTTTATCCGTTCAAAAAAAGTAAGGCTAACAACCATCATGGATTTTCACAAAAAATTGAAAACTTTTTATTGTTGAAATTCCGGTTCAAAATGATTATAGGTAATGTATATAATACGTTGAGCACGAAAGTACCGGTAGGAAGCATAAGAAAGGCACGGTTATTGGAAGTTTCGCATTTTGAAATTCGAGACACATTTTTATTCGAATCTGGATTGCAGACGAACGAGGCGACATATTGTAGCAAATTAAACGTTGATCTACTCATAAATACATTAAGAACCGGAAATAAACGAAACATTTGGAATCCGTGACAATAAATTTTATCCGTTCAAAAAAAGTAAGGCTAACCATCATGGATTTTCGCAAAAAATTGAAAACTTTTTATTGTTGAAATTCCGGTTCAAAATGATTATAGGTAATGTATATAACACGTTGAGCACGAAACTACCGGTAGGAAGCATAAGGAAGGCAAGGTTTTTGGAAGTTTCGCATTTTGAAATTCAGCCACATTTTTATTCGAATCTGGATTGCAGACGAACGAGGCGACATATTGTAGCAAATTAAACGTTGATCTACTCATAAATACATTAAGAACCGGAAATAAACGAAACATTTGGAATCCGTGACAATAAATTTTATTTTATTCGAATCTGGATTGCAGACGAACGAGGCGACATATTGTAGCAAATTAAACGTTGATCTACTCATAAATACATTAAGAACCGGAAATAAACGAAACATTTGGAATCCGTGACAATAAATTTTATCCGTTCAAAAAAAGTAAGGCTAACCATCATGGATTTTCGCAAAAAATTGAAAACTTTTTATTGTTGAAATTCCGGTTCAAAATGATTATAGGTAATGTATATAACACGTTGAGCACGAAACTACCGGTAGCAAGCAAAAGGAAGGCACGGTTATTGGAAGTTTCGCATTTTGAAATTCAGCCACATTTGTATTCGAATCTGGATTGCAGACGAATCTGGATTGCAGACGAACGAGGCGACATATTGTAGCAAATTAAACGTTGATCTACTCATAAATACATTAAGAACCGGAAATAAACGAAACATTTGGAATCCGTGACAATAAATTTTATCCGTTCAAGAAAAGTAAGGCTAGCCATCATGGATTTTCGCAAAAAATTGAAAACTTTTTATTGTTGAAATTCCGGTTCAAAATGATTATAGGTAATGTATATAACACGTTGAGCACGAAACTACCGGTACAAAGCATAAGAAAGGCACGGTTATTGGAAGTTTCGCATTTTGAAATTCAGGCACATTTTTATTCGAATCTGGATTGCAGACGAACGAGGCGACATATTGTAGCAAATTAAACGTTGATCTACTCATAAATACATTAAGAACCGTAAATAAATGAAACATTTGGAATCCGTGACAATAAATTTTATCCGTTCAAGAAAAGTAAGGCTAGCCATCATGGATTTTCACAAAAAATTGAAAACTTTTTATAGTTGAAATTCCGGTTCAAAATGATTATAGGTAATGTATATAACACGTTGAGCACGAAACTACCGGTAGCAAGCATAAGGAAGGCACGGTTATTGGAAGTTTCGCATTTTGAAATTCAGCCACATTTGTATTCGAATCTGGATTGCAGACGAACGAGGCGACATATTGTAGCAAATTAAACGTTGATCTACTCATAAATACATTAAGAACCGGAAATAAACGAAACATTTGGAATCCGTGACAATAAATTTTATCCGTTCAAAAAAGTAAGGCTAACCATCATGGATTTTCGCAAAAAATTGAAAACTTTTTATTGTTGAGATTCCGGTTCAAAATGATTATAGGTAATGTATATAACACGTTGAGCACGAAACTACCGGTAGGAAGCATAAGAAAGGCACGGTTATTGGAAGTTTCGCATTTTGAAATTCAGCCACATTTGTATTCGAATCTGGATTGCAGACGAACGAGGCGACATATTGTAGCAAATTAAACGTTGATCTACTCATAAATACATTAAGAACCGGAAATAAACGAAACATTTGGAATCCGTGACAATAAATTTTATCCGTTCAAAAAAAGTAAGGCTAACAACCATCATGGATTTTCACAAAAAATTAAAAACTTTTTATTGTTGAAATTCCGGTCCAAAATGATTATAGGTAATGTATATAACACGTTGAGCACGAAACTACCGGTAGGAAGCATAAGAAAAGCACGGTTATTGGAAGTTTCGCATTTTGAAATTCGAGACACATTTGTATTCGAATCTGGATTGCAGACGAACGAGGCGACATATTGTAGCAAATTAAACGTTGATCTACTCATAAATACATTAAGAACCGGAAATAAACGAAACATTTGGAATCATGGATTTTCGCAAAAAATTGAAAACTTTTTATTGTTGAAATTCCGGTTCAAAATAATTATAGGTAATGTATATAACACGTTGAGCACGAAACTACCGGTAGGAAGCATAAGAAAGGCACGGTTATTGGAAGTTTCGCATTTTGAAATTCGAGACACATTTTTATTCGAATCTGGATTGCAGACGAACGAGGCAACATATTGTAGCAAATTAAACGTTGATCTACTCATAAATACATTAAGAACCGGAAATAAACGAAACATTTGGAATCCGTGACAATAAATTTTATCCGTTCAAAAAAAGTAAGGCTAACCATCATGGATTTTCGCAAAAAATTGAAAACGTTTTATTGTTGAAATTCCGGTTCAAAATGATTATAGGTAATGTATATAACACGTTGAGCACGAAACTACCAGTAGGAAGCATAAGAAAGGCACGGTTATTGGAAGTTTCGTATTTTGAAATTCAGGCACATTTGTATTCGAATCTGGATTGCAGACGAACGAGGCGACATATTGTAGCAAATTAAACGTTGATCTACTCATAAATACATTAAGAACCGGAAATAAACGAAACATTTGGAATACGTGACAATAAATTTTATCCGTTCAAAAAAAGTAAGGCTAACCATCATGGATTTTCGCAAAAAATTGAAAACTTTTTATAGTTGAAATTCCAGTTCAAAATGATTATAGGTAATGTATAGAACACGTTGAGCACGAAACTACCGGTAGGAAGCATAAGAAAGGCACGGTTAATGGAAGTTTCGCATTTTGAAATTCAGACACATTTGTATTCGAATCTGGATTGCAGACGAACGAGGCGACATATTGTAGCAAATTAAACGTTGATCTACTCATAAATACATTAAGAACCGGAAATAAACGAAACATTTGGAATCCGTGACAATAAATTTTATCCGTTCAAAAAAAGTAAGGCTAACCATCATGGATTTTCGCAAAAAATTGAAAACTTTTTATTGTTGAAATTCCGGTCCAAAATGATTATAGGTAATGTATATAACACGTTGAGCACGAAACTACCGGAAGGAATCATAAGGAAGGCACGGTTATTTGAAGTTTCGTATTTTGAAATTCAGCCACATTTTTATTCGAATCTGGATTGCAGACGAACGAGGCGACATATTGTAGCAAATTAAAAGTTGATCTACTCATAAATACATTAAGAACCGGAAATAAACGAAACATTTGGAATCCGTGACAATAAATTTTATCCGTTCAAAAAAAGTAAGGCTAACCATCATGGATTTTCGCAAAAAATTGAAAACTTTTTATAGTTGAAATTCCAGTTCAAAATGATTATAGGTAATGTATAGAACACGTTGAGCGCGAAACTACCGGTAGGAAGCATAAGAAAGGCACGGTTAATGGAAGTTTCGCATTTTGAAATTCAGACACATTTGTATTCGAATCTGGATTGCAGACGAACGAGGCGACATATTGTAGCAAATTAAACGTTGATCTACTCATAAATACATTAAGAACCGGAAATAAACGAAACATTTGGAATCCGTGACAATAAATTTTATCCGTTCAAAAAAAGTAAGGCTAACCATCATGGATTTTCGCAAAAAATTGAAAACTTTTTATAGTTGAAATTCCAGTTCAAAATGATTATAGGTACACTGAGAAAATTTTTGCACCTTATTTCTATGATTTTCTAACTTTAGTTCAAAGACTCCGAATTTTCATTAGATTGAGTTAAAAAATGAAGAATTTTCATAACTTTTATGAAAAATGTCTCTAAGCTTATGGAAATACCAAAATCAAATTTAGGTTAAATAATCCATAATTTAATGTAAACTATTTTCGTCAAACTGTTATAAGAAATGCCATGATAATAAGAAAAAAACATTAAATCAAGGACAATAAACTTAACCTTAAAATAAGTTTTCTGCGCCAAATTTTAAAGAATATTTTACATATTATTTAGGCAAATACGGAACTATTATTAATGTTTTTACAGCATAGAAATCGTAACAAAAATTGAGTTTAAAGTTGATGTTAGAGTTTCCAAATATTTATGCATTTATTCCTCAATATAAGGATATGAACATCATTATTGCGATTTTTTTCCTTGAAATTTGGATATTTATAACGGTTTATTTGACAATATTGTTGTATATTTTTATGAGGTTATTCTAGTTTTGTTCTCTTATAAATGGTGACGCAGAGTGCAATATTTGCAAAAAAAATATCAAAAAATTAAATTAATTAAATATAATCATAACAGTTGTGATAGTGTTGTGTTTCAATCAATTTTGAAGGATTTTTCGGTATACATATTACAAATTTTGAGTGCAATATAGTGATACAAAGCTGAATTAATTATAATACATTTTGTAAGTTTTAGTTAGCATATACATATAGTAATTATTATTACGCTAATTTTTAATATTACTTATTGCATGTTTGATATACTTTTAATATCTATAGACAGTATACTGTCAGTTATCTGTTGTATGTATATTATAATATTTTACTTCGTAGCTGAATTAATAACAAAACTTGAATTCCTTCTTATGTAAATTGTGCTTACTTTACAAATATTTTAGAATTGGTATTGTTAGTATTATTTGAATGTAACAATGATTGAACTAAAAGGTATAAAAACGCTTTATAAATATTATTTACCAACAAAATATTATCTGCAATAATTGCTACTTCTATTATTAAAAATATAGACGGAACTCAGAGCGAAATCTTAAGTTTGAATGATTTTTGTGCGAACAATAATATTGTCATGCACATTGCCGATGAGCAAGAAGGTAATACTGATCAGTTAATTGGGGTAACGTTTCAACTGCCAGCAGGAGAATCGCAACCATTGAATGAATTGGAGCTACTTTTGAATGAATGGAATCTTCTTCATTTGAAAGGCAAATTTGCTGGTATGTATTTGTAATAATTTCATATTTAATGGTGTACTTAGCATTCATCAAACATTCATATTTTTATTTTGAACATTTTCATAGCAAGTGGATACGATCAAGTTGACGATTTTAAAATTTTATCGGAATCTGACATTGATGCAATGTTTTCAGACATTTCGGAGGGAAGCCAAAAGGCAAGACTTCGGGCTAAAATTATCGAATGGCGCCAGAAAAATGTAACATACTATATTTCGTTTGCGCTGTACGATTTTAATTTCACAATAATCGTTATATTTCATAGGGTTACAAAGTGCAAGTTGAACTTTTATCAGCATCTACCGCATCTGTAACGAGTTCAGTAAATCAATGGTTCGAAAATCAGGACAGCAGACCTTCATCGAGTTCATTAGAACAACAACCAACTTCACGTTTCGTAAGTATAGCATTTTATGATTTCTGTTGAGTATTATTTACTCTATATGTATATACAAGTATAAAATCACTTTTCTAAATATTGCAGGAATTGAGTAAATTTTTGGACACAGACCGTGGTCAAAAAATTTGGAAAGGTTTCAATAGTGTAAAACCACCTAGATTGGGAGAATATCAAAGAAAACTCTTAATAGACTCCGTATTAGAACACCATTATATGGCTAATATAAGAATGTCATATGATGATTTTGAAAGAATTTCAAATGATATAGCAGTAACGTTTCTTGGAGAAAACAAGGTAAGCATATATATAATATGGTTGATCGTGGAAGTAATAAAGTAAATTCATAATATTTGATTTTCCCGTTTAGTGTGAGCATTTGTACAGAAAGCAAAAATAACTTAATCGATCCGAATTCTGAATCAGGCTCAGAAATTTAAATGTTTCTATTTATTTTATTTTTGTTTTTTAAGTACAAAATTAATATATATATATATATATATATATATATATATATATATATATATATATATATATATATATATATATATATATATATATATATATATATATATATATATTTATTATATTATTTTAATTATATGCATTCTCCGAACAGAACTTTTATTATCATCGTGTTGATAAGCGAAGACCAACTGGGCGATTATATAATAAATACCGGAATGAAGCTCCTCGCCTTAACAAAATTGGATACTTCAGTACTCCCAAAATGTTGAAAAAGACAACGGAAGAAAATTATATTGGTAAGTATCGATAAATTGTAAATAAGTAGAGTAGTAGAAAACAGTTATAAACTTTTCGAGCGTTTTATAACTGTTTTCTACCACTCTACTAAGTAGAGTAGTAGAAAACAGTTATAAAACGCTCGAAAAGTTTAGTAGTAGTTGATGGCAGGAAGTATTTTCTTGTTTATAATTTCCTCTTAACCATTTTATTACATTTTCAGTTTTTAATACTTTTCATCTCTTTAAGGATTATCTATATAGCTACTATTCTTAAAGAAATAGAAAGTAATAAAACAATTACATATTCGAAAGATATTCAGAGATTTCCATTTAATTATGATTTTTACCTTAGAATCATCCTCAAATACCGATCAGGATGAAACCTACAAAAAAAACAAAGAATGGCTTAATTGTATGGACACTCCTTGGACCACTGTAGAGATGAAGTTTAAGGAAACTTTCATGGGTAGGCAGAAGGAGTTGGCAACCAAAAAAACAAATAATGCCCAATTTTATAAAGATTGGCTTATATATGTCCATCCTGATGCTCACAGACTGGTAAGAAAATCTCAATATACTCGAATTCTATCTTTTAATCCAAATTGCTCATTTTAGATTGAATTAGAATTTGAATCGTTATATCCCGGCAGAGAACATTGTTTGAAGCAAAAGTGGATCGATTTTGAAAACAAAATTCTACCAATTTTAAAAGTGAAAATAAAAAACAAAGTTATGGTTCAAGAATTTGATTCTGTATCGAACAATAGTGGTGAGTTACTTAAAGCAAAATTTAAAAGGTCATAAATTATTTTAATTATTTCAATACCAAGCATTTATTAAACCAGAACCTAAAAATAAAATGGACTTATAAGTTATACCACTTTCAAAATAAACGGTTCTAATTATATTTTTTATTTCTATTTTTAATTTCGCGCCTTGATTTACTAATCGTGTAATAATTTAGTGTCCAGATTACATATTATATTATACATACACAGATCTATTAACTTATAACATACCTAACTTATTAACGTGTTAAAACAATTTAATACTTTTCAGAGTCTAAAGCTGTTACTATTTTGAAAGCACTTCATCATATTTTAAAGCCCACGAGCCGAGCCACCAGGAAAACTGATAAAAAAGTATGGAAAATATCCATACAAAACTCAATTGACTCCTTTTTTATGGAAGTGGGACAAATTAGCAATTTAAGAAGTGTTATCAATAAGAAAACAACAACCTATTTGGAATATGGGATGACCTTACAACCATTTATGTTATTATTGGGAGAAAATGAATATGCCACTTGCTTTGACGAGATATTTTATAAATTCAACAATATTTTGGATTGCGTAACTACTGCATTTAAAATACACTTTGCTTTCAATTTAAATTATTCGGTAGAATCGTATAAAGTATGGCTGTTTTTACAAATGTATTTTTTTGATATACACACTGAATCAGCTAAACCAGATAGCGATATATTAGGGTTAATTGCAGAGTTAAATTCATAAACAGAATACTTATTAAGATTTGATTTCTGTAGCCATTCTGTAATCATTTGAATTCATATTACTTTTAATTTTTACATTATTATCATTAAAAATGAATTGCGAAATATGTACCTTTGTTTGTTTAAATATTGATATTTATATACAACATTTAAAACTAGTACATAGATTTAAACCAAATTTTTGCAATTATAAATGTCCAAACAACAAATGTATTTCAATATTTTCTGATTCGTCTCGACTCAAACGCCACTATAATAGTTGTAAGAAATATAATACGGAGGATAAATTGGTATTAATAACACAAAATACTAGCGACACAGAACAAAATTCCTTACTGTTGAATCAAATTGAACCAAATACCTCTTTAATTCATAACCTTGTTTCTGATGAGCTTTGCGAAACCACCGACCATTTACAAATTATTAATCCTGCTGATTTAAAAAAAACAATTTTTGATAGTATACTGTTATTTATTTGTAAGTTAAATAGTGTAAATAGCATGACAACTACATTGTTAAACACTATTTTAACAGATGTTTCGAATTTAGTTATCAAAACGATTGTTAGTCAATTGAAACAGCAAATATTGCCTTGCATAATTAATGAGAAACATAGAAACAAATGTAAGCTCTTATTCGATGTGTGTGAACAACCATTTTCAGAAATTCACAGTGAGTTTCTTCTGCTAAAACATTTAAAGGATTTGGATTTATATAAACCATGTAAAACCTTTGTTATTCACGCAGAAACCTCGCAGGTTGCACAAAAAGGAATTACCCACTTAAATAAAAAGGTCACAACTGGAATACTAATGCCCGTAGAGTTCCAAATTCGTAAATTTTTTGAAATGTCTGATGTTTTAGCACAAACTTTGCAAAACATTAAAACTCTTAACGAAAATGGTTCTGCAAACATATGCAGTTTAGTACAAGGTAGGAACTGGAAAAACAAAATGAAAAATTTTGTAGGTAAACACGTTATACCTTTTAACTTATACTATGACGATTTTGAAGCTGGCGATCCACTTGGTAGTCACGCGGGTAAACAATCAATAGCCGCATTTTATTTCAATTTCCCAGTACTTCCTTTAGAACTTTCATCTTTGTCAACAATTTTTTCAGCAATGTTCATAAAAACCATTGCAATTAAAACATACGGATTTAACAAATGTATTAAGCCGCTGGTAGACGTGTTGAATGCAATTGAACATAATGGAGTAATGATCAATGCAAATGGATCAATCGTCAAAGTATATTTTGTTCTAGGAAATATTGTGGGAGATAATTTGGCGTTGAATTCAATGTTAGGGTTCAGTCCAGCATTTAATCATACATTTTTTTGCAGATTTTGCAAAATAGATAAAAATGATATTGCCCAAGATACATATGAAGTTGAAAGTAAGCTTCGAAACGTACATAACTATAATGATGATTTAACTATAGATGACTATCAAAAAACGGGTATTAAATTTAATTCTGGCTTTAATGCACTAACATCTTTTCACGTGACTCAAAACTTTTGTGTAGACGTAATGCACGATTGTTTTGAAGGAGTAATTAAATATGGCCTTTCTAATGCTCTATACTACTTCATTTTTGAAAAAAAATATTTCACCTTAGTTGATATAAATAGCCGGATTCAATACTTTGATTATGGCGAACTAGAAAACAAAAACCGTATACCTGCGTTAAAGCTTGAACATTTAAAAAATCGAAAACTACGTTTATCTGCTCGAGAATCCCTTAAATTGTTATATTTTTTTACATTTTTTGTTGGAGACAGAGTGCCAAGGTATGATCGAGTATGGAAATATGTTTGTTTGCTAGAAGAGGTTATTAACATTTTATTAGGCCATTCTTTTAATGAAGAAATATTACATTTACTTGCAAATAAGATAGCTCTACATAACGAAATGTATACTGCTTTATTTGTTGATAATCTCAAGCCAAAGCATCATTTTCTTACACACTATCCTTCCGTTATTAGAAACTCTGGCCCACCTATTGAATATTGGTGTATGAGGTTTGAGTCGAAGCACCGGGAATTAAAATTTTATACAAATGCTACCGCAACTAGAAAAAATCTCCCAGTTTCAATAGGCAAGAAGTGTTTATTAAAATTTGCATACAAAGTATTAGAAAATGTTGGATTTAAAGAACCACTGATAATTAATAAAGTAGAAACTAATCCACAAACAGTGAAAACACCTTATACTTTGCTTCAATCAATCATAAGTTTTCGTTTTATTCCGAGTCATGTCAGTATGCATCTTCTATTACTTTTCGTAACACTTTATACAAATTGAATTTTTATATTTTTGATAAAGACAGGAATAAATTGATGAAAATAAATGGCATATTTATTAAAAATAATGTAACTTATTTGATTACACAATGTCGCCTTATTGAAACTTTCGACTCACATTTGGGGGCATTTATGGTTGGGAACTTTGTTTTAGAATATGATACTATAGAACTAGGTCAGACTTATTTAAAACCTTTTCTTTTGTATACGCTACGTGATTCTAAAAGTTATTTTAAACCAACTTTAATATAAATCAATTATTTGTTAAATAATATTAAAATTATATTAATAAAATAATCTGAAATGATTATAATAGTACTTTTATTATTTAATTAACACACGAGTTATGTAAATCAACCTTAAATTAAGGAAACAATAATTTATTCCCTATGTCTCAAATACATACTTACAATGCATATTATCGTTGAATTTAAGTTCATCACACATAAATTTATTGTGTATTAACATAAAAACATGGTTAAGGGGCGCATTTTATTAAGGAAAAATTGTCTTAAATGAAGGAATATATTCATTAAATTCATGTCACGCTTAATGTCCATTTTACATAAAACTAATGACAAATGTATAGTTTAAGCTTTAAACGTATGATTATAAACATAAGTTTAAGTCTAATTTTGAAACATTAATTTTAATTTGAAATTCATTGAAATAATGTCGAAAATACACAAGTTGGATATCAAGTCAAAAAAACATTGGTATTATTTACAAAATCATCAAAAATAGGCATTAATTTTTTCAGTGTAATGTATAGAACACGTTGAGCACGAAACTACCGGTAGGAAGCATAAGAAAGGCACGGTTAATGGAAGTTTCGCATTTTGAAATTCAGACACATTTGTATTCGAATCTGGATTGCAGACGAACGAGGCGACATATTGTAGCAAATTAAACGTTGATCTACTCATAAATACATTAAGAACCGGAAATAAACGAAACATTTGGAATCCGTGACAATAAATTTTATCCGTTCCAAAAAAGTAAGGCTAACAACCATCATGGATTTTCGCAAAAAATTAAAAACTTTTTATTGTTGAAATTTAGCCACATTTGTATTCGAATCTGGATTGCAGACGAACGAGGCGACGTATTGTAGCAAATTAAACGTTGATCTACTCATAAATACATTAAGAACCGGAAATAAACGAAACATTTGGAATCCGTGAAAATTAAATTTTATCCGTTCCAAAAAAGTAAGGCTAACCATCATGGATTTTCGCAAAAAATTGAAAACTTTTTATTGTTGAAATTCCGGTTCAAAATGATTATAGGTAATGTATATAACACGTTGAGCACGAAACTACCGGTAGGAAGCATAAGGAAGGCATGGTTATTGGAAGTTTCGCATTTTGAAATTCAGCCACATTTTTATTCGAATCTGGATTGCAGACGAACGAGGCGACATATTGTAGCAAATTAAACGTTGATCTACTCATAAATACATTAAGAACCGGAAATAAACGAAACATTTGAAATCCGTGACAATAAATTTTATCCGTTCAAAAAAAGTAAGGCTAACTAACCATCATGGATTTTCGCAAAAAATTGAAAACTTTTTATAGTTGAAATTCCGGTTCAAAATGATTATAGGTAATGTATATAACACGTTGAGCACGAAACTACTGGTAGGAAGCATAAGGAAGGCACGGTTATTGGAAGTTTCGCATTTTGAAATTCAGGCACATTTTTATTCGAATCTGGATTGCAGACGAACGATTTGACATATTGTAGCAAATTAAACGTTGATCTACTCATAAATACATTAAGAACCGGAAATAAACGAAATTTTTGGAATCCGTGACAATAAATTTTATCCGCTCAAAAAAAGTAAGGCCAGCCATCATGGATTTTCGCAAAAAATTGGAAACTTTTTATTGTTGAAATTCCGGTTCAAAATGATTATAGGTAATGTATATAACACGTTGAGCACGAAACTACCGGTAGGAAGCATAAGGAAGGCATGGTTATTGGAAGTTTCGCATTTTGAAATTCAGCCACATTTGTATTCGAATCTGGATTGCAGACGAACGAGGCGACATATTGTAGCAAATTAAACGTTGATCTACTCATAAATACATTAAGAACCGGAAATAAACGAAACATTTGGAATCCGTGACAATAAATTTTATCCGTTCAAAAAAAGTAAGGCTAACCATCATGGATTTTCGCAAAAAATTGAAAACTTTTTATTGTTGAAATTCCGGTTCAAAATGATTATAGGTAATGTATATAACACGTTGAGCACGAAACTACCGGTAGGAAGCATAAGGAAGGCACGGTTATTGGAAGTTTCGCATTTTGAAGTTCAGCCACATTTTTATCCGAATCTGGATTGCAGACGAACGAGGCGACATATTGTAGCAAATTAAACGTTGATCTACTCATAAATACATTAAGAACCGGAAATAAACGAAACATTCGGAATCGGTGACTATAAATTTTATCGGTTCAAAATAATTCAACCGAATAATCCGAATATATCCGAGAGAAAAAATGTTTCCTTTCAGAAATCCTGGCCGTCAGACAAAGTTACAAAAAATTGTTATGAAATTTATATGTCCTAAATTGGGCGAGAATTGCTTTACGGTACTTATACTATCATATTGATCAGGAAAAAGATGATAAATGGTGTACGGGAAGTATGGTATTTTTCTGGAAGTTAAATAATAATTCTTCTTGAAGATCGGAAAAAATTACAGACAAACAAAACATAATTTTGGAAATTTGTCAACGGTGTTCCAGAATAGTTTCAGAATCGGAGAGATATTGATAATGATCTTTTACCGTTGCTCCGTTGTCACGATCGATCTGGAACCTTCATAATTTGTTTAAGGATGCGAAAGATGTGGCCAAATATTAATACAACCTCTTAATTGTTCTTTTCTTGTAAATTTAAAAATTAAAAAAAAATTTGTTTTTAATTACTTGAACTAGTATCGAACTAGCGATACTTGTATCGTCGAACCGCATGCACGCCACACAAACCCACCTCACTATACCGTATCTTTCTACACTGGCACATTATTATTGCTTTTAAACGATGTAATTTATAAAGTTTCGATGTGCGAACAGACAAATGTTCGATGTTCTCTTGAGAGCAAAGAACTTGGCTGAGATATAGAAAAGCAATTAAATAGAAGTATGAAAGGGGATCGATGTGTGAGAGGTGAATAAATGGCACCAAATTTCGGGGCCAATGTCAAAAAAAAGCGAACAAAAATAATAATTTTTTTCTGATATTGTCTCGACGGGGTATCGAACCGGCGAAAATTCGTGATTACAGCCACGATTACGTCTCACGATCACACTGCACTATTCACAGCCGTAATGCAGTTTATTTTTGGTTTTATATGCGTCAAGAATCAGTCTTTGCAAACGTGCTCGCGGTGGTCATATGAACGAGATGGAATTTCAAAATGATTTTAGTATTTTGTGGGAATTCACGGATTGTACCGTGGCCCCAAAAAAGACCCAAAAAAGCAAGAATGATGCACTTTTCATCAAATTTGAATTTTTAATTTTTGATTAAGTGAAAGGCAAAATTGTTTATCTAATCTGTGAAACGTTGTATATCAAATTGATAATAAAACCAAAATCACCAATTCAATTAATTTTACCTAATTTTTATCTCTGTATTTTAGTTGGCGTTGAAGTGAGTTTATAAAATGTTGTTACTTCTTGTGTTTAGCCTGATTGGTCTTGGTATACTTTTTACTATTAAATTTGCTCCTAATAAAATGTTAAAATTAATTCAAATTATTTTGTTACATTTATGTATAGCTGGACTAAATGTTGCTGCACTAGCCGATTCCAGAATTATTGGTGGTGACGCTATACCAATATCCAAGGCACCCTATCAAGTATCACTCCGACTATTATTTTGGGATAATATCGACTTTGGTTCAGGATTTTTTTGCGGTGGTACACTTATATCAAATTCTGTTGTGTTGACTACTGCCAATTGCCTATATGGTGCGAAGTACGTTCGTCATTTTAAAATAACGTGACCGTAACTAAAATATATTTTGTCACCATTCTAGTTACAAAATTTTAGATGTTAATGATATACAAGTAGTAGGTGGTCATGCAAGTTTAATTGTAAGAGATAACAATACATTTGTGTCAGCGGTTTCATCACTTATAGTTCATGAATCGTACAGACATGAATACGGTTTTGAAAATGATATTGCTTTATTAAAATTAGCCACACACGTGATAATGACGCCCACTAGCACAATTCGAATAACTAATTTGCCAGTGAGATCATACCCCGTGGGTTCTACATGTCTTATTTCAGGATGGGGAACATTATATTCGGTACACATAATTTTTTAACCTAAATTCAAAATAAAACTTAAATATCTGCCGTATCTACCTACTTGTTATTTTCAGCGTGGTACACCGTCAACACTTCTTCAAGGTGCTTTCGTCCCGATCCAAAATTCAACCGAATGTAATCAACCAAATTATTTAAATGGGGCTGTTAAAACTGGTATGTTTTGTGCAGGTTTTTTCGAGGGTGGTATTGATGCATGTCAAGGTGATTCGGGCGGCCCACTCAACTGTGATAACATTTTGTATGGAATAATATCGCACGGCATAGAATGCGGCTTACCACGATATCCCGGAATTTACACCGATGTTTATTATTATCGATCATGGATTTTACAAAACAGTGGAGTTTAGAATTTGTGATAGCTTATTATTACATACGCCTCCTCATTCTTGGAATCCAAAAATAAATAAAAATTTAATCTTATGATGAGTAACGAAATATTTTACAAAGATTTAATCATTATTTTGTTGGCCACTTGCGATATCACGTGAATGCGATATTCGTTTCCAAACAAGTTAAGTGTGTAAATTCAAAATTTGGATGGATAATCTATGACATGTTGTAGACAATAAATGTTTGTCCCCTAACAGCGTGCAACTCACTCAGTATAATAACAGTGGCCAACCCTCGAACCAAATTTCCAACGTCATGAACTCTAAGAAACATTTCTGCATTTTAGACACGTAACCTCGCTGTAACAGGTCACAACAGTGATTACATATTTGTCGTTCTCAATTACAAGTGCAAATTGCAATCTATAAACGCAAGCACAAAAAACCGTCCGTTGGAATGTCGAGAACAAATATCACTTCAGAGTTACTAATCCTTTGAGCATGAAACCGCATTGATTGGCTGGATATTTAGTGCCGTCCGGTCATCGAAAATAAACAAAAGTTTCGTGACAACTGGTTGGCTTGTAAACTAGACCTAAAATTCCACCTGTTAGAGCATCCGAATTTGAATTACTCTTAAAGGCTTTAATATTTCAAAAACTCAAAACACTGCTACTAGAACAACGGAATCAAACCGAAAGCTGCGGGAACATCTAAACACCCTAGAGCATGCAGATACAAGTTATAACACACCGGGGTGTAGACTCGATCGGGTAGCAAGCAAGCAATTTGCTAGCAAAAACCCTGGGTATTTCACCAATTTTACCAAAGAAATTGGAATTTCAAATTATGTTTTTCAAAAAATTTTGCGGTTTCAAAAAATTAACAGAAAATTTTTGTGTTGTTTTACTGTGCAATTGTAAAAATAAACAAAAAATATTATAAAAAATATAATTTGATATTCAAATTTCCTTCGTAAAATTTATTGAATACCGAGGATTTCGGCTAGCAAATTTCTTGCTTGTTAGTCGATCGAGTATTTACCCCCGGGTCTCACAGACATGTTGCTTGGAACGAATTATTTTCCAAGATCGTATTGAGATCGTACCATAAAACGGAAATCCAGAACCACCAATAGTGCTCGAACAGAATTAGAATGGATCGTGTTCGGAAAATTCAAAAGTTCAAGTATCCAACATCACGACATAAAATCTATGATATCGTATATTGACGGCAAATATAGTGTGGGACAAAGACTTTTGCCTTTTGTCAAAAACAGATGATAATCACTTCGTGTCAGGTCATCATAGACGTGTTAGGCCTGGCGATGTGCTGCTGGAACATGACGCCTATCCTATTGGCTAATTCTAGCCGCTTCTGGTCGATTGCTGCCTCACTCGGTCCAATCGCTGTCAATTTGAGCGAACCCACCAAACTTACAACAAAACCACCATCGACCATGATCGTTGCCGCATCGTATGTGACCCATTCCACGTCGCCAGTCACCATTCGCTTTAGAAATGGCTCAAGCTCATTCAGTTTGGCCAAGGATTCGCAGAAAAAAACACGGTCCATCAAGGTTTCTTGCGTCAACTCGAGCGGCACCTGAACATAGAGGTTCATTTTGAAGCTAGTCTTATGGTTTAAAACTATTTTGTGGTCGATATTCAGCTAGGATTTTATCGACAATTTCGACGACAGACCTTTCCATTACCAGCCCAAATTTAAACATTTAAAGATTACCTATATCGGCATAACCTTCGAGGTAACACCCCAACATTATTTCGTAAATATCTACCATGCCGAGTTTTCACATTTTCTTTTGTACGTTACTCCAATCACATTATTTACACATACAATGGTTGAACGAACGTATATTGTAAGTCAATGTAACACGATCGCAATGTTTTGATTCCACAAAGGCAAATGGTTTTGAAGTAAATGGCATGAGTAATGAACTCTGCTATTGAAAATAATCAAAAATTGTAAGCAACGTGTAATTTATTTACTTTTAGGGTTTTCGCTTGCGTCGATTTTGCCAAAATTGATAGCACATTATTGTACATCGTTGTTGTACATTACTTTTTTTTTTTTGTGATGAAAGCACAGAAATGTAGGATCAATATCGGTATAAATATTGTACGATTTTTGTGGGGGGCAGTCAGTTTTTGGATGGACCCACGAGTGGCGATTTGTTTGTTGTCAGTTTTTAAATTAGACCAACGTCCAACGTATGGTCATTTTTTTTGTAATCGCGAGTTAGGTATTATCAAAGATTATAGAGATTTTTAAAGATTGCCGAAACAGAAGAAAAAATTTCATCAAAAAACACGTGGGTTATACAATTCAAATGGGTTATACACCCACACCAGGGGGTCTATTATGAAATTTTTCCGATATCGTAAAATCCGATCCGCCGCGGATATTCATATTATGAAATTAAAAAAAATCCGATATGCCGCGGATATTGATATTATGAAAATAAAAAATCCGAACGTTAGCGGATTTTACGAAAATACAAATGTCATATCCGATTGGTATTTAGGTGGCGGATATCGTAAATTACGAAAGGATAAAAGTTAGTTTTAATTTATTTTGTGTAAATTTTAATTAAAAAAAATGAAATAAAATGTTTTAAAATGTGTTAATTATAAATCTTGTCTACTATCAATTAAATTTTATTTAATTTGTGGTGTACCTAGACATACTTAATCAACATTTTGTTATAGGGCAGGGCCTCAACAAACGGACAACAATTTGAGTTTCTAGTTTCCTTTTTGGAAGTTCATCAAGGCTTGGCGACAAATCGCTTCAATTCTTCACAGTTCAAGCAGACCGCAAATAATTGATGGCAAGAAATCACTAGGAAATTAAACGAATTGGACCCTCCAGAAAAAACGGTCGAGGGATGGAAAAAGTTATTATTTCATCTTCATCCGAGTCATTGTCACTTGTGTTCAGAAAATACGCGATCGTATCCATATTAACCTCCCAATGGCAACGTATTAATTTTAATTTATTTTTACAATAAACAAATCACACGAAATTAGATATAAAACCCGAGTATTTTCTTTGACAGCAACAACAAAATTACAGAAAACAAAAAAAAATGAGTTCACTCCCCAATATTTTGTCATTAGAACTAATTTCATTGGTCCACTTTTGACAGTTTAAATACGTGTTTCATAATATGAATATCCACTCGAGATCGGATTTTACGATTTCGTATTTTACGATATCGGACAAATTTCATAATAGGCCCCCAGTTCATTTATTTTATATAATTGTATTTACGGGTATATGCACTTACACATCTTTGCGACTTTGCGTATATTTTTCTACTTCTAATTTTTTTTTGTATAGCCGAATAAACATCGCACGAACTTGTACACGAGTTGTTTTTATTTATATTTTGCTTTACGTATTTTGTATTTGTGTAGTTTTTGTTTTTTGATTTTCGATTCATTCCTTTTTCGTATTGTATAAAGACAGCTTGTGTCCAAACAAAAATTTCAAGGTTGTTATCCGGTTATGAATATACGCATATTATATAGATACATATTTTTGTTCTCGAGTTATACATAAATTGGTTAGCTCGATTATTATATGCACCGTGCACGTATGCAACTATGTAAATAGATTTCATGTAGTTTAAGAAATATTGAAAGATTCTCGGTTACAAATAATTGGGAAACGATTATAAATTAGTTACAAATATAATTATTAATGTTCGATCAACATAGATTAAAATAAGTAACGATTATTCTAAATGACAAAACTTCAATTTGATTAGATTTTTGGAATGAAAGGAGAATTTTTGGATTATGAAACGATTTTTATGGAACGATATTGCCACAATGACAATAAATATGAATGTTTTTTTTTAACAGGTTTCTCATTTATGAATAATTGGCTGCATTTTTTGCAATTATATTAATCAGCTATAATGTAAAATATCGCATATTTGCATCCAAAATAATAAATTTTCAAGTATTAATCAATTTAATAAAAGGACAATATTTTGTTGGTGTTGCCGTTTCTAGAAATGGTAAAATTGCAAAATTGTGATTATGATGAGATTGGTTGTGTTAGATGGAAATGGGATTCTGAAATTATTATTGAATGAATTTCTGGAATATGGTCAAATGGGGGACGGAACTCGATCATGGAATTCTTAAATGATTTTTGAAAGAAGTTCTGGAATTAGGCCACCTGGAACGGAACTCGATCAATTCTTAATCGTTTGTGATGGGATTGGGTATGTTGGATATAAATGGGATTCTTAAATGATTTTTGGAAGGAGTTCTGGAATATGGCCACCTGGGACGGAACTCGTTCAATTCTTAACCGATTAGGATGGGATTGGGTGTGTTGGATGTAAATGGGATTCTTTAATGATTTTTGGAAAGAGTTCTGGAATATGGCCACCTGGAACGGAACTCGTTCAATTCTTAACCGATTATGATGGGATTGGGTATGTTGGATGTAAATGGGATTCTTAAATGATTTTTGGAAGAAGTTCTGGAATCTGGCCACCTAGGAAAGGACTCGTTCATTTCTTAACCGAATATGATGAGATTGGGTTTGTCGAATGGAAAAGGGACTCTTAAATCAAATGATTTTTTAAGAAGTTCTTTAATATCGCTACGAAACTCGGTAATTTAAACTAGGGCCGAACTCGATAATAACCAGGCGTTTTTTTTAAGTAAGCGGCTCATGATGCTAACATGTTTCTGGTAAGGTTGGATGCCTTAACATCTTTCACCAGTACGCATACTCATGGGGTTAGTGGATTAAGCGGCAGGTCAATTACTCTCAGAAAAAATCACGTTATGAACCCTACGGCTTACACAACGGGCTCGGATCAATTTATATTATTCTCATCAACAACAACCTCGAAAACTGCTCACGGAAACATGGAATATGATGTCTGCTAAGATCATGAGATCTTCAGAACCTTTAGAACCAAGCGAAAATTTACACTTTTCAGGTACTTGCAATACAAGAGCGCACAATTTACATGGCAATATTCCAAAAACCTTTTTCAAAAATTATTTGATCATCTCATTTTATTCACAATGTCCAATTTCTATCCAAGGAGATCATATTCCAGAACTGCTTCCAAAAATCGATCAAGAATCCCATTTCAATCCAACATACCCAATCCCATCATAATCATTTAAAAACTGAACGAGTTCCGTCCCAGGTGGCCATATTCCAGAACTCCTTCCAAAAATCATTTAAGAATCTCATTTACATCCAACATACCCAATCCCATCACAAACGATTAAGAATTGATCGAGTTCCGTTCCAGGTGGCCTAATTCCAGAACTTCTTTCAAAAATCATTTAAGAATCCCATGACCGAGTTCCGTCCCATTTGACTATATTCCAGAAATTCATTTAATAATAATTGCAGAATCCCATTTCCATCTAACACACCCAATCCCATCATAATCAGATAAAAAATGCCTGAGTTCCTTCCCAGATGGCCATATTCCAGAACTTCTTCCAAAAACTGTTTATGAATCTCATTTCCATCCAACAAACAAAATCTCTTCATAATCGATTAAGAGATAAACGATTTCTGTCCTAGATAGCCATATTAAAGAACAAGTGCAAAATCTATGGTCGATTAAATTTAAAAACATTCGAATTTAACGGACATTCGGATTTAACGGACTCCCCAATTAATCAGATACAATGTAAAACATCTCAAATTAGCATTGAAAAAATAAAACAATTATATTTATTTAATAATTTTAACATATAAATCACAATTTTGCAATTTTACCATTTCTAGAAACGGCAACACCAATAAAATATTGTCCTTTTATTAAATTGACTAATACTTGAAAATTTATTATTTTGGATGCAAATATGTGATATTTTACATTATAGCTGATTAATATAATTGCAAAATATGCAGCCAATTATTCATAAATGAGAAATCTGTTTAAAAAAAAACATTCATATTTATTGTCATTGTGGCAATATCGTTCCATAAAAATCGTTTCATAATCCAAAAATTCTCCTTTCATTCCAAAAATCTAATCAAATTGAAGTTTTGTCATTTAGAATAATCGTTACTTATTTTAATCTATGTTGATCGAACATTAATAATTATATTTGTAACTAATTTATAATCGTTTCCCAATTATTTGTAACCGAGAATCTTTCAATATTTCTTAAACTACATGAAATCTATTTAGTTGCATACGTGCACGGTGCATATAATAATCGAGCTAACCAATTTATGTATAACTCGAGAACAAAAATATGTATCTATATAATATGCGTATATTCATAACCGGATAACAACCTTGAAATTTTTGTTTGGACACAAGCTGTTTTTATACAATACGAAAAAGGAATGAATCGAAAATCAAAAAACAAAAACTACACAAAGCAAAATATAAATAAAAAAAAAACTCGTGTACAAGTTCGTGCGATGTTTATTCGGCTATACAAAAAAAAATTAGAAGTAGAAAAATATACGCAAAGTCGCAATGATGTGTAAGTGCATATACCCGTAAATACAATTATATAAAATAAATAAACTGGTGTGAGTGTATAACCCCATTTGAATTGTATAACCCATGTGTTTTTTGATGAAATTTTTTCTTCTGTTTCGGCAATCTTTAAAAATCTCTATAATCTTTGGTATTATAGTTATTGTTAACGTTAAAAGTTTAAAATTGTAACCAAAAGTTTTTGCTGGAATTGTTGGTGTCTAAATAGTGGTTCGAGAGTTACATAGGAGTTTTGCGGGATTTTCGGTAAGTATAGTTTATGTTAGGCCTGGTTATCATTCAGTGCAGTGGCGAGGTCCCTTGGTTGCTCTGAGCATGAGCTAAGAGCTGGAGTTTCTTAAGAAACCCTGCCCATAGACGGGGCACTCCCTTTCTAACAAGGTCCTCCTCCACCCGAGTTGGTTGGTACACAAGGCCTACGCTACTCCAATTTGATTTGTATTTTATCTGTTTCCCTCTCAATGTTACCATGATGTTCTAAGTAGTAAATTAAAGAACCACAGTTTGCAAATTTGGTTTTTTCCTTATTACTGTCCCTTTTTCTATTATTATTTACAATGCCAAGTCCATTTCAACAATTTAAAATGAAGTAATTTAGGCCGTTATCTGGATACCCCAGATACCACACCGTTCCCTTTTATATAAATGAGCTGCGGTATCAATAGATAATGGTATTACTGTGAAGCCGGTTTGGCTTTAGCGGTAGCTAAAGTTCAGCCCCTTTGAAGTAGCGCGCAAAAACAAGGGACTATACACTGAAAAAATTATTGGTCTTACATTCTATGTTTCGTCATTTTTGTTTTAAAGAACTTATATTTTCTTTAATTTAAGGCAAAATATTTGAATTTTCCTTATTTATATGCGAGTTAACATTAAAAACAAGAATTTGGAAACCTTAAATTAGGTTGAAAATGATAATCAGTGAACATATCCTGTCTTCCTTAAATGAAGGAATACTTTTAGAAAAAATACTTCAAAGTTAGGATGCAAACATGAATTTCAATAAAACCAACATCATCCTAAAGCGCATTAGAGGTCTTTTATTTGATGTGTTTGTTGACTTATATTTAATCTTAATATGACTTCAACTAATGTTCGTTTATAATATGATCTAGCCACTCTAAACCTTATAAATACTGTTTAACTGAAATAATGGTATATAAAAAAAATTGTATTTTATTCACTCGTATGTGGGGGATTATGTGGAACAAGATAAGTCCATTTAGCAATTCGTCTCATTTTAAATCTTGATGATATCGGTATTAAGTATTGTTTCTTGAATGCAACTGGCGTAGCACATGGCTAATAATTCTATGATGTCATTTCGTAATCGAGCGCAATATTCTGTACATTCAGTTCCTCGTTGTATCATTTTATTTGAAATTACATACATAAAAAATACTTTGAACAATTTATTTTAATGCATTGATAACGGTATTATTATTAATTGAATGAGTTTGTTTATACACGGAAAAAAATAAACTTACTATTTTAAAGAAAACGTTTTCTTTATTTAATAAAAAATATTTTTGCTTATTTTAAAAACCAAATTTCTATGCCCATACCAGTTTTTCTAGTTATAAAAATGGTTTTCTTACGAAGAGAATTATTTCTTGACGGAGATTTTAAAATTAAATTCCATCTTGAGAATTATTTTTCTTGTATTTATCGTTGCTATAAATTCTTTATAATAAGAAAAAAAAATTAGTTTGAAGAGAAATACTTTTAATTTAATCATACATTTTCTTAAAACAAGAAATTTAATATTTTCTTAAAACAAAAATAAAATTTTATTAAAATACAACATTTTAAAATTGAAAACGTTTCTTGATAATAACAAAGTAATTTCTCTTTCTAATAAACTAATGAATTCTAGAATTTCAAAAAAGTTATCTTGATTGAAGAAATAATTAATCTTCAGTCATTCTAAGTTTTCTTTAATCAAGATAAAAATTTCAAAAATTTAAAATGCAATTTACTATGTTACTTCGAGAAAAGTTTTTCTTATCACAAAAAAGAAATTTTTTAAACTTAACATAATATTTCTTGGTTTAATATGTATGTCTCAAGCTGAGAAAATACTTTTAATTATAGAACAGGATTTTTCAATGTACACTCTATATTTTTTAAATAAAGAAAACGAGTGAAATATTTGAGAAATATATATAAAATAAGTAACATTCATTACCTCGTGAACAGTTTGATAGAAACAACGTGTGTTTTTTTTTGGATTGTCAAATTAAATATTTTCAAGTGGAAAAATAAGTAAAGTGAAGCTGAGTAGTTAAATGTAAGTTATATTTGTATTACATATATTTTTAATTTAAATTAACATGTGATCGCTCTATTTTGTGTGTTTTGTGTGAGTTGTTTGTGCATAATGATTTTATAGTTTTATTTTAATTTTTTTAGTTAGAGAAATTGCTGACGAAAATTCTAAATTTAAATGGCAACAGTAATTGGTTCTGTTAATTCATCGTTGGTTGTCTGAGTGTATCAGGAGCAGGACACATCATCAATCAGCCCCTTCTTCTCCATCAAGTGGACAAATATCATCAGCAGAATTTGCTAAAACTGTCCAACTATGATAAAGTAACGCT
This sequence comes from Nephrotoma flavescens, assembly GCA_932526605.1. Classification (NCBI taxonomy): domain Eukaryota; kingdom Metazoa; phylum Arthropoda; class Insecta; order Diptera; family Tipulidae; genus Nephrotoma; species Nephrotoma flavescens. The sequence continues at coordinate 28,364,866 of OW052222.1, read as the reverse complement.
AATATAGTATTGATTTTGATTTTATGTCACAGAACTTTGAACAGTTTCTCGCCTCAACCAAATGGTCTAAAATATTAACACAGCTCGAAGAAAGGACCCGTAATCTACTAGTATCTACAGTTGTGGATTTATTGGTAGAAGACCCTGTATCGGCTGATTTATTTATAACAATTGCTAGTGATATCGAGCATTTTTTACTGGAGAAAGAAAGGTAACTAAGAATGAGTTGTATATAAAAATGAATGCTAATTATTGTCTTATTTTCAGGAATTCAATTATAAAGGGGCTGAAAAGCTAGCAGGCTTATACAACAAGCTATTTGAAAAATAAATTTAGAAATAGGAATCTTCCTGGAAAAAAATATTTAGTTTACTGCAAAACTACAGGTACGAGTACGAGTATAAACAAAAAACTAATGTAAAGTCTGAATTTTTTTTTAAAACAAACCTACTTTGTATTTTTTTCAACCTTAATAATTTAATCAAAACTTACAGACGTTAACTTGTAACTGCATGTTAAAACTATGTCAAAATAATGAACTTTTTATTATTGTTGATCTTGATATTGTAAAAAAAAATTATAAGTTTTCTTAAAACCTTTAGTTTTTCATAAACTTGCCAACGGAAGAAAAATATTGAAGCGAATTATGTCTTCTATTTAATTATTTTTGTATTTTCTTATTGTAATTTGTATGTTATTGCTAATTAATATTAAATTGAATTTTTATATTTTTATAATAAAATAAAACAAAAAACATATAATAAATTTGTATCGTTATTATTTTGGAAATTATATTAAATGTTGCTCCAAAAAACAGGAAAAATAGCTGCAAACAAGAAATACTACTACAGCTTTCAAGAAGTTACTTTCTGCAATCTAGAAATTCGAAATCAATCTAGAAATTAGAAAATAACTCTTAACTAAAGAAATGTAGATCATACAATTATATGTAATATTTCTTAATACAAGCCTCAATTTATTACATTTTGAGATACGGTTACCTTAAAACAAAAATTTGTTATCTTTAATGAAGAAATAAATATTATAAATTAAGAAAAGCGATTTTATCTACAAAATAATATTTTCTTACTTTAAGAAATTGAATTTCTTTCAACAATAAAAAAAATATTATTTTAAGATTTAAATAAAAACATCAAATGAAGAAATTGGAAGTTTGCATTATGAAAAAGTTATCTTAGCTGAAAATCAAGTGCTCATTTTTCTTGAATCATTCAGTTTTTTCTTCGTTGTAACCAATTTTTTTTTCCGTGTAGTATGTACCTACTCGTAATAAAAGATTTTCTTATTTGGATTAAGGAAATTATGAATAAAATTTTAGGAATGAAAACATTATTTTTATGCGTAAATTGATAAAAATATTGGTAATTTTTAGGTCCATGATCTTAAATACTAATTCATAAAACTAAAGTTTCCATTCCTAAAACTGTTTCAGGATTCCTCAATTTGAATACATACTATCTAAATTTAATGAATCAAATACAAAATACAAAAAATATAACATTTATAACGGTACATTTTCTAGACCTATATTTTTTAATAAACGTGATTATTCAAAACTGAGAGAACTTCTTTAAAATTATGCACAAAAATTGAGCGAGAAATGCACACTTTAGCATTTCTCGCTCAATTTTTGTGCATAATTTTAAAGATTAAGAAGAATGTCTATATAATTATGTATTATATTTTAATAACTTATTGTATAATTACATTGAAATATTTGTGTATAAGTGTGGTAAAACTTTAAAGTGTTGAATTATCGAACAGTGAAAATTTCCATGTGCTTTCAAACAAACTTTTCATGTTTTTGGTACAAGATGGCCAATTTTTAAGTGGATATAAAATTTTACAATACTTGTGAGTGGAATTTACTACATTACAATTGCAAATCATATTAATATTGATATAGCAGATATAAACATTAAATTTGGAGCGCTACGGAAAAACTAAAAATAAAATTCTTGTAAGTTAAGTTTAGTTGTATACGGCTTGCATATAAAACATATCCGTGTATAAATATTTTATTTATCATTATTAAAAATAGTTTATAACTAGCAAGGCAGTAATATCTCTTTCCTAAACCTTATTTTATAATTTACTTAAAATGAGTGAACTTAAAGGTAAACTAACTAACTTAATAATATTATTTGCCTATACATAATTTATATTCGATCAAATTAAAATTATTTACTATATTAATAGAAGCTAAGGCAAATAAAGTTATAACTTTTGATGAGTTTTGCGCCAGCAATAATCTAGTAATAAACACTCCTCAAAATCAGATTTTGCATATCGCATTACAAAATTCGGAGGAGGAGTCGTTCAATGAGCTTGAGTTGCTTTTGGAAGAATGGCAACTTCTACATTTGAGAGGAAAATTTTCAGGTATTGTATAAAATAACTTCTAAGTCGTACCTTTCGAACATTTATTCCCATTTTTTATTTTAAAGCGTGTGGATATGACCAAGTTAACGATCTTAAGATTATCACGGAATCAGATTTAGATGCCATGTTTCCTAATATAACGGAAAGAAGCCAAAAAACAAGACTTCGAGTAAAAATAACTGAATGGCGAGTAAACATGGTAAAACATATATTGATATATAGAGACAGAACTTACCTATTACTTTTTAACATCCTATGTTAGAGTTACAAAGTCAACGTAGATTTATTATCTGGAACGACAGAATCGGTATCAACCTCAGTCAATAATTGGCTAGAATCCCAAGGAGGCTCACTCACAACATCACAAGGTCCATCTGGTTCAGTGGCATCTTTACGTTTTGTAAGTACATATATAAATAATATTAGCTAAGCATATATGTACGTAAATAATATATATGTATATACACATCCTTCATGCCTTTGGTTACCTTTTTCGTTTCTACGTTAAAAATCGTAAAACACTTGTGCATCTGGTTAAAATTTTACCAAAGTTAAAATTTTATTGAGAACCAGTCGCACTAACTCCTAATCAACGCGATCAGAATTTCATAAATATTTTTGTAAACTACAGGATTTGAAAAATTTTTTAAATACCGAAAGAGGCCAGAAAATTTTAAAGTGCTACAACAGAACAAATCCACCAAAATTGGGTAACCATGAGCGGAAACTTTTGATTGACTGTATATTGAAACACCATTATACTACAAATACACGTATATGTCATACGATGATTGTGAGTAAATTGCCAGTGATATAGAAGATAGTTTCTTAGGCGAAAAGAAGGTAAATATAAAATTTTAATTCTCAATATCTAATTTTAAAATAAAAAAAACTAATTTTTTGGAATGGTTTTCAGCAATGGTATTACCATCGAGTAAAAAATTGGCCGGTTGTACACAAAATTTAGAAAACAATCACCAGTACTGAATAAAATTGGGTATTATGAGACATCTAAACGAGCGAGACGATTGAGTGAAATCGAAAAAATAGGTAATATTTTCTTATATACAAATACTTAAAGAAAGTAAAAATTTCTCAACAAAAAGTTTTTATAACTTAAATAATTCAATTTTATTTCTAAATAATATTTTAGGCACATTCGATTGAAGTGATTTAACTGAATAATCTGAATTAACTGAGGTAAACTGATGTGACATATTCAGTTAATTCTGGTTGTTCAGTTAAATCACTTCAATCGAATGTGCCTTTTATGTTCAGTAACGTTTTCTGTTATCTGTTTACTTTATTATTTTCTGACTACTAATTTAGATATAACGGCCTCAACTAGCCGATTTAGATTAGAGTATTTTTTTAGTAATATTTAGTATGTTCATCCACGAAATTTCAAATTTAACAAACTTAATTACAAATTTAAATTTTTAGGTCAATGGCGGTAGAAATTTATTTGAACATTATTTAAAACTGTTAGATGAAAGGAAATTTAAAGTAATTTAATTTAATTAATTTTCTACGTTTAATTAATTTAATTTGTTGAACTAATTTTAATAATTTAATTAATTTTATAATTTAAATATTTTAATTTAATTAACAAAATTATTTAATTAATGTATTTAATTATATAAATTTTGTAATTTAATTTAATTATTTTATTTTATTGCAAATTTATATTTTTTTTTCATATTTATTTATATTTTTTGTAAATTATTTTACTTTTAGAACCGGCAGAGCTGCAAGACAACGATCAAAGTGAAGCATATAAAAGAGATAAAGAATGGCTTGGATGCGTGAGTACTCCATGGAGCACCGTTGAAATAAAATTTAAAGATACTTTTAATGGACGGCAGCAAGAACTTGCCAGAAGCAAGTCCAATAACGTTGACTTTTATAAAGATTGGGTTATTTATTTGCATCCAGATGGCTATAGACTGGCAAGAATTTGAAACAATGAAATTTTTGTTAAACATAATGTATCTAATTGATTTTTTTTAAATAGATTGACTTGGATTTCGAAATGTTATATCCTGGTAAAGAACATTGTCTTAAACAGAAGTGGCCTTGAAAATAACGTTTTACCAATTTTAAGACGAACAATTAAAGATAAGTTATTAATTCAAGAATTAGATTCAATTTCCGAAAATAATGGTAAACTAAAATTTAAATATGATCATTACTTACATAACAAAACAATACGAATAGGTTTTGATCTTTGGTTTCTTTGATGTATCGAAATTTTAAGTTTTATATATTTATAAAGTACGATTAGGTAACTTAGCATTAAATAACAAACTTAGAAATTTATGTCCGTATTGTAATGCTATAGTTTGTTTTCTTCAGGTTCTTGGGTTATTAAATAAAAATTAAAGTTTAAACATTTTTGTGGTAGTGTTTCACATTCCACTGTTTCAGTAATCTCAAGTTATACTCATAAACCTATAAAATATCTTTTTTTAAAGTGTTGAATGTATATTTTTGAACTAATTTTATTATTCAGATAAAAATTATGTTTATATATGCAAGCTACCATAACTCAATTAAATTTACGTTATTTTTCATAAATTTTCATTTCCCGTTTTCAGATGCAAAAACAATTATTATACTGAAAGCCCTACACTATATTTTAAAACCGACTACTCGCGCTGTTAGAAAAATCAACAAAAAAATATGGAAAGTCTCTATTCAAAACTCCGTGGATTAATTTATGAAGGAAATTGAACCTGTAAATAATTTAAGAAGTTTATTGAATGAAAAAAGGGAAACATATGCTGCTTACGGTATGACTCTTCAACCTTTAATTCTTTTAATGGAAAACAATGAATATTCAACTTGTTACGACGAAATATTTTATAAGTTTGATAACATATTGGATTGTTTAACAACAACGTTTAAGGTACATTTTGCGTTTAATTTACATTATTCTTTGGAATCATATAAAGTGTGGCTTTTCATTCAAAAATATTTTTTCAACATTAATACCGCTTCTGATAAACACCATTGCCAGACGACCACATTACAAAAAAAAACAAAGTTTCGTCCCAAAATCCAATCTGTTCTGTTGGAGAAACTCAACTGTACGATTCTATTAAAATAATAGATCCTTCTGTTTTTCGGAAAAAAATGTATGATATGATCCTGATATTTGTCTGTAAATTAAATAATTTTAATAATATGACTACCTCGTTGCTCAATAGTATTACATCAAATGTTTCAAATTTAATAAACAAGACAATTGTTACCGAGCTTAAACAACAAATTCTGCCTTGCATATCTGATGAAGCAAAAAGAACCAATTGCGCCAGCAGTTATTTGAAATATGTGAAACTCCATTTAAAGAAATTCATAGTGAGTTTTTACTTCTCAAAACTTTGAAAGAATTAGATTTATACAAACCAATAACGCCTTTTGTTATTCATACTGAAACTTCCGAGGTAATGAAAAAGGGTCTGGCACAATTAAATAAAAAAGTTTCTTCTGGAGTTTTAATGCCCGTTGAATTTCAAATTCGCAAGTTTTTTGAAATGCCTGGTTTATTGAAAAAAACTTTAGAAAATATTAAAATCAACCAAGAAGACCTTACTTCCAAGTTATCTAATGTAGTTCAAGGGAGTACTTGGAAACAAAAAATTAAATTATATCAGGGTAAGCATGTAATACCAATAAATTTATACTATGATGATTTTGAAACCGGTGAATCGCTTAGTAGCCATGCCGGAAGCCAATCTATTGCCGCTTTTTATTTTAATTATCCTGTTCTTCCATTGGAGTATTCATCTCTGTCAACTATTTTTACAGCAATGTTTATAAAATCCTCTGTAATTAAAACTTATGGTTTCAATAGGTGCTTAAAACCATTGATAGAAGTATTAAATACTCTAGAAATTAATGGAATAACAGTGAAGGGTGTCAATTTCAAAGTATATTTTATTTTGGGAAATATAGTTGGAGATAATTTAGCTTTGAACTCCATGCAGGGATTTAGTTCATCATCTAGCCATACATTTTTCTGTAGATTTTGTAAAATTAATAAAAATGACATTTCCAAGTACAATTATGAAGATGAGATGAACCTTAGAACCATACAAAATTATAATAATGATTTACGTAATGAAGAATATTCTCAGTCAGGCATAAAATTTAATTCTGTCTTCAACACACTTAAAAGTTTCCATGTCACAGAAAACTTTTGTGTCGATGTTATGCACGACTGTTTTGTTAAATATTTTATTAAATATGGCTTATCTAATTCTTTGTTTTATTTTATTTTTGAAAAAAAAAATTGTTTTCACTAGAAGAAATCAATAATCGCATCCAATATTTTGATTATGGGGAATTAGGAAATACCACACGCATACCGGTAATGAAACTCGAGCACATTAAAAATCGCAAACTTCATCTGTCTGCTCGAGAATCTGTTAAATTGTTGCATTTTTTAACGCTTTTCATTGGAGATAAGATACATAAACAGGACAGGGTATGGAAATATGTTTCTTTACTGGAAGAGGTTGTAAGTATTTTATTGTACGATAATTTTAACGATACATTATTAGAAACACTACAAAACAAAATAGCATTACATAATAAGCTCTATCACAATTTATTCAATGATAAGTTGAAACCCAAACATCACATACTTACGCATTATCCTTAAATAATCAAAAATTCAGGCCCACCAATTCACTATTGGTGCATGCGTTTTCAATATAAGCATAGGGAGATAAAATTTTACACTAACGCGACAGTATCCAGAAAAAATCTTCCTGTTCAAAACCTCAAACATAGAGTAATTTTACTGTAAAGTGATCTTAAAACAAGGTAAATTACATAAATTACAGGTATCAAAACACAATTTTTTATGTTTTTGGTCATCAAAATGATGTTTAATTTGCATAATATATATGTTGTATTCATCAATTTAAAAAAATCATTCCTAGAATTAATGATACAATTGACATCGAAGAATGTATTTAAACATTAATTTTATTACCAAATACATGGCTAAAGGTTAGATTTAATGTGTTTAGTTCTTAAATTTAACCATAGGCTTGGCCTTAAAAATATACAAGAATTCATAAATTTTTTTAATAGGTGTACCAAGTCATAAAATCCTTGAAATTAATTACATTTACATCAAATATAGGCCAGAATTTTTCCAGTGTATCAATGAAGATTAGTTCCAAATTTAATTAAATAATTTATTTTTATATGAGTGGCGCTTCTATTTATTGTCAATACAAATATGAGATTTTGACCAGGATGAGTATGGCAGCGGTCAGGCCTTAGAGGCGTACCTGACCAGATATGCACCGGTGTGTCATACGCATACTGAGGAGAATTTAAAGCTTTTAAGTTGTAATGCTGGATCTTCGAATTTTTGGTTTATGTGGCATGTCCGAACCCACATCTCGCCGGATAAACCAACATTCGTGGTATCATTTTGGAATTTGAAAATCTTTTTGTGATTGTCATAAACCGGAGCACAACAACTGTTCCAATGTAATTAAATTATTTGTATACAGGCATCATTGTTTGAAGTGGTGTCTAAATGGGTGCAATTAATGATCTAGTATCTCAAATGATGTCACAATACGTTAAAAATTTAATTCCTGTAGTTGCTGTGGCTGAACATATTTTTTTTTTTGGGTTTTATTTATTGTATGTAGACTTTTGTGATATTAATGAAATTTTTGAAAATATGTTTTTTCTGTCCAACAATAATTTTCTTTGTTTAAAAATATTATTTAATTCTCGATTTTGCAAATTTTCGTGGTGTATGAAGACATTTGTGACTGACTGTATAGCTACCGGAAGCTAAGAGGTGCCATGAAATTATTTTTTGGTTATGCTAATTGTGCTCCAGTTGCTAAAACCTAGAATACCAACGTGGCATCGTATTTTTCGATCAGTATAATACCCGAATCGTGCAGCGAATCACAACCATTTTAAGCATGCGCCAATTTAATCTACCTGTCACAGTAAAACCAGGCATGAGTCATCGGGCAAATTTAACTAGAATTAGACTTTTTGATCGATACGTGGGATTTTTTTCACAATCATACATACATATGTATATGACTATCAAATACTCTACTTGTAATTCTTCATATATTAGTATACGATAATAATTATTTATCTAATCTTGTAATGCATAAAATAAGTTTTGCAATATCAAATCAAAATGATAACGAAAACGATTCAACAATTTGATTTTCATTCTTGTAGTTCTATTTGTAAATTCACCTGAGCTAGTGTCTAACGTATTTTCAATATAAAATTCAAAATGTTCCTGTTATCTGTGATTATAAGTTTATTTAGTTTTGGTAGGCTATCTATAACGAATAATTAATTTAATTTGATATTGTGAATTAATTTTTGATATTTCTGTTTGCATAGCGGGATTAACAATTGGTACAACAATCGATCCTAGAATTGTTGGCGGTACCGAAATACCAATTACATTGGCCCCATATCAAGTATCACTGAGAATGATCTCAAACGATAATTATCAATTTGGTTCGGGATTCTTTTGTGGCGGTTCACTTATTTCAAATTCTGTGGTACTGACGGCCGCACATTGTTTTTATGATAATAAGTAAGTTTATTTAATATTTTGTGTATATACGGAAGTGTGCGTTCTCATAACCACTTCAAAAATAAAATTCCCAATTTAATATTTTATCACTGCAATCAATCAAAATATTTGTACTTAATGTGTTGATATTAGTTAAAAATATATGATAAATAATCAATTTTGACTGAACATATTAAGTCTACATGTAATAAAATTTTATTTGTAGTGGTAAACAATTTAAAGCAAGCGATCTACAGGTGGTCGGAGGGCATGCCAATTTAAATGTTCGCAATAATAATACATTTGTGTCTGCTGTATCATCTTTCAAGATTCACGAATCATATAAGCATGATGTCACTTTTGATAACGATATCGCTGTGATTAGGGTAACACTATAAAAATAATTTAAAAATCCAACTTACAAATTATAAACACATTTTTTATTTTTCTAATAAACCAGCTAAGCACCAATGCCACAATCAATGCTAACAGTACGATTAAATTAATTAATATTCCAACAAGCTCATACCCGGTGGGGACGAGTTGTTTGATTTCGGGCTGGGGCACAACATATTCGGTATGAAATTTTTTTATTAATCGAAATTACGCAGATAATCTAAAAATCCGTTATAATTTTAGGGTAGTACAACAGCGTCACAAATACTTCGGGGTGCTAACGTACCCATTCATAATCGTACGGAATGTAACCGATCCCAATATTTAAATGGTAATGTTAAAAATGGTATGTTCTGCGCTGGGTTTTTTACCGGAGGTATTGATGCATGCCAAGGTGATTCGGGTGGTCCACTCGTATGTGGCACGTCTGTTTACGGGGTAACATCACACGGCATCGATTGTGCCTTAGCAAGATACCCTGGAATTTATACAGATGTTTATTATTTTCGGGAATGGATTTTAAAAAATAATTCGGTTTCAAATTTTATCAGTGTTAAAGTATTATTTAGCGCTATGTTCATTGTTCTATCGATCTTCAGTTTGTAAAATAAATAAAAATTATTAAAAAACCTTTGATTATATGTGCGGTTAAAAAACGCTTTCAGTATGCTCTGTGATATCAAGGACAGATAAAATGCTTATCAATTCGTAATATTCCGCTGATTATTATTTCCGGTTCTAATAAATTTAATGAAACTTTTGAATTTGTATTGCTCACGGGTAACTAGTAATAATTCAGGTGACGAAAAAATAGGACCAGGACATCTACATTTTCGCCATAACTTCGATTAACATAAAAAGTAATTTCTGGTAGGTAAACCGCAGAAATCATTTAGCTTCAACTATCAATTATTCGAAATACAGTTAAACCGAGGAAATTCGTGCGCATCAAACTTTTATTCATACATTTAAAAATATTCGTGGAACTAGTAGGTAAAAGACATTACATATTCCTACCAAACATGGTCGTTCCTGACCGAAAAAATCAGTCACTCAACTTCCAGTCGCTGAACATTTACTAATCCGAAATTGGCCCCATTTCATTGAACAAGGCCATTGAATGGACACATTTTTAAACACCAAAAACACCATTGAAGAGTTTATGCTTTGCGAAATTGGCCCAATTCTATTGAATAACAAAGACCCTTGGATTCCCGACATAAAGTGGTCAAGAAAGCAGCGAACTTGCCACTTCCGAATACATATTCAAACAATCAAAGTGAAAACTAACAAAATCAAGCTGGGGATGCTAATTCGGAATTGACCCAATTGTAGTGAACAACAAAAAACGGTTGAACGGACGGATTTCCGACATAAAGTGATCAATTAACAAACTTGACAGTTACGATTACATATGCAGATCAAAAATGTTCAATAACTTTCTCAGTTCATTGCTGAATATGCTAATTCGGAATTGGTTCAGTTCTAATGAACAAAAACACAGTTTAGTTAATTGTTTAAAAGGTTTTGGTGGCTTAAGAAGCTAAGCATGTTCAATGTTCCCATTTTAAAAGCGTTTTCCGTGTACAATTTCCGCGGTGGATTATGCAGTTTTATTTTTGGTTTTTGGGCGCCAATGACTCGCTGTGACATGTAGTGTCCATGACTATACACAAAATTTCCTCTGCTCGTCTCCACTACACCGCCTGATTGATTGAGAGTTGCCCAGAGAGCACTTTGGGATATTTGTAGCGATTAATTTCAGCCAATATTTTGAGACACGGCCAAATATGAAGATGATGCCATGCAATACGTTACCGATGGGAGTCGAAATGTACGTAAAGGTTACATTGCAATTGAGTGTCCGCTCCATTCATAAATTCTTAGTGATATACATTTTAGCACCGTCGACCATCATCATGACGTTTAAAGATGATCGTACAAATGGTGCAGTAGTTAAAGCTTCGGCACTTGGACCGGGAGGTCAAATCCCACCAAAGGCAGGATGTAAAGCGAATTTTCTTCATCAATTACGATCGGTTGTTACGGACGGCTCAGCAGCCGACCCGCAGATTTCATCTGATACCCCGCAGAGGCCTCACACGGTGATTTTGTCGGCTAAATCTCAGGAGGAAATGCGATGGGTCGTGGGGTTAGAGGATTGCGGGTATCCTGGCCTACACCGTGATTACAGAAATTTTATAAAAATAAAAAAAACGCAAATAGTAAATAATAATAAACCGGATGTTCCGGCCGAATTCAAAAGGAAACATCAAAAGAAGAAAACAAAATGGCCGCGTAGCGGGAAGATACCACTAGAGGCGTAAATCAGCCAGAAATAAAGCAACAAATATAACGAAACGTGAATAACGGAAAAAGCGAGAGCAACGCCCATCCTGGTCGTGTGTACGACCACCGTCATCCATAAACATAAAAAATGAAATAAAAAAATTGAAATAATAAAAAAAAAAGGAAATTTAAGAAAATCAAAGTAAAAAAGTAAAAATAAAATGAAGTAAAAAAAATAATACAAATGGTACCTTTGGGACCGCCTTGAGGTCGACCTTTGGGTTGCGGCCTTATGAATTGTAACCTTGTTAGATAATAGTCCCAAATGGCCGGTTGGTCCAAAAGTACGATGCGGTGGCTTTCACCGAAGAACAATGAAAAGGCCACGTGGTTAGTCACCCGTAAAGTTGTGGGGCCTCTCCCCGATACCAATATAAAGACGGGTAACCGGTTGGCTTTACGTTCGTTGATAATTCGGCGTCACCCCGCCCGGATAAATTTTTCAATACAATTTTTATTGTATCCTCTCGCTTCCTAAGCACAGTGTAATTTACTTGGCATCATAAACACCACCACTACAATTCAATTGTCTTCAAAACAATTTTGGTATTTTTTAACATAGATTATGAACTCTATTCATTTATTTATTTCTACTTTTATTATATACAAAATCCAAAAAAAAAAATTAGAGTTCTTTAGAATATTAATTCTATATATTTTATAATTAATTATTATTTGGTTTTTTTGTGTATTTGAAAATCACTTTAAAATAAAAATGTTTTTTTTTTTTTAATCAAACAATGTAATGACTCATAGAAGGTGAACCATTTTATGCAATCTCTGAGTAGAAAGGAGTAATTTCGCACTTAGGGGCACCACAAATCCGAAATTTTTAATGTCCAGTTTCAAGCAGCAGTAGAACACAATGGTTGGACAACAGACGAGCTGCTCAATTTACTCATTTTGGCCTGAGATACCCGGCAGTCACACATCAGAGAATTTTACTAGATTCAACTCCATCGATTTTTAGGGTCCCATTTACAACGCGATATCCCGCATTTTGAAATATCCCTTTTCCTGCCTGCAATCACAATTGTGTGGGTACCGTAAAAGAATCATGCCAAAAATTCCAGAAGAATTCCGATTTAACTTAGATCCGTTAAAATCCGAAAGACATTACAACCTGTCATTTTTAAAGTAAACATTATTGCGTACAGCATTTCAAATGGGACCCGCCTGCAAGATCCAGAAAGAAACAAACGAAATCGGTGTAAAAAACGGTGTAAAAAATTGAAAACTTTTTATTGTTGAAATTCCGCTTCAAAATGATTATAGGTAATGTATATAACACGTTGCGCACGAAACTACCGGTAGGAAGCATAAGAAAGGCACGGTTATTGGAAGTTTCGCATTTTGAAATTCAGCCACATTTTTATTCGAATCTGGATTGCAGACGAACGAGGCGACATATTGTAGCAAATTAAACGTTGATCTACTCATAAATACATTAAGAACCGGAAATAAGCGAAACATTTGGAATCCGTGACAATAAATTTTATCCGTTCAAAAAAAGTAAAGGCTAACCATCATGGATTTTCGCAAAAAATTGAAAACTTTTTATTGTTGAAATTCCGGTTCAAAATGATTATAGGTAATGTATATAACACGTTGAGCACGAAACTACCGGTAGGAAGCATAAGGAAGGCACGGTTATTGGAAGTTTCGCATTTTGAAATTCGGCCACATTTGTATTCGAATCTGGATTGCAGGCGAACGAGGCGACATATTGCAGCAAATTAAACGTTGATCTACTCATAAATACATCAAGAACCGGAAATAAACGAAACATTTGGAATCCGTGACAATAAATTTTATCCGTTTAAAAAAAGTAAGGCTAACTAACCATCATGGATTTTCGCAAAAAATTGAAAACTTTTTATCGTTGAAATTCCGGTTCAACATGATTATAGGTAATGTATATAACACGTTGAGAACGAAACTACCGGTAGGAAACATAAGGAAGGCACGGTTATTGGAAGTTTCGCATTTTGAAATTCAGCCACATTTGTATTCGAATCTGGATTGCAGGCGAATGAGGCGACATATTGCAGCAAATTAAACGTTGATCTACTCATAAATACATTAAGAACCGGAAATAATTAAAACATTTGGAATCCGTGACTATAAATTTTATCCGTTTAAAAAAAGTAAGGCTATAATGATATAGCCGAAAACTTTTTATTGTTGAAATTCCGGTTCAAAATGATTACAGGTAATGTATATAACACGTTGAGCACGAAACTACCGGTAGGAAGCATAAGGAAGGCACGGTTATTGGAAGTTTCGCATTTTGAAATTCAGCCACATTTGTATTCGAATCTGGATTGCAGGCGAACGAGGCGACATATTGTAGCAAATTAAACGTTGATCTACTCATAAATACATCAAGAACCGGAAATAAACGAAACATTTGGAATCGGTGACTATAAATTTTATCCGTTCAAAATAAGTAAGGCAAACATCATGGATTTTCGCAAAAAATTGAAAACTTTTTATTGTTGAAATTCCGGTTCAAAATGATTACAGGTAATGTATATAACACGTTGAGAACGAAACTACCGGTAGGAAGCATAAGGAAGGCACGGTTATTGGAAGTTTCGCATTTTGAAATTCAGCCACATTTGTATTCGAATCTGGATTGCAGGCGAACGAGGCGACATATTGCAGCAAATTAAACGTTGATCTACTCCTAAATACATCAAGAACCGAAAATAAACGAAACATTTGGAATCCGTGACAATAAATTTTATCCGTTCAAAAAAAGTAACCATCATGGATTTTCGCAAAAAATTAAAAACTTTTTATTGTTGAAATTCCGGTTCAAAATGATTATAGGTAATGTATATAACACGTTGAGCACGAAACTACCGGTAGGAAGCATAAGGAAGGCTCGGTTATTGGAAGTTTCGTATTTTGAAATTCGGCCACATTTGTAATCGAACCTGGGTTGCAGGCGAACGAGGTGACATATTGCATCAAATTAAACGTTGATCTACTTATTAATATTTTTTAAAGCCAGAGCTGGACCCTGGGGTCTAGGGGCTCCGTACAAATTTTTCCTAAAATTTTAATTTTTTAAAAATTTTGCCCTATAGAATTTGTTTAGGGAAGGGGTTATATGAAATTAGTGCGATTGCGTGCAGGCCTGGTAAAATCAGGGCTGCTACTGGGGCTAGGGGCCGTGGTAAAATGTTTTCCTAAAATTTCAATTTTTGGTGCTTCCGATACTGAATTCAGTACTTGAGGAATTCCTATCATATAAACGAATACAACTACAGTGACATCGAGAAATTGTCTGCAAAATATCCGTAGTTCTAACTTAACCCGTGCAACGCCGGGTAATTCAGCTAGATACACATATTGGCCTTACAGTCTGAAGTAAATATTGCCAGGTATTGATTAATTACTTGCTCGTATTCGATTTGTTTTAATTTATAACGTTATAAAATATACGTGGCCAGTGTTAACGGTAACACATCATACTTGTTATTGAAATTCATTATCCTGATAATTCAATTATATGCGATAACTGATTACATTAATCGAAGAAGCCATTGTACGAATTATCAAAAGTCGACAATTTTTTTTTTATCAAACTTAATTTTATCTCCGAGTAATTACATCACATCATTACTCTTTGTAGAAGAACTCGAACGTTTGATGGTGCAAATTTGGTACTTGATAAAATATTTTATTTTGTCGAAAGTGTCCAAATTATTTTGAAGAGAAAAAACAAAGACAGAGTAGCGGGAGTACTGTGTAGGTATTTATTTCGTTTTTCTAGTACTTCGGTTGAACGACTGTTGACATTTGTTACATTACCGTTAAATGTTGTAAACTATACTGGTAAGGTAGCTTACAACCACATTTTTGCATGCCATGGTGCAAACTACGAACAGTTTTATTGTTAAAATATTATTTATCTAATCTGAGCACAAAAATAAAAAACAAAACAAAAAATAAATAAACCAAAATGATAACGGTACGTAACTCATTCATGAAAACAGAATAAATTTTATTTATTTCATTTCAAAAATTACAATAATGTAAATTAGTTTGTATTTTAATATTAATTTATTTATTTAAAAAAAAAATGTTTTTAATATTAGTGTTAAGCATAATATTTAGTTACGGTAATAACATTTGACTTAGACGCTTCGCGTGTATGTGTTTGTGCGTCAGTTGTAACATATTTTTTTATTTTATTTGTTCACAAATATGTAGCCAAATTAACGAATGAGGCTGACCCGCGTATTGTTGGCGGTACACAAATATCAATAACGCGGGCCCCATACCAAGTATCACTGCGGTCGATTCACGAAGACAATATCATATTTGGTAGTGGATTCTTTTGTGGCGGATCACTTATTAGTGCATCGGTGGTATTGACAGCCGCTCATTGTTTATATGATGAAAAGTAAGATTTAAGTGTAGTCGGATTTTACGTATGCATTATCATTGACCCTATTTTTATCATTATTTGTTTATATTTTTATTTTATATATATGTAGTTCTGAGTCATTATCGTTTAAAAAAAATTCCATATGCAATAATATTTTTTTTTTTTGCAGAGGTGATATGCTATCCGCCAGTGAAATACAAGTGGTCGGCGGTCATTCAGATTTAACAGCAAAAGATTCGAATACATTCATATCGGCCGTTTCATCTCTCAAGGTACACGAATCGTATGCAAATGGCGATGGTTTTCAATATGACATAGCTGTACTACGACTAAAATCTAATATTACCGAAACAGAAAATGGTACATTGAAGGTGATTAGCCTGCCGAAAACCACATATCCAGTCGGTGAATCGTGTTTAATATCGGGATGGGGAACAACATCGTCGGTATATAAATAAAATATATTTTTATAAATTTTCCGGGTACAAATACAACATTAAAAATTTTAGGGTGGTAAAATATCACAACACATACGTGGGGCAAACATTCCGATTAACAATATGACCGAATGTAATTTACCGGAACATTTAAATGGATCAGTAAAAAGTGGTATGCTCTGTGCCGGTTCGTTTGATGGTGGTATCGATGCATGTCAGGGTGATTCTGGTGGCCCGCTCAATTGTAACAATACGCTATACGGTATAACATCTCATGGATTTGAGTGTGCGCATAAAAATTATCCCGGAATTTACACCGATGTCTATTACTATCGTGAATGGATTTTAAAAAATACGGCTGTGTCGAAATATTTAAATTTTAAAATGCTATTTAGCACGGTGTTAGTGGCACTGTCGCAATGGCGGATTTATATTGAAGCGTACGGAGGCTGGTGATACTTTTTTTTTTTTTTTGTTTATTAATTATATAAGAAATGATCTGTTGCATGTCATCAACATTTATTTTGAGTAATCAATTTTGAAGAGAATACTTATTTATGTTTGTCTTGTCGTGCTATCGTGTACTTTAAAAAAAACAACCATTAAATTATTGATTCAGTCCTTATCATTAAGCAAACGCGTTATAAATATTTCCCATACCGTAATTTATTGGAGCTAGGCAGTTGTATGAGTAAACACTAATAAAACTCGCGTGTAGGAATTTTCAAGGTTATCTTTGGAAATATATGACAAAACTAATAAAAATTTTAAAATTCTGAATTTGTCATAGAATTAAATTACCTTACTTAACAATGTTGGAATACGCAATTGAACTTACGAATGATGATTCAAAAACACACATGACACTTTCCACAGGGCCCCATCTCTTCAGGATCTTGATGTTTTGACCATATTATACTAATATGGTTGCAGGGATGCGGAGTTGAGGTCTTCCTTAACTGCGGATTTTCTTTTCACTTAAACAAAAACCCCATTCTTCTTTTTTTGCTTTTCATCGTTCGCATGCTACGTGCAACATGCAGCATTTGCCATAAGGATACTGGGAAAACCCAACGAAAATTTATTTTATCAATCCCTCAGGAAAACCAGCATCGGATGTGGCTATACCTTCTCATTGACCATTGGCAATAAACATAATTTTGTGATAGGACGTACTAATTCATTTTTCTTTGTCCTCACCTTGCACATTCTTACTTTTTCATCTTGTCCGGGAAATTGGCTAGGTGGTCTTATATCATTTTAAATAGATAGGCAAATGATTTATTACGGCGACGCTGTTCGGTGGCACAGCCAACTGCTCAAATGTATACAACCGCACTCCTCCTACCCTCTTTAAAAGATGCTTAACCGATTTGACGGCTGCCTTTCATAGACCACCTTGATGTGTTGCATTTGGTGCATTATAGTGTCACTGGATAGAATGGGCCTGGAAACAACCCATTACCGTCGAGTAATCGCATTTGGGGAATGCAAATGCGCTTGAAATCGAACGAAATGTCAGTTGGAATCAGAGGAACTCTCGGAATTAGAACATCATCTCCTTTGACTTTGTCCTTAATGATCGTCGCTTGAATCACGTTGTTCATCAGTTTCTTCACGGCCAATCACGTTCAGTTACACAATTTCGGATGACTAAGATTGCGCAGCATGATTACTTATCACAGATCCGACCTTGAGCGTCAAGTTAAGGCGGTGATACATGTACAAATTTTGCCTTTAAGGCAAAAAAAATTGCCTTGCACAAAATTGAGAAATGTTCAATTTAAAATTTTTGCCTATAAGGCGATTCAAGATGGCTGACTTTTAACCAATCAGCGCGCATAATTTTTATGCCTTAAAGGCAAAATCTGTACATGTATCACCGCCTTTATGCGATGATATTCCCGACAGTTAAAGCGCACTCAAAAACTCGGTCGGGTAGTTGGCTGCGCCTCGTCTTGATTGGCCACGCATTTGTAAGTACGTGTTTCAATTGGTTTAAATGCCGCATAAAAAGTTTAAAAGTTAAAAATTGTGGTGAATAAAAATGTCAAACTTTTTATCTGCTTCAAGAGCTGATAAAATTTTTATGTGGAAAACATTTGGCTGACAAAAATATTTGTTGTAAACAGAAATTTGTCATGTACAAATTTTGAGAAAAATCGTAATGATTTAGATGTAAAGTGGCCATAATTAACTAATATACATTTAAATAGTATTTATTTTACATATTTTCATATTTAAATTTGCTATATACGTTGATAATAACACATAAAATAAGCAACAATATTAATGTCAAAATTTAAACCAATTGAAACAGATAAAAAGTTAAAAAGTTAAAAAAAATTTACCTCGAATTTTTTTTTTAACTTTTTAACTTTTATGCGGCATTTAAACCAATTGAAACACGCACTAACAATAAATTTCCCCAGCGATTTGGTTTAGAATCAAGTAATTTAGACTGTCTATATCCTAATTCTTTGTTATCAAAATTGCTCGTTCTCTGGGGCAATCGTGCTCTTCCTTCGATGTCGTGAACATGTAAAAATTCGAGGGAAACGATCTCAATCCTGTCAAAACATTATCAGGAATTTGATCATTGCAAAGCGCGAACAGTTGTTTGGAAAAACCAGAAGTTGAT
Source organism: Nephrotoma flavescens (assembly GCA_932526605.1). Taxonomy (NCBI): domain Eukaryota; kingdom Metazoa; phylum Arthropoda; class Insecta; order Diptera; family Tipulidae; genus Nephrotoma; species Nephrotoma flavescens. The sequence continues at coordinate 28,345,652 of OW052222.1, read as the reverse complement.
GAGTCGTTCCGTGACGCGACTCTCATGTTTGTGGTCAACTGCAACTTCTTCACATAGCCCCACAATCTCCACGATTTCAGACATGCGTTGAGTTCATTTGCAGCTGTTTATCTCGGAATGACAGGTAGCGTTAAACGAAAGTCACCGGCCAGTAGAATCATCGCTCCACCAAAACATCCTAGGCCACTGTTTTTATTTTATTAAATTTGCGGTATAAAAATATAAATCCAATCCATATATACATATATACGAATCTAAATTATATTTTAGTTAATTTTTTAATTATTTTTTATTATTACACAAAGTAAAGTAAACTTTAAAAGTTTAAATAATTTTCCAAATAGCTATACTATGATTATTGCACATCGTTTATTATTTTCACATTTGTTTTCTACTTAAAAATGTAAAACTGAACTAGAAATTTATTAATTTATAAAAACAGTTTTTGAATAGATATAAAATATATTTTGATGTAATTTTATTTAAATTAACTCACATCTTTAAATTTTTTTAACAAAATCTCTTTTATAAAATTTCCAAACTCATGTCGTGAACATGAAAAATAAAAACAAACCATGTACAAGCAGTATACAGTAGTAACAACACAGTATACATATACGCACCACTACTAAAGTATTAATTCTTCGACTTTTTTCTAATATTTCAAAGGCAAATACGATAGTTCAGTTTTGAGTTTCGTATTGTTATACTTGGGAAGTATAACAAAACGAAACTCAAAATTGAGCTATCGTATTTTCCATCGAATATGACGAAAAAGTCGAAAGAAAAATTATTTATGTATGACGCGACGCATACTGCGTTTTTAATATTTAGCAGTGATGTGTATAAGAACATTGTAGTATAGATAAAACTAAAGTATCGTGCTATAATTTGTATTCATAATCACAAATTGATTGATTGATTGATTGATTGGACTGTAGAACCAAGTACTTGACAGGTAGTCCCGGATAACGCCGGGCCTATTCCTACAGCCTGTTTACACATAACAATAGGAGGGATAGGAAAGGTAATTTTTTTTTTTTTTTTTTTTTTTTTTTGGGACGGAACGACCCGGTTTCAGACACCTAGCGATCGTACGGCACAACACAATTCTAATCTACTTCTAACTACTAGAGGGAGGATAAAGGCTTAATAGGTTTGATGGATAACGATGGTTTTGGTCTTCAACAATTGCTTCTTTAAATCAGCAAGCTGAGGGAAAATTTTTATTATTTCACGTACATCTGGAAATTTCCTGAAATTTAATTCTAAATTAATGCTTTCCGGCTTCCTAAACAAGTTGATTGATTGAATCAGCCCGGTTACAGAAATCTAGATAAAGTCGATAGTTAGTAACACATTAACAATTCTAATTCTAATCTACACAATCTACAATTGGATGCTTCATTTGCCAAAACGATTAACTCCGTAAAACAAAAAGTTGATAAAAACTGAGAAAATACAAAAATGGTTTTAAAATTCGTTAGAAATTGCAAATTTGGTTACTTTTAGTTTTGTCGTTTAATGGTGTTAACACTTATTATTACTGTAATTTATTTTCAATGTATAGAGCCAATCAAGTACGTTGATATTAAAATTTACAAATATGTATTCAAAAAATGGAGTTAATCGGTTTGGCTTGTGAACCATCAAAGGAATACTATTTCACCTATACATCGGTAGATTTCCTGAAATTTAATTCTAAATTAATATTTTCCGGCTTCCTAAATAATATAAACATTTATTAATTTAATAATAATGCAATTCCACAACTTAAAGTAGAATTTCTTGAAACCATAATTGTTTAAATTACAATATTAAAAATTACTCTAAAATCCATAAGTATTTAATAAAAAATATGTGAGGCATCCCAAAGGCAATGTTACATATTCGATTAATTACCAAGTAACTTATACTGCACAGGACATATTATGCCGAGCATGGCAATGGAGCTTCATCGTTCCTCAACCAATTTCTGTCAAATATGGTATGTAGAATTGGATTGGCACTATAACATTATGCTCAATGGAACTAGGCCATTTCTCAACAAATGATGATCAAATTCAATGTACAAAGCTGAATTTGACTAAATTTTGGGATTCGGATATAACGAATTAAACCAGGCCGCCTCCTAACCTACAACTTTAAACTTCATTTTGCAGTGCTGGGCTAGGATTCTAATAAGAAAGGTCAGCTTAAATTGGGATTTTAACGTGTCTTTTTGATGAAGTTCTACAATTCGACCATTCTGAATGGACCTTGGGAATCAAATTAAAAAATATATATATTGTCAAATCAGGTATTCAGAATTGGGTGGGGATTTAAAAATGATATATAGCGAAGTTTTGGAATTCGACTGTCCTAAGCAATTTATTAATCAATCATGTTCGAATCTGGTATGTTGAGCTAAATTGCCACTCCAACATAAATCCCGGATGAAGTTCTGGATCTTTCCACAAAACAAATCCGAAAGCAATCGGCCAATTAACTATCCAGTTCGTTTATTCACCATAGCTGAAACAAACTTCGCTTAACCCGCTAAGAGATGAACCAGTCAAATCCAGCTTCCCAAAACTAAAATTTGCTAGAATTCCAATCCAGCCCAATTCATACCCAAAAATTAATTTATGCATCTTCTGCAGTATACTGTCTAGAAATAGATTACTGAGACAATTTCGCACATCTCGGTCATTCAAAAACGATCAAGGTTTACGTGAGGTGATGGCACGAACGGAAAATAAAACCACGCGGAATGCTTCTTACATACTTGGTGCATGAGCAAGTCATTGAATAGGATTTAGAACTCATCAATACTTGTGTCTGACGTTCCCATGCAATTGTGAACCTGTTTCGAGAAATATTGTTGAGTCGGATAAATTCTTTCATAGAAAAGAGTGCCAGCAGTAAGCAATCTAAAAAAATAACCAACATTAATAGCCCAAGGCACATCAAAGATTTACTTGTCGTTACAATTACAACGAAAATAAAAATTAAAAACCATTTTTCCTTTGCCATGCCGTAACACATATCGCTCATGACATGAAAAAGAGACACAACTCAAAAATTAAAATTTTGCAGGAGAGCAAAAACAAAAAATGCTAATTAAGTTATTAGATTCCAAAATCATAAAACGAAGAATGGCACTTTGTGCTCTATCATTTTCGATGAAGGAAAAATAAAACTGTTTTTATTGAGGGATATGGATACTAATATTGCGCATCCTTCTAGTGAATTAACGGAAAAAGTTCATTTTTTTTGAGTTGTGTCACCCGTCCATACCACGGCGAAACAAATCTTTAAAACTTTTCCAAATACAAATTTTTACCGCGCATTATTAATTATTATAGAGTAAAATAATTTAATTAAATAAATTATAAACCAGTTAAATAGACTGTAAAAAAATAAATAAATAATAATAACACCTATCAAGCATGTACATATTATTATTACAATACATACATGCATTTAGATTACATTGGGGAAATCACACGACGACACATTTGAGTTGAGACCGGTTTCTAACCTCAAAAAAAAAAAAAAAAAAAAAAACATTCACGCGCACACACGTCACATGAGTCCCAGCTCATCGATAAATTTCTATGTATGTGTAAAAAAAAGTCGGAAAAAATCACTTTAAAAAGTCTTCGCATAGTTCACCCAATATAACATCGTGTACCTCCACACCGCGGCAACCCCTGCCCGTCTCGATCACCCCACCCATAAAACTTATAATTGTATAGGTAAAGTACAAAGAAACGAAGAAGCTACCGGATTCAAGCAACCGCAATATGGATATGCACATCGAAAATATTTTACACAATAACATAAATGATAAATGGATTTTACACATATACAATAATATATTAAACTAATTATTAAAAAAATTATAAATAAAAACAGTCAATTATATATACATATACATATTATCCACATCCCCTTTCCTGCCTGCCATCACAATTGTGTGGGTAGGGCAAAAGATTCATGTCAAAAACTTATTTTTGGAATGAATTCTGGACCAACACACACATTTATGCATCCCACTGAAATCGTCCGAAAAATAACACTAAAACCGTAATAGTAAAATAATTAAAATGTTATCAAAAACAAATAATTAGTATGTTATATAATTTATATATGTATTATCAAATTATAATGTTTTTCAAAAATAATTCCGATTTAACTAAGATCCGTTAAAATCCGAAAGACAATACAACCTGTAATTTTTTACACACACATTTGTGTAGGCTCGACTCAAATTAAAACAAAACAAAAAAACTTTATTTGGCAAGAAAACGGATATATCAGAATCCACTCCAATACAAGTCCTGCTTACTCTTCTCATTGACAGATACCTATTTAAAAAAAAAACTAACAAAGAGTGTGTTGGTTACAATAACAATGCAACGTAAATTTGAGTTTTTTTTTGTTCATTTTTTTTGTTTCTGCATCAACACACTTATACATACTTAGTTATTTAAAAAAAAATTACTATGGAAAAAAAATTTCCAATACATCTTTACTTAGTTATTATTTATTAAATATGTGTCGAGTTAGCACGACTTATATTCAAGAAGATTCGGTATATATATATATATATATATATATATATATATATATATATATACACATATATATATATATATATATATATATATATATATATATATATATATATATATATATATATATATATATATATATATATATATATATATATATATATATATATATATATACATATACACATACACATACATATATATATATATATATATATATATATATATATATATATTTTACATACATACGTAATACACACACTCCCTTATATGTATATACCATATTATCACATACAAATTTGCTCATTCGTTTCAAAACAAAAAAAATATTCGGAAATACAATCCCCATAGTAACAAAAACACACACGCGCGAATACGCCTCGTAATTTCAATGATCCTTTTTATTTTGATCATCACGATAAAACACACCGCATTCTTTTTATACATACAACAGTATATACAAAAAAAATCTATGTACATAAAAACAAGAATATTTTCTCTTTTACATTTTTAAATATATATTCTTCTTGTATATACTAACGAAAAGGACACAACTCTCACTCACGCACACGCAAACCGTACCATATCACTACTACGACGATATATTATAAATGCGTTTTTCTTATTACAACAATTAATAAAACACATTTAAATAAATAAAACTAAAATTTAAAATTTAAATTAAAAATTCAATAAAACATGAAAAAAAAATAATAAAAACACTTCCCTTAAAAATCCTTTGGAATCGCACAGCAAACACCACGTACACAAAAATGAGTGTAATACACCCACATTGCCGCGCACCACACAATCTTTTTTATCTCTTTATCAATATTAATGTCACTAAAATTAAATTTAAACAAATTTTTATTATAATTTATATTATATAACTATATAACTATAACCGCAATAACTTTAAAATAAAAAATTAAATCACTTAAATCACTTTAAAAGAAATTTTAACTTTCACTACACAGAGAAAGACAAAAACGCGTCTTTCTTGTACGACGATCAAATCGAACTCAATTTGTATTCATAATCACAAATGAGTAAAAATTAAAATGTAATTAAAAATTATATTATACGAGTATTATTTACTAAATTTGTAAATAATAAATCTATTTGTAAACATACAATTTTTTTCGTGTCACCATCAAATCACAAGTTAGGAAGGATATTAAATATTCATATTAGAAAAGGTATATATGACACACAAATTACATAATTTAATTCTACAAAATTTTAATTATTTAATTTTAGATAATTTGAACTTCAAACGTATCCAGGTGCAATTTTTATTGGAGTTGCTACACATAATATATCCAGGTGCAATTATTGAAGCATCATTTTACCTAGCTTTAAAAGTATTATTTGTTAAGTTGGTTAGTACTATTTCAGTTTATGTATACATTTAATAAAATATTTTTTATATAAATAAAATAAAATTTGTTTTGTTAATAAAATATTTAGAAATCTCCCAAATCTATTTTGACATTTCATATACAAAAGTGCTCCCGTCAGTTTTATTGTAACACACACATACACACAATTTTAGTATATTGAGTTTCACCGAGTTTCGAATTTTCGCGACAAGGTTCATACGACTTAGTTATATTCGAATCTTAGTTTCGAACTAGTGTTCGATAAAAAGACAGAAAGTAGAAAATAAAAATACTTCCCAACAAACAAAGCGCACGGAAGAGGAACCGCTTTCTAGTCCAAAATCGCACAGAGTACTCGGAAATGTGCACTTTATATGCACGGAATTCAGTACCCCTCGCTGAAGTACCCTGTCACTTTTTTCCAAGCTTCCCCTCCCCATTAAACAATTTTGGGTACGTACCCAAAAGAGTGTATTTTTAGCATGGAATTCCATCCCCAAAAAAAATTTTTGGTAAAGCAAAAATAAAAATATATATACATTTTGTATACATGCTCATGCGAATGTGTGTATATCCACTTAATTTGACAATTGTGTTTCTGTACGTGCATAAGATATTGCGTCTCATTTAATTATTTTGTTCATTCAAGATTAGAAATACATATAGCTGCTATCTTGTAATCGGTAAAAAAATATAATTTACTTAATACATTCAATTTAAAGTGTTTTAGGTTAAGGTTTTGTATATTTTATTTGGTTTCATTACGAGTTTAAATAATAGAATGTCTAAACGAAATTTCTATAGACAAATCAGTGAAGGATTAGAAATTTTAGAATCTTTCGGTTTCCCAAAAAAAATTATTAAGGGGGAACCCCAATCAAAAAGTGAGAAAGTTATTTTACCTGTTGACAAAGACGATATAAATATAAACGCAAGTACCAGTAGAGTCAACATAACAACAGCTGATGTTTGTGTAGAAAGTGACTCGGATATTGATTTAAATTTAAGTGAATCGTCTGGTTCTATATTAAGTAGCAGCAGCAACAATGAGGTTCCGAATGAAACGGTATTTATTTTGGAAAATGACTTGACAGAATGGGTAGTAAAGTATAAGCCCACAAATGAATCGGTGAATGCATTACTTGCAGTTCTACGAAAAATTCATATAAACTTGCCGAAAGATTGCCGCACACTCAAAAGAACGCCAAACGGAAGTGCCATTATTGCTATGGGATCTGGATCATATGCACATTTCGGCATAGCAAAATATATAACCAAATTTATCCAGTCCGAAAATAAGCAATTGATGTTGGTATAGATGGAATACCAATTTCTAAAAGTTCAGCAAGCCAGTTGTGGCCTATATTGGGTAACGTAATTGGCAAAAAAGAAGTTTTTGTAATTGGGGTGTACCACGGATATGGAAAACCTGTATGTTCAGACATATATCTGGAGCAATTTATTAGTGAAATGGAATTACTAAAAACTGAGGGAGTTGTATATAAAAATAGAACCATTTCTGTCGATATTAGAGCAATTATTTGTGACGCACCTGCGAAGTCAATGATTCTCGGCGTAAAAGGTCATACAGGTTATTACGGATGCACTAAATGTACTGTGAAAGGCGAATATTTGGACAGAAGAATGGCATATTTAGACACAAACGAGCCGTTGAGAAGTGACAAAACATTTACCGATAGAAGCCAGAAGTTGTATCATAAGAAACTAGATCCAATTGCACTAGAACGCATCAACATTGGTTGTGTGTCTCAAATACCTGTGGACTATATGCATTGCGTTCTTCTCGGTGTGGTGCGACAAACAATCAAGCTTTGGGTAAAAATGAAGAAAGCGCCGTATTCTCTAACTAAAGAAAACTTAATAACTATTGATAATCGTATTGACATGATTAAAAGTGGAATAATAAAGGAATTTTCGCGACGACCGAGGAGTTTTTTAGAAATAGACAGATGGAAAGGGACCGAACTTCGATTATTCCTATGCTACACTGGCCCAATAATTTTAAAAGATATATTACCAACTGAGTATTACAATCATTTTATGTTGCTAGTTTGCTCTATTAGAATATTATGTGATTCTGAAGAATGCATAGTTAACAATTATTGTGCTTCTAATATGCTTGAAAAATATGTAAAAGATTTTTCTAAATTATATGCACGATGTTTCGTTGGGTATAATGTACACAATTTAATACGTCTAGCTGCTGACGTGGTAAATATTGGTAATCTTGAACAGTACAGTGCTTTTAAATTTGAAAATTGTCTACAGCATTTAAAGAAAACCTTAAGAAAACACAACCAGCCACTTCAACAGTTAATTAATAGATTGCAGGAAAAAGATTTTTATTTAACAGCAAACCAGTACCTCAATTTTGTTGCCTTTTCGAGACTACGAGACTACGAGAACAAAAATTACCGGAAAATAATAATATTAGTGAATGCGAGTGTATTAGTGCGCATGCGCTGTTCGTTTTGTTTATGTTTTGTTTTTCTTTTGTGTTGATAATTTGACGTATCGCACTCGCCAGTCCGAAACTATTTTAGTGGTTATTTGTTTTATACATGAAATTCAAATTAATAAAATAAAATAGAATTGATTATAATATAATATTTATAATAATATGAGTGAGATTATTCCAATTTTGTACTTTGACCGTAAATTAAGGACGAGGCGTTATAACGAATATTTACGGGATATATTGGATCCTTTTGAAATATCCGATCGATGGTGAATTAAATATAATTTTAGATCATTTGATTTATTTTAATATATATTACGCACCTATTTTATATTTTAGTTTTGTAGATAATTATCGAATCCCAAAACATTTGGTACATTCGTTGATTATGGATATTCGTCCATTTATCGACGAAAATGACAACCCAATGAGAGTGCCACTTCATTTAGAAGTATTGGCTACTCTTAATTTTTTTGCTAGTGGAAGCCATCAACGTCGGGTAGGGCTAGACGCCTTTGCCGTAATGAGCCAATCGAAAATTTCGTACAGCATTTCGAAAATTAGTAAAGTGATTGGGACGCAATTAATCCACGAACATATTCGTTTTCCAACATCTATAATAGCATCCAATTTAAATAAAAATAAATTTTTTGAAAAATACGGTGTACCCGGAATAGTTGGCTTAATTGACTGCACTCATATAGCGATAGCCAATATTAATAAAAAAAATGAATATGCGTACGTTAATAGGAAAAGCTTCCATTCTATTAATACACAAATGGTAATTATAAAATTATAATATAATTTTTTTTTATATTAATATATGCACTTTTATTTATAGATATGTGATGCTGATTTAAGAATTATAGCATTGAATGCGAGGTACCCGGGCTCTACACATGATTCGCATATTTGGGACGGATGTGTTATACTGCCCTTACTAAAAAGATTCAATACAGAAGACAACAAGACATGGTTATTTGGTAATACAAACCATTTAGATTTTTTAATATTTTAATTATAACATGTTTTATTAATATTACAGCCGATAGTGGGTATGCGTTGAAACCATACATGATGGTTCCATTTAGAAGGCCATCAACAGATAGAGAAACCAACTTTAATGCGGTGCACTCAAAAATAAGAAATGGAATTGAGCGATGTTTCGGGCTATTAAAATGTCGATTTCGATGTTTAAAGCGTAGCTCGGGTCATCTGCACTATAGCCATGAGAGAGCAGCAAACATTATTGCATCTTGTGCAGTATTGCATAATATTTTAATCGCCAATAACTATCCAATTGATAATATTGAAGCAGAGGAGGAAATAATTCCTGTACCCAATGCAGTTGAACAAGAACATTCAGGCGATATTAATCGACAATTTTTAATGAATTATATTTACGAAAGGGGCATTCAAGTTTAATTTGCATTAATAAACTAAAAATAAAAACTATAAATAATTTTATTTTATTAACCATTTATTTATAGCTAATAATTTTACTGAAAATAGAATAAATTATGATATTAACAGTTTAAAAATAAAATTTGTTCGTTAAAAATTAAATGTTTTTTTATGTTTGCTTAGTTTACCAGCCGTGGGTCGGCCGTAAGTTTTACACTCCAAAAGGGGGTGATAGATATGTGATCCTCATCATCATAAAATTAAATGTTGCCATCTGTATTTATTGATCCACATTTTGGCTTGAAAAAATTAAATTGATTAATTGTAATTAAAAAATTATAAAAAGCAGTAATAACGAGTTAAAATTTAATTCATGTATATAAAGTATGTATTCATAGAAGTAGTATGGTAAATAAATTTTAAAATAAATGAAAGAAAAATATAAGAAAAACAAAATATTTTTATTGCCCAGATGGGTCCCTCCGCTGGAGCAATAATCTTATATCCTTCAGAACCGCTAGATTTCCTCCTGGATCCTCAACGATCTGACGACCGAAGTAACAGCAACGCTTCGCTGTTGAATATATAAATATATATAAAACATTGGTCAAACAATAATCTAACAATTATATATGTTACACGGTTAAAAATGAAAGAATAAAAATTAGTTTTAGCCTAAGTATAAAATTATTTTGAATAAATTTTATTCAATTTGGAACATAAAATACACTCTTTTCGTAAACCTAAATATTATACTCGCTTTTTAAATGGTTTTTATTCTTATTTTGTTTATTGTTTATCCTTTTATTTAAAACAAATTTTGTTCTTTCGTGTTATTCTTTACATAAACAAATATTTATCCTTTTAATCATAATGTTTATCTATATTTAAAGTTAAAATATTTTAAATATTGGCAAAATTAATAGATTTTAGCAAAATTTTGTAATTTAATCTTAAAAGTATAAATAATCAATTTATCTTCAATTTTTAGTAAATAAAGAATGATAAGCTAATTTTAATCTAACTCTTAAATTGAAAGGGCATCGCACTTAATTTGCATGTCAATATCGTTCGCAACAATAAATTTATATCAATTTATCGGAACTGAATCGTGATAATATTGTGTTTGATTCTGCCCAGGTCATTTCTCTCAACTACAATTCTTTTTGTCCTCAACAAAAATATATAATATTAATTTTTTTCATCCATAAACTTTCTAGAGATCGTTAAAGTAATTTCAATAAATTTAGCGGATGGTTTTCGAAATTGGACGCCTCGAGTAGAACAAATGTAAATGTAAAAATACTGATAAAATTTGTTGATATTGTACGAGTATAACCCGTAAGCTATAACTCTTGTCATCCAGTTTAAAACTAGCCCATTTCAAGTTCAATTTTCTAGATAATCAAAGTAACAAAACGGCTAGGAGAATATAATTATGAGGTGAGAACATAATATCGTAGACTACAACATACAACAGGTTCAGCCTACTTTCAACAACTTACTGTATCCGCTCAAGTTGATATCATTGTTATATGATTTTGTAGAGCCTTTTTGTATAGATAAAAAATGTCTCCACATATTTAAACTTATCAACCAAGCTCAAAAATTAAAGATATGTTACGACTATTTAGAAGAAATATATAATTTTAGAACGGTTCTAGTGTGTAATATATTCATTGTTACGGAGGTTAGTTTTAGCACTGACGGGTAGTAATTGTCGCGCACTTGACCAAATGAAGGATAACATGGGCAATGAATAGACGTTAATTGGAGTTCCGTTCTTCTCAATCATGTTCTTATACAGTTGTTAGTTACGTTTGTAGAATAATGGTAGGCCAACCAGTGGTTGAAAACTTATGACAAATCGGCTGATAACAACTGATACTCATACTTATTTAACTAAAAATTGGAGGGAAAATCATATTTTGCCCTTTTTAGTATAAAATTTTTTTTGTCATTTTAATTCTGTTTTGCATAAAAATCTAAAGAAATTATTTAGCATTTAAAAACATAAATTAATATGTTTTGCAGTACTGAAAACTTTTAAAATTTAAAATTTTATGTCTTTATCTTTTCTATTACTTTTGTGGGGAAATAAGGGATAGCAATCTTTTTGGTAAAAGTATTTCGATTTAGTTTCAGTAATTTCGACTTAAAAATTTAGTTATCAGTTGCCGACAATTTGAAAAGGTTCTGCTGTGAATTAAGAGGTAAGTTTTTGTTTCTACTCAATTTATGTAGTTTGTGAATATAATTAGCGCCACTTATTTTTAAACATTTTTTTACTCTAACCAAAAACACATTTAGATACATCTACAGCCGGAAACACGGAATGAAATTGCCTGAGAATTTACGGGTAAATAAATAATACAAATTTGTATTTGACAATTTTTCTTACAAACATTTAATTTATTTAGACAAAAACAAGTTAGATGGAAGTAAACCACGAGTTAGTAACATGGAATGTAATCGGCTTGATATTTCACCCAACATTAAGGAACACGCTAGGATTTTCATGAATCCGAAGATTATTATATGGATAGAATATATTCTATTAACTTTCATAGACTATTGTATATTTTATATATTGCCAATATTTTAAATAAAAAACTCTGTTTTATTATCATAATTTCTACTTTTTTTTACTCAAATTCCATTTTGTAAAAAGAATAAAATGTTTCCCTCAATTGTATAAAATATGGTAATGATTAGTGTTTATTTTAATCTTTTAATTAGATACATATTATTCTTGGTGACTTTTTTTTTTATACGCCAAAAAGAGCAAATTTAGTCATTTTCAAAGAGCAAACTTTATTTTATATTTGAGTGCTTTTGATACTCGGCCAAAGAATAAAACTTATCATTGTCCGATAGATGAATTTTAATCTTTTGGTCAAGAATAAAATTGGTTAAAATTAGGACAAAATTATTTTAATTTTGAAAGTATAAATTTTATTTATTTGGGAAGTATAATTGTAATACTTTGAAAAGGATGGACGTATAGTTATTCCGCAAAAGTATAGGAAAAGAATGGATTTCATACTTTTATTTTTAACCGTGTACTTACACTCCTCGGGTCGGTATCTCGATATCGTTGGGCTCTTGGAGGCAAAATTTCATTTAGACGAGCTCTACGTGCCCTTGCTCGTTGTGTTGCATTATTCCGTTGGATTGTTGTCATTCTTCAGATGGGTCTAGCCATTCTTCTGATGGGTCCAGTTGTTCATTTAGTTGTGATGGCCCTGGTTGTGGTTCACTTGTCAGTGGGGAAATTGCAGAAAAATCAGACAAAGTGGGAGTTGATGTTACCATACTTGAATGTATAGGTCCCTACACAAAATTATTAATAATATTTTTAAAAATCTAATTAAATTTATCAATTAAATTGAAACTTACCCTTCCATAATCTCCAACAGCTGGTGCTCCGTCTAAATTATCGAGCCCGCATATTTGAATAATTCGGCTCTCTTCGCTGGTGAGATTAAGCTCCGGACATTCACCACCACCAGTCTCGTGCTGTACCGCACGATGTTTATTTATTTTCTTTTTTACATTTTTTTTCAAATCTAGCCATGCCTAAAATATAAACATAATATTTCATTAAAATCATATTTTCATAAATCATATTTTTTATTATTAAATCATTTATTAACATAATTACCCTTCTCCATTGTTCAACACTTCTTGTGACAGGCGATAACAAATTTAATGTGGAGGAAATTTCACTCCATAACTCCCCCCTTCTTTGATTACCGCCTGCCTGGCCAAATCGAAATAACATGGCGAAATTATCTTCCACAAATTCAATTAACACCGACTTCTGTTGGCTAGTTATTCGATTCTGAAATTAAATAATATTGATTATTTATAAAAATATATATTAACAAAATAACATTTATTTGTGTACAATATTAAATTTAATTCATTTATTAAATTATTACATAAATAAAATAAAATCTTACCATTATGCTTCAATTAAATTGTAATTTTTTTAATTTCAAACTGTTTTAATGTCATTTGTTTTTAAATTTGAATTTCAATTCTCCATCACATTACCACGAGACAAATGAATGTAAGCACCAAAAATTTTACCGATTTAAACCGATTCGACAATTTTTCATGCTTATCATCACACTCTCTACATTAATACACATAAAAAAAATGAAACCACACAGTAACACAAATTAATACTATACACAATGTACGTATACAAAATATTTCGTAGTCTCGTAGTCTCGTAGTCTCGAAAAGGCAACAAAATTGAGGTACAGGGGCCCTATTATGAAACCGGTCGCATATCGCATTTTTTGCACTACATTTCCGTGCGATCATAGTACCCCGTTTCTTTTTCTAAATAAAATTTTGTTTTATTTTATAAACATAAAATAGTAGCTATTTTTGTTTATTTGTATAAAATTAATTAAACTAAAAATAACTTCAACGTTTATTAAAATTGATAGTATAGTAATTTATACATAACTACTATTAATTATCTTTAATTTATTTTGATATTTTTTGCTTTCTGACTCGGTCTTTCGCTCGCTGGAACCATTTTTTTATATAATTATTAATATCCAGCTCTGAAGCGCTCGGAAACTTTTTATTAGCAGATTCTGGTGAGAAAGAATATAAGATAATTAACTTTGTCATAAAACGGAAATGTTATTAAAATTAGTTATATAAAATAAAAGAAATATTTTTACCTTTCAGAATTTTCACAATTAAAAATTTTTTTATTGGTATATTTTCCTGCAGGCCATACCAAGAAAATTTTGTTGCTGCTTTATCCGTAACGATTTTTTGAAGGCACATTCTTATGTACTTGGTCAAATCGTTTAGCACCATATCACTGAAAATTTTCTCCTACAATATTTTATTAATTATTGTATGAAGTGCTATTAAATTGCTTACAACGATCATCCAACAAATCATTCCTAAAAATGCTCACAAAGAACAAGTTGCTGTCTTTAATCATTAATTGACTTTTTATATTGGTTATCATGGTAAAATATTTGGTCCAGTAAGTATTTTAAACCTTATCTATCTGGCTGTGGATATCTCGAGATGATTTGTTGGTGAACACGACTATAAATACTAAATTGTGAAACATACTAAATATTTTTCAGTTTTAGAGTCCTCTTTACAATTTTGTTCCAGGTTGAGAAATTCTGTAATAGAACTTGCTGGTAAGATAACTTTTGGCTGTTGATCCTCATCATTGTGACTCACTGCAATTGACTGGTTTGAGCGAAGAACTATTAGTTGCCTCATTATAGTCCTCTGGTTTTTAAGGAATTTGCGTGTTTTGTTCTTCCAGCTTTTCTAATCTATCGATGATTTTTGATGAAACTGAATCTAAAATCAAAAGGTATTCACCCTTATTGCGAATGTCGTATCGACATCGATATGATGCCGATTGACAAAATTGTGATTGTGAATGTCGATATCGCTTACTTTTGTCGATCGATCTGTCATTATTTTGTCGATGCCATTTTTACTAACGACTGCGTTATATATTTTTGCGTGTTAATATATTTTAAAAATGTTAGTAGTAATAATTTATAATTAATTAATAGAAAATAGAAAACAATTAATTAAACCATAACTTTTTATTTTTATAATCATACGTATTAGACACAAAATCACAAACAAGCCCCAATTTGACATAGCCAGGGGAACTAATAAACAGGGAGGAGACTATAGAGTTCAAGTTAAAAAAAAAATGGGAATTGTTTAACACTGAACTGTATGTATCCTCATCTTCAAAAAATAATTTAATGAAACTCATTTTTATATATTATTATATATTATTATATATTATAAAATATTTAAAATGTTTTATTTTCAATTTTCACCAAATTTATATGAGGCTAGATTTTTGTTTTGACATATAAATATGAAACGAATAAATCGCAATCGTTATGTTATAAAATTTATTCACAATACTATTGTTTTATTTTAATCATCTACGGCAATACTAAGTAGTCGTTTCGATAAAGTTAGACAATACAAAAATTAAACAATCACGACAACTCAAATGAGTGTCGATTGTCGATTGAGACGACATTCGCAATAAGGTTGAATTTATAATTAATTAATAGAAAATAGAAAACAATTAAATAAACCATAACTTTTTATTTTTATAAGCATACGTGTTAGGCACAAAATCACAAACAAGCCCCAATTTGAATGTCTTGTACGTTTAATGCAAGAAAATGTGGACATAGCCAGGGGAATTAATAAACAGGGAGGAGACTATAGAGTTCAAGTTAAAAAAAAATGGGAATTGTTTAACACTGAACTAAACAGTTTGGGGCCACCAACACGAGATGTGGATGGATGGATAAAAGTTATCTTGTGTAAAACAAACGTTAGATGTATACTACAATTTTTGTTCTCTAGGTTTGGACCGATTTAAAATTTAAAATTCGTAAATAATTGATACGCAATAAAACAGAGTTGAAGGCAACAGATGGTGGTCCGAACAAAACTTTGAGCTTTTCAGCTGTGGAAGAAGACATCATTAATTTATTAAATTTAAATACAGTGGTAAACCCATCTGGTCAAGAATTTGGAGGAATCGAGATTTACGAAGAAGAACCAGAAAACGGAACCAGCGATAATGTTGAACCAATTTTTTCAGGCTCAAGGAATAAGGAGAAATTAAAAAAAAAAAACTTTCCAGATTTAAATTCAAAACGTTTCGAACTTTTGAAAAGCCAAACCACAATCCAGGAAAAATTATTAAAAGATAAACACGAAAACACACATTATATAAAAAAATGTATTATTTAAAAAAGGAGAAATTAAGCATCCTAAAAACAATGGCAGACATAAAGAAAACTAAATTGGAGCTGTATAAAAAAGAATTGATAGAAAAAAGAATTGCTAGAAACGAGAAACACAAACTAAAGCTGCAAATATTACAACCCCAAAAGCAACAAATTGAAATTCAGATTCAACAAATAAATTAATTAATTTTTATTTTGAACTACCTCATAAATTTATTGAAATGAATTTATTATTTTAATTTCATAACGAAATACATTACACTTTTATTTTTTATTGAAACGAAGTGATTATTCTGTTTCGTATTATCACAGCTTCGTTTGAGATCTCCAGTTCAGGTACATCGTCTACTAAATGATGTTCTGCAGAGTTGGAGATGGAGTCATCCGGACATTCATCATCCGTCTCGAGTACTTTGTATGTAATACACATATTATGAAGAGCAGCACATATATTTGTTATTTGTGTGGCCTTTTGTGGTGAATAGTGCATTTGCCTCGCACTTAATAAACATCTGAATCTATTTTTCAGAACACCAATAGTCCGTTCGACTATATTTCTGGCTTTGGAATGTTTGTCGTTAAAACGTGACTCTGGAGTGTTGGGTTCAGGATCGCGAACTGGGGTAATGAGAAACGGTTCTAATGGGTAGCCCGCATCCCCTGTAATAACATATTCAGTAAGATATTTTTATATAATTAAGATGACGAGCTACATTACCAAGTAGCCTGGAATTGGTATTGCTTTCTTATGCATTTTTAATAATCCTTTTGGCTCCAGAAACGTTCCACACCAGCGCGTCGTGACAAGAACCAGGGTATTTAGCATTGATAAACCTAATTTTTAGCTCATGGTCGCATACCTATATTACATACTTATTTTATTATCAATGAAATTTAAGAAATATGTACATAAGTATTTACATAATAATACTTACTATCATTGCATTCAAACTATGATATCCTTTTCTGTTAAAATACAAATGTTGAATTTCTGGATTTGGCTTTATAATTCGGATGTGCGTCCCATCGACACATCCAATTATGCTGGGGATTCCCGATTTTTCATAAAAATATAGCTTCGCGGCTCTTTTCTCATCTTCGGAATAATTTAAACAGATCCATTTTCGGCATATGTGTGTCTCCATTAGGGATATCACATCTTTTAAAACCAGCGAAAAAGTTGATTGTCCCATCGCAATGTTGAAATCATTGCCAGCTCCTCGCTGATATCCCCCTTCGGCAACAAACCTAAGCAGAGCACTAATTTTTAAAATATTGGGTATTGACGTGAATCGTTTCATTACTGTCATGTGCGGATTAAGGTCATCCAACAATTGTCGGAAGCACTCTTTTGATAATCGAAAATAAAGTCTAAAACTAAATAATTTTTTATATTTATATAATATTTCTATCTACATAATCTCATAATATATTTACGTTTGATCATTTAATTCTAAGGGATTCGAAAAGTCTCTTAAAAATTTACGGCTTCGCTTTAATTAAAGAAGTCTTGATTTATCTGTATCCTCATCTTCAAAAAATAGTTCTGTGGAACTCATTTATATATTATTATATTACTATAAATTATTATATATTATATATTTCTGGGTAATATTTTATTTTCAATTAATTTTCACCAAATTTGTGAGGCTAGATTTTTGTTTTGACATATAAATATGAAACGAATAAATCGCAATCGTTAAGTTATAAAATTTATTCACAATACTATTGTTTTATTTTAATCATCTACGGCAATACTAAGTAGTCGTTTCGATAAAGTTAGACAATACAAAAATTAAACAATCACGACAACTCAAATGAGTGTCGATTGTCGATTGAGACGACATTCGCAATAAGGGTGAATATTATTCTAATTTACCTTTAATTCGTTTAATTTGGAATATAGTAGGGCTTGCTGGCTGCATGGTCAAATATAAATAGCAAAAGGAACTCTATAATAAAGGCATGTACAATATTAGTGAATCTGTTTTTAATGCCATAATTTTAAATTTAATTGAAGAAATATTAAAAGCTTTTAACTCTTGTTCTAACGATTCATTATTTGAACCAAAAATATTTAAATTCTTAGACGACAACGGTTTATCAAAATATTTTTGTAAGTTTAAAATAATGTCCTTTTATTACAATGTCCAAATTTTGTTCTAATATTTCTTTTATTAGAAATACTTTCATTTCGATAAAACAATAATTATTTGGTGGTTTCACTGAATATTTACAACCCTCGTACTCTAAATCTTGATATGAAAATCCACCCAAGTTGCGCTTTACTGTTGCATAAGCAACTGGCTCACTATTCTGGTTTGCTGTTAAATAAAAATCTTTTTCCTGCAATCTATTTAAAACGTCAGCAGCTAGACGTATTAAATTGTGTACATTATACCCAACGAAACATCGTGCATATAATTTAGAAAAATCTTTTACATATTTTTTAAGCATATTAGAAGCACAATAATTGTTAACTATGCATTCTTCAGAATCACATAATATTCTAATAGAGCAAACTAGCAACATAAAATGATTGTAATACTCAGTTGGTAATATATCTTTTAAAATTATTGGGCCAGTGTAGCATAGGAATAATCGAAGTTCGGTCCCTTTCCATCTGTCTATTTCTAAAAAACTCCTCGGTCGTCGCGAAAATTCCTTTATTATTCCACTTTTAATCATGTCAATACGATTATCAATAGTTATTAAGTTTTCTTTAGTTAGAGAATACGGCGCTTTCTTCATTTTTACCCAAAGCTTGATTGTTTGTCGCACCACACCGAGAAGAACGCAATGCATATAGTCCACAGGTATTTGAGACACACAACCAATGTTGATGCGTTCTAGTGCAATTGGATCTAGTTTCTTATGATACAACTTCTGGCTTCTATCGGTAAATGTTTTGTCACTTCTCAACGGCTCGTTTGTGTCTAAATATGCCATTCTTCTGTCCAAATATTCGCCTTTCACAGTACATTTGGTGCATCCGTAATAACCTGTATGCCCTTTTACGCCGAGAATCATTGACTTCGCAGGTGCGTCACAAATAATTGCTCTAATATCGACAGAAATGGTTCTATTTTTATATACAACTCCCTCAGTTTTTAGTAATTCCATTTCACTAATAAATTGCTCCAGATATATGTCTGAACATACAGGTTTTCCATATCTGTGGTACACCCCAATTACAAAAACTTCTTTTTTGCCAATTACGTTACCCAATATAGGCCACAACTGGCTTGCTGAACTTTTAGAAATTGGTATTCCATCTATACCAACATCAATTGCTTATTTTCGGACTGGATAAATTTGGTTATATATTTTGCTATGCCGAAATGTGCATATGATCCAGATCCCATAGCAATAATGGCACTTCCGTTTGGCGTTCTTTTGAGTGTGCGGCAATATTTAGGCAAGTTTGGATGAATTTTTCGTAGAACTGCAAGTAATGCATTCACCGATTCATTTGTGGGCTTATACTTTACCCATTCTGTCAAGTCATTTTCCAAAATAAATACCGTTTCATTCGGAACCTCATTGTTGCTGCTGCTGCTTAATATAGAACCAGACGATTCACTTAAATTTAAATCAATATCCGAGTCACTTTCTACACAAACATCAGCTGTTGTTATGTTGACTCTACTGGTACTTGCGTTTATATTTATATCGTCTTTGTCAACAGGTAAAATAACTTTCTCACTTTTTGATTGGGGTTCCCCCTTAATAATTTTTTTTGGGAAACCGAAAGATTCTAAAATTTCTAATTCTTCACTGATTTGTCTATAGAAATTTCGTTTAGACATTCTATTATTTAAACTCGTAATGAAACCAAATAAAATATACAAAACCTTAACCTAAAACACTTTAAATTGAATGTATTAAGTAAATTATATTTTTTTACCGATTACAAGATAGCAGCTATATGTATTTCTAATCTTGAATGAACAAAATAATTAAATGAGACGCAATATCTTATGCACGTACAGAAACACAATTGTCAAATTAAGTGGATATACACACATTCGCATGAGCATGTATACAAAATGTATATATATTTTTATTTTTGCTTTACCAAAAATTTTTTTTGGGTATGGAATTCCATGCTAAAAATACACTCTTTTGGGTACGTACCCAAAATTGTTTAATGGGTTGGGACAGGACGAAACTCA
Organism: Nephrotoma flavescens; assembly: GCA_932526605.1. Lineage (NCBI taxonomy): Eukaryota > Metazoa > Arthropoda > Insecta > Diptera > Tipulidae > Nephrotoma > Nephrotoma flavescens. The sequence continues at coordinate 28,324,859 of OW052222.1, read as the reverse complement.
AAATAGAACTATCGTATTTGCCTTCGAAATATTAGAAAAAAGTCGAAAAATTAATACTTTTAGTAGAGGTGCGTATATGTATACTGTGTTGTTACTACTGTATACTGTGTTACCGCAATTTTTCTTTCGTAGTAATGTGTATAGCATGTACATGGTTTGTTTTTATTTTTCATGTTCACGAAATGAGTTTGGTAATTTTATAAAAGAGATTTTGTTAAAAAAATTTAAAGATGTGAGTTAATTTAAATAAAATTACATCAAAATATATTTACATACATTTATATGTAGAAAACAAATCTGAAAATAATAAACGATGTGCAATAATCATAGTAGCTATATTTGGAAAATTATTTAAACTTTTAAAGTTTACTTTACTTTGTGTAATAATAAAAAATAATTAAAAAATTAACTAAAACATAATTTAAATTCGTATATATGTATATATGGATTTATATTTTTATACCGCAAATTTAATAAAATAAAAATATTCATTTTAAACCTAAATTTTTATTTTGCTCTGTAACATTTGGATGTCGCCATCTTTTTCTTCTAACATTTTCAAATACAGCCTTTTACATTCATGCACAACCTCGCTCCCGCCATTTTGTTTTTTGTCTTTTCTGTTCACACATACATGTATACAATTCTCCTTTATTGAGTTTCGTCCAGTTTCGAATAATCGCGACACTATTCATACAGGATCTTATTCTAAGTCGAAAGCAAAACTAAGTCAAAGCCGAAAGTAAATATAAGTTTTTACTTCGAAAAATGGCAAAAAGTCGAATTTTGTTATACTTGGGTGACATTTAATAAAATAAAATTTCATTCTATTGGATTTGAGACTTTGTCAGGTGAAGAACTTTTTTCTTACAATAATAATTATAAATTACTAATAATACTTTTGTGTGGACTCCTTTTGTAATAATAATTATAATAAACATTTTGTATTCATTATTTTGTTTTATATATGTATATATATAATATTTATATAATAAATTTTGTATGGAAACCTTTTTCTATTATATAATTTTTATGTGTAATAAAATTAATCTTCTAACATATAAAAATACTCTATGATATTAATATTTGTGTGTCCGCGTATAAATTGCATTGCACATTCGGTATGCCACTACATCAGTCTTTTCAATTCAAGTCACTAGGTGTACCAATCTGCTTACAATCTTTTATTCCGAAACGAGTTAAAATTTCTTTGATGTACGAGGATTGATCCAGCTCAATGCTGTTTTCATTTTGATGTATACGAATACCGACGCATTCTGTGGCAGTACCTAAATCTTTCATCTTGCTTTGTAACGCGTTACGTCGACATCATTGTCAAACTTGCGTTTGAATACCCATTTTGTTTTAAAAGGGTTTCTTCCAGGTTGTGATATGATGAGACTTCAAGTTTTGTTTTCTACCAACCATGCAATTTCTTCCTGCATGGCACACTCCCACTTTGTATAAACTACACGTGCTGCACCTTCCTGCACTGTCTGAGGATCAAAATCGTTAATATTATTTAATGAAAAATAACTTACATAATCTTTAAATTCTCGAGGCTTCCAGTATCAACCAAAGTAACTGTTTGTGTATTTTCCATAGGCTTGATAATATAGCGTTTCGTGCATGTAACGCCTAAAAAACTAAAGAAAAACCACTTTTTTATTTTTATTATTTTATTTTATTTTAATTCGTTTGTGCTTTGCACGACTGACAAAATTCAACTAACTATAAACTAATACATATAATACTACTACTCTTTACGTTATACAAAAAAAAATTAAAAAGAGATAATGAGAATAGTTCAACTAATATAAAAAATGTGGGCTGTACTAAAAATATAATATTTTAAATTCGAACGTAACAGTAACATCAGTTTCAAACGAAGTATCTTCTGTTTTTTCATAATCACAACAACTTGCCGGGCCAGACGTGTTATCGTCCTCATCACGGTTCCATGCAACGCAAACTGCGAGTGGTATTCGACGTATCACACACAACATCAACCGGAGTTTCACTTAAACAAAATGCTTCGCATTGATCCCTAGCTTCAACAGAACGTCTTCTATGTGAAAAATGTTCTTCTTACTGTAACCTCCGATACAGATAACAAATACACAAACAATTAAAAGTTCCATTAATAGAATTGTTCTGGATAAATAAACAATTGACATAAATTACAATCCGCGATACGATGTACAATTTAAATAAATTTAATTATTTCTTGTTTAAATTTTGTTCGCGGTTACACTTTTTTCGTACTCTTTAGTACATTCGATACGAAAGAATAACACATTAAAATCAATATATCTCCCATCATCTACCGGTGAATAGTAAAACCACATGAATTTAACATGTCGGCATCACTAAATTTATTGTTCTAAAAAATACTGCCAACCTAACAATAAAACGCTAACCATTTATTTAAAAATGGCGTTTTCTTTATAAATATAAGTGGAACGCGTAAAACATTATTTAATTTTTTATCAATTTTAAACAAATTTACAATTAAATCCGCACGTTTAAGTAATTTATAAGTGTTTTATGTATACAGTAAATATATACAGTTATTGTTAAACCAGTGAATAAAACATACAATAATGGTTGTAATATTTTGGCGACGATCGTGTTTGTAACAAGATTGACTCGGGGTCCAAACAAAAATCGAAAAGACTAGAAATAAGCGCTTGTATATTTTAGTGGTTTTAATTTAAGAGTAAAGTGTGAATGATTTTATGAAATTGTTTAATTGCTTATGTACATATTTTATTAAGTACCGCAATTAAATTGCGTGAATGAAAATCGAAACATTAAAATAAAAAATGTCTCCAATAAAGTGTAGCGGTGGTGTATTTGTTTTTATTTTTATAGTAACCCTTTCAGGTGAGTGAGTTTGTTTTTTTAAACACTGATTTATAATCTAAAATAAGATTACGATAAGATTTTAGGTATTTTAAGAATGAAATAAGGGGTGCGGTGTTTTCTTTAATAACAGTTATTTTCGTACATATTTCCTAATGTTTGGATACATAAAAATTCCAAGCAAGTAATTTAGTCGAAAGGTTTTTGACATGGTGTTTCGGCGTGGGTATTTGTGGTGTGCTTTGGTTTCTGTTAATCGGAAATGGTATGCTGCGGGCGTTGAATATTTCCGTTATACATATAACGTTATTATTATACAGCTGGGGCCAAATTTTGGCCGAAAACCCGGAATAAAATTTACGAGTTTTACCTTTGTTTCACATACGTATAGGACTAGTAGGTAAGTGAAACAACTGTAACTCTCATGATTTGTATTCCCATTTTTTGAGCAAAATTCGGCCCCTGGATCATGTTACCCGCACATTTTTTTTATTAAAGTGAAATTTTGTTTGCATTACGCTCCAACGATAATGCGAGACGTCGATACAACTATAACGTAATTACGTACGCAAGGTCATCCATCCTAGGCGAAGGGCCTTCCGCCAGTTCCTAAATTTGTTGTCGACCCATACAAGTCTAATTGATATGAATCCTGTAACATAATTATATTAAATTTTTCGGGATAATACAATATAACATTTAAGCTCTGCTTAATTGCCCCTACTGCTGTTGGTATGTTTCTAACGGACTCGGTGAGACCCCGTTTTACAAATCCCGCCTTTTTTAAATCCCGTTTTTGTTAAAATACCCGCTTTTCGTGCAAATTATGAAAATCCCGCCAAAAAGCGAAATTTCCTTTTTGATATTTATTTTTTTTACATATCCTTTTTCCGGCCTGCGTTTACAATTGTGTACGTCGAAAGAGAAACTTGAAAAAAACAAAAACCATAGTTTATAAACACTTACCATCGATCATACAGGGTAAGTCGTACTTGACAACTACGCAAGGTCCATGGATCGTATTCTTAGACACCACTGCATCCAATTTCGAATCAACAGCTTCATCCGGGATTTCGGTTTCAATGATTGTATCAATTTCACCCGATCTGATTTTTTTGAGGAACCAAATCAAAATGTGCACCAAATCAAAATGTGCGGATGAAGCATACCAAATTTCGGCCATTCAACGGAGTATAGTCAAAAATGATCTTGGCCAAACAAACGCTGCTTTATGACGAAATTCATTCATTAATTTTTAATTTCACCCAGTCCAAACTACCACGAAACCTGTGCCCAGATTTTAATTTATTTCACTATAATGCTACATAAAACAAGCTCTGATTTTTTCGGCACAGGTGTTCACTGTTAGTGCCACAACTCAAACTCATTTCCCTTTAACACGAAAAATTATAAATATTTTTTATCCAGCAGTTTACGAATTGGTCTAACTTCACCCAGTTCATATTACCTTTAAACATTCGAATTAGGTATGTGAAATTGATTTTTCAAATTTTTTTTCGGCGAAAATTTACTTCTATCACTTTACTAACATGTAATTTTCGGCTGATCAACAGAATTTTTTAGTACCACCTGGTACAGAATATGTCGATAATACAGGTTTTCGGTTTTAATTTTCGACTAATTTCAGTAGCATTATTAATTATTTATTAAACATAACAAACATATAAAAATAAATTTTTTGCATGATTCTTTTTCATTACCCACACAATTATGATGTCAGGCTGGAAAAGCAATACATAATTAATTCCCAGAGCTGTCGGGTCGTGTATTTGCTGACAAATAAAACAAATAAAACTAAAAATATATACAACGTTCAACACCAAACATACTGTTGCTTGCTTTATGTAAATTGTTTCACTTAATTAATCTTGTTGTTCTTCATTGAATGCATTTCATCCTTTATAACTTTTAATCACAATTATTTCTGTTCACATGAAATTGCCAGGTAACTTCTGATTTCGTTGCATGTTCTCCTTCTTAATTTGACCTCCTTAATCGCCTTTTATTTCCTTTACTGGAACTCGCATTCAAATCGACAATAATTTAATCATCAACGGAATGCCCTAAGCCAACTCTAAAGTTGGTATCATATCCGAGAAAAATCATTTCAATTGATGTCTTATCAATTGATTGTCTTATCCAGCTCTTCTCCTTAGGTACATGAGCGGAGCATTTGGACCCAAATATATGAACATTTTTCATACTTGGTTTAACTTTATTTCATAATTCGTATGGCGTTGCATACGTTGCTCTAAAACACGACTTTGAACATGTAATTAATTGTTGCTTTTGCTTCACCCAAAATGTTTTGGGTAAATTGGTCGTGTTTAATGCCTCCACAAGTTGATCTTGAGTTTGCGTATCATCTTCATTCAATAAACCTTGCAGGTCGGTGTTTTCAAATGTTTTTGGTCATCCGGAGCGCTTCTTGTCCTCAATGTCGAAATCGCCACTTCTGAGGCGTTTAAACCAATATTCACAGGTAGTTTTCGATGGTGCATGGTCGTCGTAGGCCTGCTCAAGCAAATCACGTTCTGTGAACGCGCCACGTCTAAGAAGATACTAGAGCAAACCTTTTTCCTCTTTGCTTCCCGCAAAGACTGTTTGTTTGGCACAAATCATTTTCGATCTTAGAAAAAATATTTTTGCGTTGCGATATGTGCTGGTATTACAACTGATTATCGCTAGCAACTGTCCACGTTATGAATAAAACACAACTTCTGACATAAATGACAACTAAATGTGTCGCTAGCGCCATCTATGTGTGAACACGAAAATTTAGTTGTGCAGTTGGTAAATCCGCCCGGTGGCAAAGTGGTCAGCATGCGTGTTCCAGTGATCGGAGATCCCGGGTTCGATTCCCGGTGGTGACAAGGAAAAAATTTCACGGCTGGTTTAGGATCATTGAATTAATCACTAATTATCCGAAATGAAATAATGATTATGAAACCTCATTTGAGGCGGCCAAATTCCTTGATGGGATATAGTGCCAGAAAGAGAGTTTCTAATCCCAATGGAGATGATTCAGTCAATGATTGTTTTAGAAATGGCAATCAAGTTATTTTTCCTCTCATACATGTATCATACATTTCCTTAATTCCACAATCAACAATTAACAAATCGAACCAATCCTCTATGCATTTTGAGAATATCTTCTGAATCACACAGAATAAATCATTCGCATCCAATGTTCCTTATTCGTCAGCGTATTTTTTTCTGGTATTCTTTAAGTGCGTTCCACATTGACTTTGTTGATTGCTTATTTCTTATATGAACCAATTGATCGCCATCGACTAATGAGCCAATTGTTCCTCGAGCCTGATCATTTGCTTCTTCTCATTTAATAATTTCTTTATCATTCGATGGCGTAGGAGCTGCAGCTGAAGTGAGTATTGCTGCGGGTTTATCCCCCCAAATCATTTTTCCCATAGATTTTTCTTTAATAACCGCAAATCCATTTTATATTGCCAATTCAAATAATTAGAATTTATAAATTTTACAATTTTGGACCAATCCAACATTGTCGTAGACTTATAAATTCACAATAATACTCTAATTGGGCCCATAACCTGTACGATGTTGTAGAATCTAGCGTATAATTTGCTTTGAGACAATATAAAAAAATTTTTGAATCAGAGATCTGGGGTGGGATGTTGTAACATCACTTTTTCGATAATATCGAAATTTACACCTCTTTCATTACGAATTAAATTTAACGTTTTCCTATTTTTCAATTGTGTAGTTTCTATTGCGATCTCTATCTTTTCGAAATAAAACATTATTATGTCGTTCTACTCTTTTTATATCACCTACTTATTTTTCGAGTAATATTTTATCGAAAAAGAAAAAGAGATAAATAAACGATTTATTCTAGTAGCGTGCGATTGCGATATAGAAAACAAAATTCAAAAGTGAAACGACAAGCAATTTTATTTTAGGAAAAACAGATATAATATGAAAAAAGTGATGTTACAACATCCCACCCCTGCTCACGATTATTGGATATTTTATTAGTAATTATTAATGTTTAGAAGCAAAAATTATGAAAATAAAGAAATTGGTTTATTAATTTTACACAAGAATAATAATATAATAAAGCAAATTGAAGAATTGCACGAATATCCAATCTAGACACATTATTTGAGCATTCAAATATGGCCAACAAGCACAAATTTGTGTTATGAATCTTAGTCTTTGTCGTTTATTGTAAAGCTAAACTCTTCTATATCATTCCAAAAATTGGCAAAACTCCCATGGAAGCTGCCACTTCCGGTACGCAGATTTCCATCAAATTTCAATCCGAAAAGTCTGAACTGTAGAGATGCCGAATTTCGGTGAAATAAAGTATTTTTTTTGTTATAAGTCATTTCCGGTAAAATTTAAAAAATGATCTGAACTCATTTTGTTTGAGATTTATTAATTAACAATCGTTTTTTTCTTAATTGTTTTTTCGTAAATGTTACGTACTTTTCAAAATATTTACAAAAAGCGAGAACGATCTTATAGAAACGGTCAATTTTTGTGGACCGATTTTGATGTCAAATCACTGGGATCTGGAATTTATCGAAAAAGTTTAAGTATTGTTACGAATTTTGGGCGTTCGAGATAGATTCGTACTTGATTTTGCTTATAAAACACTCAGCAATTCAATTTACAATCTTTATGGTCCAACACCTTTAATTCACTTATTTCACTGCTTACTAATTCACTTTTACTGTTCACTTGAATTTTTCACTTTTAGTAGTTGTGAGTCGCGAATATTCTACGTCATCATTTCCCCTGTCTTGATTAGTATCCGTTCCATAATATTTCAGTGTTTTTGATGATGATTATCGCCGCCATTTACGATTGCTTTTGGTATCTTCACATTCTTCTTCACATAGATTGTCATTCTAAAGATCCAAATCTCAATCGGTATTGGAGCAATACTTGATCTGACAACATCGATGATTTTAAGAATAATAATCGCCACAACAATCCAATCTCGTTGTGCATCTTGAGATCTGCTTTCTGCTTCCAGGAATTCAGCCACATTAAGTAATCTCGTCGAAAATCGGCAAATCTCCCTTTCTAGTCTGGTTCTTGCTGTTGCTCTCTACTGTGGATCCGCCTTCGTCCATTCGTCATTGTTTCTGGACGTTTTCCGCTATTGACTCATCATGCGCCTGATCTTGTCTTTCTCTGCCACGTCGTATTCCAGCACACCTCAACTCTAATGCGTGCCACCTATATACAACTCTTCAGCGCAGCCTTCTGGATCCCTTTCTCTCTTCAGCAAATAGCTCTTTCTCTGCCGGACTCATCCTCAACACTCGTCGCCAGAGGCTGGACGGAATGACTGCCGATTTCCTTTCAGCAGGCCCGATTTATAGGGCTTGAAACCGTTCAGCGTTCATAGGATTTGATCCCGGTCCACGATGACCTCCACCTCTATTGAAGGTGTTTCTCGATGAGCTTCAGGCTCCATCGAGTCATCAAAGCTTCCCGGAAATTGGGTCTCGATGAGGAGCTCCAATGAATCTTCACTTGTAGCTGTCCACGACCCGTCCGGTCTCATTAAATAACTAAGACTGGTTGGGTTAGTAGATAGAATTTTCCTAAGGCGAGAAGTCTCAGAGACCTCTTCCATTCTACAACAGAAGACTCTGCAAGACCCCCTTTGTGCCTTGCTCAACTCTTGTTTGTACTTTCTTAGGTCCTCCTTATAGAAGTCCCAATCCCGAACCGAAAGATGGCGTAACTAGTATTAAATCGCATCGGGCCATTTAGTAACTATATTCATGTTAAAGCGTCATTTCCCTCTAAAAAATCATTATGTGCCATTTCGCTGAAGTGGAAACAACATGTATTTTTTTGTGCTCTAACCAGAACCGTTATTGGACTATGATTCATGCCAAACTCGAGAGGAGTTCGCTGAAACTTTGGGAGTGACTCAACAAGCGATTCAAAATTGTCTCAAAATCATGGGTATGGTGCAAAAACAAGGAAATTGGGTTCCATAGGAACTGAAGCCAAGACACGTCGAATGCCGTTTTTCACGTGCGAACAACTGCTTCAAAGACAAAATCGCAATTAAATATTCATGGCAAGAAGCTAATGTTGTACATCTGGGGATCAGTTCTCAGTGCTGATCTACCAATTGATGCAATTAAAGCCGAGCATTGAAGCTCAAACAGCCATAATATGCCAAAAGACATGTCAAAGGAAACATCATCAAGGAAACTGGAGGTGCCTAAATGGGTTGTCCTACCCCACCCGCTGTATTCAGCAGACATCGCTCCTTCCGACTTTCATTTGTTCCGGTTGATGACTCATGACCTGGTCGACCAGAATTTCGCTTCTTACGAAGAAGCCAAAATTAGGTTCGATTCTTGGATTACCTCAAAACACGAACAATATTTTCGACGCGGAATTCCTATGCTGTCTGAAAGATGGGAAGAAGTACCTAACGATGGACAATACTTTGAATAAAATACGTTGTACCAATTTTTCTGAATAAAACTTCCAAGTTATAAAAAACCTCAAAACTTATTTGTGCCCCCAATAAAAGAAAATAAAACGATAAAATTCCGGAAATTTAATTTCAGACGAGATCGTTCGATTGGTTTTAAATCATTTGTCCTGATAATCGAATACTCGTCATCTGCCCTACAAAATGATCAGTCTCAAATGAGATACACAAAGCAACATAATTTTTCTTTCTTTTGATTTTTATTTTTTACGATATTTTGTGATTATTGTAATAAATACATTATGTGTTATTAATAGAATTGTTTATTTTATTTAGTTTCCATATTTTAATTTCATAAAATATTTAAATGTATTTTTAGATTTTACAAAACTAAGTGACGGGACAAATGCAACGTTTGCGGAACATATAAAATGTGAGCAATACGATCACAAGGAATGCCAAGAGAAGAATATATGCGAAATGAAAGAAGTCGATTGTGAACCAGCCGACAAACCAAATCATTGTTTTGTACTTTGGCGCACCGATAATATGACGGCTCACGTTTCGATTCAAATGAAGGGATGCTTCACCCATAATGGTGTATGCAATCAAACCGAGTGCATTGATAATTCGTCGGAAAGGAAAAACGGCGAATTGAATTTTTGCTGTTGCGGTTTGAATTTATGTAATAAGGAGCATAAATGGATACCGACGACAACGATCGCAACTGAAATTGCAGGTAACTTTTTTAATTTGTGTTAAACAATTTTTCTAGCGTAATTAAATTAATAATTAGGGAAGGGCCTTGAAAAGAAACGATTTCAAATCACATCAAATATAAATGTTAATTTTTTTTTTAGGCGCCATAATGTCGCCATAAATTCTAGACTTAAGAAGATAAAATAATAAACAACACAAACAAACATGTGCATCGAATTTTAAAATATTTCGATTCGGATTTTTTTCACTTTTCTTTCAAAATTTTAGTTAGCTGGAGGATTAGATTTGTAAATTATGTTTTTTTTACTATACGGTGTAGTATGTAGGTTAAAATTCATTGATTATTGCTTACTTAATTTTCTAATGTTAAGAAACGCTGGATTTATAATTTCATTTCTTATGGCGTACATTTTTTCGTTGTAGGAAAATATGTTTGTACGACCAAAAAAAATATTATTTTAAATTTTGTAATTACTCGTTGTTCCGGTGGATGGGTCTGAATTTTTCTTTTCGTTCCTGTTCGTTCCAGGCATACATTCCTAAAGAAAAATCATTAGCATTTTAATTTTCCTATATTGCGGACGATTCGGTCGATATCGCAGAAGCGAGAGATCGGAGTGATCAGAATAGGCATTTAGTTACATTTCATTAATGTTAATTGGTTCTTTTCTTATACACATATGTTATAATGGTTTTGAGGGCCATAAAATAGCTTGAAAGTTTTCTTTACTAAATCGTTCTTAAGATCTACAAATTATCTTGACTCCTATCATTTTTAACATTGAGGTCAGATTTGAACTTATTTCGTGAAAATAAATTTTTAATTTAGGACAAATTCAGATTGCGAAATTTTGTCAGCCGAAGAAGAGTTTACCAGTTGGCCGAGTGTCCCAAAACACATTCAAAACTACTACGGCTGGAGTGGCTTTGAATTCTTCACGAATATGCTAGCCTTCATCCAAGAATTATCTTTGGTAGCATATACGTTAGCTATATTTTTTAATTAGACCTCATGAAAAACGTTCAAAGCCCGAATAAACTGAAAGCAACTGTCTGCCTTAAGCATTATGGCTTTACTGCATTGCAGCGAGAGTGCAATTCAAAATGTTTGAATATTTCTTTCAAGAGATAGAAATTTTACTTCAATTGACACTTTACAATTTTTCTTTTTTTTTCAGAAGTGCCAGACGATGATAGCCAACTGTACGTGATATGCGCCATCATCTCCGTAACTATTCTGTTCGCCATAATAACCTCAGTCATTCTTTTTTATATACTACGTCAACGTACTCATGCTATGATGCCATTACCAACCTCTGAACCGGAATTATCCGGCTCAACCGGTTGTCTGACCCTTCGACCCATTCAATTACTGGAAATGAAGGCACGTGGCCGTTTCGGTACGGTCTGGCGTGCTCAAATGAAACCGGACGAAGTCGCTGTAAAAATATTCCCAATGCAGGAAAAAGAGTCCTGGATCACAGAACACGATATTTATAAATTGCCCCGGATGAAACATCCGAATATACTAGAATTTATAGCGGCTGAAAAGCATACCGATAGTTTAGTAAATGAATTTTGGCTTATCACCGCCTTTCATAATAATGGATCACTATGTGATTATTTGAAAGCGTATACGGTAACATGGCCAGAATTGTGTTTGATTGCGGAGAGTATGGCACGTGGTTTAATGCATTTACACGAGGAGATTCAGGGTAATAAAGCGGATGGTTTGAAACCAGCGATTGCCCATCGTGATTTTAAAAGTAAAAATGTTTTACTCAAAAACGATTTGACAGCGTGCATTGCCGATTTTGGTTTAGCGCTAGTATTTAGTCCGACTAAATCGTGTGGAGATACACACGGCCAGGTTGGTACACGACGTTACATGGCACCCGAAGTACTCGAAGGTGCTATTAATTTTACTCGTGACGCATTTTTACGAATTGATGTTTATGCGTGTGGACTTGTGCTTTGGGAATTGGTGTCTCGATGCATTGCACATAATGGAATTGTTCCTTCGTATGCCTTACCGTTCGAATCTGAGCTTGGATTGCATCCATCGCTGGAAGAAATGCAAGAGAATGTTGTGATAAAAAAATTGCGACCTAAAATTGAGGATGTCTGGAGAACACATCCAGTAAGTAGTACTAAAATATTATTAATAAAATTTATGATAATTTTTAATTTTTGTTGCAGGGATTAAACGCAATTTGTGACACTATGGAAGAGTGTTGGGATCACGACGCTGAAGCACGTTTATCGTCGTCGTGCGTAATGGAGCGTGTCGCGCTTCATCGGCGATATCCAACCACGCATTTACTTATAGAAACAAATACAGAACATAATTTGTGCGATAACATAAGTTAGGGGTAGTTAGTTTATCAACAAAACAAACTTCAATTTAGTTTTTAACTTTTTTTTTTATTTAATTTAATTTTAGTTTTAACGTAATTTGCTTTTGTTGCGTTTTGAAAATGTTTTTATTAGTATGTGCGCGAGCCCTTCTTAAATCATACGTGGGCTAAAACGGGGAAAAGTGCGGGTTACTTATTTACAGCACTACTGACTAAAATTTAATAAGACTTGTTTAAATTACCAAAGTTTGAAAATGACGTAAACGAAGAATAATGTAGGAAGTATTTTGCATCAAAATAGAACATTTTCAAACGAAACAAAAAAATTTTGTGCCAAGAAACAATTCAGTAAACAATAATAAATTAATATTTAATAATATTGTAAATATTAAAATAATTGAGATTAAAGATTTTAATTTTTATACAATAGTGCAATATAGTTCTGAAAGAAGGGAGGGCTTAAACATGGCACTTCAAATCACACACCTAGTTGCATATAAGTTAAAGTTGAAATACATATATTCTAATTCGGCAAATCGAATATTTTGATCGGTATTTAAAATATGAATATATTTTTTTAAATAGTTTATTATTTTATATTTGAAGTTTAGTTTGTTTTTGAATTGTTAAAAATAGTTGCAGAATATTATAAAAAAATAGTGTTAATACAAATGGTTGGATGGGCTGGATCAAAATTTAATCCTTAATTTACTTATTGGTAAGTGCATTTTCAAGTTACTCTCGTAAGTCTGTAATTTAAAATTTGTCTCACGTCAATTTCGAAGATCATTTAAAAACACTAGATTGAATTGACAATTTTTGAATTTCAGACAGATTTAAAATTTAATATTTCTATATAAACATAATTTAATTAAAATTGCCGTAAAAAATTAAGATTTAGAAAGGAGTTACGAAAGTTGGTATTTTGTCAATTTATCTAGTTGCCGATTATTTAATTTATTCTAGGTACATATATATAATTTAAGAACAAACTTCTCGTATATATAAATTAAAGGAATTTATCGCATGAGGCAGTAAATGCCTACTTGTAGGGTAAACTTTCGATATGAAGCTAGAGCATTTTTCACAACATGGTTTACCTCTTTCGTTTTTTACTGTTTCGATTTTGTTTATTTTTATAGACCCAAACCGTCTTCACAATTTAACTTCCGACCCTCGTAAATGATGCCGGAATCATCATTTATATTGCAGCTGTTTAAAAAAAAATTGTTGAATACTAGTGAATTATAAAGTTGGGAAGTCATGAATTTAGTTCAACTTTTCAGCTTGGAAACCTGGTTTGCTGTGCTCACAAAATCCCGAGTGTTAAATTCATAATTTTTAAATTAAGATTGTCTACGGAAAATAAAATATTATCTTTATTATTTTAATTTTTATAATTTATTTTGTGAAGAGATATTTTACGAATCATTGAGCATTTCCACAATTTGGACGACTAAATAGTAAATAGATTGAAAAGTCTGTACAAAAATAGGTTATTTATTGACAGCTGCTATTTTTAAATGAAACAATCCTCTTGACATATGTTGGCAATCGGATCAAACGAAATTTAGCGAACCGGTAATTATTAAAAATTTTAAACCACTTCCATCATGGGATCCACATCACGGATCGGATCATTGGTTTGTTATGGTGATTAAATTTTTCATTTTTTTAAGTCTCCACAAGAATTTTAATACAAAATAAATCTCCAAAAAAATATTATGGTTATGAAGCGGTTCGAATCTTGGATTTATAGCGTCGTTTATAACAGTGTATTCTGATTATATTCACCAAACCTTACAGTTTTTTATTAGATATTCTTAACGAATGATGTTTATTTGCGAAAAGCTAACTTGTGGCTTATGGCCAGTTGATATTCTGAAATTCCTCCCTTAGATGTGATGTCTAAACTATGTACGTAATTAGTTACTAAAATTTCATCTTCATATATGTGTTTCTTTAATCCATGTTTAACTGAGTAAGTCCAAAATCGTAATTTATTAAGAAGCTGTTGGAGAAAATTAAATTGTGTTTTTGGGCTATATTTTGCACATACGTACATATATTTGAAATATGCAAGAAAAAAATATATTGGGCCCCGGGTTAAGGCTCCTCAGGATGTTCCGAATTCGGAACAAATTGCCACAAAAGTGAAAAACATCGAACTTTTTTTCTGAGTACTGCAAAATTATTTTGTTGTGAAAAATTGAATATGTATTAACTTAATATAGGACTATTTAGAAATCCTAATAGTTTTCCCGGGAAATGCAAATATAAGGATGTGTGACACAAAGTGTTATTAAGAAATAAAATTATCAGTGTTAATCCACAGCATATATTTGTAAACAAAATCACACAAGATAAGAACAAGAATTTTATAAAAATATAATAAAATTAAATTAATTAAAATTAAAGGTGCAGTCTTATAATAATATTAAACGTTTTATTAAGGAAACAGTTTCTAGAGCTATTCAAGTACAAACTGACTTAGCATTTGGTTCATTTAATAAATGATTTCTCTTTACATGATGTTAATTTACAACGTGTCCGCTTATCCCAAATTGGGAAGTGACCTACTTTATCCACCCGTATATCTTTAATAGGAATATTCTGAGAAGATTTTTAACGCGTCTTTTTCATTAAAGGTTGTTTCAATCCTTTCGATGTACTGGATGTGCTTGTTTTTTCACAGCATTCCTAAATTGGTTTATTTATTCCATCATCGGGAAACACAGAAAAAAATTAAAAAAAAAGATAACAAGTTTTAACATATTTTTTACTTAACAGAAATATTCAAATATATAAAAAAATAAAATATTTTCTAGCCAAATACAATAACAAAAAAACAGACTGAAATATCTATGTACTTATTAAACAAAAACTGAACTAGCGGAAACTGTCAAGGTACCCAGCAAATAAACATTGAGTTAAGTAAACTAACTGTAAAATAACACACTAACTCAAAATCGACATGCCGCGGAGATGTAATCTGTATTGACGAAGTGACAGTAAGAACAAATCCAAAGAGCTAAAGAACTCATTGTGAAATAGCTGAAATCTGATTATAGGATTAGCTAGACCTAAATTAGTTCTAGATCTACTAGGCAAGAAAAGTTGGTTACTACGAATGTTATAGGCAGGGATATAGAACATAATCTCAGATAAAACAGTTGTTTCAATTTTAAAATTTTCGATTTTCTATAGTAACATTTCATCTAGAAATAATCTTCTATTATCCAAGGTTAACAATTTGAAAATCTTCAATGTTATACCATAGGAAATGTGCCCAATTTTGTCTAAATGTTTGTCATAGAAAGGATTCCAGATTTGTGATGCGTATTCAAGTAAGCTTCTTACCAAATAATTAAAGAGACTTATAAGTAGATTAGGGTCACGAAATTCCTTTCCTCTACGAAAAATAAAACTAAGTACATATTTTATTTGCTTTGCAAATTAAAATGTCATGCGACACAGAGTCAAAATCTTTCTCAAAATCAGTATAAATACAATCAACTTGAAGACCCATGTCAACTTTGCTGAAAATGTAATTTGAAAATTCTATCTTCTGTTACTAACTAAATTGAAAATAATTTTATGGACTAACTTTTCAAATATTTTGCTAAACGCATTTAGAATTGATATCGGCCTATAATTTACAATAGGCCGCTTTTGTCACATTTTGTTGAACACGGGAATGAGAAATGTCGATTTCCATGTGATCGGAAAAATTTCCAGAATTTAACTTGTAAGTACCACCAGTGTAAGGGCAAATATTTAGAATCTCCATTTGTACGTCCACCGATAGTTTTTGTTCTAACTCTTCGTCTTGATTTTTTTTTTTAAGGAAAAAATTATTTTTGAACGTATATTGTGTTTCTTAAGTGCACATTAACATTCATTACCCTAAAACATTCTCCATTTTTCTGGAAAATTGAAATTTTCGTTACTTGCAGATATGCCATATCAAGTGTATAATAACATATATAACGGGTGGGGCAAAAGTCCCGCTACCGTTTGTTTGTCTATAACTTTGTTCAAAGAAAATATGAAGAAAGTAAGTTTGGTTTTCATAAAAAGTTTATTTGGTCTTTACATTTTTTTTTTCGTTACGATTGGAAAATTATATCGGCTAAATGGTGACCGCGATTCGCTATGCAACTTTCGGCTGCCTTTTTAAGGCATTTTTCATGACATCCTGCAACATCTCAGGCTGAATTTCTTCAATTTCGTGACGAATATTGTTGAATCGTTTGGGGTTTATTCACATAAACTTTTGATTTTAAAAAATCCGCCATTCCCCTAAATCGCCATTTCCCGAAATTAGTCTTCGTGGAAAAACGTCATTCAATAATTGAATTGTTGAACGGGCTGTGTTTGCTGTGGCTCCATCTTGCTGAAACCACATGTCCTCTAGTCCTTGCTATTTCATTTCAGGTACAAAAAAATTCCTGAAACGTAACATAACCAAGATGGCGTGCAATCAAAATGGTAGCGGGACTTTTGCCCCACCCGTTACAATACTTCTTACTGTAGTTCAAACACAACATAGTATCAAAAGTAGTTTCATAGTTTCAAAAATTCATTTATTAACAAATAAGAATATATAATAAATTTATTAAAATAAGAATAAATAATAGAATATTCAATGTGGAAAAAATAAAATTATAATAATAAATTCATCACAAAATATGTCAGACTATATGCGGTTACGTATTTTTCACAAGTTATGAGAGTATATTCGTTGCAGCCTGGCAAGTTACATTGAAGGCGTTTTTCATTGTATATCGCCATATGACATACACCATCAGTTCTAATTTCCTTAACCGGACTATAGGAACTTGTTGCCTTCTTTCGTTTTTTGCTTTATGCGCTTATTTATTTCGGATGGCCGTCCTACTGTCGATTTTGGTTGCTGATACTTGCATAGCACTTCACCAGTCGAAAATCAGCTAATTGCAAAATCTGCTTCGGGTCAGTTTTATTTTTCGTTTGAATTCGCTTATAAAGTAGCCAGGAATTGACAACAGACATATCAAGTAGATGGTAGAAGATCCTCATGTACCACTTTTTAGACCGAAGCGTTGTATTCCTTAATTATGTTTGGGCATTCAGTTTGAATCCTAGATTTGGTTTTTTTAATAAAAGAGCACAATAATAGTTCTAGCCGTGGTATCGAAAAATGTTTAATAGGGGCGATCCTACAATAAATTACAGCGGAATACGCGAACTTAGACGCATCCGGTAACTGAAATCTCTCACTTCCGGTTAACAGCCAACGAGGAATCGATATTTATTTATATATTTATTTTATTTATTTATTTATTAATATTAAAATGTGTGTAAACTATAAAGTTTTTGTACAACAAAGAAACAGAACAAACAACAAAAATAACAACACAACATAACAACAATTAAACATGACATAATATAAATTACAAGCATAATATATACAAAATATATACAATTATATATATATACATATATACGACTATATATACACTATATACATTATTTACAAAATCAATTTCAATCATTTTTTGTTAAATACTTAAAAACCTTAGTTTTAAAAACGTTAACTGAACTAACACGTTTTAGTTCCAGAGGCAAGCTGTTCCATGTGATAATCAGGTTCATTAAACAAGAATGGTTATAAATATTCGTCCTATTTATAGGCAAGTTGATATATTTGGTTTAACTGGCACAATTCTTGCCTAACTTCCTGCCATTTTCTTGAAATATCGATGGGTAATGAATCGTCCCATTTTAAATTGAGGAACCAAAGTGATTGGAGAAGGAGTTTTACCATAATAATGGATGGTGACAGCCAACCGAGCGGATCGAAGATTTTTGATGCTTCGGATAACATTGTGCGTTTGGTGTTGTTGGTTTCAAAACTGATTACTATCTTGATTTGAAACACATTGTTCTTTGGACACCATTCCAAATGCAGCAGGTTAATCGAGCGGGTTCCCTCAAATCTCAATTGATGATACTTCTTGGCCACAGGTATTTCTGCTAACAATGATGCACAGTTCGATGTCCACTTGCGTAAATGAAACCCAGCTGATCCTAAGCATCAAGTCGTCAATGTATAAATCCTGCTTAATGATTTTTAAAGCTAGGGGAAATTTGATCATGTTGTTGTCAGCAATTGTGGGTAATGTTTTTTGTTGCCAAATACGGAACGGAGGCGGTCCCATAGGTGACAGTTAGCAATTGATAATCTTCGACGCGTAATTCTTGTGATTCGCGCCACACAATTCTTTGGAAGGTCGCATCCTCTGGCGCCATTCGGATCTGGCGATACTTTTTTTTGATGTCGCTGGTGAACGCAACTGCATGCTTTCGAAACCGAACTAGGATGGCGAACAGACTATCTTGTACCGTTGGGCCCACCATTAGGTTGTTGTTGAGCTTCCTTTCTTATTTTGTTTGGAAATGTGTGGTTTTTTTCTGGGAACTCTTCCATATAAACCATTTGCGTGTAACGCTCGGCGGACGGTATTGACACTTACTTTCCTTTTAGATGATTCGGACATTGGCTCTGATATTTTCACCGCACTTGCGGTCTGATCTTTCTTTGCTGCTCTCACAATGGACCTAATTTCTAAGTCATAACGATGTTTTGGTCACCCGGTACGTGGTTGATCTTCCAAACTTCCAAATTTTTTCTGCTTTTTTTCCAGCATTATGGCTTCTTCCAATAATTGTAACAACTTCGCGTAAAGATTTGCCTTCTTCCTTAAATTTTATAACTAATTCTCTCGTCTCGATTGCAGTTTGCTTGCCCATTTTGATATTAATACACACGCCATGAAATAACAATTGCAACTAATTTGAAACCACATGAGCACAACAGTTAGAAACACTTGATTGTTTCAATGACGAAATATAAGCGTTTATATAAGAAAACATTGTGTACACTTTTTTTTGATGCAGTGACAGTGCATGACACATCTGAACGCTTTGAATTTAAAACACCAACTGAGAAGAAATCAACAAGTAAAATGAAAATCAAAAATTTGTTGTTGATCGTAAAAGGATTTCTGCTTCTGTCAAGAAACTTATTCTCAAAACAACTCAACAAGAACGTTTACAAACAATTTTTGTATTCTCAACTTGAGCAAAGGTAGCGATTATGTCCATAATTGTTAAAGGTATTCTCAAATTATGCATATACATGTTAGTAATGGCTTCTTCAACAGACAAAGCCTCCCTTCACCAGGAGGGACCTCTGGAGAATCTCCCACAATTCACACTCCGACAGCTTGAGACTTGAACTTACATTACTTAAGGTGTTTGAACTGGTTGATTAAGTTTTTCGAAGGTATTTGAATTTCCCGAGTGTAAACATTCTTCAAAATTGTGTGTTTTCTCTAAATGCCGACGTAATGATCTAAAATCCGAAAATTGTTGATTACATTCAGCTTGTTTGCATTGTACTGCATTTTTTGACGAAAGCAAATGAAACTTTTTCAAATGTGTGATGAGCTTCGACGTCGTAGGAAAACACATTTTTTTCCTAATACATATATAAAATTGTGCTTTAGCTAAAATTGTGTCGAAAATTCATAAAGCCAAGCACCCGATTATTTTAAAATATACATTTTTTGAATAGCGCTCGACATTAAATTATTTTCGATGATATTTGAATTTCTCGAAGAAAACAAATGAAAGAAATTCGAAATGCTCGGTGAATTGGACGTTTTGTTTCATGTTGTTTTAAAACCCTATTCCCTTATTCTTGAGAAATATTCGACACGACCGACGTGGCTAGTTTTCTTTCTGCTGTGAAGCAGTTCACCTTCACTTTATTTTAATATTGGCCTAAACGCTTTCAATTAATCACTGATACTAATTTTTTTGATTTAGCAAATTTTACTTTACTTTTATATGAATTTTACCAACAAAATGTTGAAAAACAATTTTTCGACCTAGCTGATTTGAGGGAAATAAATCGGATTTTTTCAATTTTTTTTATGTGGCGCATTTTAGATTTATTTAATTAACTCACCTTGTATATTACTAAACACATCCTATACTTAATCTCCAATAATTTGGTTTGTTTAGATTTTGGTAAATTCGATTGGTTTTCAATTATTGATGGAATAGATGATAGTTTATAAGTGGTATAAGGCCATTTAATTAGCTTAGATGCAATAGTAGGGTTTGGTAAGAATTGGTTTTCTTTATTATTACATGAGGATTTAAAGGTTGACACATTTAAGTTGTTTAAGTTGGCTAACTAAAATACATGCCAATACATCTCGTGGATCTAACATTAGTTAAAGGAATCAATAAATTGGAAACGACGGCACCAATCTTTAAAGAAACCCCACAGAAAATTTATGAGCAGACTAAAACGCGAGTTATGGAATCTGTTCAACCGCATTACGATTTGGTGTGTGCATTAAAAGCGGCCGGCCAGTAAAAAGCGGTCACACTCAAGGATAAATCAGTACAAAAAGTGAATGAGGTGCTCGCCACAAAGTACGGAAGTAAAGCGGTTCATGGGATCGATTCAACGTCAGCACTAGCCGAAAAAGTAGTCGATTATTGTTTTCCCGTTGGTGACGATAAGGATATGGAAGCCGACGATAAACCGATTTCAGACTACAGTCTTCTGAACATAATAGGACATAGGACCAATCTGGCATTCAAAAAAAAGAAAGTTAATCCATTGTGCCAGGTGACTGTATTTTTAGGGAAAATACTGCACTGTTTTGATCTTGACTTGAGAATTTGCTCAATCTCTTCTGTTGATAAACTTTCAATTCCTACAGGAGTTATCGAAGAACGAGTACTGATAGCGTCTGAGGAAACACCAATCGCAGTTTCATCATTTGTTTTCTTATTTAAATCAATAAGTACAAGAGCTTTGTCGGGAAAAATTGGTCTTTGAACATTCGAAGACTTCGATTTTGATTGACGTTATCAAGCTGAAAAATTAGTAAATTAGTAAAGTTCGACGAACTGCGATTTGTATTAATATCAAATTCTATTTGTTCACTTGGTTGCGAGATCTGTCTCTCTATTTGTTCTGGCATTGCATAAGTCGTCGAATAAAGTGATGTGAAATCCGAGGAGTTCGATGCACTTTCTTATATGTTATAGTCGAAATATGAATGTTGTTCTGCCTGTTGAAAATTTTGGTTCGTTATTTTTGGTGATAATCGAAATGTTCACCTCCATTGGTGTTGTTGAAACATCCGAATAATTTCCTAATGTTTCATTAAAACTTGATTCTTTTCAGCATGCTTCGAAATTTTAAATGTGGGTGAAATACCAAACCATTACGTTTCCTCCTCCATGTTTTACTGTTTATAGCAAATTTTCCTTTTCAAATTGTGTGTTGGGTTTTCTCTACACGATTGGGCGTCCGTTTGAACGAAAGATATGGTATTTCGTCGCTATACCACGTGTTTCCAAAAATCTTCTGACTCATAGTATTCTTTAGCAAATTGTAGCCTTTTTTTCTTATTTACCAAAGAAATGTATGGTTTACGTCTGGTTACTCTTCCGATAACCAGAATGGTGAAGCACATTTCGCACGGTTTGGGAATTTACAATTTTTGAAAATGAATTTTCTATATCCGAAGTCATTTTTGGTGCAGATTTTATGGGATATTTTTTTATCGTGTTTACTATATACCGCTCTTTCTTTTGAAGACAATATCTATGGTCTATTAGAACGTAGTGTTCCAGGCTGCATTGGGAACCGTTAAATACGCATTGGATATAAACGTGCAACATCAATTGTACGTGTCCATTAATATTACTACGGTGTTTCCGAAAAAGAATTCAATGTTTAATTAGTTTTGTGTATTTCAGATTTTGATGTCTCATTTAGGTCGGCCCGATGGCCATACAAATCTTAAATACACTATGGAATCAGTAGCTCATGAATTAAAACATTTACTAGACTGTGATGTGAAATTTTTGCACGATTGCGTTGGTAATGAAGTTGAGTTTGTCGCGATCCAGCCCCAAAACTTCGTTTCTTTATCTATAAGAAGGTAAAAGTGTCGGTGCACAAGGTAAACAAATAAAAGCCGAACCTACCAAAGTCAAATCATTTAGGGGAAAGTTTACGTAAATTGGGCGATGTTTATGTGAATGATGCATTTAATACGTGTATTGCAGGCCTTTTGCTGAGTAAAGAATTGAAATATTTCTTAAGCGATTTGAATAATCCACCACGTCCATTTTTGGACAGATGTAGAAGTGAGCAGCGGAGCACTTTGTAAAATTAATAGTAATACTAAAATGATAATAAAAAAAAAATTAATTTTCAGAATTAATAAGAAATTTTATATAAGAAAAATAATTTTCACACCCAAAGATAATAAAATTTGACTTGATTCGTTACGGAATCCGATGACCACTCCAAACTGTTTAAGAATGACTATACATATTTCTTTAGCCTTCTCAACAATAGTGTCGAGGTTTTGTTATTTCGTTAGCTCATTGTAACATTGAGAGCAATGTGATAGCTGATGCTTGAGGCAAAATAGATTCGCATCTCGACTGGAATTCATTGCGTTCGCACTTGTAGCACTTTTGATCTTTAA
Organism: Nephrotoma flavescens; assembly: GCA_932526605.1. Taxonomy (NCBI): domain Eukaryota; kingdom Metazoa; phylum Arthropoda; class Insecta; order Diptera; family Tipulidae; genus Nephrotoma; species Nephrotoma flavescens. Next base: position 28,301,871 of record OW052222.1, on the reverse strand, counting down.
TAATAGTAAGAATGCTATATTAAGAACTACAACTAAGAGTTTGATTCTTATTCTTACTGGCGTTTTAAACTCTATTTACGAATTTGCAGATGACTGCATTCACCTTGCTTGAAGTTGTTTTAGCTTCCGAAGCAAGTCGGTTCTGATTTGTCTAACATATAGACCTTTGAAAGTTCGTCAGTTGTTCCTCCTGTCTGGTTCAAGCTCATGCAGTTTGCCATATCAGCAGATTGGAATTACCATGGGATTGGAAGTTGTACCATGGAACTATATTGGCGTTGGGTGTAGGCTCTCCTTGAGATCCATCTACTATACTAATAATAATACATTTAATTTATTGTAGCAGTGATGTCAAACACTGAAAAGTTCAATGATTTCTAAAAGAATTTAAATAGATTACAAAAAAAAATTGCATGATAAACTTCAGGTCAGTGCTATGGATGAAAACGCTTACCTATCATATCCCGTTTCCAAAATTTCCCAGAAGGTAGGCTCCAATGGGTTTTTTAACGACGTTCCCCAACTAAATATTGATTTTAATTTTAAAGTTTTATTTGAATTTTGGAAAGTTGAAAATTTTCGTTTACTATCGGTCTCCAAATTATTGTTTTCTTGTTTAGTAAAATTATTAAGTATAACGTTACAAAAAATATTTAAAAGAGTATAATATATTGTTTTTGATCTTGCTCACAAGAGCAAGTATCATCAAGAGCGAAAGTGACTGAGTCCATCAACAGCGATTGGACAGTTAAAAACGATAAACTTTTCTTTTGGAAAATGTAATCAAAAACCGCACCCATATGTACGAATAAAACTAGAACGACTTCCGTGGGGACACTTAATTCGGCTCTGTTCAACAAATCAAAGTAATTATCGTCAGAAGCGACACCTCTTCCAATTCTAATTAATTTCTGATATTCAAGACAAGAAATCTTTTTAGAAATAGCCACAATTTAAACCACCGATATAAATTGCCGCGGAACGATCAAATTTATAAGATTACGAAATCATCCAAATAATTGGAGTGAAATAGTTCTGCGAACAAAGTAGTACTAAATCAAGATTTATTGTACCAGATAGAAGTATTTTCAGCTGATCTTGCTTTCTTTTTCTATAATTTGTTTGCACCCACTTAGACGTCTGAAATCTCATTTCAAGATTGTCGGTCTGGAATTTACCGAACATTATGTAATCAACATCTTCTTTATTCGCTATTTCTAACAGAGTATGCGCTACTCCTAACAGAACACACACACACACCTTCAAACTGTAACGATGGATTGCCTTAAATGTGCTCATCGTTAACATTCCAAGTGTTCGATTGCCATTCAACGCTCTATCCAGGATAAAAATTAGTAGAATTAATAGAAACAGAATTTCACAATCGTTCAGTGCAGAATGGGTCACCTAAAAGCCTCGCCACCATAGTTTTATGATTTTGAGAAACTATATGTGCAGCACTTATAAACTCATGGAACACATTGGCAACGCACTGCACATTTTGACGCTGAAAAGCGCTAGGAAACATCGTTTTTTTTATTTAATTTATACGCTTTTTTAACTAATTGATTTTGTTGGATAACACAGTGATCGCGGATGTCTTTGAAACAAGCTATTTGGATAGAATTATTTCCATCAAAATCTGGATAATAAAAAGATTTCGCGGGGTCAGTCTTGCCGATGCAATTGTTTCGGATGTTTTTAAAAATATATACGGGATCGTACATTAAAGATATAAAATTATTTGGAAAATCGGTATTGCTAAATTTAAAAGGATTTTTCGCAAATATTGAAAATAACTTTTATATATTTTATGTTTATCTGTGACTATTGTAATTACTACTAAATCTATTGACTGTAAAAATTTTATAATGATCGATGTTAAATTGGTCGGATGTAAAATTTTCGTGACGTTCAAGAGTTATTTTTTGTGCTTTATAATTTATTTGCGCCTTAAGATACATTTTATCAATTTGAATAATTACTTTGCATCACTTTCAAACGTAATTGTAACCGCATTGCGGACTCTGTTCATGATTAGTCGCATTGTTCCAGTTCTCGATGTTGATGAAATAAGTTGGCTTGCATTACCATCCGGATTGTAGATTACGATGCCAGTTAAACTTGCATGATTTCATCTGAATTAATTAATAGATGATTTTGCCATATAGCGCCAGGTACTGCACAGTTCGCTTCGATTTGAATCCGTTCCTCCAACGGTGTTGCGATGTTAGCTGCGTAATTAACATAATCTCGTAGATTACGGATTGTTACGTTTTCTCGTGCATTTATTATGGTTGGATAAAATTGTAAGTCTTCGTAAACGAAGTTGCCATAACAATTGATAAGAAGTGCTAATGGTGCGTAATTTAGTGGCATGTCCTGTGCTAGATAGTCAGGATCATACAACGGCATATGTTTCAGATGTTGAGCCTGTCTTAAAAGATAATTTTTATTAGTTCGTATGGCTTGAAAGAATCAACATATTCTGATCTCTCATCAACTGGTAGGTTATGGGTGATTGAAGGTAAATTAAAAATGATTTTACTAATGCTTGTTCGAAAGCTTATCACTAATTGTTTCAAGAGCATCCTTATATTTAAAATCCATAAATTCAGCCACACTCAAAAGCTTATTCTTTTTCTTACACATGTCACTTAAAAGTTCATCTATTCTACTAACTGGGTCCTTTTCGTATTTATCAATATAAAAAGGTTTAACCGTGTTCAAAAATAGCGACCAACAGTAAAATTGTTGATCTGATTTCAAAACATAAACAGTATTACGATAAACTGGTAATTAAGATTACAGGTTACGCTAATAAAATGTGAAATGCTAAAATTTTCTACGATAAACATTATCTTCATTTAGTTTTAATTCTAGGTCTTTTAAGCTACTTAAATTATTGGCCAAAAGTTATTTAAAATTTTCGAAACACCCGATCAGATTGGATGTGATTATTTAAATGTCTTCCTGTAGCGAATTTGTATGAGATTTGGCCAAAATCTTTTTGGCCTCAGAAAGAGGGGGCTTTTCGGGGCATCGACTGTGGTTTGTAGATTTTTATAAATGAGACTTCTAGAATCAAAACTCACACAGCTTAGATGAAGTCAATTGGTGATTGGAATCTTAAATTTAAAAATTAATTTCTAAACTAAAATCTCTTAAATATTGGATAATGTTAGTTTTGAGTCTTATGATTCGATAATGCGAGTAATGCCTCCAATCACTTATGCGTATCGTTTATAAGATGAATCTGAATAACATGTAGATAGCATGGTCCTGTACCGGCGATAGATCTTTCAAATGTCTGCCCTATCAACTATTGATGGTAGTATCTAGGACTACCATGGTTGCAACGGGTAACGGGGAATCAGCCTGAGAAACGGCTACCACATCTAAGGAAGGCAGCAGGCGCGTAAATTACCCAATCCCAGCACGGGGAGGTAGTGACGAAAAATAACAATACAGGACTCAATCCGAGGCCCTGTAATTGGAATGAGTACACTTTAAATCCTTTAACAAGGGACAATTGGAGGGCAAGTCTGGTGCCAGCAGCCGCGGTAATTCCAGTTCCAATAGTGTATATTAAAGTTGTTGCGGTTAAAACGTTCGTAGTTGAACTGACGATAAAACAAAATGAACTAAAGCTTTGAACGTCAGATAATAAATAACGAATAACTTTATTAACGCTTGTTTTATATTTAAAACCACTGATAAAACACTATTAATATATAACGATTTAATTGAATTCACACTAATAAACTATCACTTTTATAATAGAGTATGTTGGTACAAGAAGAGGTCAACCGCTCCAACACTAGCGCGACTGTGCCCCATAGTGGTATCACGTGAAAAACTTGGTCTCCTACCAAGCCATATGACTTAGGCCGTTGCAGTCTGTCGGCGTTTAGCAAAACACTTGAAGAGTGAGTCACACTTAGCACGCCCTTGGGTTGTGATCCCCGACGTTTTGGCCAGGATTACTTAAAATCCCTCACTACAAGTCTTCTCATTTAATAATAAAACAAAAATAACGAATAATAATAAAGTTGTACGACAAAGCTAATAGCCGCCATCGGGACGACAACGGGTACCGGCTTGGAAGTACAACACAAAAACTTTTATTAAAATTTTCTGCGTGGTGGCCAAATTCTTTCGCCATTTCTCCAGTTTATTTGCAAATATAACTTGGGTGCCGATTGTATATTTATACATTAAACTTCTAACGAATTCTTCTTTCATTAATTTCAAAACATCCAAAGTTATGTTTTGAGCTAAATAATTTGTAATACAACTTTTTGATAATTACATATGTTTATATATTATTGTTGAATGTTGATATATTATTGTAATAGCCAACAGTATAATTTCTTCCTTCGGACGCAGTTGCTTTAAAAATCGAATTACATGATTGTAAAAATGGTTAAAAAAGTTATTTTGTAATCATACCTTGATTTTGAATTGTACACAGTTCCAAGGTAAATGAGCAGCAATAAACAAACTGAAAAATAAGTGCAGTAGCTAAATCGGGACTTAACTGATTCCCGTGCTTATCACGCAAATACAAAAAGTTATCTCGTGAAATACCGAATACAGTCACAACTAAATAAAAAAAAATTTCAAATTCGAAACGTTATACAAACAAAAAAATTTTCAAGTTTCTTTCAATAATATCAACTGATTCGGATTAATTAATTATATGGAAAATTATTTAAAATTTTGTTTTTAGGGCAAAAAATTATATTTGATAATTAGTTTTGGTTTGTTCATCAACAAGAAGATCATTGTTGAGTTCAATATTCTGCTTCTGATTCAAACCCAATTTAAAACAAGTTTCCCGGAATAATGATTTAACGTAATAAACCTTATGAATACCAAGCTTTATAAAAAAAAACTCGCTTGTGATAGATCATTGCTCTATAATCAGTTCAAATTTCATATCAAATATTTGTATTAAACAGGGCTTTCGATCAGAAGCAGATTGAATGATTTGCACATGAAACAATGCAAAGCAACAAAACTATTTTTCGAATATAGTTTTTACCCCAAAACAACACTTAAAGATTTCCATTTAAGATAAGAATTGATCCGGATAATTTTATATTATCAAACGAAGCAGTTGAAAATCCTTGATACGAATAGGCAAATGGTAATTAATAATTTCTCGAACTAAATGTATGGAAAACAAAATTTTTTGCAAAAAACTAAGATTTTACTCTAATTTAATGGAATATATTTACCGTAATCAAAATTTTAATGTATAAATTTATAAAACAATAGGAAATAAACTCACCTGAATTTCGATACTGTAATGAATAATAAACGGACGAACTGTCTATAATTACGAGTGTTGTAGTCCACCGCATACACTGAGCCGAATGAATATTCACAACTAATAAGTCCACTGCTCTTCAATAATGGCGTAATGGCTGTAATATTATTCATTGATTTTACACTATAACACAACACAGAATTTTAATACAATATAAATTTGACATTAGGATTTCTAATTAAAACTAATTAATTGGCACTGTACTAAGTAAATAAGCTTATTATATTTTTTGTCAACTAAATACTTACCAGAGAAATATGGTTTATCGTCCAAGTTAATTATTTTTTTTAAGGACACTAGAGCTTGAGCTCTCATCACTCATCTCTTTTTGAATATTTCGCACAGACTGATGAGGCTGTTAATAAATGAAGTTACTTTGATGTACGACACGACGAAAATATGAAAGGTAGATAATAGTCGGTGTTGCCAAATCTAATGATTTAATTTTCATATGAAAGATAAACCAAAATTTAGTGTTTTAGTACGATTTTAATAATTTGACAACGTTGTATGTTTAGTTTATTAAAAAAGCAAAACCAAAGATAAAATCGGGACGCTTGATTGGATAATAGAGCAACAGATGATTTATCTTATTTTTTTTGATGTCGCAGATTTCGTATACACGCATTTTGTGCGAGTTTATATGGAATCATAAATTTAAATATTACCCGTCGTTATTTTATTCGTGCAGAATTCCCAAATCAATTTTTTTGGTTGTACAGGATATTTTTGTTTATTTTTTTTTTCAAAACTGAAAAGGTTAGGTTTTCTTTTTCCATAGATCATGGGACGAAAGCAAAACATTTTAGTTTATTATGGATATTAGTGTACCGGGCGATAAATTATGATTCTTAATATTATTTCGTTTACAAATCGTTTTTACAGTGGTATGTATCAAACGTTTTTGGAAAATACTTGTCACGACCGATGAGGTATGACGAATTTTTTAGACGTCAAACGAGTGACAAGATTACTTGTTTCTTATATATTCTGTTTATCAATACAATAAATTGAAACAAAAATGTCTTACTAATTCTTGAATCCTTACGGTCGTTCAACATTAATGTAATTTTCGTAAGGAGCTTGAAAAATCAATAACCATTTCAAATACATTAGTGGTGATGAAATAATGGCCATTTAATTTGTCCAAGTTTATAGTTATACAAATTTGCTTTGCCAGAGGTGTTTGCAAATAATACTGAAGATGTTACCAAGCAGACGTTAACGACAATACAAAGTAAAATTAATTAACGATTAATTATAATCAAATAAAGTTGAATTTTAATTTTTGGGATTTTTTTGTCTACAGAAAATACATGAGGATCTGGCTTGGGTTAATTTATGTTACCTACAATTTTAGTTGCTGAAAATAACCAACGTAAAGAAAATTTGTGGTATACATTCTAAATCGAGAATCGTAGGTATAAATAGTCCCTCAGCATGATAAATTTCAGAGCATGACCATAATAAATGAACATTAAACATAGAAATGAAGTTAAAAAGGGTTAGCACAGAATAGATATAACTAATTCTGTGGCATTACTTGTTAAACCGGGCCAATCGTAATAAGATTAGATATTACTTGTATACGAGTATACGAAACATTCCACAAGAAACTTCGTTCGAGAGTTTTCCTCAATAACGTTATAATTATCAACAAGTCCCATGAAGGCATGATATTCAGATATTTTATTTGAGTTTGTTAAAGTTGCCACTTGGTTCTAAATAGAACTAAAATCACTTCTACTTCCGTACGAGTTTAATTACAACTCTGAAAGAAATTATGTGCCGTTCACCTTTAAGGCTTTTCTTACGGTGCGCTTCGTAGTACATTAAATATAGTTGCTTATGTGGGCTTTACTGGAAATAAAACAGCTAAACGGGAAACAGCATGCCGCATTCCGAATAATTAGTTAGTTGTTCTCTCCACGTTGCTGCAATCAAATAGTGACAGGGAATCTCTGGTTTAGTAAATAAGGGTTGTTAAATCTTTAAAACTTTAGAAATACGAAAATTTTAGAGTCAATAATTCTTTTATTTTTTTTGTAAAATATAATCTGGTCGCTCCGCTAGATTTAATGTCTGATAGCAAGATTATTAATTTTGAGTCAACCACATCGATATCTGTTGTAATTTCGGGAAAGTACTGGTGTATAAAGGTCCTAACAAATCCTGTACAAAAAATAGCTTTAAAGCAACAATCGACCTCTGCTAATACATTGCTAAATTTATAGATGACATTGTCAAAGGCCATTATAAACTTTTTCTTCTGTACCAACAACCATTACTAGTTCTGATTTCATGTTGTTGGCTTTCGATCAAATCATGGCTGACGATTTCCAAAATAAATGAACTAATCGAATTGTTGATCAACGGTTTCCTTATACACTTATTCTGCCCAGGTTTTGAAATTCTCGATGTTGTGAAAGTGCGTAGTGGAGCAATTGGAAATAAAAATACTTGGGTACTTTCTTTGGTCATCCATACAATCCAAAAAGTTCATTTGTTGAAAGTTTTTCCATTTATTTGAGTTTTTCGTCGATGGGTTGGTTCATTTGGAGCACTCCCAGAAGTTAGTGATTGACGGCGTATTCTTCGATACTTATCGCGCAAACTCTCCCATTTATTTGGATTTACACACTGTTACTGGCTGGCTACTGCCAACCTGCAGATTTCACTTAAGCCCCTGCAGAGGCCTCCACGGTGATATTTGCCGGCTACGTTCTCAGCGGAGAAGTGCTAAGGTCGTGGGGTTTGAGGCATGCAGGGCTCCTGGCTTACACCGTGATCATACAGAAAGTTAGGGGAACGCAAATAATAATAAAACCGAGTTCCGCCGGAACTTGAGAAACGAACCGAATATTCAAAATATATAATAAAAATAATAATAACGGTAGAGTTGCCTTGGTGCGCGCATCCATTCGAATTCAAACAGAGCTAAGCCCTGGTTACGTTACGAAATTGGATGCCGGCACCAAGGGACCGCAAACACTACACCGACACAGGATGGGGATTCCCCCCTCATCACACCAAAACCGAAAAATTTTAATAATTCATTTATTTATTTAATCTATACTCAAAAAAAATAAAAAAAACCCAACTTCCCACAAGAAAACAAGAAAGGGAGGGAACGAGAGAGAAGGAGAGCAACGCGCATCGAGCGCGTGACCGCTATTCGGCGCTCGATTACAAAATATTTATATAAAAAATTTAAAAATTTAGAATAAAAAAAATTTAAATAAAAAATATCAAAAATAAAAATAAATCAAAAAAAATTTAAATAAAAATAAAAAAAATTGTACCTTAATACCAAAAAAAAAACCTGTTGCGGCCTTGCGCGGCCGTCATGCCACAGGTGCCCCCACCCGGACCGTTGCGGCTTGATTTTGCCGATATCACACACGAATAGCCGGTTGGCCACCCGTACTGTTGCGGGGCCTCTCCCCGATACCAATAAAACTATCACGGCTGGCCTCACCTGGCCCGCCGTACGCACACCAGACAAAATTTGACTTTGATCGGCAGCCGCGTTGTTTCTTTCACCATGTGGTACTAACTGGATACTTGTGGCACCGTAATGCTGTACTCGTAGCGATCCCGTACCACGCTGACCAATTTCCGGGATTAAAACACGATAATTATTAAATTCGGTGCCCGTAGATATTTGACAACAAATCTTGAATGCAAGAAAAAACTGGATTTTTCCCAGCACCAAACTCGACTTTTAATGGTCGATTTATCTGAGTCGACCACGTTACAAAAAAAAAACACAACAGAACTCCACTTTATGTCCGTAATTTTATTTGCCAAGGCGCCCTATAACTTTGTAATTTTATATTTACCACAAAAAAAATCCAAATAAGACTTTTATTTTTTTTTTACAAAATTCCTAGCACACAGATATCTTAATGTCACTCTATTATAAAAATTCCAATCTCTATTATAAAACAAGACCGTTCTTATAACAACCAAAATTCTACTGAATTAATTCAAAAAAAAAAACTCTCACGCCGAATAACGCGCAAAACATTCCAGAAAAATTGTCTTTCTTCTCTGTTTCTCGTTTTCATCAATTCGCATTGATGTAAACGAGAGGCATATAAGAAAAACATTCTTATGGAATGTTTTGCTTTACACACACACTCGATTCGCATTGTTCTCTCTCCCATCATCTTTCTCACCCTCGCGCCACCTTACAATAAGGTACGTACAAAACAAACATCTACGAAAGTGGGGACAACAACCAACATTGAGCAAACATAGAAAGTGGAGGCACAAACCCGAGGAAAATAAAATACAAACAGCGCTTGTTACGATCATGTAATCGTAACAACACTTCTTCTGAAATTTTTTAATCACATATAAAATATTTTAGATTTGTGCAAAGGAATTTAATCAAAAAACATAATGTCATTCATCATCCACACTATTCATCTTAAAATAGAAATTAAGGAAATAATTATTCATCTTAACATTTAATAACCTTATAATTTTTAATCTTCTTTGTATCTTTTTTGTATTATTTTTGTTCAATTTTAAGAATATAAATCTTAAAATAAAACAAAATATATTTGCTTATGTAGGCTTTACTGGAAATAAAACAGCAAAACGGGAAACAGCATGCCGCATTCCGAATAATTAGTTAGGTGTTCTCTCCACGTTGCTGCAATCAAGTAGTGACAGGGAATCTCTGGTTTAGTAAATAAGGGTTGTTAAATCTTTAAAACTTTAGAAATACGAAAATTTTAGAGTCAATAATTCTTTTTTTTTTTTTGTAAAATATAATCTGGTCGCTCCGCTAGATTTATTATCTGATAGCAAGATTATTAATTTTGAGTCAACCACATCGATATCTGTTGTAATTTCGGGAAAGTACTGTTGTATAAAGGTCCTAACAAATCCTGTACAAAAAATAGCTTTAAAGCAACAATCGACCTCTGCTAATACATTGCCAAATTTCTAGATGACATTGTCAAAGGCCGTTATAAACTCTTTTTCTTCTGTACCAACAACCATTACTAGTAGCTTTAGAAGATTTAGTCCGTATTCTGCATATGTAGTTCGATTTTCTAATCGAATTTTTGATCAACGGTTTCCATATATGTACACTTATTATGCCCAGGTTTTGGAATTCTCGATGTTGTGAAAGTGCGTAGTGGAGCAATTGGAAATATTTCAAATTTTTTGAACCTAGAAGTTTGGAACATATTTTAATATCAATATTATTTATAAAAATTTACATTTTTTACCTGAGTCGTTAATAAATTTTAGTTTTAAAAGGTCCTTTTTTGCGTTCGTGTCATGAATATGTGGTACTAGAATTCGATCTGCCACTTTTAAGAAACTTGGCCGTTTCGTAATCAAATAGAAACTTTTAATTTTGGATTTTTGAAATCTATTATGACTAATGGTATTTTTTCAATGATTTCGCAACTTTGGCTATTTTTTTTTTTTATGACTTGAGAGAAAAATCCATCATGGACTCTATGACTGCAACTACTAGTCATAGAAGTGTGAGACTCCTACTCACTAAAAAACACTCAAGTTATTGTGCCTGTGTGATGATTGCGCCGGCAGCACGCATGTTGAAGATCGATATCAATTTTTATCCCACTCCAGTTCGAGGTGTTGTCAGAGTAGATCTATTAAAGATTCTGAAACTTTAATCCACCTATCGCAACTCTGGTACTGATCAGAGCGGCGGCATTCTTTTTAATTATGCCAAGGGTTAGAAGCTTGTTGATGGATTGCTTGGCTCATATACCTCGCCAGTTGAGAGTAGCGGCTGTCACCACCACTCCGGGTACATTAAACCTTTCCTTAACAAGGCGTTTAATCTCATCAACATTATACTTCCTCACCTTGGCGTTGTGTGCGTCATCGAGAGCTCTTCCATCGGTAACAACTTGAGCATCAATAACAATTGCTACATTGTCGATGACGGAAATCAGGTCTGGTTTCTTTATACCTGTGGATGTTTCGAAACGAGGCTCAAGGCTGGTTACCCAACCCTGCTCGTCCAGGCTGCGCTTGATGAACTTAACGACATCATTATGCCGTTCCACCCTGCTACCATGTGTTCTATGACACCCTTGGAGTAAATGAATAGTGGTTTCACTAGTCATACACCCCGCGCGACATTATCTGTCCAAGCGCGCTCTGCCCCGAGTGGTACGTGATTTTGAGGGGAGAACGTTTATTCGTAGCTTGAGACAATTTACGAAGTCGCGCCCTTATAGTAGCCTAGATGGTTCTCTTATCCATCTGTGCGCATACGGGGCATGTGAAGCCTCCTTTAAACCAGATCCGTTAACTGATGTATGCAATTTGTTGCTCCAGAATGAGTCAATGTCAGCTCTTGTGGTAAGAAACTGTCCATCAACCAGCAGTCGCCGCTTTGATCTATCTATTTCATTGGCCAGGAAGGTGTTAGCGGTCAATGTTGCCTGTTGGTTTGGCAGTTCGAGGCCTTCTAGGCAGTGCATTCTCAACCACGGAGCGACCCAACGAACCGCGGGAATCCCGAGGCCGCCGTCGCTTATGGGCGCGTGGAAGAATGCATTTGGTACATCTTTAGGAAGATTCCAATCTTCCTAAAGCCAATTCCTTACTGCACCTCGCCAATTCCTTATTGCACCTCGAATTATAGCATCGGTTTTATTAAGACTGCCAATCATAACACTGCCTAGGGTAAGATGGTGATACAATTGTGGTATCAAAACAGTTCGCAATGCGTGAAGTCTTTGTTGGGCCTTTAGTGGGATGACAAACCGCTGAAGGTTTTATGAATAAACGAATTCAATTGAATTGAATTGTACCAATAAAAACTTGTTTTAAATTGTTTATGATCTTTTATTTTAATGAATAAATTATTTTTATAAGACTAATCACGGCATCAATTCGACTTAGGCTGACTCTTTTATTACAAAACAAATTATTTATTTTTACATTTTCAGGTTGACAAAAGCGACACATACACTAACAAATTATGGTACATAATTGTGGTAAGAATTAAATTTACCATTATGGAGTATTCACAATTATTTGAAAAACACTATAATCCTAATCTGTTATACAATATTAAACAATGGCATGGTTTGAATCCTTGATAAATATTTATATATAGCCGTGATTAAGGCGTAATTTAATCTAATGTAAAGTAAGGTGATACTCTAATTTTAATTTTGCATTCATCAGGAAAAGTGGTTTATGACAATAGACAACGTGAGGCGCAGCCAGGGGCCTTCTTTAGATTTGCCAATCTTGGCTCTGAGAGGCTTTGCGGAAAGATTTTACATCTTCCGTCGGCTGTAAAATTAATGCCTAGGTAGCACCACTCATCAGTTCTTTTGAGAGCGGGGATATCATGACCCCCGATGCTAAATGTGCGTTGGCCGACGTATGCATGCTTCTTTTTACCACTGGCTTCAATACTAATACTGAAACATTTGGATCGGTTTGTTTTCATGCCGCATTCAGTTAAAAACTCATGCGTACGATCCAATACTAGTTGGAGGCCGACGTGTGTGGCGGCCGTAAGCATAATATCGTCGGCAAACGCTATCGCATTAATGTTGGTGCCACCCAGGGGCACTCCCACTTCATCCGGTAATTTTCCCAACAGTCTGTTTATAACCATGTTAAACAGAACTGGCGACAGGGGGTCTCCTGTAACGAAATTGGTTTGGCGTGAGTGGGTTACAAAAATAAAATTTGTTTCCTAGAAAACTTTAACGCCTTTCGCTACCGAGTTTCATTTTCATCTGCTAGGAGTTCCGACGTGGTCATAATTTGCCGGCTATAAACTCAGGGTTTGGTCGTGGGATGTGTCGGCTACCAGCAGATGCTTGCTAGACCACTTAAGGATAGAATAGGAAAACTATAGGGACAGGAATTTACGGATAGAAAGGATAAGGCATAGTTCAACTTACCAATTTGATGATCACATTTTTATCCACTCACATTTTAACTTTAAAATTTACACACTCATTCTGAAAAATAACTCAAAGCGGAAATTTAAGCACATAGTGGAAAATAAAATCCCCAAAAAAAAAATTGAAAAGAAAGATCAAAATTTTATAGGACGTTTAAGTAACTCATGAGCAACGTACGGTTCCATCCAACGTACGGGTAGCGGTTGTTAAATTTGATGTATCAATCTGATAAATTATTTCACGTAAACTTATCTCGAGATTGATCTTATTATCAGTTGATTATAATCTTAAGATTATATATTGCGCAGATTAATTTTAGAGGATTATACTTATTATTATATTTATGATTATAAAACAATGTCCGTTTTATTATTTCACTTTATAATTAAGAGAAAATTTTTAGTTAAATAGTTTTTAGATATAAATCATGTGCGTTTTATAAATTTTCCCATCATCTGCACGGTACATTTCACCTTGACTTACGATATTTATTGATAATTGGGCGTAGGATATGGTTCGATATGACGACCACCTGAACACAGTATATTGTTTTGGTGCGCACAGTTATTCGCGACACCGTTTCGTTTTATGCACTTTCACTGCGAGTTCATACGACGGATAATAATCTCGGATTTTTCTATCCCAGATTTTTTTTTCAGTATTTTCAACTTTTTTATATGAAAAGAGGCGTGCCCGTTGTATAATTTACGTGATGTAATTGGTTTAAACGATGGGATAGTAAAATCCGAGATTTTTATCCGTCGTATGAACTCGCAGTCAATAGGTATTCGAGTTTTCATAGAAAGTCTCTTATTTACTACACTAAATACTTATAACTTTATGTAAACTATGTAGGTACTTAATTATTTAATGAGATAGTGATTATAACTATTGATATTGTTTAATCACATAAACACTTGTTTTCACAACGGTCACTCAATTCAAGTTTCTGTAAAATTTACATATATATTATTTTATTTTTATGATTGTTATATGCAAGTATAATCGAATAATTAAGATAACTTGTCGCACTTGCACGCAATTCACAACTTGAGTTATTTAATATTTCATACAATTTTTATACTTATAAATTTGAGTAACTGAACTTTTAGACTGATCACGAGTTTTAATAATTAAAATATTTATACCAGGATATGTACTCGATGGTAACAATTAACTGAATGATCAACCTGATCTTCTTTTTTCTACCCGACCAGAAAAATTTTATTTTTGGTTATATCGTAAAACAATAAATCCCCCTTACGAAAATTGTTTACAACCAAGCCGGTTTATTCCCCTCCGGATTATCGATGTTTGTGTTTGTCGCGCTTTCCATTTTATGTATCAGTGTTATATCAGGGGAGTTAAACATTACAACTTTGGAACGACCAGTGTTACGTTGGTGACGTTTCACTCCTTGTTTCACGCCCTTTTCGGATGAACCTCATCATTGACCCAGCCATCGCCCGTCAATCTTGTTGTGGAGTTACCATATACGAATTTCATATAGGTAACAAACCCCTCTGGCATTCCGTATGTTTTAAGGGTCCCAAAGATGGTATTATGGGATACGGAATCAAATGCTTTGCTTATGTCCAGAGAGGCCATGTAACAAGATGTTGACTCTTTGCGGTAATGGCGAAGTACCATGTCCAGAAGTGTAGTATTATCGGCGCATCCGTTTGTGGGTCGGAAGGCTCGTTGACGAGGATCAAAGTTAAATTTATTGTTGATCCTGTTGGCGATAATACTGTGCAGATGTCTAGCACACACTGATGGAATGGTAATTGGTCTAAAATTCCCGGGCTCGGACGGCCCACATTTCTTTGGCAAGAATATGGTCTTTGCCTCTAGAAATTGTTGTGGGCATTGCTCACACCACATTAATAGATTGTATACAATCATTAATGCGGTTTCCGAGGTATTTCGCAGATCTCGGGGCGAAATACCGTCCGGGCCCGATGATGATGAGATCGGTGGTAGGTGTTGTCTGATCTCATCTAGGGTGATGGGTGCCCAGATATCGCTGTAGTCACTCAATTCTTCCTCATCAGATGACGATACATACTCTTCCTGTTCCATCGTTGCCCTCCAAAACGGTATCATCAGTTCTTTATTGGGAACTGGCACCGTAATGGAACCTTCTATAATTGATTTAATGCATCGGCCCTGATGTTTATAAAGGGGGCTCTTCGCGAACTTGCCGCCTTGGTCTTACAACCCGATGCGGAAGAAAGTTATGTAGGCAGGCGACCAGTTTGCAAAGCGTCAATTCTTTGCTGGCCGAGTGGGCTTCGTTAGCGATGGCCTCTTTAGAGTGTAGGTCAGCGGTTGGAATCACTGTGTTTTTAATGTGATCCAAAAACGCGCTAGATGTTGTAGTGGGGGCTCTGGTATTAGTATTACTACTCTCACCGTTACCTCCACGCACGTTTAATAGTTGGCTGACACTGGCTTTGTAATCAGCTTTTTGCCTGACCTTTTTAATCGCCTCAACGGACCTGTGCGCACACATGGTCGCGAGGATTCGATTGATGTGACGTTTATCCTCACGGATAAGTTTAACCTCCTGCAAGGCTAAAAGCGATATCTCTTCTTGACTCCATCGCATTTTGACAATGGTGTGCTCGTTCTCGCGTTGTCTATCCAGTTCGTCTGGATGAGCTCTTCTTTTATGCACACCCATCCCGGTCTTGGTGGTAAAAACTCTTTCACAGTACTCGCACGATAGGGTGGGTACTGGGGGATTTGAACTCGACCTTCTTCTTAATTGGTTGTCACGAGCAGTGGCCCGTGACCTAGTTATCCGAGGCATATTGTTTGAAGTTGAACCAATTGTTTTTGAACCATATGGGCTGGTAACCCATATGGTCTAAGCCTTCTGCATTTGCCACAGTGAAATGAATCACTGCGCCGCTCCTGCACCACGTGGAGGAGCAAGATAGGCACGTCTACGATCCCTTAAAGATAGTGCAGTCTAAGAGAGTCATAGTTACTCCCGCCGTTTACCCGTGCTTGCTTGAATTTCTTCACGTTGACATTCAGAGCACTGGGCAGAAATCACATTGTGTCATCACCCGCTAGGGCCATCACAATGCTTTGTTTTAATTAGACAGTCGGATTCCCCTGGTCCGTTAAATAGAAATTAGTAAATTTTAAAACTAAATTTAGGTTAATACTTTATATATTTAACCAGTCTAGATCCATTGGTCGAATTGAAAAGAGGCCATTCGATTAAGAAAATTGCAAGCTTTTCTTGCGGAGACTCAATGAAATTTAGCTCGTTCCTTCTCCCTTGAAATGTGACTTGCAATAATATCAGTTCATCTGCGTCCCATGGCTCATTTAAATATTTTAGCCAAGTTTTACAAGTTGAAAAATGTTCGTCGAGTATTTCGTTCGTGCATGCATACTGATACTAGATAAAGCAAGTTAAAGTGAAGAACGGTAAATATAAATTTACGATAACAAAAAATATTTTAATATAAAATGAAAAATTGTTACAGGCTGGCTACTGCCAACCTGCAGATTTCACTTAAGCCGCTGCAGAGACCTCCACGGTGATGTTTTGCCGGCTACGTTCTCAGCGGAGAAGTGCGAAGGTCGTGGGGTTTGAGGCATGCAGGGCTCCTGGCCTACACCGTGATCATACAGATAATTTTGAAAAAAAATTAAAAAAAAAAAACCGCAAATAGTAATAATAATAACCGATGTTCCGCCGAAACTCGTCGGGCGGAACCTGAGGAACGAACAGCAGATAATCAAATAAATAATAAAAAGAATAATAACGGAAGAGGTGCCTTGGTGCGCGCATCCATCCGAAATCAAACGGGGCACGCCCTGGTTACGAAATTGGATGCGGGCACCAAGGGACCGCCATCACTATGCCGCCACATAGGGAGTCTCCGCTCCCATCACACCACACCGAAAAATTTAATAATTCATTTTATTCACAGAAAAAACAACGAAAGGAAACAACTTCCCACTCCACCCGCACCAAGATAATCGAGAACGAGAGAGAGAGAGAGAAAGAGAGAACAATACGTACCGAGCGCGTGCACCCGCTGTGCGGCGCTCGATTACAAAAATATAAAATTTTGATATAATATATAAAAATATGAAAGAAAATAAAAATCAAAAAGAAGTAAAAGTAAAAATATAAAAAATGGTACCTTAATTAATTAATTTAAAAAAAACCGTTGCGGCCTTGCGCGGCCTTGCGCGGCCGGGCGTTGCGGGGCCTTTCCCCGATACCCAAAAAAATTATACGAGGTGCCGGCTGGCCACCCGTACCGTTGCGACCTTGTGCGGTCGGACGTTGCGGGGCCTTTCCCCGATACCAACAAAAAATAAAACGAGGGGCCGGTTGGCCACCCGTGTGTTGCGGTGTTACCCGATAACCGTAGCAAACGTAGTAAATATTTGACCTCGCCTGGCCACCAAAACAAATTGGGCGTTGTCTCGCCGATCCCGTTTAAATATTTGGGCCTCAAAATGTTGGGCGTACTTCGCCAAAACCGTAGAAATATTATGCGCCTCTCCTTTGACCGAAACTATTGCGACTGGCCTCAACTGACCACCCGTAAGCCGGATTCTAAGTGGCGGCACGTCCGCTAGTATATAACGGTACTCGTAAAATAAATGTTGCGGCAGCACTCTTATCAAAAACGGTTTTACACAACCAAACACAACCAAAATTTCACTAATATGAACTCAATCTCTAACACTGCAGAACAAATTTCGCACGCCAGTGTATTCACAAGAAAACCAAGCCAAAATGTTCGAAACACTCATTTTTGTTTTGTTCTAATAATAAACATTATAGGTTTTCACGATTGAAATATCATATAAAATTTCGTTTCACAACTTTTATTAATTTATTTAATTTATTCAGTAATTAATTACAATTCGATATTTTTTTTTATCAAAACGATCTCCATTAAAAATCAGTATCTACTCGACTTTAATGAGAAAGAAAATTACAAAACTGACCAATTTTTTTTTATTCCAAATCAAACGAGACTTTTCATATCAAAAAACCAAACTCGAATGAACAAAAATTCTTACGCCGCACAAAACGACGCGCAAAACATTCCAGAAGAATTGTCTTTCTTCTCTGTTTCTCGTTTACATCAATTCGCATTGGTGTAAACGAGAGGCATATAAGAAAAACATTCTTATGGAATGTTTCGCTTGACACACACTCGATACGCATTGTTCTCTTTCTCCCAGCATCTTTCTCACCCTCGCGCCACCTTACAAAAAGGTACGTATAAAACAAACATCTACAAAAGTGGGGACAACAACCAACATTGAGAAAACATAGCAAGTGGAGGCACAAACCCGAGGAAAATACCATACAACAGCGCTTGTTACGATCATGTAATCGTAACAAAATTAATTTTTATAAGAACTTTATTTATGTTATCTCTTCGATTGAACTTAGATATTCGAAGATCTAAATTGCAAAACTTACACCTTCTTCTGATGTAAATGTGTCTGTCTGTAATAGTTTTGGTAATTTTTCGGAAATCGCATAAGTCTTTTGACATAAATTCAAGAATTATACATTTTACTAGAAACTGCCGCGCTTCGTGTGTCATAATTGTGGTGGTTCTTGTCTCATTGAATTTATGCGTATCCTGCATGTAAATATAACATAATTATAATATATCCCGGTAAACCAAAAGTCATATATTCGCCGAGATATTCGAAAACTAGAAATATGAATTGTCGACGAACCTAGTCGGAAAATAATATGGGCACGCCGTATATAAGGATATATTAAAAGCAGGCCAGCTCCACTCGTATAACAGACTTTAGCCAGTGCAAGATGTCACTCGGATGTCAATTAACTGCTTAGTCACACATAAACGTCTTATAATTCCGACTTCAAAGTCTGACTTTAGGCTTAGTGAATAGTATCCTAACTACCTACTTCAAAGATCATTAGATGTCTGGCTTCAATGTCACTCGTAAAACAAACACTCATGCTATAAACAGGTTCAGGTCCTTTATCTCTAACTTTAGATGAAGTTTGTTAGTATACAAACTACCGACGTCAAAGAGTATCTAATTGTAGGCTTAAATGCCCCTCATAAAATAGACGATATATATAAATATATATATATATAAATATATATATGTATATATATATATATATATATATATATATATATATATATATATATATTATATATATATATATATATATATATATATATATATATATATATATATATATATATATATATATATATATATATATATATATATATATATATATATATATATATATGTATATATATATATATATATATATATATATATATATGTATATATATATATATATGTATATATTTATATATATATATATATATATATATATGTATATATATATATATATATGTATATATTTATATATATATATATATATATATATATATATATATATATTATATATATATATATATACATATATATATATATATATATATATATATATATATATATATGTGTATATACATATATTTATATAGATCTAGCTATTTGTCCGAATAAACCCTTTCTATTGCGCGAATTTCTTTAAGCGTCACACGTACCTCACCACTTATTGAATCGAACGATCAAGACTCCTCAAACAGCTCGCATTGCTTCAAACCGGTGCCTTCATCGGAGCAGGTGACCTTCACGTACATTTATAAATAGAATTAATAAAATGAATAAGGAAACTTATCTGGTAATTCATTTCCTTTATTTTAAAAAATCACAATATTTTCATCACAAAATTAAAAATTATATATATTCATTCACATATTAAAAATTATATATATATATATATATATATATATATGTATATGAAATTAAAAAAAATATAAAATATTGTATATAAATTTCAAAGATACAGATTATAAAATAAAATTAGTATAAACTCACTAAAATATATACATAATGACATTTCAAATGTTCATTACCGCATTTTAAACCTTATTATTTCTTTTTATAATTTATTCTTTTGAAGAAGTCTTGAGTTGCCTGCGAAATATTATCTTTATTGTAAAATCCTCGAAGGTCTTTTCGATTTTTATTACAAACTTCCGTCATGAATTCTAATATTTTTGGATATTTCTTAAAAAAAATCTTGTCTGAAACTAAAAGAAAATTATTATTTTTATATTTTAATAGTTAAAAGCAATAACTTGATTGTCACCTTCTTCGTCCGCCAATTTGTCACTTGCTTCTTCAAGTTTTTTTATTCGATCCCATTTTAATTTTTGCGAAAATTGGTCATCGAGGAGTTTCATGAGAATTGATTTGGCGAATCCATTTACTTCTTTTTTGGCATCACCTTTAAATGCATATTGAGTGTATGCATACGCCTGATAAAACAATAAAATAGAACAATATAATAATATGTATAATTATTTAATTTTTCACAATTTTAGTGAATACGAATTTGTAATGGAAGCAATATTCAGTTTCCAACATCTTCGGCTATATTCATTAAAATTGCAACCCTACTTCGCATTCTATATACACTATACAGAGCACAGATGTACCAGGAACTTTAGTGAACTATAATTTATTAATTATTAGATTTATTTAATAATTATATACTTGTCATTACAATTGGGAAGCAATAAGAAATAATAATAATAATAAAAATATTTAATTTCTAGGGGTCAAGTGGCAATCGGGTAGATTTGAATCCCCCATAAGAAATTTAGATTTCACACATTTTAATTAAAAAATGCACGCGACTTATGTATTGTTAACGACGAAAAATTTCATTTTCATTATTTCAGAGGAGGCAACCTGACCTCCTGTGGCACTATTCTGGCTTACCATGGGAATATGGAATTGGAAAAAATATTTTCATATCATTTTTCTGGCCTATTATAAATACATATTTTCAAAACAAAGTTATTGGTAATTTTTCCATTTTACATTGTTTCAAAAATATTTAGACCAAACCTAATACCCTCATTATCCCAGAAAAATACAATTTAGACAAATATGACATGTACATATTTTTTCCCAATTGGGGAAACCCAGAATAGTGCCACTGGTTTGCAGGGATCATATAAGAACAATGTGAAATTGGAAACTAAGTTATATTATGTATATTATATATATTATCAATTGCTTATTAACTATGAATAAAAAGTACATACCATATTTTGAAAAAATTCTTCTTGTTCTAATTCTTTTTCCAAGTCATCTAATTGTTCTTTAGAATTGATATTTGTGACAGGTATAAACGATGATGAGTTTGGCAGTTTCTTACACGACTCCATTTGTATTTTCATCATCGTTTCATTTTGTGCAGTTATTTTGTCCATAGTTGACTGCATGTGATCCATTTTTAATAACATGGTCTCGTTGGAATTTCGATGTTTAGTTACTTCTAATAATAAAGCTCTGTTTGAGTTTTTAATCTCGGTAACTTCCGAGAATAACGCCCCGTTCAAATTTTTCAACTCCCCTAGCTCTAGCAATGCTGTTTGTAACGAGTCATATTGTAATGTGTATATTACATTGTTTACTGGATTTTGTTCTGTAATATTTGAGACATTCGTATTTTCATCCTGCGGCGGAGTTATAATAGTTGACTCGTGTATTGTATCAAACAGGTCATTATAATCGGAAATAGTTGTTTTATCAGGGTTGTTTTGGTTTAAAATTATGGGTTGAGCCACTTCATCGTCCGACAATTCCGATGTGGTGTAATTCAATCGTTTGCTGCACTCAATATTTGCAGCTTTGATTGTGGCTTCAAAAATAATAAATGAATAGGAAAAAATATGTAATAAATTGTAATAATGGGTGACATGACATGTAATTTTGAAATTGAACCATTCACCTTTATTTTCATTTTATTTAGGATTAAATGAAATTAAAAGGCATATCCTTGATCTGGTCGCAAATTACCCATATGATACCGAAAATCTGGCTACTAGATTAATGTTACTATTCCAACTTGATTTAAAATTATAATATTGTTGAATTGTTAATATGTTGGCGATTCCAAAAAATTAAAAGTTGCGCTGCAAAAATACAGCAGTTGGCGACAAGCCTTTTATAGATTTTCATTTTACAATCACAAAAATTTAACAAACCTTCCAGAAAATACTAATTTAAAATTCAAATTTCTATGGTAAAATGTATCGAGCTGGTGTATTTGTAGCAGCAAACAATCTACCAAAGTAATTAATATTTTAAATGGTTGTTTTCTCGATCATAGCTTGTTACGGTTTTTTCCTTCGTCAATTTTCAAAAACTACCATTGAATAAATTGAAACAGTTCCTAATTTTAAGCTAATTAAAAGAGATTTGTATTCGAAATTTTATCGATAATTTCGAAGTTATACATATGTCGCCCCAAATACTTATCAACCTTAAGGATTTCATTGTGATTAAATCATAAAAATAATTTTTAAGATTTGATCACAATTATAACAAAATATGAAATTTTTTAATAATAAAATTGTTTACCTATGTTATATTTTAAAACCCGGCAAGGGTACTTAACCCAGTCGTCTCTCGGTAACCCGTGATTCTTAAGCTCGTAGCTCCAATATTTTGCTTCGGGGCAAAAGCATTTGTCGCCTTCATCTGTCAGCCATGCGTATTTAATTACCTCGACGAGTCTTTTATGTTTATTATTTTCATCCGGCTCAAACTCCACCACAGCAAAATTATTGTTTTCTTCTTTATTCGACATTATTTACTATTATTCGCAACTTCAAAGCCTGCAAATATTGTGTAACTTATTAGCTTGGATAACAAACAAGACTAACACGGATAATCGTTAGTCGCAACATAAATGTTCAAATTAATCAGTTCAAATAACGGTAACTAAATAGATTGATATATAGTTATCTCACTGAAAATACTAATTATCTTTCGTCCAGTTTCTGTCTAAAAGTGTGCAACTGGAGAGTGAAAGAATAAGCATTTTAAGTGAGACAATATTTTAACTATGATATGAATGTTATATGTACGAATATATAAGAATAATAACAAATTGTTTGTACACTAACACGAAACAAAACATTACGAAAACAAATGCCATTTTAGCTATTTGTTTTCGTTATGTTTTTTTCGTGTGAGTATACAAAAAAATTGCGAGAGAAAATGTATAAACAAATGCATAATTTAATTATACATACGAATATAAACCGTTAAATTTAATCAGGTGAGACAACAATATGTTTTTGATTTAAATGTCCGTTTTATTGTATTACCTGTACATTTGACAATTTATTATATGTATATCTTGTAAACTTGTTAACTGCAAATGATGTAACTACGTTATCTCAAAAATCGACAGTTTAGTTGTGTAACTTGTGTTATTACACTTTATTATACTACTATTGTAAAGTTATTAATTATTTATTTAAAAGTTTTGTTCATTTATTTTTGTAAAACTACTAAACCGGTTTAAAGGAAAAAATGATTTTAGAGATGGGCTCTCCGGTGCAAGCATTGAAAATAGTTTTCGTTCCAATTGTGAAATATGTAGTTTTTCAGCCCTTAATGTAATATTTTGACACGTATATATGCTAAGCTTAGAAGAACGTATTGGATATATGTAAAAATCACGTTTTTCTAAATATTGTTTTCTAAATACGAATATTTCGTCTCCTTGTTTTATGAAATGTATAATCTCATAAATTTTATTTTGCTTACTGAGGACGTATTTGTTTTTTTCATCATTGTTAAGTTTATATCCATAGTATTCGATCTCCGAATATATATTATCGGATCCTATATTTTTTTTGTTCAATTTGATGTGTGATGTATTTTCATTTTTATTGGTCAGACAAGACGCACTGTTGCTTTCATACAATCTATTGGCAAACTCGATTAAGGGATGTTTATGAGCGGCCAATAGTTTTTTGAAAGGATGCATATATGATTCAAAACAGAATCCAGAAAACGTGTCCAAAGATCCCTTGAAAATCATTACTTCTTGTGCAAGATGTGTTAACATATGTACATTATGGTTAACCATATCCGATCCATAAATAACAGCATATTCTGTGACAAAATCTGTCAAAAGTTTTTCTGCGATAAAATTGTATTGAATGCATGAATCTGGGCAACATAAAATTTTTATTGCAACATGAAGTTTTAGAAAGTGTTTAAGGTATTTCAGAAGATACATTGGCAAGGTATTTTGCAATACAAATGGTCCATAAAAAAGCAAAAAATTTCTGAGTTCGCTTCCTTTAAAAACTGCCAAATGATCTAACGATCTCAGTTGCCTTTGAAAGTTATTTGGTAAAAATTTGTTCAAAAATATCATTTTATTCGAAATCGTACTTTTGACATGTTTTGGAAATAGTGGTTTTTTTCCAAACCAAATTTTTAGTAACTTTTTCATTACTCCCAGCAAAACAATATGCAAGTAATCCAAAGCTACTTGTGACACCATCCCCAGACCAAGTTCTTCAAATGGAGAAGCTGTTATATGAAAATCCGCATCAATTCTTTGTGTAAATTCAGAGTCTGTACGAAGAGGCGCTGGAGGACCGTTGAAACACATCTTATGATATTTTTTATCAAACTTGCCTCGTATTACACATTTTGGGCAACCTGCAAAAGCATTAAAATGCTTAACACCGCAGACACTTGCTCTGGCTGGAGCGTCACAAATTATTGCTCGTATTTTGATCAAAATATTTTCTCCATTATGATGAAAATTGTTCGCAATTTCTTTCATTTCAGATACAAAAGGATTTAGAAATTGTCCAAAATTATAAGGTTTTCTTGAACCGTGATATATTCCAATAACAAAAACATTATGAATGTCAATATTAATAACTCGGCCTAGTACTAACCAAAATGAATGCTCAGTGTTATCGCTAAACACAGGTAATCCATCAACGTTTATATCAAGATGCAATGTTCGTGGCAATGATGATAACTTTAAGTTTGTTTGTTTTAAGATTCGATTTAGATTATTTTCTAGACCAACATGCACATATTCTCCTGGAGAAACTGAAATTTTTTCTAATTTTCGAGGCGTTTGTAACAAGGTTCTATAGTCCATTGGTAAATCGGGGAAAAATACTTTGAAAAACTTTAGTAATTCGGATAGAGAATTTTTGTTTATGTTGTAGTCAATAGACCACTTTTGTAAGAAACACTTAACGTAAGATGTAATTTCTGGGTTGTCATATGGTTCAATACCATTTCTAACATTAAAATTTTCACCGATACTTGAAGAATCATGATTATTAAAATTGTTCACACAGTTATAAGTCTCGCAATTATTATCGTTTGGATGCACGTTAAGCTCGTTATTTAAATCTTCTTTATCACAAAATATATTATCTTCCATTAATAAACTAATATCACCATTAGACGCACAATCACTCGATTCGTTTTCTCTTGATTCACCACGTGTTTCATTAATTGGATTTGCTTTTCCATTTTCTAGTAAAATTTGTTTTAACTGTTCTCTATTAATTTTTTTAATTCTATTTTTTAAATTATTAATAGATTTAATTCTTATTTTATTATTTTTTAATAAAAAACTCATTTTAAATTTGGGAAACCACTTGTACCGCACGCACGTAAACCACACTCACAAATTAAAAACACTTGCTACTAAGAAAACAAAAATTTTACTTACCTGTTACACCCCAAGATGAACTTTTATAATGCGCCTAATTTCACATACTTTGTTTAACACAGTAAAACGGAAATTAAAGTATTTTATTTGTTTACTAAACTCCGACTTTCACGTTTGAACTTACATATTTGACTTTAATATACAACCATACTACTGACTTCATGGTCAAATTAGTGTAACTACCTTTTAAGTCAATCGAATGATAGACACATACGCCAGTGTTCTGTAATCCACATTATTTTTGTCATATAACCGACCCCGAAGTCAAATTTCAGTAAATTTATACAACTTTTCTAAATTGACCGTTCATTCAGTCGTACTGCTAACTGCAAATCCAATTTTGTGAAACTAACCTCGGAGTTCGTCGAACGATAGGCCCAGTATGTCAGTGTGTTGTAACTTACTTCGTTCTTTGTTATATGACTGTCCTCAAATCCAATATTCCGATTAGTTATTATTTAATTTCCATCTGGCTTCATTATTAATACTTAGTATTGAACATTAAAGTCAAATTTCTGTAAGTAATTTTTAAGTACATCGTATAATATGTTGATTATGTCAGTATTCTGTAATCCACTACCTAACATTGACATTTAACTGACGCATAAGCCAAAGTTCTGTAACTAGCGCCTTTGAATGTCAAATGATTGATTTTTAAGCTCAAATTCTAAAACAGTTGTTATTCCTTATGGTAAGATTGACCTTTAAGCCAGGATTTCATAAAATGACTTTTGTTTTAGTTATATTTCTGGCATTAATGACTAAAACACGAACTATACCTTTGCGTTCCTTATAGATAGACAATGAAAAGGCCCAGGTGTCGTATTATTAACTTTAGCTTCAACCACATGTCATACGACTAACATTTTGATCATTTTCGACTTACTGGTTTACCGGGTATAATTATACCCCTAATTCGCGATCTGTTTTATATTTCCGTTGAACGTTGGCCAATTTTCTTTGAAATTTGCCTTCGCAATGGCCATGTGGGCCTTTTAGTGACGGAAATAAATTGTAATATGAATCGATGATAAACTGCCATGTAACTGTTGATTGCGATAAATTGTCGTGTCCTTCCAGTGCATAAATACTAAGTCAATCGGCTCCGTGTTGGATTTTAAAAATTCGATAGCATCCGGTTGTATTTGATCAGTCGTAATTGTAGCCAAATCAAGAACTGAGGTTAATAAAATTTTCTGTTTCAAATAACTGTAAACTGCATACAATTTCCTGGAAGCTAGTTTTTTAGAGTGCCTATTATATGGAACAGTATATTTCCTTGGTTGAAGTGCGTGTTTGCAACGTAATCTGGGGATGGGTGTTCGGTTTTTCCTTGGCCTAATTGTAGTAATGTTACGCGATAAAATAGATGCACTGGGATCTCATACTCAAAAGTGCGTTGTATTTTTAAAATTATCGACGCCGCGATAAATCCTAAGCCTCGGGTAGAAATTGAAAGATTAGCCGCTTTTCGAATTGATGTTATTTGTAATTCAGCGAACGTTGTTGACAGTGTTTCGAATTCAGCGAATAATTTCTTATCGAGGTCCTTATCAGGGGGATCGATCTGGCTGGCTGCTTCTGACTTATTATTCCTTTTAAATTTATGAAAATTTTGTCTTCTTCCGCCTCGTATTGGGGGAGGAGCTACTTCAGGATTTGCAGGTGGCGGTTCTACGGTTAGAACTTCTGGCGCTCGATTATTCAATCTTTGACGTACTTCTTGGCATCGAGGTCCAATATTTTGGTATTACCATACTAAATTTGCATTCACTTGAGTGTTGGCGGGCAAATTGTGGCGGATATCCTGTATTGGTGCATTAACCCTAGAAGCGACAGCCAGCCATGACTGCATTTCCTAGAATTCTAAACTGGGAACTTGTTCGAACATATGGTGCGTGTTTCCGTCTATTGCTGCGGCATGATATCTACGATGACCTTGTGCAACTGTCACAGGTAACGCGTGACAATTGTCAATTCAATTTATTTTCCCATTTTGTCGTTTATATTGCCAATTTGTACTAAATATGCATAAATTGGTTGAGGCGTATTAAAAGCAATATCCATTGTTGCTTTACGAATGTCCTTCTCTGCACGTGTTAACACTGCTTAGCTTTGATATTGAGTAAACTTATCCACATTAGAGCTGTTGAGTAATATCAAAACTCCTCACGAGTGAAAAGCCTGCCCATAAATTTCTCGTCCTGCATAATTTAGATATGTCGAGCAGGTTTGCATAGGACGCATCGATATTCTGTCTCGGGTTAATTTTTTTTTTCATGATCTAACCAAATATAACGAACGTCAATTGGACTAAACCGTGATAAACGATTACGATTCATCGGGACACTTCCTTCTAAATAGTACGCTGGTGTCGATACATTATTCTCATTCATAACCACTTCAATACATGTATCAAAACTATTCAATTTCGAAAAGCACTCATTTTTATCATTGGAAGTCGATTCGGAATAACTATATTCAATAAACATAATAAAAATAAACGTCGTAAGTCCATTTTGATAACGAATATTAAACCATAAATAATATAGTCTACCATAAGTTAAACGCTCGAAAACATTTAATGGGTGACGTATATCATCTATAAAATATTCTAATGCTGCATTTGCAACTAATGTCGCCAAATGTACATCTATCGTATCTACAATTATTCTTTTTTCTTACGAAATTTTCAAGCGTCTTTCGACGACTCACGATTGACGATCACGACTTTATTGTTTTACGATGTTTTTTAAACTTCGTCAAATTTATAAAGTACAAATGAATTCTCTAAAATTATGGAAGAGACAAAAAAAAATCCGGTGCCGACATGTTCTAACTACATAAACCTCTTTTATCCGGAATAATTCACTCATAATTCACTCTTCTGTTTATACATTGACGAGGAATTGGTGTTTCGGATTTCTCTGCTGGTTTTAATTCCATTTTTAGTTGTTTTGTAATTTATTATAAATTTCAAATAAATTGATTGATTTTTTACTTGGGATTCTATTTAAAGATTCGCTTGGTGAAAAACTAGTATATTTTATTAGCAAATGCGGCCGGCGTTACAAGTATTCCGTTGGGCGTCGTCCCGCCTTTGCAAAAATGAAACGACGCGAATTTCTTTGGTTTGCCACTTATAAATATGCGGCGAGCTTCAATTGGCCGCCCTAAAATATTACCACTTAAATATGTGCACTTGTTGATTGATACGGAACCCAGTACGTGTTGCGGCACTGGTCGGTATTCGCGAAAATACAGTAGACTGGATAATATCGTGGATAAATTGCGGCACACGTAATATAAATTTGCGTATCGTGGATAATTTAAGCGGCCTCGACTTGGCCACCCGTCGATAATGCGGTGTTTTTCCCCGAAAATTTGAAAAATCCAAAAAAATGTGGTGTCATCAACGCAACTGATATACCAAAATTTGTGTGTGATCGCGTTAGCCCACTCTTGTACGTTGCGGCGTTCTTGCTGATAGTCACAATGACCCGTTAATCGGCCGCCGTTAGCAAAATAAGTCGCGATAAGTCTACATCAATATGACACCGCGTTGGTCTACTGTATATACAAGCACTATGCTAACTGGTTTAACTTCGTCAATCAATTTCACTTGTGAGCCTCGCCCCAAAGAAAAGCTCAACGTTTTTATCAGCAAAAAAAACAACCATAAATACCAATTGGCAATCCGCAACACAAATTTCCAATCACTAATCACGATTTAAAACAAAATACAATGGGTAATCTCCACACAATTTAATAGTACTTTATTCACATTGTTTTTTCGGTAAACGAGGTTAAATATGATGATAACATATCACGGCTACTTCACATAAATCTGTATGAGTCAATAAATCAGAATTGTGTTATCTTATTTTGAATATGTTTAGTAAATGATATATAATTTTCCCTATTTATTAGTCTACTCTACCCGACATATCTGAAGTTATATTTTCTATAATGAAATGGGAATCATAACCACTTAGATTATGAAACAGTATGGGCACCGTGTGGCTATCTTTATAATTTATATTACAGTCATTATTAGCTACCCCTCTAAACTTCTAGTGAATTTTCTTCTTCTGTTATAATATCCATTTCTAGCGGACTAGCTAAAATCTAAATATTCTGAAAATTCTCGTAGTTATTTAGTAAACCATTGCACATAATCTACACCACGATAAGATTTATATAGTATGATAATTTGTTATCATATGAACGTTTTACAAAATACCCTATACTACATGGTTCATGATACTTGATACTTATTTATATCGCTAGTTTGCCGTAATATACACTCTAAATCTAATCTTAGGTAATCTAATCTTACAGCTATTTTGTTTATTACAGTTCTCTATATGTTGATTAAATGATGTCTGCGAATAGAAAAAGTATAGACATCTATCGCAGAAATATTTTCGTCCTTGCCTAGCTCCAAGTTGAGGTGAAAGCAGCCGTGAGAGATCTTTAATCCATACGTAATGATATCTAATTTAGTTCTGCGTTGCGTGTATTTCATCTTCAACATTTTTATCATCTTCAAATTAATATGTTTTTCCAGTTTATTTTTCGTTAGGTATGCAGGTAAAGTTACAAAATCTTAAATTTCGGCTTTTGCTGCGATCAGTACCAATGTATAATCCTTTAATTTCATTCGGAAAATGTGCGTTGGAAGTAGGTAAATTAGACAATTTACCATTGTGGCAGCAATTCGATTTATTTTGAAGTGAACTGCAGCGGAAAAACAATTCTGAAGATCTCGAAATAGCCAACTTGTAAGTGGATTTGCGTAGTTCAATGTGAATTATAGGTGTATTAATATCCACTTGGTGTTGGGGACGCCGCACTCGTTGCCTCGTTTCATACTAATATTTCAGAAAGATGAACAATCTTAATTATATAGGAATATACTACACAATTTATTCAATATTATTCTATTTTGCCGATACACAATACTATAGTTGATACCACCTAGCGAAAGAGCGGAGCAAATATTCACAAATCGAAGCGACATCTACCACCAAATTAATTAATTATAAAATCCTCCATTTGTAAATCTGGATTCAATAGCATTCTTCTAATTTAATCCTGTCATCAACCACTCTAATAAAAATAATAAATATAAATTTAATTCTAATCCCCTTCCACCCCTCTTCCTGCAGCGATCCCAAACAATAAAGATCATCCAAAGAAATAAAGCAAAAGTGAAAAATATAGCACCTCCCGTGAACACAAAAAAAGGTATACGGAGCAAAGTCTCATATAACCCGTCCTTACAACCACTCATTCACACGATCAATCGAACTCCGAGGAAAAAACACAGCAAAACCCTTTAATGCTCTTATTCGTAAAAGAAGAAGCGTATAAATCACCCAACAATCATTCATCATGAAACAAAAATCAATCACCATGCTCTAAACAAAGTACACTCGTGATAAAAATTCTGTCTAAACTAAAAAAGGATACCAACTATTAATAAAATGGTGACCTCCCCACGTCATTATGAGTTATAAAGAAATAAATTCGATATTTTTAGTGCTTAATGGATTCGGTAAATAACAATATTTTTATGTTTTGGGATTAAAATGAAATAATAACACGAAATAAATACATATTTTTAATTTTATTTTTCTTTCTGCGGTTTTTTCTTTTATTAAAGATTTATTTAAATTTTTAATAATAAAATATAATCTATATCTAGAAAATAATTATATAATAACTTTAAATAATCAGTCATTATACAAATTTTATCACATTAAATACTGTCTCTAATTTAATTATATTTTCCATGAAGTGGGTCGAAGGTTTATAAAGACCTCCGTCAGAAACTTCAACAACCCATGTCCATGAACTCTGATTGGTCTACTGGGAAGTTATTTGCCCATCGTTAAGGTCAAGGCTTTTTATAATGAATCCTGCCAGGTTCTACAAGGCATCATTGCATAATTCGTCAAACTCAACGGCCTGATATTCCATGGCGTTTGAATTTTCTTCCTCATTTAGATTTTCAATACTAATACTCTTATACAGCTAAACATTAATGTACTTGACATAACTCAGAATCAGGTAACAAAAAAAACCATAGTGATTTGTTCATTTTTTGGACATTTGTCAAATCGCAATTATAATATATACTTGCTCAAACAACATTTATTTCGGTAAATACGTATGCATATAGTATATATAGTGTTCAAACACAAACGCTTGTACACGGAACACACAATAAATATATAAATTTATATAAAAAAATCTTTATTATTCTATACTATCTACTACCTATATTAATATAAAATAAACTTCTCTTTTAAATCCGCAAGTTGCACGTGCACTTGTTGTTTATGTTCATTGCACATACATGTTACATAATGAGTTAAACATTAATGTGCATGTATGCTGTTACAGGCTGGCTACTGCCATCCTGCAGATTTCATCTAATATCCCGCAGAGGCCTCAAACGGTGATTTTTGCGGCTATAACTCAGGGAGAAATGCGAAGGTCGTGGTGTTTGAGGCTTGCGGGTATTCTGGCTTACACCGTGATTACAGAGATTTTAAAAAAAATAAAAACACGGCAAATAATAATAATACCCGAGTTCCGCCGAAATTTGTCGGCCGGAACCTGAGGAACGAACAACAAAAAAAATAAAAAATTATAACGGAAGCGAGGTATCCGGTTCGCGAATCCATCCGAACTCACACGGTAGTAAACATCGTCTTCGAATCCGGATGCGGGCACCAAGGGACCGCACACCCTACGCCGACCCGAAGAGAGACGTCCCCCCCTCATCACACCCAACCGAAAAATTTTAGTACATAAAGGAAAGGAAAAGACAGCTTCCCACAATCGCACAACCATTTCGCACCAAAGAACAAACACTTCCCACCAGAAAAAATAAGGAGTGAGACAAATGTGTACCGAGGGCGGCACGCACCCGCTATGCGGCGCTCGACTCCAAATAAAAATAAAAAATAAAAAAAAACATTGAAAATATATAAAAAAAATAATAAAAAAAAAATAAAATAAACTTAAATAAATTGTACTTTAAAATTACCGTTGCGGCCTTGGGTAGCCGTACGTTGCGGGCCTGTCCCCGATAAACAATACAAAATAGATAGCCGGTTGGCTACCGTTAGTTGCGGGCCTCTCCCCGATAAACGAAATTAAGTAGTCCTAAGTCGGCCACCCGCAATATTTGCTGTATCCTCGCCGATGTAAACAAATTTTAATCGTAGATGGGACGGTGTCTTTTATTTGGTGTAAAACACCGCATTGTAAACAAATTAAATGGCGCGGGCTGACAATACCAAACGCCGCACCACCAACAATCGAATTGGCGTGGTACACACACTAATACACCGTTGGAACGCAAATGTCAGTCTTTGGTATCAAATACACCTTAAACATAAAATAAATTTACAATAGCATTAAAGTTCTAATTATTTTGTATCCTACTTGATTAATTATTCACATATTTCATTAATCACTTTGATACCTCGAAATTAAAAATATTTCATAATTAATCATATTTTCCCAAAGAGAATAAAATTTATTTATTGTTCTTACATAATAAAATGTTTATCAAACGTTTAGTTTTATTATGCAACGAACATAAATTACATAAGTTATTAATTTTTTTCTCATGGCAAAAAAAATAAAAATTTGAATCACAAACTAAATATGGCATTTGCACAAAATATCGAACTCGATTTACATAAAAAGAATTAAATTGATGTAAACGCATTGATGTAAACGAGAAGCATATAAGAAAAACATTTTTCTAAAACGTTTTACTTTGCACACACTCGATGCGCATTGGCCTCGCTCTCTTGTCATTCTTTCTTACTGTCGCGCCATCATACGAAGAGTTACAAAACAAAAAACCTTCGCGAGAGCGTTCAGCACACAATAAACAACCAATACCGAAAGCAAAGACACAGCCCGGGGAGAATATAAAATACAAAAATTGAGCAATCAACTCCGAAAGTAGAGACACCAACCGAAGGGAATATAAAAATACAAAAATTGTGGTTGCTGCGACCGCACAGTCGTAACAATGCATTCATGCAACGTTATCAGAATATATATGAAAATAATTATATTTTGTTTGTATGTACTATTTTCATACAGAACACACTACACTTACATAGTCATCCATGTTCATTTCAAACTTCGCATTATTCATCCTCTCGTGTCTTATTTCATTTTACTTTCGGTCATAATTTTATATTATACCAAAAAATCGCGACAATTTGTATCAATTAATTAAACAATTAAATTAATTTAATTAAACATTATTCATTATTCAAATCGTATCCAAGCTACCTAGTCTGCAACATTGTTGCATTGATTGATTTGATGTTGACATCAATAGCTTCATATTTCATGTTGGCTGTAGACACCAGTTCATCATGTATCCGTTGGATGTTGCGTGAGTTAATATCCACAAACTATAGAGTGTTCTGGATATCTTCCTCCGTTGCAGTACCATATAAATATTTGTATGTGTTCCCAATGAATGACAATGCCCGCTTAGTCCGTGTTTTGACTCCGAGCCGACTGTTGACTAGTTTTGTCGATATCTGAGCGACTTTAGGCGTTCGATATATGCACCTATAATCAATGATGGATAAATCCCATTCACACCAGGCCAATAACGGAGGATGGTAATTCTCTATAATATAATCAGATGTATATGTAGATTGTTCTAAAAACCATGCATTAAGGGCTGATAAAGTCGGATTTACACTGAGATCCTCCGTTCTATTTGCGTCACCATTCAACTACGTATAAAACACAAGCAAAAGACGAAAAATAGTGGAACAAGAAACAACACGTCAATACACAATCACGTTTCGGTTGCACTCGAATATATATGAAAATAATTATATATTACACTCGTATTTATTTTATTCATCCTTTTTGAAATACATATTTTTGTAAATAATTCTTGACCCATCGTCACTCACATTGCTAAATTTTTACTAATATTCACAATAAATTCATTACTGAAGAAGTACTTTTCCAACCTGCAAGACATCTGCTTACCCAATTAATTCAGTAGTTGGCATAATTCCACTTGCAATTGATTGAAAATGAAAATTTAACCAAATTTTATTAAATTCTGATTGAACAACCGAATAATTTCCTAAATCAATGGTTCTACTTCGAGGTGCAGCTAGCGATTTTAATGATCATCCATAGCCGTTTAATCGCATTAAATTCAACAAAAAACTAAGCGCTATTGTAATCAAATTAGGCGTTGTAGCAATAACTTCGTTCTCTTTTACGAATGTACGAGGCCAAATCAATATATTCGTAGCATCGATACAAAAGAGCTATAGTGGCTCAAAATGAAACTCGGACAGTAAAACAATTAAAATTAACGACGAAAAACAAATGCAATTTTTATCAGAATTATAAAATACAAAGTACTTTTATTTAGTATGATTATTTGATATAAGAAAAAATTAAATACAACAGCAAAATTTATTTTAACAATGTTATGAAACATAAAATAAACAAACAAATTCCAATTTTTCATCAAAATGAAACTCGGACATGTTTTAATAGTTAAATTTAACAATATCACTGATACATAATATCAAAGAATTAATATTTGGTAGGAAGTCCACAACAAGTCGCCTTGGCATGGATAACACAAGTTTTTCGCAATAAGCGTTGATGCCCCATTTTAGTAAAACACTCTTGTTTTTGGATGCGTTTAACAATAATATTATTGATAGTCGGTTTCACCAAAACCACTGCACGAGCGGGATTATTTCTGAGATATTTTCATTCCAACATTTTGACGCAAATAGTTTCATTTTGATGTAAATTGGAATTTGTTTATTTTTTTATTGTTTATAACATTGTTATAATACATTTTATTGTTGTATTTAATTTTTTCTTATCTCAACTAACGATACTAAATAAAAGTGCTTTGTATTTTATAATTCTGATAAAAATTTTACTGTCCGAGTTTCATTTTGAGCCACTGTATATATTTAGTGATTTTTTTGTTTCAACATAATCACCTCCAACATTACTGCATTTATTACATCTTTCAAATAATTTATTTAAACCGTCGGAAAAAAAGTTTTGGTTTGGTCTTCAAAATCACCTTCAGTAGCCTAATTGTTTTTTTAAATTTGGAAACAGAAAAAAATCACTGGGGGCCAATTCTGAGGTTGGGTGAGGGATTTCTTCAAAGCCGCATTCACACAGAGCAGTTTGTTCAATTGTAGCCTTATGAACAGATGCATTGTCGTGGATAAGTAAAATCTTACTTCTAACTTTGCCATGCCGTTTCTCCCGGATGGCAGTCTTCAATTTGTATAAAATTTCCACATAATAGTTGCCTGTGAATGTGATAGTGGTCTTTTGTGGCATATAATCAATCAATAAACGAAATTCCTTCTGCATCCCAGAAAATTGTGGCCATAACCTTCCCAGCTCTCTGTTGAGTCTTAAACTTCTTCTTAGGGCGAGGTTCATCACAATTTTTCCATTGCATAGATTCTTGTTTGGATTCGGGATCTCAATGATGGATCCATGTTTCATCGCCCGCCACGATACTATTTATGAAATTATCAGGATCATTTTCTTTCATATTTAAAATGTTACTTGAAGTTTCGACACGATTTTTTTTTCCTGTTCCGGGGTTAGTGAACGGGGATTTCTCGATAATTCTGCAATATTTACACGGCGGTCCTCTAATACAAAATTACCTGCCAAAATAACGTTTTCATGCGTGATGGCGTCCTGTGGTCTTCCCTAGCGTTCATCATCTTCTAGCGATTCTGTATCACTTATGAATAATTTAACCCACTTCGTTACTGTAGAATATTTTGGGCCACCTTCACCATAAACTTTTGACGTATAATCAAAAATAAATCTTTTTTATCATATTACAAAAAAATTTAATTACCGCACGATATTCAATTTTACTCATTTTCTATTTTTGTCTAAACACGTGTTGGAAAATTGACGTCCAGAAATAAATTAAACAAAATAAAATAAAAGTTGTTTCTAGATGTTTCTGGTAGATGAAAAATAACCAAAAAAAAATGGGTTTCTCTCACTCAAAAATTACATACCAATAGTACGAATAGATTGATTTGCTCTCGTATTGTATTGGTCGCGTTTTCGTTTTGTAGCTCTATTTCTCCGCGAGCCTTCTTTATTGGTCCGTTCACTCGCGCAGCACTCTCCTTCGGAGTGCCCTCTGCGCTGCTTGGTTCGTGTTTGTCGCCTCAGTTGAAATGTAACCTCCACTCGAATCGTTGCAAGGTGGGCTGTTCTACGTATCCTTGTTTCTGTCTTCCCAATCGTATATCGGGCTAACTGATACATCACGGTATCTACCATAAGCCCATAAAATAAAACAGCTATCACTTTTAAATCTGCATAAACTTTCCATTGATGATCATTGTATTTAATCAGATCAATGATTTTTTTCATTGATGCATAAGTTTCCTTTGTGTTTGTGCTTAGTGCAATTGGAATGAAATTTTTGAAAAAAAATCGTAAGAAGACGATTTATTTCTCCATATATCTGAACATTTGGAGCCAAAATGTTCACTTGTTTTAAATGTTGTTTTGAACCAAAAAAAAAAAAAACGGTGAACTCAACTGGCCACCCAATTTCACTTTTTCAAAAAAATTGCTCAGAAATTTAAATTTAATTTTTACAAAATCAAAAAGAAAATCCAAAACGAAGATTTTATTTAGATACAATTAATTAATATCGGTATTACACCGACAAATCACCAAAAAAATATTACTCTATATTATTTTAATTGTATTTTGCGGTTTTTGCACTTTACGGTAACCAAGTTTATTTTATTTCCACGTAGTTTATTTAAATTACCAAACTTAACTCCCAAAAATCCAAAAACAATATTTTTCAACAAGCTTATTAAGCGTTTGAAATTTATTCTACTCAAGAATTTTAAAATTTTCTTTAATATGCTTCTTCATTAAAATGAGGTAGGTAAATTTAATGTTGCATTTCTTACCAATTGAATATGGTAAGTTTATTCTGGAAAAGTTCACATTAGAGTAATTTTTAATTTCACGGTGCTTCGCCTCAAAGCGCATGCACCAGAATAGCTTTGGAGGACCCGACATTTTGATTACATTTGGATAGTGAAATAACATGTGGTGTTTTGGTTTTAAATTTTCATCGAAAATTTCAACATAAAGTTTATTATGCAATAATATTAACTTTCTTAAATTTGCAATATCTTTGTCAGTAAAACAATGTGAAAGCATAAGTTGTGTCATATCATGTAAAACGCCAATATATTTCCAAGCTTTATTCGCTACAGGTACTAGGTTTCCCAAACTACACGAAATATAATTTAATAAATTTACAGCCTGACTTGCGGTTAGCTTTAGTTTGCCTTTTTTTAAATGTACTTCCCTGATGATAGGCACTCTATTTAATTTATCATTGGGACCGTAATTAAAATACTGAATGCAATTATTCAAAATTGGTACAGTGAAATATGCCTTTTCGAAAATGAAGTACTGTAAGGCTGGTAGAATACCATATATAATAACACCCTCAAACATATCGTGCATAATATCGACAGCTATATTTTCAGTTACATGAAAACTTGGGATACTAACGGGTGATTTTTTAAGAGCTTGAGAACTTTTTTTTAAAAAAAAACGCATAAAATTTGCAAAATCTCATCGGTTCTTTATTTGAAACGTTAGATTGGTCCATGACATTTACTTTTTGAAGATAATTTCATTTAAATGTTGACCGCGGCTGCGTCTTAGGTGGTCCATTCGGAAAGTCCAATTTTGGGCAACTTTTTCGAGCATTTCGGCCGGAATAGCCCGAATTTCTTCGGAAATGTTGTCTTCCAAAACTGGAATAGTTGCTGGCTTATTTCTGTAGACTTTAGACTTGACGTAGCCCCACAAAAAATAGTCTAAAGGCGTCAAATCGCATGATCTTGGTGGCCAACTTACCGGGCCATTTCTTGAGATGAATTGTTCTCCGAATTTTTCCCTCAAAATGGCCATAGAATCGCGAGCTGTGTGGCATGTAGCGCCATCTTGTTGAAACCACATGTCAACTAAGTTCAGTTCTTCCATTTTTGGCAACAAAAAGTTTGTTAGCATCGAACGATAGCGATCGCCATTCACCGTAACGTTGCGTCCAACAGCATCTTTGAAAAAATACGGTCCAATGATTCCACCAGCGTACAAACCACACCAAACAGTGCATTTTTCGGGATGCATGGGCAGTTCTTGAACGGCTTCTGGTTGCTCTTCACTCCAAATGCGGCAATTTTGCTTATTTACGTAGCCATTCAACCAGAAATGAGCCTCATCGCTGAACAAAATTTGTCGCTGAACAAAATTGGACTTTCCGAATGGACCACCTAAGACGCAGCCGCGGTCAACATTTAAATGAAATTATCTTCAAAAAGTAAATGTCATGGACCAATCTAACGTTTCAAATAAAGAACCGATGAGATTTTG
Source organism: Nephrotoma flavescens (assembly GCA_932526605.1). Taxonomy (NCBI): domain Eukaryota; kingdom Metazoa; phylum Arthropoda; class Insecta; order Diptera; family Tipulidae; genus Nephrotoma; species Nephrotoma flavescens. Next base: position 28,262,450 of record OW052222.1, on the reverse strand, counting down.
CAAATTTTATGCGTTTTTTTTTAAAAAAAAGTTCTCAAGCTCTTAAAAAATCACCCGTTATTAAAAATTTAATTTTCCTTAATTCCAGTTTCAGAGTAACAATTTATTTCAAAATCTCTGGTATAATTTAACTGGTTTCGCAATTCACAGTGGTTGTCAGAATATGGTTTATGTATATCTTTCTTATTCATCTTGCATAATCTGCAAAAGTATTTATGCGAGAACGATTTCGCATATCCTAAAATAGAGTTTAGACCTAAATTATCGCCAACTATCAATCCTAATACAAAATAGACTACTAATTCTTTACCGTCGACCACCAATTTAATACCTTGCGTTTCAAGCCTTTTAATAATTTCCACTAATGCATATAAACATTTGGTATTACCGTATTCTTTTAGGACTTTTGATTTCAATAGCATGCTCACGAAAATATTGTCGAGGGATGAACTATGAAGGAGACTTGTTGGAAAGCTATAGTAAAACGCAGCAATAGACTGATTTCCTGCTGAGCTACCTAAAGGATTACCAGTTCCGAAATCGTCATAGTATAAAAAGTATGGTATGACCGTTGAACCTTGGAATTTTAACATTTTTTTTGCCCATAATTCCCCTTGAACAAAATTGGAAATCCCATCTTCTTTACTATTTAGCAATTTAGTGGTGTTATCTACAGTAGTTTTGAGCATATTGGGTAATTCAAAAAATTGTTTTATTTGAAATTCAATAGGCAATAATACTCCAACTTCTTGTTGTTTGTAAAATCCCGGTTCACCCTTCTGTATACCTTCCGTGATTTTAGAGTTTATTGTAAATTTAGATACAGGAGAATACATTCCTTTATCAATTAATGATTTGATAAGCATATATTCTGACTTAATATTTTTAAATGCGGGTCTGAACAAAAGTTAAGGAAATCATCTAAATATTCATTGTTAGACGAATTTGATAAAATAGCTAGCTTAATTTCCTGAATTATAATTTTTAATACAATAGTAGAGAAATCTGTAATTATGCATTCAATTACTGCATTTGTTAAATTATTACATCCGGATTGCTTACAAAAAAATTCTAGAGCTTTATTTAAAATAAGTTTCTTAGAGGTTTCAAAATTATTGATCGGTTCAGAAATTTCTTCCCTCACCGGTTCGGTTAGGTTAATTAATTCAACACTATTCTTGCAATTGTTTATAACTACTATTTGCCATGAGAGGTTGTAATAATACGCTGTCAGTTACAGTATTTGGCGAAGCATTAAACAATTTATGTGAATTTTTTAAATGCTTTTTGTATGAATTCAATTTTGTAAAAGAAGCAGGACAATTATTTTGAACACATATAAAATTTCCATCATTCCTAAACATAAGGAAATTTTTCAAATGAACAAACAATATGTCAACACTGCAAAACAAATTTCGACACACAAAGCAAGGATGGATACATGGTGTACTATGGTTTACTAACGAAAATATGATTAGAGTACTTCCCGATCAGTTAATAGAAATTGTAGTAGAATCCGGATAACGAAGAAAGTGAACTATAGCAGAATAAAGCAGACACAACTAAAGCATACAACAAAATGTGATCATTAAATGAAACTATAAAATTTTAAGATGTAACATGTAATTTTTAAGAAATATTGAATAGATTCTATTTATATAGCACTAATTTCAGTTAAACTACGATTAAATAATTATTATCTATAAAAATTTATTTTATAAAAATTTATAACATAAAAAATTAAGTTTTAATTGAATTACATTCATTCAAAAAAAGTAATAATTTTGAATCGACGATATCTGTCGTCGTGGTAATATTATAAAAATAGTGTTGTATGAATGACCACACCTTAACACATTAAAGTGGATACTTAATGTCAAATACGTAAAACAATTTGAAGCAACAATCAATGGCCGTGATTACACTATCAAATTTATATAAAATGCCATCAAATACTGTAACATATTCCCAACCTGCAATGTTGTCACCAACTGCCATCACAAGAGGTTGCAAATTTAAATTATATTCCGAATATTTGTATTTAATTCTTTGTAGGTGGGCTTCAACCTCGCTGTGGCACGATACCTCTAAGATGAAGGATGCTATGGAATCTGCAATTGAGGGTTTCCAAATGTTCTGTTTATTGTTGACCTTATTAACCCTGGATGTTGGTGGTAAGCAGTAATGCAGCAATTTGAAAATTAGCCTACATTTGATATCTGTAAATACAAATAATATGTATTAATTAAACATACATCAAAATAATAATTGGGTAATCTACCTATGTCACTGATGCTTCTAATGGTTTCCACTTCCTTCTTAGCTTTAGCGTCTTTGATATTCTGCAGAAATATACTGTCACAATGCTCAGTGAAGTGTTGCCAGCCAGATAATAAGAGAGTGTTCTTCTCTTCAAATAAATTTTCGAAATCTATGTCGACCTGGAAAAACAAATTTTAATTTTGTTAAATAGAATTAAATTCTATGCTAATATATAAGTTCCTTCTTACCAGTCTAAACCCATTTGCAGATTTGTAGAGGCTCCACTCGTTCAAAAAACTAGTAATTTTATCCGACGAAGATTTAAGATTTAACAGATCAGCTCGTCTTCCCGGAAATGTTGCCTGCCATTTCAACTCAACAGTCTCCCACGGCTCATGGAAGCATGACAACCACCTTTTATTTTGTAAATGTGTGTCGCTAAATTGGAAGTCACTCAATGAAGAATGCGAAGCTGTCTCGTCTGCAATATGAATTCATCTAAATTATTGATTAAGTTCAAAAATTTTAAAAATGAAGTTTGCCTGATGATTTTGAACTTCGCCGTTTTCGACTTGTGAAGATCCCCTTTCGTCTTAAGCGGCTCGAACAGTTTCTATATTTATTATATAGAGTTCCTGAAGCATATTTCTGTGTCTGCGTTGGCGGTTTAAAGTAATATTCCTAAGAGAAAAAAAATTAATATGACGTATTTATTTATAATTTAAAAAAGAATTACGGCTTCTTCAGTTTTAAAAATGTCTACTATGTCTTTTGTTATTTTAACTAAATCGGGAATCTCCATACACAAGTCTCTCGACATGAACTCTTGAATTATCGAGTTTACTAGGTACTGCCGTCCTTTATTTGTGAATCCAGGAGAATTTTCGGAATTATACAGAGTTAATATTTTTCGGCCGGTTGCTGACTGCAGAAATGTTGAAAGTACCTACGATTTAAACGAGAAAAATCTATTATTTACATTTTGAACCATATAATTTTTCCGAGTCAAATGATGAACAAATTTATAATATTACGTTTTCGCAGTGGCGACGTAAAATTTTCAAACGATAAACTAGAATATTAAACGTTCATTATTAAATGATTTATAAATTTCACTATATAAGAATAAACGAAATTTTTATTTCAAAAACTGAATCAAAAACTTGAAGTATAAAAAACTTAACATGTTCCAACTCGTAGGGATACGATCAAACATAGTTTGACTATCACCAGGCGATATGGGGATAGGCACCAGAGGCACCATGGTACGCCGACTTTAGTTCTTCCTGATACATTGCTACATTACGGCCATGTTTTCCTAAAGCTATTAAACTTGCATCAATTAACATTTGCTCTTCAATTCTATCTTTTTTGCTTAATAATTTGTTTAGTGTACTAATGACACCAGTTAAGAAAATAAAAATTAATAATTCTGATATGTGACTTATTTTTGTAAATAAATCACCAAAATTAGAACCGATATTTGATCTATCAATACCTCTTGAAGTAAAGTTTGACTCTTTAATCCAACTAATATCCAATTTGTCTAAATAAACACCTGTTTGATTCGAGATAAGGTTAACATTTGATGTTTTCGTGTCGAAACTTAGATTTACTACACATATCATAAATCCAATTAACTGCATCGTGAATGAAAGTAATTTTAAAAATTTGATATTGAGCCTTAACGTTTTAAATTTTTTCTTTGAAATTGAAAGCCTTCAATTTTCAATTCGGGAAGCCAAAATTTTTTTGTTACCAATAATTGAGAGAATTTTAAAGATGATTTAATCGCTAGTGACAAGGAAAGATTCAACCGAGAGTTTATATTTTTAGCATACTTCTTATATTCTTTATGCTTCGCCTCGAATCGAAAGCACCATGTATGTCGTAACGGGCCAATTGTTTCTATTGCAGTGGGGTAATGAACCATAAAATGATGCTTCGGTTTTAAAGTATCTTTAAACAAATTTCTGTAAGATTGGTGATGTTCATGAACTAATTTTTTTAATTTAGTAATATCTTTAGAATCAATTTGTGGCAGTAAAACTAAATCTACAATCTTTAATAAATTTAAAAAAAATAACCAAACTGTATCTTTCGCAGGGACTAAGTCACCTACTAATAATGGGAAAAAATGACAAAAACATTTCATTTCACTCGCTGTCATTTTAATTGTCGAGTTTGATAAATGATTTAATTCAATTTGAGTAGACAAATTGCCTATTTCTAGCTCTCCATAAGGAAACAACTGTATTCGACTATTTAAAATCTCTAAGGAGAAAAAACCAGATTCAATGAAATATAAAATTATTTTAGACATGTCGTATTTTAATACGCCTTCGAATAAATCGTGCATTATATCAAAAGTAAAATTTGTTGTTACATGGAATGTCGCTATGTTATTAAAAATAGAAGGTTGTAATATTCCAGTCAGCTTGTAATTGCCTGTTTGTATGTCATTGTTATAATTTTGAATATTACGTAACGCAGATGAATATTCAATTGTATCCTTTTGCATGTCTTGTTTCGAACGTCTACAGTTTCGACAGTAGTATGAGGAATTAAAAGACTTTGTGAAACCTAATACAGAATTTAGGCCTAGGTTATCACCCAAGATTAACCCTAAAACGAAATAAACTTGAAAACTACTGTTATTGACCTCAATTGCAATTCCTTCAGTTTCTAAAAATTTGATTTCCTCTACTAGAGAAGAAAAACATGTTTCCGTGCCAATCTGAGATAAATGTTTAGATTTAAGAAATCCCGCCAAAAAAATTAAATCTAGTTTAGATAACTCGTGTTGTGGGTATAGTCGGAAAATTGTAATATATTCCGCAAATTGACTGTACGCCCGCGTGAGGTCCCAAAGGATTATTTACTTCAAAATCATCCATGTAAATGAAAAATGGAATAACGTATTTTTTATTAATCATTAGCCTTTTTTCTTTCCATAATTTTCCATTAATAAAGTTAGAATAACACCCATTTTCTAATGATTCAATATCACTCATGTTTTTTAAAGTAGAATTAAAAACATTTTCCGATTCAAAAATTTTTTTAAAGTTAAATCTTAATGGCATTAAAACAGCTTTATTAATTCTTTCGTCTAACGTAGGAATACCTTGTTGAATAACCTCTGATATTTGATTACTAACGGAAATATTTTTTGGGGATTCGCATAAACCTTGAATTTTGAGTTCTTTAAAAAATTTATATTCTGATTTTATTTTTTGGAAAGGGTTTCTACAAGACTCTAGTAAACTAAATATTTCAGGGTCGCGGTTATTGACGGACGACTTCGAATTTAAAACCTGTTCAATAATATCGACAATTTTGTTACAAATCAACTTATTTACCATAGATTGAATATCAAAAACATCACTACGAGTTAAATTATCCTTTGTATGTAATTGCAAAGAAAATTTTAATGCAGATTCATGCAGGGTTTCTATAAAACTATCAAAATTAATATTTATACATGGCTCATTTGGTATAATCGATTGAATGTTTAAATTTATTTGATCAGCTAGATTTGATTTGAGATTTATCTGAGGAGAACTATTAGAATGAATTATATTATCTAAAGAATTATCGGAATTATGATCTTTATGTTCTTTGATTAAATGCTTTTTGAAAGTGTAAATAGAGGAAAATGATCTTTTGAAACAATCTTTTTCTTGGCAAATAAAATTGTCTACAGAATTTAGGTGATAAATTTTTCTCAAATGGTAAATCAAATGTAAAATTTTGAATCGTTTTGCACAAACTTGACATTTATAAGTATGCATAATGGTATAAAATTTAAAAAAAAAATTATCGAATAAAAATTATAAAACGAAATTAAATTAAATAAAAATTAAAATCAAACTGTAATAACTAAATTATACATAAATTAAAACACGTAAAGTACCTGTCGATCAGTATTTGCCTTTAATTTGGATTCACTACGCCACCCAGATTTGTCGTTTGTAGATCCCAACAGTATAGCTTTATATCCTTTAGTATAGCTGATGCCAGTCGATTTAAGTTTTTTTCACTGTTAAAGTGTATGAATCTATGAGAGCAGTATTGGCCGGTTGATGTGAATTCACGTATCGATGTAAATCCTATAATATTGCTGATGCCACTCGATCTGAATATAATTTAGTACTGTCCTTACATAAATCTAGAAAAAAATACATAAATTATTTTTTTTGAACACATTGTTCAACGCGACATAAATTACCTGTCGTCAGTATTTGCCGTTTAATTTGGATGCACTACGCCACAGTATTTGCCATCAGTATTTGCCTTTAATTTGGATTCACTACGCCACCAAGATTTGTCGTTTGTAGATCCCAACAGTATAGCTTTAAATCCTTTAGTATAGCAGATGCCAGTCGATTTAGGTTTTTTTCACTGTTAAAGTGTATGAATCTATGAGAGATCAGTATTGGCCGGTTGATGTGAATTCACGTATCGATGTAAATCCTATAATATTGCTGATGCCACTCGATCTGAATATAATTTAGTACTGTCCTTATATAAATCTAGAAAAAAAATATAAATTATTTTTTTTGAACACATTGTTCAACGCGACATAAATTACCTGTCGTCAGTATTTGCTGTTTAATTTGGATGCACTACGCCACCCAAATTATTTTTATTTTTATTACACTCAAAAATTTAGAAGTTATAAATTCCATAACTTCGGTTACGGAATTTATAACTTAAAAATGTTTAAAATAATAAATTTAGTTTATTCCTTTTAAAACGTAAATTAATTAAATAAATAAATAAAATTATTCATGTGATAACTATACTTATTGGTTTTTACTTATTGAATCAATAATGTACCTTATTCCTTAAACAACCGAAGTTATGGAATTTATAACTTCTAAATTTTTAAAATAATAAATTTAGTTTATTCATTTTAAAACGTAAATTAATTAAATAAATAAATAAAATTATTCATGTGATAACTATACTTATTGGTTTTTACTTATTGAATCAATAATGTACCTTATTCCTTAAACAACCGAAGTTATGGAATTTATAACTTCTAAATTTTAAAATAATAAATTTAGTTTATTCCTTTTAAAACGTAAATTAATTAAATAAATAAATAAAATTATTCATGTGATTTTTTCATCATTGATTTTTGTTTAATTTTCGCCTCTGCTAGTTGTTGAATTGATAATGCGGGCTAATTCGTTTAATAAATTAAGTTACAGAAAATAATAATAATGATAGATTCGATTAATAAGGTAAGTTATTGAATTACTCAAAGTTTTTAAATTTATAAATTTAGTTTATTCATTGTGAAACGTACATAATTGAATTAATGAAATAAATTATTAAAGAAATAAACACGGTTATACTATTTTTTTTGTTAATTTTATTAAATCAATAACTTGGAGTTATTTATTAAATAATCTTTATGATTTTTATTTTAATAACTTTTTGTTAATTACTTCAATACAGAAAGTTATTGTCCAGTATTCAATGCACAAAAATTATTGAAACAACCTATAAAATTATTGATAGCATAACTTTTTTTTCTGGGTGTATATATATATATATATATATATATATATATATATATATATATATATATATATATATATATATATATATATATATAACGGGTGATTTTTTAAGAGCTTGAGAACTTTTTTTTAAAAAAAAACGCATAAAATTTGCAAAATCTCATCGGTTCTTTATTTGAAACGTTAGATTGGTCCATGACATTTACTTTTTGAAGATAATTTCATTTAAATGTTGACCGCGGCTGCGTCTTAGGTGGTCCATTCGGAAAGTCCAATTTTGGGCAACTTTTTCGAGCATTTCGGCCGGAATAGCCCGAATTTCTTCGGAAATGTTGTCTTCCAAAACTGGAATAGTTGCTGGCTTATTTCTGTAGACTTTAGACTTGACGTAGCCCCACAAAAAATAGTCTAAAGGCGTCAAATCGCATGATCTTGGTGGCCAACTTACCGTTCCATTTCTTGAGATGAATTGTTCTCCGAAGTTTTCCCTCAAAATGGCCATAGAATCGCGAGCTGTGTGGCATGTAGCGCCATCTTGTTGAAACCACATGTCAACTAAGTTCAGTTCTTCCATTTTTGGCAACAAAAAGTTTGTTAGCATCGAACGATAGCGATCGCCATTCACCGTAACGTTGCGTCCAACAGCATCTTTGAAAAAATACGGTCCAATGATTCCACCAGCGTACAAACCACACCAAACAGTGCATTTTTCGGGATGCATGGGCAGTTCTTGAACGGCTTCTGGTTGCTCTTCACTCCAAATGCGGCAATTTTGCTTATTTACGTAGCCATTCAACCAGAAATGAGCCTCATCGCTGAACAAAATTTGTCGATAAAAAAGCGGATTTTCTGCCAACTTTTCTAGGACCACCTAAGACGCAGCCGCGGTCAACATTTAAATGAAATTATCTTCAAAAAGTAAATGTCATGGACCAATCTAACGTTTCAAATAAAGAACCGATGAGATTTTGCAAATTTTATGCGTTTTTTTTTTAAAAAAAAGTTCTCAAGCTCTTAAAAAATCACCCGTTATATATATATATATATATATATATATATATATATATATATATATATATATATATATATATATATATATATATATATATATATATATATATATATATATATATATATATATATATATATATATATATATATATATATATATATATATATATATATATATATATATATATATATATATATATATATATATATATATATATATATATATATATATATAATATATATATATATATATATATATATATATATATATATATATATATATATATATATATATATATATATATATATATATATATATATATATATATATATATATATATATATATATATATATATATATATATATATATATATATATATATATATATTATATACATATATATATATATATATATATATATATTATATATATATATATATATATATATATATATATACATACATGATAGACATATATAGTATACAAATATCGAAGTTTTACGTTGGCTTTTTTCCACTTATCTACCGCGTCTCGGAATAAAATTTTAGAGCCTGTCTTGTAAATAATGTCCTGTCTTGTAAATATTTCGTCGATATCTGCCAATGATATAACTTTTAAACATTTTACGGAAATATTCAAGCCTATTAAAAATATTAAATGTTAATATTAATCCATTATTAATTAACGTGTAAAATAACTATACATTTCAATCTATCATACAAACAGGTTAATTCCCAGCTCTCCAAAAGTTTATATAATTCGTCATCACTATGAGCTGGTTGACCCATTCCTGTAGCGTTCTCCGAACGTGTTGCGCCGCTATTTATAAATTCCACACCCATGTCTACGACTTCAAAATTATATTGAAAATTTTCCTCGGGCGGTTGGCTATCCATGACTAATCCAAAATTATATGTTTAATTAAATTAAATTATTTTTCGACTGCACTATTCAAGCTTCTAACACGAAATGATCTGTTTGGAAATGGTAGGATATTTAGCACCTTAAAAAAGAAGTAAATAAACAAAATAAAATAACCAACGTTCACAAATACATAGGTACACCCCCACTCTACATTTTCATAATTCATATTTATTAGCCTGAACTATTTTGTAAAGCATATCCTAAAGAAAGAGGTAAATTATCTAAGACCGCTGCAGTGAGAAAGAGATGATATTTTTTATTAATATGATCTCACTAATGTATAAAATAAACTGAAGGTCAAGTTTCGTCTCTTTTACTCAATATATATATATATATATATATATATATATATATATATATATATATATATATATATATATATATATATATATATATATATATATATATATATATATATATATATATATATATATATATATATATATATATATATATATATATATATATATATATATATATATATATATATATATATATATATATATATATATATATATATATATATATATATATATATATATATATATATATATATATATATATATATATATATATATATATATATATATATATATATATATGTATATATATATATATATATATATATATATATATATATATATATATATATATATATATATATATATATATATATATTAGGGTGGTCCAAATTTTCGAAAGTTCCAATTTCTAACGGGACACCCCCTAGAAATGTGAGGTTATGCTAAAAACTTAAACAGAAAAAATATTGGGTCGATCGAAGGTCGTTTAGAGGTCGCGACTTGAGCGCGAAGTTCGATAAAAACGGTATTTTTTTCGATTTTTCACTTTCAAACAAACAGAAAAATTATTTAAAAAAAATTCTCAGACTAAATAAAAATTGCGGTCAATAGAGGAGATAATTACCTTTCTAAAACATCAAAGATATCGAAAATCGGTTAACAAATAGCGAGATTATTGCCAAATTTCCAAAATATAAAAACAAGTCAAATTATTACTATATTTTTTTTATTATTAATGCATAATGTTTCTTCTATACAATGATATTATAAATTAATTTTTAGTATTAAAATAATCAATCTAAGTTGATATTCTACCCATTAAGGCTGTTTTGGTGTATGTTGGAAACTTCTGTGTGTAGTCCTTTACGACTTGTAGTAAATATTGCATGTCATCTTCATTTCTTGTCAATTTCTTATTATAATCTTGTATTAATTTAACACCACGTTCTGCGATATCATTTACGACTTTTATTTGACTGATAATCTTCATTCCGTTCTTGAAATTATCATCCCGAGGCCACATATCCGGATCTTTGTTCAAGAAATCTGTAGAAATATTGAACCTTTTAAAAAGATCGCCAGTGTTTGGTGTAACAAAATCTGCTAGTTGTTTCGTAATAAATTTTTTACATCATCAATTTTCAACTCGACGCGCTTAATTGACTCGGCCTCTACATCCCTCTTCATATCCAACTGTTGCACCATTCTTCTTTTCCCGTTAAATATCTCAACACTTTTTTTCCCCATATAAACGTGGGCCACCCTAATATATATATATATATATATATATATATATATATATATATATATATATATATATATATATATATATATATATATATATATATATAACGGGTGATTTTTTTGTGGTTAGGATTTTCATGCATTAGTATTTGACAGATCACGCGGGATTTCAGACATAGAGTCAAAGAGAAAGATGCTCAGTATGCTTTGACATTTCATAATGAATAGACTTACTAACGAGCAACGCTTGCAAATAATTGAATTATATTACTAAAATCAGTGTTCGGTTCGAAAAGTGTTTCGCGATTTACGTCCGATTTATGGTCTACATAATCGACCAAGTGAGCAAACAATTAATGCGATTGTGACCAAGTTTCGCACTCAGTTTACTTTATTGGACATTAAACCAACCACACGAATGCGTACAGTGCGTACAGAAGAGAATATTGCGTCTGTTTCTGAGAGTGTTGCTGAAGACCGTGAAATGTCGATTCGTCGCCGTTCGCAGCAATTGGGTTTGTGTTATTCGACGACATGGAAGATTTTACGCAAAGATCTTGGTGTAAAACCGTATAAAATACAGCTCCTGCAAGAACTGAAGCCGAACGATCTGCCACAACGTCGAATTTTCAGTGAATGGGCCCTAGAAAAGTTGGCAGAAAATCCGCTTTTTTATCGACAAATTTTGTTCAGCGATGAGGCTCATTTCTGGTTGAATGGCTACGTAAATAAGCAAAATTGCCGCATTTGGAGTGAAGAGCAACCAGAAGCCGTTCAAGAACTGCCCATGCATCCCGAAAAATGCACTGTTTGGTGTGGTTTGTACGCTGGTGGAATCATTGGACCGTATTTTTTCAAAGATGCTGTTGGACGCAACGTTACGGTGAATGGCGATCGCTATCGTTCGATGCTAACAAACTTTTTGTTGCCAAAAATGGAAGAACTGAACTTAGTTGACATGTGGTTTCAACAAGATGGCGCTACATGCCACACAGCTCGCGATTCTATGGCCATTTTGAGGGAAAACTTCGGAGAACAATTCATCTCAAGAAATGGCCCGGTAAGTTGGCCACCAAGATCATGCGATTTGACGCCTTTAGACTATTTTTTGTGGGGCTACGTCAAGTCTAAAGTCTACAGAAATAAGCCAGCAACTATTCCAGTTTTGGAAGACAACATTTCCGAAGAAATTCGGGCTATTCCGGCCGAAATGCTCGAAAAAGTTGCCCAAAATTGGACTTTCCGAATGGACCACCTAAGACGCAGCCGCGGTCAACATTTAAATGAAATTATCTTCAAAAAGTAAATGTCATGGACCAATCTAACGTTTCAAATAAAGAACCGATGAGATTTTGCAAATTTTATGCGTTTTTTTTTTAAAAAAAGTTCTCAAGCTCTTAAAAAATCACCCTATATATATATATATATATATATATATATATATATATATATATATATATATATATATATATATATATATATATATATATATATACAGTAAAACTTCTATAAGTCGAATCACCATTTGCCATAACAATTTGTTCGAGTAAGAGAAAATTCGAGAAATAGAAAATCCAAATAAAACATGTCAATTTTATTCCAATCCCA